>CM060976.1:84657470-85857470 GCA_030765065.1 Deroplatys truncata | reverse complement strand
TAACAGCCCAGGATAGAACACATTAGCTTAAAGATTCATGGAATGCAGTTAGGGTTTAGTTCACTACGTTTGCAAAGTCACTTAGGCACCAATTCTGTAAATTAGAAAAGTGAAAGGTACGGCTTAGCAACAAGGTAAGAGACGCATACGTAGTGTTTTAACATTGGACCGCGTAAGCCGGTACGTTGGTAGGGATAGAGATAGTGGGCGGAGCTTAAGTTAAGAAAAGTTTGTGCATTCTAAATCAAAACACATTCACATTCGTACACACATTCGTTCATGCATTCGTGATACTACTGAGATTCTTGACACTCGTGTGTAATTTTTAAGTTATGTAGCGCACATAAGTGCGCCGGCATTAGAAAGCTTTAGCGGCTATTAAGAGAGATCTTCAGAAGCAACATTTCTGCGACTTACGGCAACTGACGCTTTGCTTAGTTATTGTTATAGAAGTAATTCATTCTTAAACACTGCAGTTAGTGACTCTTCTCAAACTGGATATTTTAGTCAACATTAAAATTCATCAGCTAACTAAACTGGCGTTATCCTTTCAAAATATATTCACGCATACCCTTAGATAAAGAATTCATACCACTAGAGAAGCTGGCGCACGAGAAAACACAGAACAAGCCAGGAGATGACATCATAAAACTCGTCAACGGAGCAGGTAACATTAAATGCTATAAACATTTGAAGCAAGGAGCTGCACCAAAGCTGTCGTACCGAGAATGGCTTCAAATTCCAATAGGCTATTTACAGAAAATTGATTATAGGCCTTCATTGTAACACCTTAAAGATACGAGTATTTAAACAAAATGGTTATACCTGTTTTGAAAACAACTATACGAAAATAATTCGACTTCGGGCGGGAAATTCTATGAAAATCTTCACTCTTGTATCTCGCTCGATCACTCACTTTATTGTAAATGTGGGGTGTTGAATGTAGAACTTCAGTTATCATTGTTGGGCACTGGAGAACTACATTTTTAATGCAGAGGCGACTAAGATACATGAACAGGATTATTTGTGGTAACATGGTACCTTTCCTAAAGTTTATTTATTTAGGTCAGAGTGTGATATAATCTTACCGGAGATAAAACGGAATTCACACTTTTAGGAGTTAGGAATAGTCCGACGGAACGGCCTCCAGTAACTGGCGCATAGCACTACACGTAGACCATAGTGGGCTTTTTGTACTTCCAACGTGATCCCTGGAAGGAAGGCATGAAGTGGAATCCCGAAGGGCGACCAGATCTGGACGACGATATGCGCTAGCAGGGATGGGGTTCTTGATGATACCTGACTCCAGCTAGGCCTGCCTTAGTTACCCGGGTGCAGGCGAGAGAGCACGAGGTGGGGCAGCAGTCCTACCAAGCGTCAGAAAGAAATCTTTCCAGAGCGCAAATTCCCAACGTTCTGCTGCAATGTACCAACCGCCGTCGCCTGGCACTACATCTCTGAAACAGATGGATGTGAAACAGATAAAAGCAAATGGGCAGGGAGTTCGTGGTAGAAGGGTAACCCCTCCAGCATTCGCCTACTATCCAGGGTAAACCACGAAAAAAACATCAGAATGTACGGCCCGACGGTAATCGAACGCGGGACCTCCCGAATGCGAGCCTCACACGCCATCTCTCTATAATACTTCACACTTATGTGTAATATTTCTGAGATGCGTGACCGTTTAACATTTTTTTTCTGAAATCCAGCAGTGCATGGTATGTGTTCACAGTATTGATTGCAAATTTGGTTTATTGCTTTTTTAATTACACATTTACTGCAATATGTATTTCAGTATATACTTGATTTTTCCTCTTTTATCTTTCTCTCGACGCCAGTATTTTTATTCCTTTTAGTTTCTTTTTATCTACCGTACTTTTTCTCTCCTGAAAAAAGCTGGTCGGCAGCAGATGTGAAAAAGGAAGGTGGAGGGGGGTCCAGAATCAATGGTGGACTCCTGGGAACTAAAATGAGGCAGCCCATATGCGGACTAACGGGAGTAACGAATATAGTAAGTATGCGATGCAGTATCGCATTCCCAAGAGCTTCTAAACACTGTTCTGGTAACCTGATTCACATCTTTTGTAGTGCTGTTGGAGTGCAGATACTGGTTAATGAAAAACAGCACGTGTTTCAGCCTCTCTCCAAATATAAACAGATAGCTAATCAGCTCTAGTGGCAGTGTCCGCAGCGCTTGTTCATCAGCGCGATTTGGGGTTCTCAGCAAGTTTTTAACAGCATATTTTAGTGTACGAGTATTGTAACAGGGTAATATATGCGACTGCTGCACATTTTAATTTTCATATAGGTTACATTTAATTAACAATAGTTATGATATACGACAGCTGATCAATAAAGACTGAGACTAATTTTTTTCACAGATATTTATTACTCCATTTCATGGTTGACATAGTCTTTTTCAAAGTAGTCCTCTCCTACTTGAATGCACTTTTTATAGCGTCTCTGCCAGTCCTCGAACACATGGTGCAGGCCATTCTTTGTCAGGTCTTTGAGAATCGCCTCACTTTTCTTCAGCACTGCTTCAGTGCTCTCAAATCAAATGCCCCGGAGCTTTGCCTTTAGTGATGGGAATAAAAAGAAATTACAGGGGACAAGATTGGGGCTATAAGGCAGATGCGGCACACAGGTAATGTTGAATTTAGCCAAAAATTCCTGGA
The DNA here is from genome assembly GCA_030765065.1 of Deroplatys truncata. Taxonomy (NCBI): domain Eukaryota; kingdom Metazoa; phylum Arthropoda; class Insecta; order Mantodea; family Mantidae; genus Deroplatys; species Deroplatys truncata. Next base: position 85,854,792 of record CM060976.1, on the reverse strand, counting down.
CTTGATTTGCAACGTGAGGCCGCACGTTGTTGTGATAAGTTCTGGATGTTTCCTTGCAACGTGTTTCCTCGGTGAGGCCAATACTGACGTGTAGTACGCTGCTGTAACAGTGGTGTGAGTGGGAACAACAATCACAGCAGCTGTGTTGATGTTGACTTCATTCATAGCAGAAGCCGAAGCACCAGGCCCACCTTGCTTAGCACAGAGGACTCGCTCTACTTTGAAGTCTTTGAACCACCTAAACACTGTTGCACGAGGTAGTGCATCTTCACCGTATGCTTGCTTCAGCTTTTCCATAGTTTCAGATGCTGTATGATTTAAACGAAAACAAAGTTTTATTGCTCCTCTTGTGTCACCTTCATTTTGTGGTATGCGAAATTCAACTAGGGTCAACAATATACAGCATTACTACCAACCTACAGATACGAGAGTGCTGCCGCCTATGGACTTTATACATGAAACCCCGCTCTTTTCAAATATTCATGGTAAAGACAGGAAACTCTCAAGAAAGCTACAGGAAAAAAATTAATCTCAGTCTTTATTGATCAGCCCTCGTATTATCATTTTTATAAATATTTCTTAATTTATATTATTGTTATTGGTTAGTTGTATTTGAATCGCTGTGTGTATTGACATCGTAATTATTTTTAATGATTTATTAATGATTTATTTTAAATCATGTTCAATTTAAAATTGAATACTTTATCACGGTCCTCGCATGCATGCAAATTAGCGAATATGAATAACATATCTGATCTGTTTTATATCTACGTAAAACAAATCGGCGGAGGGCGATGGATTTTTTCGGCGTAAAAATCCTTAGCATGGCTCCCTTCGGAAGGGAAGCAAAGCCGGTGGTCCCGTGTCGTGGATTTACGGAGCGTAAAAGAACCTCAAACCTGATTAAAAACGACCTCTGAGCAACATTACGGTCTTTCACGCCCAATATACAGTTAAATAGCGTCCATAAATGAAACTGAATTAAATGTTTGTAGAACAAATAACTTATTTTTAAGTCTTGTTGGTCTTTACTTCAGGGCATGATCATAAAGTCCATTCCATCACAGTTCCATCACAGTTGTTCCCACCACGTCTTTCTGGCTCGGCCGCATCTCTCCTTGTTGGTTGATACTGAAATGCAGCTTTCTTGATTCAGTCTTAAATCTGCCATTCTTTGGACATTTTGAATGCATTAGTTCCGATACTTTTCAATTTTGCTAACTATTGAGTACCCATTTAAGTTCTGCTATTATATCTTTATTTCATATTTCGTCTAACCTAGTACATCCTTTTGCTTTCCATAAAAATTTCATCTTGCTCTTTGTAATCGGTTCTTCATTTTTCTTGTAGAGACCCATGTTTCACTTCTATAAAGTAGTGTAGGAATCGCCACTGTTTTATAAAATTTAGACTTGTTTCCTTTCTTGTTTTATTTCTCAGATTTCTGTTATTTTCATGTCCTTTTTTAGTTTAACATCCTTTAGCCGTTTAGTTCATATCGGACTTTGAAATGGGTGAAATTATGCTCAAATGAGATCGGGGTCCATAGAGCTTAAAGTTACACGATATTGCTCATTTTTCCGGATAAGGTAAAACCACGGAAAAACCTTATCCGGGTAACTCACCCTAACAGAGATTCGAACTGGCGTTCTCTTGAATTTGAGGCAAACATGCTACCTCCACAACACAAAGGTGTGTATAGATACTTTGTTGATTCAATTACTTTTGTGTCATGGTGGTAAGCTATGAAAGAAGAATTTACTTCACTTCGCTTAAGCCATTGAATGAGTATAGACGTGCTAATAACTCGACACGAAGAAAAACGTAAAAACAATACACAAGCGAGGTTAAAGTGAATAATTATGAATATTTGTATTATGTTATAGCAACGATTTATATTTAATAACTTTAATAATAAATGTGACGTTGGAATTTATTAAAAATATTTCTCTTGATTTCTACAACCCTGAGATAAACTGCTTAGTCTTCCCGGAGTAACAATAATAACACATTTAAATAACATCATAATGTCAAATGACACACGTCACCATGGAACCACATTAAATTCAAAAGTCAATCTAAGTATTGAAATATAAATAAATGAAGTATTTAAGCAGCATAACTTAAATATTGTCTGTTCAGTGTCTTTTGAGCCAATGGATACAGAAAGGTAACAACCGCTGGCATGCGGTCAGTTCGGCTTCGTGTAGCTGTTATTTGTTCTGGCTACTATGCCGACCACGCGAATTCCTTATCTCCCCCTTCCACTGGCTCAAAAGACTCTGAACAGACAATATATTGGTTTACGCTACTATAAATACTGCAAGCAAATTCTTGGATCCAAGGTTCATCTTGGGTGACGCGACGACCGCCGGGTCTGACTCGTATAACTGTTACATTTTACCGAAAGTTATTACAGTAGGTACAATTGTGACGTTCTTCCACCATTATGGGATAAGACACTAAAATCTGGCGATATCTGAGTTGTTAGATTGCATTCACGTGTATTGTGAAGGTTATTTATATTGTACAGTGATGGAAAAAATGATTGAGCGCAATCTGAAAGCAGAATATTTCTAAGTCCAAGTTCGTATTGCAGATCGGTTTACACAAGTCGATATTACCAGCATGCAGCTTACAAAGGACCTCTCCGGCTTCTCGTCCTCTTCCTTCCTGGTGTGGGTGTGATGATGTGCTGTAAGAAAATGTCCCCACAGCACTTCTGTCGTCCTCGTGGTTTATAGGTTACCATGCTAACCTCTGGTTCCTGAGGTTGCGGGTTCAGTCCCGACGGAGGGCGATGAATTTTTTCGGGTGTAAAAATTCTTAATATGGCTTCCTTCGGAAGGGAATTAAAGCCGGTGGTCCTCTCATAGATTTACGGCGCGTAAAAGAACCTCAAGCCTAATAGAGGGGCCTCTGAGCAAAATCATCGGTATTTCACGCCCAATATAGAATGGAACGCTAAGGACCACAGCAGTTAAAGAGCGTCCATAAATAAAACTCAGTTTAATTTTACAGCATTTCTGTGTTTGCCTATTCTTTTAACTTTTATCTAGATCGTGGTAGCAGAAGACGCAATAAAAAGTTTAGGTTCACTTTAACTCTAATATATTCACACTTGTTCACAGCTATCCGTGATTTCTATCCCACAATTATATTATATGGGCCCATTTATTAAGTTGTACCTCCCATTCTGTGCGTCTTAGCTATCTTTCCTATGTTGCTAACCTCTTGAATAAATACCCTGTGTGCTCATAAATAATAATAGAAAATGAAATGCTGGAATAAGTAACTTATTTTTATTAAATGGGATGTAATATAAGCTATAATAGAGACAGGATAGTGAAAATAAGTTGAATAAATTTCAATCAGTTCGTGGAATAATAAATAGAACTCTTCAGAATAAAACTTGAAAAGCAGCAAAATTAAAATGTTATAAAGTAATAGCTGTACCAGTGTTAATGTTCAGATATGAAACTTGAGTAACACTTAAAAATAGGATACAATCAGCGGAAATTAGATTTCTCCGTAGAGTGAAAGGATGCATAAGAATGTATTTGATATGTAATGAAGCTATACGAAAGGAATTAAGTATATATAACTTAAAAAATAGAAGAGTATAAAGACGATTGGAGAGCCCACGTATCTCGAATGAGCACTGTAAGAATCCCAGCTTGGTGAACGTCTATTGGCTATTGGCTGTTGTTGGACCTCCAAGGAAGAGATGGTCATAGCTCTGTGAATTTGGAACAGGCAAGAGTGCCTAATCCTTGGAAGGATAAGTATGATTATGATGATGAAATTAAGTTTTTATTTACGGACGCTCTTTAACTGCTGTGGACCGGTAATTTTGCTCAGAGGCCTCTTTATAGGGCTTGGGTTCTTTTACGTGCCATAAATCTACGACACGGGACTACCAGCTTTACTTCCCTTCCGAAGGAATCCATGCTAAGGATTTTTACGCCCGAAAAAAAATCCATCGCCCTCCGCCGGGTTTGAATCCGCGACCTCGAAACTAGAGGCTAACATAGCAACCACTGCACCACGGAGGACGCATGATGATGAAGAATCCCGGCCAATTTGCTTGGAATCTTTTTGTGATGATCTTATATGTCATGAACCAAAGGTTTACCACTTCTATGAAATTAATGATTATATATATGGTACACATAGCTAATTGCAAAACCTCTGCCACTTCTCGGCAGATGCTACAGGAAGGAGACTACAGAACTAAGGTCGTTTGTCTGGCATAAAGTGACATGTATGCACTCATAAAGTTTAAAAATGTTTCGAAAGTCATGCTCTAGAAAAAAATCCTGGCCACAGGCGAATTTCTTATTTATACAGATATACTAAAAGCCTATTACAATTATAGCTTACGATTTTAACATAAAGACATGAAATGTATGATAAAGCCTCAAAACACTAGCAGAAAGCCGAAATAGTACGTCGTTTGTAAATAAGTGTGCATGTTGATGTCGCTGATTTGTATGTATTGACTCAAGTTAATATGTTAGCCGCCCTGAATTATGGCATCAGCCACCTTTGTTTTTTGGTAACTATAATAGGTAACATGCTGTTCTTTTCGTTTATTTTATTATATTTTATGAGGTAACTTTAATTTATTCCCAATACTTAAATTACGGTTGAATGAACTTGCTCTGTTGTAGTCTAACTTCCGCGACTACGGGGAGTAATTGCATTTCTCCATCACATGTACGAGGTCCTTGTCGCTCGAGGATGTCCATATGGCAATCTATCTACTTCTAGAATGTGAAACCAGTACTTTGGGGAAATAAAAATTTCAGTAATGTACATTAAAGAACAGCGTACTCACCACTCCTCCAATCGTCGTATACACCATCAGCATAATCAGGAGTCCTGCATGCTGCATTGCTGGTCTCAGTTTGATCCACCAGGAGGGACCATCCGGTTCTCTTGAACGAAGCCTGGACTCCATCCCTTCCGTGCTACTTCCGTCCGTTCATCTGTTACAGAACTTTTCACAATTCACTACCACACATAGCTTTCCGTATCAGTTTTCAGTTTTTCCGAAAATGCGGACGTATTATAAAAGTTCGTTACAAACTCCTTTGTGCGGTGGATAGTCATAATGACCTTGTCAGTATTCCACACTAAAGCTAAATAGTATTAAATAAAATCCATAGATTAGCATTTTTCTTAACTACAAGCAACGTTAGATACTTGTTTCAAGATATTTATTATTACTTTCTCTACTACGTATAGTAAGTAGGGGAAGTATTGTATTCCACCCAAAAATTCGATATCAAGATTTCACCGGAAACACATGTTTTGAGATCCCCTGAATCCAAAAAAAAGCATTTTTGGAAACATGTCCGTGTGTGTGTCTGTCTGTGAACAGCATAACTCAGAAACGAACAGTCGGATAACACCAAACTTGGTATTTAGATTCGGTATCGTCCAAGGATGCGACACGAAGGTTTTCAAGAAAATCCCCCCACCCCAAATTACCCTTTACATGGAAGATTTTTCGACATTTTTAATTTTCTCAAAAATGGCTCTAACGATTTTGATTAAAATATCATATGTTTAAGATATTTTTATGAAAAATAAAATGTATATCTTGAATTTTCTGGGAATATCTCCAAAAGTATTCTTCATTGTGAACGACTTTTGCATGACTGGTAAACCATAAGAGATAGACAAAATTTTACTATACAAAAAATGTAGATCGCGTTAAAATACACAATTTATGTCATATAATTTTTTTTGTTGAGTGAACCACTTTCGAGATATTGCTTGTTATTCCCTTAAATTTTTCAATACTTATTTTCTCAAATGGGAATTCGTTATTCATTTTTTTGTCTTGGATATGCAAAGAGTATTAATCTGTGGGAAAGGGAATGGTGCTGCACCTAGCAACCAGCTATTAAGAGATATGCATGTGCTTAAAGGCTACTGTGTTTCTATATTGCCCTTGTAAATATATATTCCCCTTGCATCTACAAGAAAATTAGCAATAAGATAGAGTCTGCAAATGTTTATCTCGATTAACATGAAGTAGATGGAGAATAAGCGTTTGTAAAAATAGTTTGTACAAGAGTAGAGAAAGTCATGTGAGTGTAACACATCAGATTTCTTTTGTCTTGGATATGCAAAGAGTATTAATCTGTGGAAAAGGGAATAGTGCTGCACCTAGCAACCAGCTATTAAGAGAGATGTATGTGCATAAAGGCTACTGTATTTCGATACTGCCCTTGTAAATATATATTCCCCTTGCATCTATAAGAAAATTAGCAATAAGATAGTGTCTACAAATGTTTATCTCGATTAACATGCAGTAGATGGAGAATAAGCGTTTGTAAAAATAGTTTGTACAAGAGTAGCGAAAGTCATGTGAGTGTAACACATCAGATTTTCTTTTTGTTTATGAATAACAAAAATGGGATACACTCATGCTTTTCAAGGTGTATGGGAGGAGAGCAAACACCACCTAGAGAGAGAAGGCCTCACTACTGCTTTCGCGCAAAACAAAATGGAGGTTCTAGTTAGGCTATGTATGGTGGAAAGACTATCACAGCTTTTACGGAATTTAGTGAAAATTAAACGTTTACGGGTGATTGATTTAAGAAGATTATTGCTTAATTGGGTTTATAATGTGTTTTCAACAATGGATTTTAAGCGATGTATTCCCTACTGCATGGGAAATTATAAAAATGGCAGCAAAGTCAACGTATTAAGTTCTCAAAGGATAAAAATTTAAAGGAATGGGAAAAATCCATTAAAAGGGAAAGTTTTTCGACAGCCAGAAGCCCATAGGCAAGTAGATTAATATTTGCTTTAATATTACAATGTGCTTAAAATATAATCTAATTACTATCCAATTGCACATGTTTGCAGGGCACTGTTTATATATTTTTCTTACGAGTATCACAGTTCGTAAAGTATTAATGTGTGTTAATGTGTTTCTGTGCTAATTTTTTAGTCTAATATGTAACCAGTATATAGGCTTTAAATAGTTACATAGGTAATGACATAAATACTTAAGTCATTGGCAGTGGTATATGTCCTAATCTAACCAAACAAAGATTTCGTTCCAAAATGAGTACATTTTCGTAAATAAGTATTCTCGGACCCCAATTAATTTCTCAATGTATGTCTGAAATTTAAAACACAAACTCAATGATGTTTCTCTGAATTACAGTAAATAGCTTTTTTAAATATGTAGTTAAATTTTAAGGCTAGTAGTAATTTTTCAATCATGACTATCAGCATCTTTTTAAATCCAGGCCTGCATCGAACTTTCTGTGCATTGTTTGTGGAAAAAGAACCAAATAAAGCCAACCTAATTGAACGACTTATTAATAGGTAGCAGCCTACCAACAAAAGTTTGAGGTTCCATTATGAAAAAAATGTTTGCAAAAGAACAGGTGCATTTAAGTGAAAAAGTACTGGTGGTGCTTTCTGGAACTAGTTGAAGTTATTATGGAATAATTTGTCATCACTTTTTATGTTTACTTTTATTTGTTAAGCATTGTTATTTAGTAGTTCGAATAGTTTTCTTTTGCATCGTGCAGCTTTCATGAAATAATAAATGAAATTTTTTAAATGATCTCAACCACATTTACGTCTCCAAAAAACCAATAAAGAGGCAGAACATCCTTTTAACATTTCTATTTTCTTAAAAGAAAGTATTTATAGCATGATTCATTTTAGTTGTTCATTTCCCCCATTCTATCCACTAACAAATAATACTCGCTGAAGCTTTTCTACATTTTTTATGCAAGCCATAGTAATAATATTGTGACAAAATTTCTTGTTGCATTTATCTGCAAATATATCAAATTATATTTACCACCTCCACAAATACTTTAAGATTAATATATTGATTTTCTGATCATATATATTGGTTTAGTTTATACCATATTTTTCAGATTTACACTATGCCTAATTTTTTATTTGAGGCTGTCCCCTTCTAATTCTGAAGTGAAGCAATAATAGTACTTTCCATTTAAATAACATGACTCAAAGTGATATGCTTGACAACTTGACATAATGGGCATAAGTGTGATATAATTTAACAACACCAATAATAATATAATAATAATAATAATAATAATAATAATAATAATAATAATAATAATAATAATAATAATAATAATAATAATAATAATAATAATATCGCCCACATCATCCTGAAATTAAATTGTTAAACTTTACTCTTCAGAAGTAAATATAAATATGTGCGGAGGTAAGGAAATTGAGAATATATTTTTAGGTATACCTGGAACTTCTCAGATGATTTTTAAGAGAGTTAGGTGAAGGAATAAGTTTTCTTTGTGTCAGCATGGATCTTAAAGAACAAAATGGGTATATTGGTTTAAACTTTCTAAAAAGCTTAATGTTCTGCTTTTCTATCTTAGCATTTCAATAACAATACTGTGAGCAGTAGCCGATTTTATTAATGCATATCCCCCAAGTAGAAACTTTAAAAGTGAATGTTTGTGACGCATTATTTTATAATCTAGCCCATAATAATCATCTATATTTTATGCGTTTAGGTTTCTGAACTAGATTTTCCTTCACATGAGATAAGACTTTTGTTAAATACATCTTAGCAACTTTTACTGACTGAACTACCAATGGGCTACTTGTTTTAATGCTGAGGCCTTCTCTCCCTAGGAGGCGTTGGGAGAGCTGCCTTCACTACCGAACAGGAATATTAAGTGTCCAAATTGCACGTTTACAGTTATAATGTATGTATATTAGTGTAACTCGAGTAAGGCGAGTGCAGTCCTGCATCGGAGAGCGCCACTTGTGCACGTAACGGTCTGCCCTCCCCCGTGTTCAGTCCAACTGGGAAAACGCGAACCTTCTGACTCTTATTCTCTTCATCACGAAACGTAATAATAACACGTCGAGCTTGCCATGAATAACTGTTAATTACTTTGCGTTTCATCATTAGCACTATGAATATACGCGATGCGTTAAACGTTATGCGTGTGGTTGTATTGCCTCATCGCGTTAGTTCACCGCTTTTCCGCTCACAGTGCAGGACTGCCCTGTTATACTATGCAGACGTGTGTGAATATTTGACTGTAGAATATGTACACTTTAATAAAAGTTCACAACAGTATACTTTGTATATATCAAGGTTATATTTTGAGACAGATTTCACCATAATACCGGAATAAATAGTTTAATTTGTTTGAAATAGGAGATAGACAAAGCTTCCTATAAGAAAACAATGCGTATATTGTTAAAACACACAGTTTATCTAAATTTTGGCATTAACAATTGATAACACTCGGCGTTCTTTTGTTTCTCGTTATATTATGCGAAGAGTGTAGCATTTCCACAGCAAATATCTGGCTCCTTTTTAAAGATTGGACTATCGCTGTATCTTGTTTCCTGCAACGAAATGCGTAATGAAATAGTTTCTGGAGGAAACGTTATCTCAATGAAGATGAAATAGATAGAAAAATAAGCTCCTGTAATAGTTTATAGAAGAGAAAAATAAACCATTGTGGGTAAAGAAAGTCCTGTGAATGTAACACATCCGATTTTACTCACGTCACACTAGGTAGAGGAGATATTGTATTCCATTCAAAAACTGTATATCGGAAAGACATGTTTTAAGCCTCCTGAATAAAAGAAGTTAATATTTTGCATTCACATGACCTTTTCTACTCACTCTTCTAAGTCTATTCTTACGAAAGCTTATTCTTCTATATACTTCTTGTTAATACAGATAAAGCTTCATTTACTTATTCATTTATTTGTTCGTATAAGAAAAACACAATAAGCTAAAGCGATAGCCAAATCTTTTTAAAGACGATCGTTATGCGATGGCTTTAGATATATATTCCGTTCGCTTAGCATGAAAGAAAATAGCGATTTACAATCGAGAAAACTATTAAGTATATGAGAATTCTAACCAATACAAAGAATATCTCTCAAATGGTTAACGCCACAAAACATTTTGAATAAATTGTATCTTTCGACGAGTTCTAACTTTTGTGTAACAAGAGTTTGTCTGTCTCTCATGGTTTACAATATTACAAAAGTGATTCAGAATAAAAAGAATTTCAGAGCCTATTCCCAAACAATTAGGATGTACGTTTTATTTGTCATGAAAATACTTTAAACATACGGTATTTTAATCAAAATCGTTAGAGCCATCTATGATAAAATAAATTTTGAAAAACGTTCCATGTAAACGGTAGTTTTGGTGGGGGAATTTTCTTTAAAATCTCCATTTTGCATCTTTGGAAGACGATGCACTTAAATACCAAATTTGGTGTTTAACCCACTTTACATTTAAAACACATACGTCGCCATTCTTTTTAAGCTTTATATTCAGTTCTTTCTCGCGATTGCATGGAAAGAGCATGAAATTTTAAGGCCAGCATATAGCGTGCAGTTCTTAAACGTTGAGTATCGCTATTCCCTTTGTATCTATAACGAATGTATAATACAACTATTTCTTCAAATGTTTGTTTCGATTAAAATGAAGCAGTAAATAAACTTTCGTAAGAATAGTTTGTATATTCACTAATAAATGATAGAGGTGGAGAAAGTCAAGTGAATGTAACGCATCAGATTTTAATCATGTTAGCTGGTCACAATAACGCTGACTTTAATTACTTTAAAGTCATTAGTTCATTTGCACAAAATACAGGTTACGTGTGAGCTGGTGTCAATTCCGTTTGCTCATAGTTCAAGCTGTACATTACGTACAAAATAAAATAATTATAGTAAATTATGTATAAGGTTTTATTAATTCAATAAATTTTAAGAGGCCAATGCGTTATTAAAATCACTGTGGGTTTACAGAAGAATAAGTGTAGGCTTAGTGGGAAGCAGATACATTTAGGGTAGTAAAGAAGCTTTTCTTGACACTACGTCCGGCACCAAGTTGCCGTGTTAAAAGTTATTTATAAGTGAAACAGACGTTCACGTATCCATACAGGCTATGATTGTGTTTGGTAAAGTAAGGTTTCTGAAGAACGTGACTTAATCATGTTATCGTATCAGTTCGCGTGAAAACGTTTATGCCTCAGATTTACAGGACAGGACAGGACAGGACTAATTGAGGAGTTTCTGCAGTATTTCTTGAGCAATATAAATATTAAATTGGTACATAGAAACACGTTCAGATATTAAAGAGGTGTATGAGTTTATCTAGTGGGAGAAACGCAGAATTATATGGGAGAACTTTACGTCCACAAGTAAATCACTGTCTGCAAAAGCAGACGTGCGAGTTGGTGCTACAAACAATGCTGAAGTATCGTGTATGTGATCAGTGAAATGTGTACGTGGCGATAACAGAATTTACCGCGAAATGTTAGAGAGCCAGACCGTCGAAGCGAAAATACAAAATGTTTTTGTGTGGTAGGATCGTACTAAGGGAATGGAACAAACCAAGGTATAAAAGTGTACGTGTAAATAAAGTAATTTAACTAAAAACGGCGTCTCCACTTAACGTCGTAACACCACGATCGGAGATACATACGTAATCAACTTGTCAACGCACCTCTCTCTCCCTCTCATTTCCTCACGAGTACCCATAGTACAATAAAGACTATTCTGAACCGCAAGAAAGTACGTGCAACGATTTATTCCGTCTCCTTCTGGGGAGATAGAATTAATGGACTAAAGGATAATTTATCGGAATATTATCTACTCTGTATGAAATCCATGATACAAAGCCGATTGGCATATCAACGTATTGAGCGCGATATTGACAATAGCTATACGGAGTGAAGTCAACATGCCTTTGGTTTCAGAAGTAATATATTGTAGCGGCACTGTAAGTGTGATTCTTTCGTAAGCTTATGTAAAGCCTCGGCTTTAGGCAATAAATCTCTTCGAGAAGAATTCCACATGTTTCATTTTGCTCGCTACTGAATGTTTCTTAGTAGTGCTGCACATAGGTTTTACTCCCTGAGATGACTCAGTAGGGGAGGCAAGGTGTATGTTAACGTGTTACCGTCCATGTATGTATTTTAACAATGTGCAAGTCATAAGGTTTCGGAAATGACATCAATTAGTTAATATTATTTATAGTCTTTTTGCAAAAGTATGAAGCCCTAGAGATACTTGGAACCTAGAATATAAGAGGCGCAATCAGAGGTAAGTTTCCCGATTTTGTTTCCTTTAAAGTAAACTTATTTAGCCGGGAAAATTTGCGCATGCGTAGCAGATCTATGAACGTATCAATCATGCCGACCGGACAGGTCCCGCGTGGTGCCAGTAGCGCGGCAGTAGTGGCCCGAAATGGCGGTTTTTATTCGTTCTCTCCCGCCTGCGAGGTTCGGTCAGTGATAAAGTTCCTTAATGCACAAAACATAGCGTCGATCGAAACTCGTCAGGTCTATGGGCCAAACATCATGAGCAAACGGATGGTGCGTCGCTGGTGTAGGCAGTTCTCAAGTTCCATGATGAAGAGCGCAGTGGGCGACCGTCCCTCCTTAATGATAACCTTGTTGAGCTGGTGGAGAACCGTCGCTTCACGATTACGGAGCTCAGCAGCCATTTTCCACAGATGTTGTGGTCCTTGTTGCATAAACTTGTCAGTAAGCACCTGCTGTTCAGGAAATTGTGTGTCAGGTGGGTGCCGGAAAACCTGACACCCGAGCACAAAACGAAACGCTTAAGAGCAACACTGACATTTCTGCAGCGTTATCATGATGACGGCAACGAGTTCCTCGACAGGATCGTCACGGGCGATAAGACGTGAATTTCGTACTTTACCCCGGAAACCAAACAACAGTCCAGGCATTGGATCACAATCTCCTGTCAAGACGAAATTCAAACAGACTGTCAGTGTAGAAAGTGATGTGCTCGGTGTTCTGGGACAGGAAGGGCATTCTGCTCATTGACTTCCTACCCAGAGGTCAAACAGTGAACGCTGACCGTTACTGTGAAACACTGCGGAAATTGCGACGTCCCATTCAAAACAAGAGGCGTGAAATGCTTACTGTAGGTGTGCTGCTCCATGACAACGCTCTTCCAAATACGGCTTGGCGCACAGTAACTGTTCTGCAGGAGTTAGGTTGGGAGGTGTTTGATGATCCACCATACAGTCCAGATCTTGCTCCCTGCTATTTCCATCTTTTCTTACAGCTCAAGAAATTCCTGTTCTCCGGTCAGCGTTTTGCAAACGACGAAGAGCTGAAGACAACTGTCACACGCTGGTTTCATTCACAGGCGGCAGACTTATACAAAGGAATAAAAAGGTTGATCCCACGATATGACATTCGTGCTGACTATGTCGAAAATAGATCAAACATTGCTGTCCCTGTTGCCAACAGTTTTTCATTTAACTGTTTTCTTGGTTTTAAAAAAATAGGGAGGCTTGCTTTCTGGATGCGCCTCGTGTTATCAGGGATTATGACCTTTTGTACTTTCTCTACTACGTACAGTAAGTAGGGAAGTATTGTATTCCACCCAAAAATTCGATACCGAGATTTCACCGGAAATACATCTTTTGAGACCCCCTGAATCCAAAAAACGCATTTTTGGAAACATGTCCGTGTGTGTGCCGTGTGTCTGTCTGTGAACAGCATAACTCAGAAACGAACAGTCGGATAAATACCAAACTTGGTATTTAGGTTCAGTATCTTCCAGAAATGCGACACAAAGGTTTTCAAGAAAATCCTCCCACCCCAGACTACCGTTTACATGGAAGATTTTTCGAAAAGTTTAATTTTCTCAAAAATGTCTCTACGATTTTGATTAAAATATCATAGGTTTAAGATATTTTCATGACAAATAAAATGTATATCTTGAATTTTCTGGGAATGTCTCCAAAAGTATTCTCCATTGTGAACGAATTTTGCATAACTGGTAAACCACAAGAGATAGACAAACTTTTACTACACAAAAAATGTAGATCGCGTTAAAATACACAATTTATATCATATACATTTTTTTTGTTGAGTGAACCATTTTCGAGATATTGCTTGTTATTCCCTTAAATTTTTCGATACTTATTTTCTCAAATGGGAATTCGTTATTCATTTTTTTGTCTTGGATATGCAAAGAGTTATAATCTGTGGCAAAGGGAATGGTGCTGCACCTAGCAACCAGCTATTAGGAGATGTGTATGTGCTTAAAGACTACTGTTTTTCTATATTGCCCTTGTAAATATATTTTCCCGTTACATCTACAAGAAAATTATAGAGTCTGCAAATGTTTATCTCGATTAACATGAAGTAGATGGAGAATAAGCGTTTGTAAAAATAGTTTGTACAAGAGTAGAGAAAGTCATGCGAGTGTAACACATCAGATTTTTTTAGGAATAGGCGAGTATGGTTGTATGTGTATGGCGGGACTTAATCATGACTCGAAGGAAAAGTCACATAAATACCTAATTTATATCATATTCTAGTTAAACGCTATTTAAGGTATGAAACGAAGATTTTCCCAAAAGAGCTGTAATCCTAAAATATCCTTTATATAGAACATTTTTTCTTAACATTTTTATTAAAACACCATATACGAATGATACTTGCATAACAAATAAGATATATTGAATTACTCTCTGTGTCTGTGATTAACAGTCTGTGAAGTCCCCTTCATTTGTAGAGAATTTTCTATAATGTAGAATATATTTTAAACCATAAGGGAGAAACATAAACTTGCTACAGAAATAATTCAGAGTTTATTGAAATACATAGCTTCTTGTAGCATTAGTCGTTTTCGAGGTGTTTTTATTTTGAAATTAATTGTTCTTCCACGCAAGTCGTGTGTTGGACAAGGTTGGGAAGGTAGAATCAGACGATTGAAAAATTCAATGTCATCTCCGGGATTTGAACCACGGTTCTCCTATTTTTATTTTGTTAATTATTTCAACTTTTTTTGGTGTGGGGGACGTTAAAGCGTCTTACAGCATCTACAGAGAATCGTGCACAATTCCTGCTTTTCCCACTCCAGTTAATTACTACAAATTAAGTTTTATTTTCCGTACACAAATGTAACCAAGTCCATATTGTTTATTTGTAGCAACAAAAACCTTGTGAATAACTTGACGTGAATAATCACTTTTTACTTTCTCTGCTGCTTACCTATAACAAGTATAAGAAGCATTTATTGCATTCCACTGAAAAAATTCGATACCGAGTTTTGACCGGAAATGCACGTTTTGAGACACACTGAATCCAAAAAAGAACATTTTTTTACAAAAAGTCGCGCGCATGCATGTGTGTGGGTCTACGCACAGCATAATTCAAAAAACAAAACGTCAGTTAAATATCAAACTTGATATATAAGTCAAACAATTTCCAAGGATACGACATAAAGATTTTAAAGAAAATCCGCCCGCTCCAAACTATCGTTTACATGGAAACATTTTTGTTAGCTTTTATTTGCTGAGAAATGAAATTTAATGATTTTAATTAAAACAACATATATTTAAGGTATTTTCATGGGAAGTAAAAGGTATATCTTGAATTTTCTGGGAAAAGCCTGCCAAGTCTTGCTCATTCCGAATGACTTTAGTATAATTGATAAATCGTAAAAGTTCGACAAAATCTTACTACACAGAGTTTAGATCTCGTTTAAGCACAAAAATGTTTAATTTTTATGGCGTTAACCATTTCCGATATATTCTTTGTTATTTGTTTGAATTTTCAAGTACCTATACTTTTTGCTGGTGGCAGGTCGCTATTGGTTTTTTTCGTGGTCGTGTAAGGAGCAAGGAATTTCATAGACATGATCACATAGCGATCCAGTCTTTGAAAATCTGATTATCGTTTTAGCTTATTACATCCTTCTTATACCTACAAATAAATGCATTAATTTGCAATGAAAGTATCTTATAGAACAAAAAGTATATAGAAGAATACACTTTTCTAAGAATAATTTGTAGAAGGGGGAGTTGAGAAAGTCATGTGAATGCTAAACATTAGAGTTTTATACAATGCTACGATGTATAATGGATTATGATGTTATAATGGGAAGAGAAAATCTTGTGACATATTAGATTGCATGTGGGGAGTTCAAAAATTGCTATCCCATCAATGTTAAATTTGGTAACTTTATTACCCATTATCACAAACTACTTAGCATAGGATTAGCATTTTTTAGGATGTAGTTTCATTATTTCTTAGTTCACTGATCTACTTTTATAAAGTGATATGGTTTATTAAAGAATTTTTTTCTCAATTGCATAAATTCTGTATTTAAATTTATCTGCAGTTTTTAAAACGTAACCAGCCAACTTATTAACACCAAAGTAGATCGGTAACATCATTGTGAATTCTACAATAGTTATTCAGAAAAGGGTCACTAATGTCGGAGAATGCTATTGAAACAAAAATCACATTGCTCGAACATGCTGAAGCTGAGGTAGTATTTTTAACACTTAAATGATTTCAGTCTAATTATATAATATATAAATTCAATAACGGCCCGTCTTAAAGCAATATGTATAAATAAAAAATATAAAATGTATGTTGCAGTCATTGTATTAATGTTTATATTATGTACATGTTTAATAATGTTAGGTGAATGTATTACGTAATTTAATAATGTAGGAGCTGTGAGAATATAGGTCAAAAGTTGCTAACAAAAAGGTAACAATGAGGTAACTTTGAGTCAATAATGGAAGGTTTAATAATGCTACTAGTAATGCTTGGAGCAACAATAATGTAATTTCTGAGATAATTTATAAATAGCCAATCAACAACCAGAAAAACCTGAAAGTGAAATAAAAGTATTCTATTGGATTAGGAATAGCCAATCAGAGACTTGAAATAGATGAAATTTGCAAATTCAGGTGGTAGAAATCAGTTCAGTTGCTAGTAGACAGTGTTCCTAACTGGACGCGAGACGCGTCCTCGAGAAGTTTAATACGTATTCAGTGTGAGACAAAAGTTCATTACGGTGAAGATATTATAAAGTTTAGGTGTTAAAAAGTGCAAGTGATTAATAAATAATCTCACAGCTCTCTATATATAAAAGTGAAGTGTTCAAGGATTAATAAAAAGGAGTGAAGTAATTATAATTTGTGTAAGCCTACATTCTTCAGCCGCACAACACCTTGCTCCGAGATGCATGTTTCTACAAATTAATACTGACGCAGCCGAGGCAAACATATATATATATATATATATATGTATACATAATATTTAAAGAAACATTAAAATACAAAGTTGAAAGTAAAGTTGGGGCGAAGGCCACCGGAAAGTAAAGTTGGGGCGAAGGCCACCGGAAAGTAAAGTTGGGGCGAAGACCACCGGAAAGTTAACATTGGGGCGAAGGCCACCGGAAACTTTGTACCATACGTGGTGTTACATACATTCTTCAAATCTGCCGTATCCATAAGTTATATCAATTTGTAGAGCAAACCTTCCCCTAAAAGATGAGCTAAAATGCACATCTGTGTTCTGAAGAATATACGAGTTATTATTTTTTCTGTGAAATGGTGCAGAATTCAAAGTAGAAAATGATAGACTATGATTTTTAAAAGTATATTTAACGTATAAGTATTACATCTAAAATGTTAAAATATATATAAAACTAAAGACAAAATTCCAGTCCACAAGACTACACAAAAAACTAAACTATTGTTTGGAAACTTTAGTCACTTAGTCTCTCCTAAAGTTCATAATCTTTATACCCCATAGTTCATATTATACGATGAATAGAAGAAATGACAGCAGGATTGATTGATTGATTTTCCGCACTCTTAATTTCGGTAAATGTGTTGCAGCATCACGCCGATTTTCAATAGAACCCATTTTATTAACAAAAATCTGATGTGTAACATTCACATGACTTTCTCTACTCTTTATCGTTTATTACCGAGTACACAAATTGTTCCTGACATCGCAAAAAACAAATCGAAATAGACAGAAATTTAAAAGAATGACGTAGGTATTGAGCAATTCGAACCATTAATAACGAATTCTCGGAAATGGATAATGCCACAAAAACTTACTTGAAATAAATTGAGTGTTTTACAGTTATCTACACTTCTTGTGTAGTACGTCTTCATCTATCGGTAACTTTTACCAGTTATACAAGATTATACAAAATTCCTTCCGAATAAAGTGGACTTTGAAGGCTATTCCCAGAAAATTCAAGCTATACATTTTATTTTTCATGTAAATATCTTTAATATATGGTATTTCAATCAAAATCATTACAGCCATTTTTAGAAAACAAAAAAATTGGAAACATCATGCAAAATGGGTCTGGTCCCGCAACACAGGGCAGTTGACGAAACAGGACAAGACTGTGTAGGGCAATTAGCGAGCTGTTACGGTGCACTGTAGTGGTGTTTTTCATTGCAATTGCTATTTCTCGGATGAGAGCAGATTCAGTCCAAGTAGTGATCCTCGACGTACCCTCATCTGGCGAGAGGTGGAAACACGTAATGAACCCAGGAACATCCTTGAAAATGACCGTTTTGGTGGTCCAGGTGTTATGGTTTGGGGAGGCATAATGTCGCGTGTGCGCACCGACCTCCAAATCTTTGAAAACGGTACGCTCACTAGTCAACGTTATTGTGGTACTGTATGTACTCCTTCCCCATGTGCGTCTTTTCAGGGGTGCAGTTGGCCCTGACTTAATTTTTTTTGGATGAAAATGCGCGACCGCATCGAAAAGCGCAGGTGGAGGATCTCTTGGAACGAGAGGATATTCGGCGAATGGACTGGCCTGCCCGTTCCCCGATTTAAATCCGATCGAACACGTGTGGGAAGCTTTGGGGAGACACATTGCAGCACATCCACATGCACCAACGACCATTCAACAGTTGTCAACAGCGCTGAAAGAGGAATGGAACGCCCTACCACAAGAACTGCTTACCAACCTTGTGGCCAGCATGGGAGCACGATGCAGAGCATGCATTGCTGTCCGTGGTGATCATACACTCTTTTAAGCACCATGTATCTGTTTCTGTAAATCTAGAGAGCTATCATATGTCGTATTGACTTTAGTGTAACTTATGGTCTATGAATAAAAGTGGCATTTCTGTTCGACGATTGCATATTTCGTTTAGTTGCCTACTGTAGAATACCGTAGCAGTTCCCTCTATGTATGATTCAAGTTTCATCGAGCTATGTTACTTGGCAGTGTCACAGCATACGAAGATTAATTTCGTCCTTAGGTTTTGCACACCAGTGTATAATTTCCATTTGCTAAGGCTTATTTGATTTTATCCTCACATAAAAACTAAAACACACTCCTGGTTTTCAAACTAAATAAGAAATAAGCAAATATCATAGTCCTACATGAAAAATCTGATGCGATAAATTCACTGACATTCTTTACCCCTCATCTATAGTAAGGACAATTTATATACCCTCTACTAAAGCTTATTTTTCTATCTGCTAAATTTAATCCAAATAAACCTTTGCAGGAATAGCTACATTACAAATTTCGTTATGGATACAAAGGGAACACCGATAGTCAAATATTTAAGAACTGGCCGCTGGCCTTAAAACTCCATTACTTGGAATGCAATTTAGATTACTTACTAACACGGCACTTATTTTGAAAACGAACAGTATAATTTGTTTGTGTTTTTATTCCTAAATGTTTTAAAATTAATAGATATCTTATGCATGGAAAATATAGGCATTAAAATATATTTAACAAATTAAAGTTTGAATAATAAAAAAATGTTTACGCCAAGGAATCGAACCCAGATTGCATGCGTTTCACCGATCGGCTACCATTTATGCAGCCAAACTGAAAGACATCTTCCTACTCATTGCACAGCTTTGAAATAAATGCAGGGTGGAATTAAGTCGTGCATTGTGAACGCAGCGCCATCGAATGCTTCCGATGTTTTCCTAATCGAACTCTTTCTGACTGTTGCTCATTTATTTTGTCTTAGGCTGTACGTGGTAGAGAAAGTAAAAATGAGAAAAAAGCAAAATCCATTTTCCAGGAACATATTCGCAGCTTACCCTCCCCCATTAAATGCTGCAAATATTTGTAATATGCCAACCGTTATAATAACGATTATAGAACTGGCACTACCCGAGTTTAAATTGCCAAATTGACGCAGGCTTAGAGTGAGCATTTGAGTGCGTCAAAGATTTTTAACTTCCTCGCAGGTGTTCCTGACTTGCGTGTGACTAACGAGCTATGCAGTGTGCATTGCCAATCGAGGAAGCAGAAATATCGACAAAAACTGCAGTACCCCAAACCACTTCAGCTTTACTCTTTAATCACTTTCCTGCCCTCGAGAATTAAACGACCAACTGCGGGATGAAAACAAATCTCTCGCCAACTGACGTGTTAATTATGCGCATTCCAGCTCCAGGCATGGCCCATTTATGAATGCGAATTGGAGAAGGCGAGGTAATATTAATGTAATCTACTTCCGGTACTGAAGAGCTGATTGCAATAATATACCTCCAACATATACATATTGTTTATGATCCATGGTAACGCCCGGGAGAATTAATTTAGTGTATACGTACTTGCAGATTCCATACGATTACAATGATATATGTGTGTTTTTGTTAAACTCTATACCTCTTTAAATATTTTTGTTCTATATTTCACATTAGAATAGTGATTAAAGATACAATTCCAGCAAATCAAGCTCATACCGAAAGTAAAATTAAATAAAATATGTACTGGAAAAGAAAGACGTTTAAAAGAAACCTATATAAACCACATAGTGACTGACACCAAATTTGAAGCTGATTGAGGGTGTAGAGAATACTGAAAAAATAATTTACAAGTTTCAATTAATTTTTTCAAGTATTATGTTTTGATCAATAACATAGACAATAACATTGTATATACATTTCATTAAAATTCATATTGAAGTATTAACGCATTTATTTGTGTGGACAGCAGCAAATTTAAAATTTGAAGTATTTAGTGCCAGAAATTGTGTTTAAAATTCATATATGATATATTATTAGGTGCGAATTAAAATGTTAATTAACAAAGCCGATCTAGCAAGGTTAATGCACTGTAACTAAAAATGTAATACATTTGTAATGCTACATTTTTGTATTGGTTTAAGATGTCATAGAAGTAAGTCATGTCATGTGAGTCGTGAGGGCAGGACACGACACTTGTTTGTCACAAACACACAATGGTAAGGGAGAGAAACCCTAAGAACAAAGGAAGAAGTCAATATCTTGCGTCAACGTGCACCAGTAGACCTTCAGATCTTCCAGCAGGTACGTGTCTCACCATATCACCACACCACATAACAAAGATAAGCGGCATTGTATAACCGATAAATCATAAGTAGACATATGTAGATCTCGTTAAAAAAATTCTGATGTATTATAGTCACATGACTTTCACTACTCTTGTAAAAATATTTTTACAAACTCTTATTCTTCATCTATTTCATATTAATTGCGATAAACATTTGCAGAAACGATCTTTTGACATGCAAAGAGAATTACATTTTACACATAGCGACCAGTTCTAAAAATATTTTACTATCACTTAAGGCCTACTATGTTCCCCTTGTTTTGTGTTTGCAAGGGCAATATAGAAATACAGTAGCCCTTAAGCATAGACATATAACTTAATAGTGGTTGCTATGTGTAGTACCATTCTCTTTGCCACAGATTAATACTCTTTGCATATCCAAGACAAAAAATAACGAATTCCCATTTGAGAAAATAAGTATTTAAAGATTTAAGGGAATATCAAGCAATATATCGAAAATGGTTCACTCAACAAAAAAAATGTATATGACATAAATTGTGCATTTAAATGCGATGTACATTTTTGGTGCAGTAAAATTTTGTCTATTGCTTATGGTTTACCAGTTATGCAAAAGTCGTTCACAATGAAGAATACTTTTGGAGACATTCCCAGAAAATTCAAGATATACATTTTATTTGTCATGAAAATATCTTAAAGATATGATATTTTAATCAAAATCGTTAGAGCCATTTTTGAGAAAATTAAAATTTTCGAAAAATGTTCCATGTAAAGGGTAATCTGGGGTGGGGGGATTTTCTTGAAAACCTTCGTGTCGCATCTCTGGAAGATACTGAGCCTAAATACCAAGTTTGGTGTTTATCCGACTGTTCGTTTCTGAGTTATGCTGTTCACAGACACACACACACACGGACATGTTTCCAAAAATGCTTTTTACTTTCTCTACTACGTATAGTAAGTAGGGGAAGTATTGCATTCCACCCAAAAATTGATACCGAGATTTCACCGGAAATACATGTTTTGAGACCTCCTGAATCCAAAAAAAGCATTTTTGGAAACATGTCCGTGTGTGTGTCTGTGTGTGTGTGTGTGTGTGTGTGTGTGTGTGTGTGTGAACAGCATAACTCAAAACGAACAGTCGGATAAACACCAAACTTGTTATTTAGGTTCAGTATCTTCCAGAGATGCGACACGAAGGTTTTCAAGAAAATCTCCCACCCCAGACTACCCTTTACATGGAAGATTTTTCGAAAATTTTAATTTTCTCAAAAATGGCTCTAACGATTTTGATTAAAATATCATATGTTTAAGATAATGTCATGAGAAATGAAATGTATATCTCGAATTTTCTGGGAATGTCTCCAAAAGTATTCTTCATTGTGAACGACTTTTGCATAACTGGTAAACCATAAGAGATAGACAAAATGTTACTACACAAAAAATGTAGATCGCGTTAAAATACACAACTTGATGTCATATACATTTCTTTTGTTGAGTGAAGCGTTTTCGAGATATTGCTTGTTATTTCCTTAAATTTTCCAATACTTATACTTTTTCTCAAATTCGTTATTCATTTTTTTATGTCCTGGACATGCAAAGAGAATGGAATACTCCACATAGCAACCAGCGTTAAAATATTTGACTATCGCTTAAAAGCTACCATATTCCCCTTGCATCTACAAGAAAATTAGCAATAAGATTGACATCTCGATATCTCGATTAACATGAAGCATATGGAGAATAAGCGTTTGTAAAATTAGATTGTAGAAGAGGAGAGAAAGTCATGTGAGTGTAACACATCAGATTTTTTTGGATTCAGGGGGACTCAAAACATATCTTTCCGTTAAAATCTCGGTATCGAATGTTTGGGTGGAATGCAATACTTCCCCTACTTACTATACGTAGTAGAGAAAGTAAAAACTCACACATGACCGACATGAGTAGCCGAGGTTGTTAAGGCATGGATTTGTGAACGGGTGGTGTGTGGTAAGTTGTGACAAAACCATCCTCCCTGTGCAAGAGTTTTTTTTCTCTTTTTCCTGACTTCATGACCGGCAAATACCCGGAAGGTACCCGAAACCTAAGCTGGAGCGTTTCCTTCCCAAATTTCCTTTCCCGACTAACGTTTCGTTATATGTATTATCAGTGTTCACCGCCTGTGTTTCCATATACTGTAAGAACGGACGTGAAACATTCCTAATACAAAATATATAAAAAAATATATAATTTATGTGGAATTACAAAATTGTTTTATGGCATTTATGATTTTCTAGATAATTATCCACATGCTATCAGTTTGAGTTTTCCGATTCTTTATATTTTT
Source organism: Deroplatys truncata (assembly GCA_030765065.1). Lineage (NCBI taxonomy): Eukaryota > Metazoa > Arthropoda > Insecta > Mantodea > Mantidae > Deroplatys > Deroplatys truncata. Next base: position 85,831,322 of record CM060976.1, on the reverse strand, counting down.
AAGTGTTCGGTCACCGTTCCTTTGCTTATCAAGATGTCCTGCAAACGGTATGCAATTTAAAACCCGTATATCGCGAATCGCTTTTTAAATGATTATTTATTGCTTCAGCCTCCTGTAGCCCTCTTGCACCTCCAACGAAAGTGTAATAAAACTAATTCTTGAAACGTTTATCTCCACTAACATTAAGCGTAGAAAAATAAGATTTCATAAGAATTATTTGTAGAAGAGGTAAATGTAAATGCTAGTGACTAGGGGAAGTCTGTGGATGTCACACGTGAGCAATTTCTTCCGCTAAGATACAGACATTTTGCATAATTGAATAAGACCAAATAGAAAATGTGATGATTCATTCACATGATATTCTCTACTCACTCGAACTACTCTTCCAAAAGCTTATTCTTCCATGAAGGTGCTCCTTGCTAATCGAGATACACTTTAATTACACATTCAATGCCGGTATAAGGAGGATACACCAGGGTAAAGCGATAGCCAGAGATTTAAAGAGCATGTAGCTGTGTTATGGCTTTGAAGTTCCTAACTTTGTGCATGACCAGAGAAAAAACGAATAGGGACTTACCACTTGAGAAAAGTATAAATATTTGAAAATTCTAACCAACAACAAAGAATATCTAGGAAATGATTAACGTCAAAAACACATTATCTAAATAAAATGTGCCCTTTAACATGATCTAAATTTTTTGCGCAGTAAGATTTTTGTCTATCTCTTATGGTTTACTTATTCTGCATCTTAAACAATGGTATTTTAACCAGAATCGTTTGATCCATTTCTGAGAAAATAAAAAATAACGAGTAGTTTATGCTGGAGGGGTTTTCTTGAAATCTTGGTGACGCATTCTATGGAAGATGTTGAACTTAAACACTAAATTTGGTGTTTAACATACCCTTCATTTTTACTTTCTCTACTACGTATAGTAAGTAGGGGAAGTATTGTATTCCACCCAAAAATTCGAAACCGAGATTTCACCGGAAATACATGTTTTGAGACCTCCTGAATCCAAAAAAAAATAATTTTTGGAAACATGTCCGTGTGTGTGTCTGTGAACAGCATAACTCAGAAACGAACAGTCGGATAAACACCAAACTTGGTATTTACGTTGAGTATCTTGCAGAGATGCGACACGAAGGTTTTCAAGAAAATCCCCCATCCCATATTACCCTTCACATGGAATCTTTTTCGAAAATTTTAATTTTCTCAAAAATGGCTCTAACGATTTTGATTAAAATATATGTTTAAGATATTTTAATGATAGATGAAATGTATATCTCGAATTTTCTGGGAATGTCTCCAAAAATATTCTTCAGTGTGAAAGAGTTTTGCATAACTGGTAAACCATAATAGATGGACAAAATTTTACTACAAAAAATGTGGTTTACGTTAAAATACACAATTTGTCATATACATTTTTTTTGTTGAGTGAACCATTTTCGAGATATTGCTTGTTATTCCCTTAAATTTTCCAATACTTATACTTTTTCTCAAATGGAAACTCGTTATTCATTTTTTTTGTCCTGGTAATGCAAGGAGAATGAAATACTCCACATAGCAACCAGCTCTTAAAATATTTGACTATAGGTTAAAGCCTAGCAATTTCCCTTGCATCTACAGAAAATTAGCAATAAGATTAACATCTCGATATCTCGATTAACATGAAGTATATGGAGAATAAGCGTTTGTAAAAATAGTTTGTTCAAGAGTAGAGAAAGTCATGTGAGTGTAACACATCAGATTTTTTACTTATAAATTGAAATAAATTGTGGTTTAGTTAGGGACGTTCTTTAACTGCTATAGTCCTTAGCGTCCCAATCTATATTGGGCGTGAAAGTTCGGAAACCTTTCTCAGAGGCCTCCTTTTCAAGCCTAAGGTTCTTTTACGTGCCGTAAATCTACGACACGGGACCACCCGGTTTACTTCCCTTCCGAAAGAAGCCTGTTAAGGATTTTTACGCCCAGGTTTGAACTGTCGACCTCGGGAACCAGAGGCTAGCATGGTACCCCTAGACCACGGAGGACGGCGTTTCTGAGTTATGTTGTTCACACACACACATACAGACACACAGATAGTCTTCTAAAAATGCTATTTTTGTATTCAGGGAGTCTCCAAACGTGATTTTTCGGTGGAATATAATTCCTCCTTTGGCTGGCCCCTGCCGGCTGTGTTAGGATTCCCGGGTTTGATTCCCGGCTGCAAGTGGGGATTTTTCTTTAATCAAGATTACTCCCTTTCCTCCCCAGAGTCTGGAAGTATGGATGAGAGTGTGAATGTGTGTGCCTGTTTGTGTGATCTGATGAATAAAACCCAAAGTTTACCAGAAATCCAAGGACTAGCGAATATGAGTTAACATCATTGCCTATAGGCAATATGTTCCAAAAGAAATGCCGCCGATAAGACCATTGAAGTTAAAGGCGGATATAAACGGAACTAAAGAAAAAAAATACTTCCCTTACTTTAAGTATACTGGCGTGTATAAAATATGGCCCATAATGGAATGTTTATGTTGGTACTGACAAAATATAGTCCCTATCCCTAACCGCGTGACCACCCTGTTATTTCGAGCATAATTCTAGCTACTTCTAGGTACTTTACCTTCTTCAAAGTAAGCCGAAGTGCCACATTACAACTTAAACTTTATATTTTCACGCTACACTACCGTTTACTTAATGCCAGTTTTCTTATTGCCGTTTAGTGGCAGCAAAAAACTTAACCTTTGTCCCCATGTCACTGATGAAAGCTCTCACATATGTAAATGTCGTAACTGTCATTCAGTTTAACCGCATATGCAAATGATTCTTCACCCCTTCCTCTAGAACGCCGAATTATACTGTAATTGGTTTAGATTTTCCTATATACCAATCGTACCAAAACCCTTTCGTAGAGTGATATACCAACCACCCCTCCATTTCAGTATATTATAAACATCGTTCATTGGTTAGCTTTTATACCCTGCATCTTTTTTTTCAGGCCAGTCACATCATAGAGAACTGATTCCGGCCGGAGGAGTCAAAAGTTAGTTACCTAAAGGTGGAAGCCTTACGGAGGACAAACACTATGACGATTTAGGGGAATGGGCCACATTTTATGCACGCCAGTGTACGTAGCAGAGAAAATAAAAATGCATATTCAAGGGCTAATCTATCATCCAAGCGACTGAAAGCTCTAGCATGAGCACAAAGAGAACATGGATTTCTGAGAAGCAAATTCCATTTCTGTGTCATGACAGTTATTTCCACATATTTCAGCAGCGCTATACCACGTCAGAGAATTTAATACAAACGGTGTGGAGTTCTAGGGAAAAATCATAGAGGGTAATGAAATATGGCTTACCACTTGGGTTTTGTGAGTAAGGGCTGTAGACGACCTGCAGGCATTCAATTTCACAAATGTGTTTTGGGACGCAAATGATACGCTTTTGCCTTACCGCAACAGTTAATGTAGTCCCATTAAGGGGGGAAATGGCAACAGGCCCAGAACGGTATCCAAGAGAGTGATAAGTTTCATGATAAGGATCGATTCAGAGAATCTTTTGAAAATTTGATGTTGGAGATCCTGCATCATGTCTGCTTTCTACAATAGGCTTGTTTCCGGCCTGAATTAGGTTACAATCTTTAACAGCATGTCAAAGCAAGGCCATTGACGCTAAAGTGTTTTAACTGGCAGCTTTTTATCTTAAATAAGGAAAGTGTTCTGAATGTCCAATTTTAAAGACTGAGGTGATACATTTACATGGCTTTCTCTACCTACCATCCTTGTTACTTTCTCTGCTACGTATAGAAGTAGGGGAAGCATTATAATCCACGCAAAATTCGATGTCCAGATTTCACTAGAAATATATGCTTTGAGGCCCCCGAACCCAAAAAATGCCTATTAAATAAACGTCTGGGTGTGTGTGTGTGTGTGTGTGTGTGTGTGTGTGTGTCTAACAGTAGAATTAAAACACGAAATGTTGGATAAACACTATTCGTATTTAGGTGCCGTATCTTCTAAAGATGCGACAAGATGATTTCCAAGAATACTTCCCACCCTAGGATAGACAGGACAGGACAGGACTAGAAGCGGAAGGGGACTTAGCACCTCGACCTATCAATTTTTTTTACCTAGGCCTCTTACGGGGTGCCCCCGGGAGGGAGGATGAGGCGAGAGGACGGCCGATCCAGGAGGCACAATAGGCAGAGGGTAGGGTCCCTACCATTTACAGATCGGAACTCCTCGGGTGCTGGCTGGAGCCTCTCCCTGTGGGCTTGCACATCCTCTGGGGGAGATCGCTCGCATTCCAGGAGACGAAGGTACCTTTTCCCCTGACATGCAACGCCGAGACCTCCGCCGACACTTGCAATCCTAAAAGAAAGCAAACAAATGGAGGGTGAAGTAAAATGAGAATGGAGATGCAATGGAGGTACCTACAGGAAATTCGGGGAATGTAATGATCCTTCCTAGTATTCGCCTGGCGACCCGGAGAAACCCGCGAAAAAATTCATGGGTTAGGAAGGTCGACCACGGAATCGAACCCACGACCTCGCGAATGAGGGTCACAGGCGATACTGCCTGAGCCATTCCGATCGCCTCCCCCACCCCAACTACGCTTTTGTATTGAATATTTTTCGAAATGTTTTATTTTCTAAACGATAACCCAATGGTTTTAATTAAAATACAACATATTTATTAAAGCTAATTGCATGTTAAATAAAATGTATCTTGAATTTTTTGGGAACAGCCTGCAAAGTCCTCTTCATTCGGAAGGAATTTTGTATAATGTTGTGTAACTGGTAAACGTTAGGAGATAGACGAAAACATACCTACTACACAAAAAAGTAGATCTCCTTAAAACACACAATTTATTTCAAAAAATTCCTTTGAAACATAAGCATTTATGAGATATCCCCTATTAATACTCTTCACAGAGAATTCAACATATACATTCTATTTGTCATATAAATATCTTAAGCATGTGGTATTTTAATTAAAATCGTTTGAAATTTTTGAGAAAGTCGAATATTTCGAAAAATCTTCCATATAAAAGGTAGTTTGGGGTCAGGGATTTTATTGAAAATCTTCGTGTCACATAAACCTAATACCAAGTTTGGTATTTAACGGACATTTTCTTTTTGGGTTTTGCTGATCACAGAAGTACACACACTGAAGTTTTCAAAAATACTTCATTTTACTCTGAGGGACTCAAAACATGTATTTCCGTTGAAATATCCATATAGCTTTGGGTTGAATTAAATACATTCTCTACGTGGTAGTTAAAGTAAAACATGTGATATTGAAACGAAATTCGGTGGTAAGGACTTAATTACGTTCGCGGGAATGCAGATAAAAGAAGAGTATATTATAACTTATAAATTTACTCGACTTATGGAATTACTGAAACTTTCTTGTATAATGCATTATTGAAGAAGGTTCTCCAGAGGATATTTTAATGCTTTTAATACGTTTTTATTAAAATTGTCTAACGTGATCTATTAGTTTGCTTAATTGGGGCAAATACAGCCTCTCTCTCGCCTCGCTTTGCACTACGATCACTTCAAAATAATACACTGCCGTTTGTGAAAATTGCAACACCAAGAAAGAGTTTCCCGAATAACTCCAAACTTGGTGGAAGTGTAGAAGAGTGTGCAAACAATAAGTGATTAGGTTTGCAGAGAAGTGGCCGAGCAGAGCCCTCTCGTGTCTGTCCGACAAGGCATGTGATGTGTAGACCAAAGGATTCTTACGCACAAAACACTGCTATTCCGATTATTTTATAATTTTAGTCAAAATTTCAGTCTCTGTATCCATTAACATGTTAGAACCAAGAAAAAATATGAGTCATTTGGGGAATCTAATGCTGTGCCAGAGTATTGCATGGTTGCTGAGTTAGAGCAACGTCACGGAATGCCAAAGATCTCTGCTTCAAATTCAGACTATGGCATTGAATTTTTCAGTCTGATTCTACCTTTCCAAAACTTAAGCCTACACACGGATTATAAGGTAGCAGAGTTGGTTATCGGTAAAACAAATGGATACGCATGTTAAGTGAATGACAGAAGCAATGTAATTTTATTCCACATCCCAGAAAACATTTGTGGGATTTGTGTCCCTGAACATGTGTAACTCGAAAATGCTTTGTCTTTAAACCTGGTACTGATAACCCACAGTTGCTTTGAAAGCCAAATAAACACATTCGCTCCGACGTCAAGGTTTCGTTGTTTCTTTTTCCCCTATCACTTCGTGAGGCATGGCTTTTCACATGCTTTTACCTGTTCTGTTTGACAGCCACAGGCTTCGTGGCTTGTAGCAGTGCTGGCAAAGATTGTTTGTCAGATTCCTTCTATGTTGGTTTTGGTAGGTAATAGGTACGAGCGCTCTAAGAGACATAATATTCAACCTGAAAATATAAGTAGGTATAAAATCACTCGCACTATATTTTTACGTATTGAACTTAAAGTGAACATACATAGGCTGACCCCATAGTTCAGCCGGTAGAACACCTGCCTTCTGTGCGAGAGGTTCCGGGTTCTATTCCCGGCTGAGGGATGGAAATTTTCCTCTAGTCAAGACTATTCCCTATTCTCCCCAGTCTGAAAGTGTGAATGCGTGTGTGATCTAATGATTAAAACCCAAAAAGTGCGAGAAACCCAACGACAAAGGAATACGAGTCAACACCATTGCCAATAGGCAATAGGTTCCAAAGGATGCCGATAAGACCACTGCAGTTAAAGGCGCGGTATAAATGGAATTAAAAACAAAATCTGATGTGTTACACTCACATGACTTTCTCTACTCTTGTACAAAATATTTTTATAAACGCTTATTCTCCATATTCTTTGTGTTAATCGAGATGTTAATCTTATTGCTAATTTTCTTGTAGATGCAAGGGGAATTAGTAGACTATAAGCGATAGTCAAATATTTTAAGAGTTGGTTGCTATGTGGAGTATTCCATTCTCGTTGCATTATCAGAGCAAACAAAATGAATAACGAATTCCCATTTGAGAAAAAGTATAAGTATTGGAATATTTAAGGGAATAACAAGCAATATCTCGAAAATGGTTCACTCAACAAAACAAATGTATATGACATAAATTGTATATTTTAACGCGATCTACTTTTTTACTTTCTCTACTACGTATAGTAAATAGGGGAAGTATTGTATTCCACCCAAAAATTCGATACCGAGATTTCACCGGAAATACATGTTTTGAGACCCCTGAATCCTAAAAAAAGCATTTTTGGAAACATGTCCGTGTGTCTGTCTGTGAACAGCATAACTCAGAAACGAACAGTCGGATAAACACCAAACTTGGTATTTAGGTTCAGTATCTTCCAAGGATGCGACACGAAGGTTTTCAACAAAACCCCCCTACCCCAGAGTACCCTTTACATGGAACATTTTTCGAAAATTTTAATTTTCTCAAAAATGGCTCTAACGGTTTGATTAAAATATCATATGTTTAAGATATTTTGTTGACAAATAAAATGTATATCTTGAATTTCCTGGGAATGTCTCCAAAAGTATTCTTTATTGTCAACGACTTTTGCATAACTGGTAAACCATAAGAGATAGACAAACGTTTACTACACACAAAATGTAGATCGCGTTAAAATACACAATTTATGTCATACACATTTTTTTTTGTTGAGTGAACCATTTTCGAGATATTGCTTGTTATTCCCTTAAATTTTTCAATACTTATTTTCTCAAATGGGAACTCGTTATTCATTTTTTTGTCTTGGATATGCAAAGAGTATTAATCTGTGGCAAAGGGAATGGTGCTGCACCTAGCAACCAGCTATTAAGAGATATGTATGTGATTTAAGGCTAGTGTATTTCTATATTGCCCTTGTAAATATATATTCCCCTTATATCTACAAGAATATTAGCAATAAGATAGAGTCTGCAAATATTTATCTCGATAACCATGGAGTAGATGGAGAATAATCGTTTGTAAAAATAGTTTGTACAAGAGTAGAGTAAGTCATATGAGTGTAATACATCAGATTTTTTGTGTAGTAAAAGTTTGTGTATCTCTTATGGTTTACCAGTTATGCAAAAGTCGTTCACAATGAAGAATACTTTTGGAGATATTCCCAGAAAATTCAAGATATACATTTTATTTGTCATGAAAATATCTTAAACACATGATATTTTAATCAAAATCGTTAGAGCTATTTTTGAGAAAATTAAAAATTTCGAAAAATGTTCCATGTAAAGGGTAATCTGGGGTGGGGGATTTTCTTGAAAACCTTCGTGTCACATCTCTGGAAGATACTGAACCTAAATACCAAGCTTGGTGTTTATCCGACTGTTCGTTTCTGAGTTATGCTGTTCACATACACACACACACACACACGAACATGTTTCCAAAAATGATTTTTTTGGATTCATGGGGTCTCAAAACATATATTTCCGGTGAAATCTTGGTATCGAATTTTTGGTTGGAATACAATACTTCCCCCTACTTACTATACGTAGTAGAGAAAGTAAAAATAAAAGGAGGAAGAGAAGCATATTAGACGTAGCGGACAGAATGAAAATCTTAACAGAAGTACCTGAATGAATAATTGTTAGGCCTTCTTAGAGACGAATCTTCTCAATTGCTCTTCAAAGTGAATTGCAAATTAGGGCTAATGTGCTTATGTGATAATGATCTCACTCTCTGTAGCTACATCAGATACCTAAGTAAACTTCAGTAGCACTGTTTGTTGTGCCTTATGATTACATTAATGAATAAACAACGCTCAAATGAAGTCGATAATCATGAAATAAAGTTATATCTGACACTTGAATTAAAAAGCAATGGGGGAAAATCATATTGTTTTACATTCACATGACTTTCTACTCCCTATGGTTTATATTTACATAGCTTCTTTAAACTTTGCAAAGGCCTATTCGTTTATCTGTTTCAAGTTAATTGAGATAAATGTTTGCATAAATAGATTTGATTAATTGCATATTTTGTTACTGGCAGTACAAAAGGGACAGTGATAGTCAAATGTCTAAAAACTAATTGCTATAATATATGTATATTGGCTTTGAAAATTTATATTGTTTCCAAGATATCACCAGAAGCAACTAAACGTTGCATTTATTGAAAAATACAAAACAATAACAACCGATGTCTCGGAAAACGCTGAAATCACAAAATAACGAAGTTATTTGAAATAAATTGTGTGTTTTAAGGAGATCTGCATTTTTACTTCCTCTACCACATATGCACATAGTAAGTAGAAAGGATATGACTTCCAATCAAAAATTTGATGCCGAGATATCACCGGAAATACGTATTTTAAGGTCCGTGAATCCGAAAAAGCACTTTTAGAACAATATCCGCTCGCGCCTGTGACTATGAACAACAAAACTCAAAAACGAAAAGTCGGATAAATACCAAACTTGGTATTTAGATTCAGTATGTTTCAAAGATACGACAAAAATATTCATGAAAATCCCCCACCCCAAACTACTCTTTACTTGGAATATTTTTCGAAATGCTTGATTTTCTAAAGAATGGCTGTAACGGTTTTGATTAAAATGCCATATTTTAAAGACATTTACGTTACAAATAAAATTCATGTTATGAATTTTCTGGGAATAGCCATTAAAGTCCACTTCATTCGGAAGAAAATTTGTATTATCTTGTATAACTGGCAAACGATAAGCTATAGTCCAACACGTACTACACAAAAAATGTAGATCTCTTTAAAACACACAATTTATTTCAAACAACCTTTTCTGTGGCATCAGCCATTTCCAAGATATCCGTTATTAATGGCTCGAATTGTTCAATAACTGTCATTCTTTTCAAGTTCTTTTGATATTCGATTGTTTCTCAAATTGCACGCAAGAAGCATGGAATTTTAAGTACATAGCGTCCAGTTCTAAAACGTTTGAATATCGCTATTCCATTTATATCTTAAACGAAATGTGTAATGCAGCTATTTCCGGAAAGATTCATTCCTATTTAAATGAAGAAGACGGGAAAATAATCTTTCGTTAGAATAATTGTATACCCACTAATAAGTGCTAGAGGGCAGAGAAAGTCATGTGAAGTATAACATCAGATATTTTTGTGTACTACCTTTTTGTCTATCTTTTACGGTTTACCAGTTATACAAAATTCCTACCGTATGAAATGGAGTTCATATGCTAGTAAAACAAAATTCAAAATACAGTTTATTTTCCATGTAAATAATTTGAATATCAAATGAGATATTTAAAACAGGCCACCTGAATAACACGGGCAACTGTATTGATAGAAGAAAATATTCAGATAAAGTGATTTAGGGTGAAGGGAAGCATATCGTGGTATAGTTTTGTGGTGAGTGCAGGTGTAGGGGACATACGGATTCAGCTTCATAATTTTAAAATGTTTTCGGTTGGCCTGTTTTAAATACCTCACCCGGTATATGAAACTTTAATCAAAATCATTAGAGCCGTTTTTGAAAAAATCTGATGTGTTACACTCACATGAGTTTCTCTACTCTTGTACAAACTATTTTTACAACTCTTAGTCTCTATCTATTTCATATTAATCGAGATAAACACTTGCAGAAACGATCTTTTGACATGCAAAGAGAATTACATTTTACACATAGCGACCAGTTCTAAAAATATTGACTATCGTTTAAGGCCTACTACCATTTTCCCCTTGTTTTGTATTTGCAAGGGCAATATACAAATACAGTCGCCATTAAGCATAGACATATCTCTTAATAGCTGGTTGCTATGCGCAGCACCATTCTCTTTGCTTAATACTCTTTGCATATCCAAGACCAAAAAAATGAATAACGAATTCCCATTTGAGAAAATAAGTATTGAAAAATTTAAGGGAATAACAAGCAATATCTCGAAAATGGTTCACCCAACAACAAAACTGTATATGACATAAATTGTGTATTTTAATGCGATCTACATTTTTGTGTTGTAAAATTTTGTCTATCTCTTATGGTTTACCAGTTATGCAAAAGTCGTTTAGAATGAAGAATACTTTTGGAGACATTCCTAGAAAATTCGAGGTATACATTTCATTTGTCATGAGAATATCTTAAACATATGATACTTTTATCAAAATTGTTAGCCATTTTTGAGAAAATTAAAATTTTCGAAAAATGTTCCATGTAAAGAGTAATCTGGAGTCGGGGCATTTTCTTGAAAACCTTCGTGTCGCATCTCTGGAAGATACTGAACCTAAATACCGAGTTTGGTGTTTATCCGACTGTTCGTTTCTGACACACACACACACACACACACGGACATGCTTCCAAAAATGCTTTGTTTTGGGTTCAGGGGGTCTTAAAACATGTATTTCCGGTGAAATCTCGGTATCGAATTTTTGGGTGGAATACAATACTTCCCCTACTTACTATACGTAGTAGAGAAAGTAAAAATAAAGGATTTAGTAAAAGGTTCCGTAAAGGGTATTTTGGAGTGGAGATTCTTTAAAATCTTCGTCGTATCTTTGGAAGACAATAACTTGATATTTAAGTTTGGTATTTATCAGTCATTTTATTGATTTATGGTGACCACACACACATTATGAGCACACATACACGGACCGTTTTTTATGCTTTGTTTTTATTCGGGTGCTTCAAAACAGCATTTTCGGTGAAATCTCGGCATGTAATTTTTAGTGGAATGCAATGCGTCCTGTACTAACTAGGTACGTGGTAGAGAATGTAAACAGCAGAAAATACTTAATCAAATGCCCTAGCTGCCATGATTGAGACATTTGTCTTGTACATCATGGCGGGGATTAATTTGTAGTATGTGTTTCAGAGTAGCCATTATAGAGGAACAAGGTAATCGCACAGTAAATCTGTTAGAATACTGCAGTAATCTGGCACATCGTTTTACACGCTGCATTTGATACGTGAGCTGTGAAAGCTTTTTGTGTATTTAGACTTTGTATGGCAATGGTGAAGTTTCCCAATGGTGGGGGTGGGTGACTCATTTGATGTTTCCGTTTATAGGTATGTACATTTCTACACGTCGCCGTTACCAAAGCCATTTCCTGAACATTAGCTTGCACTGATGTTGCGAACAGCCTCGTTTACCAGCTCTCCAATGGACAATAGCGGTTTAATCAAAGCTCAGAGGATTGAAACGATGACTGTCCCGGCAATGCATCGAACTGGGTATCCCTTTAGGTACAGCAAGCTTGTTAACCATAGGTTTTTATTTGAATGCTTCCAAAGCGTACATTAACGTGCATAAAAGTGACTAATTCTGCTGGATCGCAAGTGGTGTTTCCTCTGTGAGGTTTCCACCTTTAGGTAACCAAATTCTGACTAACCAGACAATATCAGTTCTGGCCTGAAAAACCACCCAGAGACACAAAATGAACCAATGAATTATGTTATTGACGTAAAATGAAGGGTGGTTCGGATACCGCCTCTATGAAAGAGTTTCGCTACAATCGGTACGCAAGGAAACGCTAGACCAATATGACATACTTCAGCCTTATAGAGCAGTGGTGGCGAAAGCGCGACTCGCGAGGCATTGTGGCTCGCAGGCGCAACTCCTTTTCTAGCCGTCTATTCATTTGTTTTCCATGTGCTGCTGAGTGATGGAGTGCGTGTTGCATATTTGATGACTCGAAAGAGAAAGGCATTTTCGCCACCCTTGTTCTAGAGGAACGGGTGAAGAATAATCTTCGTGTGTTTGTTAAACTGAACGACATCTGCAACGTTTATATCAGAGCTTTCATCAGTGACGTGGAAACAAGCCCTAAAACTTTTTGCGGTTGTTTATATGTTTTATTTTATTGTATTATTTTGTTTCTCTGCCTAAATTCTTCCATTCATTAACTCAACTCGGTCAGTGATAACTTGTAGCGTATTACCCTTGGGCAGTTTAGCCATATTTTGGAGGTGTGAAGTACCCTGCCAATCCTCTAGCTAGAAGTTACGCTCGAGGAACAGAGCAGCTCACTCTGGCAGAGGGTAGGACCAATTTATCATTACCAACATAATCAGCTCTGTTCCATTATGTGTCACCTTTTATGCACGTCAGTGTACATAGGTAACTTGATGGGAGATTAAATTTGAGAGTTTGCTAAAAATTACATTTTTGTGAAGTCTTATAACCTGTACTTCTCCCTCTCTTTCTCATATAAGTATAAAATCATTAAATTTGTTTTTTAAGGGTTTCATTGTATCTATCATATGTAGCGTTGAATTGCATTCTTTGGAATGGAGAGAGACAAATGTTAGGCTCATCTTTTAGCAGAAGTTCCGCTCTACAAATCCGCCGTTTCTTTCTTCGAAGTATGTTTTTTTTTCTTATTGCTTTGAACGCCTTTTTTTCTATGAATGACATTTTCTTACAAACGCCCGCTTTCTCAGAAACCAGTGGAAACAGCTAAATGAGACTTCTTTTTTGGTCTACCAATAGCTTTATAAACTAGCGTTTGCCGTGCTAGTCGACCAGGTAACATACAATGCACATGGTTTGCCATTCCTTCTAATATGTTCTTACTCTCTCCTTTCTTATATGTTTGCTTCCTATTCTGCCTCGTGGTTTTATAATTTCTGCTGCTTCGATCCTCCTTTTGTCTGATTTTCTTAATACTCGAAATTCATACCATATAGAAGAAGCCTGTCTTCTAATTTGCCCATTTATGTGTTGTATTTGAGTATACTAATTTCAATATCTTTATTACTGCGTTGTACTAAAATTCCTTTCACTGAAAATGTAAAGAATTCACTTGTCCTGTTATATAATATTTTACCTACATATTCCTTCCATTGCCATTAATTTACTCTTATTACTTGAATTTTAGGATAATATATACAGCAGCTTTCTTGCTTTGGATCTACTTTGGTGTTAATGAGTTGGTTGGTTATTCAAAATAGTATTATAATTTTAATCACAAAATTATAATTAAAAGAATATCCTATTTCACTTAATAAATGACTTATTAAATGAATTATTTATTTGCATTGAAGGCTGTAGACATGGATTGCTAATAATTTCAAGAGATCAACAGACCTTAGGAGCTTTTATCACACACAGGATAATAAAGAAAGCAAGACAGAGAAAAAGTAACTTAACTACAATAATAAAAAAGTGAGATAAAGAAGCTTAAACATAGCAGCTTAAATAAGAAAAAACACAAAATAACAATAAACCTTCGTTGTTGTGCTCTATTAAAATACTTAAGAACAGTCAAGAAAATAAGCAAATACAACATAATGGCAATACCTTAATGATAGCTATAAAATAGCATAAAATTAAATACCACCAAGCGGGATACGCTTAGTTCTGTTTACACCCTTTCCCTGATACCAGATTTCTCAGACTCCAGTAAGCAGAAATTTACTTATCCTCTCCTAGCCTTCTCTGCTTCACAATTGCTCTTTTTGAGACCGTAAAGAATCTTGGCGAATATTTTTCTCTCGTTCGGGACGCTGCAGTTTACCAAAATTGAATCCAGGATTCTGGTAGTATTCCCATCGGTAATTTTTATCATTCGCCATGCTAAAGTCAGGCCACGCGAGCCCCTGTCTAGAAGTTTGGCCCCTGGTTGATGTTTTGCTCCTTAACTCGCTCAGATTTTAGTTCCGACTGTACTTCCAACGAAACCTTCTCTTTGATTTGCGCAATTGTTTGTTGCATATTGAGTATGGTTATGATGCAAATGCGTACTTAGTATAATTCTCTGATTTCAGTAATTCATATTTAGCCATTTTCAAATGCTTCGGTCTTTATGAAGATTTTGATTTCATCGTTAAATCAGTGATGCCTGCTATTAAAGTGAAGGAGCAAATAGTAATTTTTGTTAACTGTTAAGTTCTATAAAAGCGGAAGCAGACATCAAAAGCTGAATTCCACTCAACACTACATCAAATGGACTCGTCCACATTGTTTGTGGATGAAACCTAATTTATAAAATGATACAGTTATGATGAGAAGCATGCTTGTCTATGGCTACACCAGGAATAACATCTGTATGAATGTTCTTATTAGTCTTACAATAAGTAATGCTCATACTAAGAGACATTGTATAAAATTTCATGAGCCATGGATTTACTGTCAATATGATATTACAGTTATAGGTCCGATAGGGCTTTATATTTCCCTTTAAAACAATTCTGTGTTGCACTCACGTAGCTTCTTCTACTCGCTCTTCTAAAATGTTCTTACAAAAGCTTACTATTATATCTTGTTTCTGATAATCAAGATAAACATCCTTTACACATTTTATTTTAGGTATAAGAACGATATAATAGATTAAAACGATAGTCAGATTGAAAAATGAACCGCTGTGTGAAATTCCTTGCTCTTTGCATGATCCAAGAAGAAAGTGTAAGTACTTGAAAATTCCAACCAATAACAAAGAATATTTCAAAAATGTTAAACGTAAAAAAAAGTTAATTTGACATACATTATGTTGTGGTTTAACAAGATCTTAATTTTTTGTTTAATAAGATTTTGTTTGCTTCTTACGGTTTACCAATTATACAACAGCCATTCAGAATGAAGAGGACTTCGTAGACTATTCCCAGAAAGTTCACGATGTACATTTTGTCATGACAATATCTGAAACATTGGTATTCTAGCCAAAATCGTTAAGTCCATTTTTGAGAAAATAAAAATAACGCAGAATTTTCCATGTAAAGCGCAGTCTGGAACAGGAGAATTTTTCTTGAAAATTTTCGTGTCGCATCCTTAGAAGACCTGGACTTAAATATCACGTTTGGTATTTAACAGACTTTTCGTTTTTTAGTTACAAACACACAGAAGGACCTCTTTCTAAATATGTACTTTTTGGATTCAGGGAATTTCAAAACGTGTATTTCCTGTGAAATATCTATCGGATTTTTTAGTGGAAAACAACACTTTCTCTACTTACTACAGGTAAATAGTAGAGAAAGTAAAAAATTATAGGTGATTGTAGAACATAAATGCGTTGAAAAGCAAATTCAAAATATATCATTGTGTTATAATAAATTATACTGTCATAAGTGGAATTCACATAGTGGAATTCCTGTTTAATAAAGGTGTCCTTCGTATTTAGAAGTATATTGATCAACGTTATAAGAATCTTAAAATGCAAAAAAGTCATTAATTAAATTATACAATACAATCAGTCCTAAGTAAAACTTCGCCCCAATAGTAAGATTTATTACAAAAATACAATCAACTGAAATGGCATTCCTTAGAAAAGTTTCCCGGTATACCAAAGAACAAAAGATAAACGAAATATAGAAATCAGACAACTAAAAGTATTCAATATAAATTAACGTATAGTAGATAGATCAAACTGGAAGTAACATATAGATATAATAGAAGAAGAAAGACTATTAGCCGATCACGATATAAGTGCTTTTGTAGGAGGGCGCCACTGTATCGTTGTCAATGCGTAACGTCGTCAACACTTGCGATCCGAGAGGAGTGAGGAGCAAGGCGATAGTGGAAATGTACACCTAATCAAACTAAAAGTTACCGGTCTCTTGAGCAGTTATGCTTTTTCAAAGTCCCTTCGAGGAGCGCACGGTTCACAACCGCCAACTTCCGTGCATCGCTTTGGCTAACTCTACAGGTAATACTAGCCACAACGCGCTTACTTTGCTACCTCAACACCGTGCTTGATGTGGAGCAGTAGTTAAGCTACTTAACTCCTATGCAAGCAGCTCGAGTTCTATTCTCCGAAGTGGACTGTTATCTTTGATTTTTTTACAACTCGTTTTACTGTAATATAATGCCGTGGGAAAGAAAGTATAGAACAGCAAGGAATTAGCAGTATGAAGAAAAAGGATTTGGGAGAAAAAATGGGAAAAAATAGAGAAGAAAATTGTAGCTATAAAAATGTTAACAAAGAAGAATGAAAGATTAGAAGTATAGGTGGGTTTTTGCAGAAAGTAAAAGAAAAATGGGCAAGAAAAGTAAGGTGTGCAAAAGCAGAAGACAGAGCGGAGGAGAGGAATAATTGAGGTAAAGAGGGAAGGGTTGAAGAGCTACCCGGGAAGCAAATGGCCTGGGTGCCAGGCACACCGAGTTAGCAATAAGGTTGATGAATATTTGTACATAGTATAGGGTAGCTATATGTGAAATGGTAAGAGCTATGTAAAAGAAGTGTAAGAAGTTGTACAAAAAATAAATAAGCTTGGGTATGATCAGCAAAAGGAACCAGAGCTTGATGCCGATCATGCCCAAATGAATTGTAAAGCCTCAACACTCAATAAAGAATTACATTACATATTACATTACTGTAATATAGTTAAGTAATATTGTTTCTGTCACTTCTTTTTACTTACAAATACAATTACATAATGATGAACTACTGAGTTAGAGTGCTGCAGTAAGCGTGGCAGTGTAACGAGCTTTAGTCATGCTCCACTTGAGAAAACCATAAATCAACAAAGTGCGTTGTGGTTACAAACATTCAATGATGAAAGACTCCGACTTTGTAATTATAGTTATTCCCCATTATAACTACTACAAGAATATACGCAGTCTTGTGAACAAAGCTTAGCTGTTCCGAGCGCACAAGGAAGTATCCGATTCGATCTTCGTCTCTTAGACCCCGTTCAGTTTTAAACTGGCCAAGTGTACAGTTCCACTATGAAACAGTACTATCTTTATACGCCTCAGCCTCCCTAGTAAATGCAACTCGGAACTGCGGGTGTTTTCTTTATCTGAGTGCACTTCCAATGCCCCGCGCACTTGTTTCGTAATTGTTTAATTCCTCTTTCTACGGAACGCACTCGTAGCGCGGCCGACTACTACCTAAACAACGTACAGACTGTCAGAAGGGAAAAGAAGAAGAGGACATCCAAACACAAGATGAAAAGATGCAGAATTCCTTGACTTCAGAACGGGATAATACCTAAGCTTTGGAAGTTGATTATGACATGATGACCTTACACGGCGCTCCGCTCTTTTCATTCTTATCTAGCTTAATAAGTGCAAAATATGCCTGGAAAATAATGGCGAAAATTACAAGTTTATAAGTATCGAAGTGGTAGTGAAGATTTATTTCAAAGCATTAGGCATACTTCGATATCGCCGAGTATCGAGGTACCATCAACAGTTAACCTAAGAAATGGAAGCTTCTACAAATGTGTGCTGTTGCGGAAACACTTAAATTTAAAAGAAGTGGGGTTGGACTGTATGATACACTAAAGACTAATAAATTACCTGTAATTGTATACTTTGGTCAGTCTTTTTGAGACAGTGGAAGAGAGAAATGAGGAAGTGCGTGGCCGCAACGGAGGGTATCGCAACGGATTTGGGCAAGAGCAACCCGTTTTCTACCTTCCCCTTTCCACTGTCTCAAAAAACTCTGACCGAAGTACAGAGCGGTCCCTCAGCGCTCTGGCCGGGATTTGCACGGCAATCTTGTGCGATACGTCTGAATGAACGCAAGGCCACGGGCTCTTCCACTTATCGGACATGTGGCAGCGGGCTGTAGTCGGCTGTTATTGCTTCTTGTGTATAGACGCGAGACGCGTGTGTATTTGTGTGCGATTGAATTATCGATTATTACAACCCAGAAATGGTACACAAATTTTCGCTTGAATAAAGACTTTTTATGTATGACACGTATGTGAAAACCGACACATGTAGACAGGTGTGTAGGCAATTTCACATAAAATTCCTGGTGTTCCAGTTCCGAGTAGAGAAACAGTTATCTAGTGAATAAAGTGAAGAGAACAGGATCATTTTATGTTGTAAGTTGTAAAAAGAAACGAAGGTTTCTAACGGAAGAAAAACTAAAGGGTTATGGCCAGATAGCCGATCTTACGTGTGTGACTTTTATCTGTGAGGAACTCTCAAAAATAGAGTCTACAGGAATAATCCTCGCACAATAGACGATCTTAAAAACAATATAAGAACGGATATAACGAAATTACGCAACAAGAACTTATGCGTGTGAATGGTTATTTCATCAGAAGGTGCCAAGAATGTTTATCTACCGAAGGACACCACTTTCAACACCGACTGTGAAAAAAGTTAGTACTGATAAACTAAAAAGTAATTATGTTTGTTCAATAGGTAACCAATATATCGTAATAATCATCATAAAATCAGTAATAATATGGTATCAGTATCAATAATGAGAATAATAAACAGATAAACTGAATATAGCGCGCGGAACACGCATCGCGACTACCGGCCAGATAGCTCAGGGATCGCGCGCGGAACACGCATCGCGACTACCGGCCAGATGGCTGAGGGACCGCTCTGTATATGTGATAATTTTAATGACTACTGTAGATTTGTTGGCTATTTTGTATGCCCGCTGTTGCTATTGTGTTTTTCTCATGTTAACTTTTACTCGGGACGTTTCTGTCATATAAGTATCAAGCAAGGGCCATAGAACTCCCTTATAATGTGTTATCACAAATCACTTGCCATGCTCGCCACTTAATTATTGCTTTCTCTACTACTTATCTATGGTAGGTAAGTAGAGGAAGTATTGCATTCCACCCAAAAATTCGATACCGAGATTCTACCGGAAATACGTGTTTTGAAGCTCCCTTAATCCAAAACGAAGCAGTTTTAGGAGGAGGTTCGTGTTTGAACAGCATAATTGAAAACAAAATTCGGTTAAATACCAATATTCCAATTAAATTTCAGCATCTTTTAAGGATGCAACATGAATATTTATGGGTACCCATCCTTTATGCGTTCATTTCGTTGTTTTTTTTATTTTGTTTTCAAAATTCTCTCAAACAAACTTGAAATATGTATCTCAGGTTTTCTGTGAATAGCCTGTGAAGTCTTCATTCTGAACGAATTTTGTGTAATTGGGAAAGCGTAAGAAATAGACAAAATCTTACTACACAAAGGAACACTACTATCGTTTTCTGGGATCTTTTGAGGCGTGACCTTCACCTTACCTATCACAGAACGTGGTGGCTTGATAACACAGCAACAGGGGAAAAGAGGGGAGTCTTAACGCCTTTGTTTTTTTCTGGTGTTACTGAAATCAAAACATGGTTATTGTCTCAGAAACAGTCGTGCCGTATACTTGCGAAATTACTCGTAGACATATCGTGAGTATGTGGGAGGCTGGTGGCACTGTTACAGCAATTGCAACGGCAGTGTATAAAAGTGTTTCTATACTAAATTACTGGATAAAAATATTCCAGGAAAGTGAAGAAGACGGCCTATATACTCGTCAGAAAGTGGGCACTCCCCGTAAAACATCCGCAGATGGTGATATTTGTTTACTAAATGCAAATTACACTTTTTTTATAACTGACTGATCATTTTTAGAAACTAGAGATAAATATGTATATGTATACATATGTTTTACCGAATATGACATACATATTATGTGAATAAAATTGGATTAGATTTTTGTCTATAATCCTGTTGTATTCCTATTATCAGCAATATGTTACTAAGTATATTAACCAATTGTAGTTTGAATTGGACGGAAAATATGCTGCTTTATTTATTTACGCTGCTCGTATTTATTATTTAGTTATTTTTGCTTCCATGCAGCAACAAGCATTAATATCACTGTGAAAATACAGCTCTATTTATTTTGTGTTATAAAGTATTACTATGTATTTAATGAATACCATTCAAGCTTTAATTTGAAAACTTTCTGACACTGCACATTCTACATTTCGCTAATCTAAGCGCTCATCAAATTTTCCCCTTAGCTTTTAACCCCTTCAAAGGCTTTTAACCCCATACAATAAGGTATGGTTACCAATCACGATAAGAGGTCTGTATGACAAACTGAATGCACTCACTCTTCCTCTTTCTCTTTTAACCAATGTGATCAAGAGCATAAAACTATATTTCGTTTCTACGCTATTTTGTAACCCTTTTGTGGTTATTGGTGTAACTATTTAGCAGAAGGACTGGCGCACCCTTGCACTGTGGCCTAAAGCAACCAATGAAATGGCCATGGCTTTGCAAGGCCACGTACAACGATAAATAATGTGACGTAGACGCGAGGTGCTGTGAGATTTTCTTTGGCGCTCTTTGTACGTTACTTATACATATGAAAAATCTGGAAAAGTGGATACTTTCAAATTTTACGTTTATGATTGTATTACATTTAATTTTATTTTCATTTAGACAAAAAACAGATTCTAATATTAGGTCTGTCACAAGTAGACGCATCTTATATTCCCTGTTTGCTGTATGTAGTGATCAAGGAAGCAGAATGTAGCCAGTAATTCTAGTGGTTTAGAATGAGACGTCTCTCTCTGCATTCCAGATATATTGGTATTGGAAAATCGAACCTGCCCAGCTTCCGGTAGATCTCATGCACAAACATGGACCGATAGAAAAACACAAGTGCACTGAGTCAGGAATATTTGACATTTCAAATTTAATATGAATATTGATATTTGTGCTTCAGTTGCTGTGTTGGGCAAGTATATCCAAAACTCGCCATGCACAAACATTGCTCGGCACTAGTGGCTTGTGACCCAGATATGTAAACAGAAATAAACTCGGCTTCATAGCTGGGACACTAGTACACACTTTCAGCTCAATGCTGAATTGGAATGCATAAGTATCTTCTGGTTGCTGCAAAACCATACTTTACTTATTATACAGCGACTATATGTAGAGTAAATGCACCAATCGGATTTAGAAAAGTTATTATTGCGTCAACGGAGAGTCGAAACATAAATCTTAGGCTCAACGTGTCGATAATACATCACGGAGTAAACTGTAAGAATCCTCGTCCTACAATATATTCGGCTCGCAGCAAACCATATAGCAGTCGAGACAGTACGTGTTCAGCGACCTATGTCAAAAGTCGTGCTTAAGGGAAATTTCTGTTGAAAATGCATTTACTCAAAAATAAACTTGCGTTATTTTAGGCAACCGTTTAAATTTTTATAGTTCTTGTATTTTAGTAGTAAAATTCCACTCAGAAACGTAGAACCACCTTGCGGAGATGACTTAAAGCAAACCTTGATTCTTGAGTTGCACAGTAGCTGGAGGTAGGAAGCCTGGAAGCCCTTCCTACTCTCCATCAGTGATATAGACCGAGCAGATGTTGTTGGTTTTCTGTAAGTTTACCGCCAGAGCGCTCTAGCAAAGTCCTAGAAGTGCGTCGGGGGAAAGAACACTGCCTTGAGGCACGTCTGCTCTTATCTGAGTGGCAGTCCTTTATAGTGATTCCCCAGCAACCTGGTTAAGAGGCGGGAAATCCGGCCCTAATGAGCGTCAATAATGTCTTGTGGTAGAAAAGCCTTTTCCAACATCCGCTCTACTTGTAGGGTCGCGGAATGCCCACGGCGAAACAAGTCTCCTCTCGGAAAGTGCCTAGAGAGAACGACTCTCTCACATTTGTTCAAGAAGAATAGAGGGTACCTCCTGCCAGGAAGGAGTAGTTGAGTAACTCTACAATGACTCTGAGTGTCATTTTCTACGCCATTAGTTAAGAGACACCCTCTAATAGAACCTCATGATAATGCAGAAGTATAAAAAAAGGATGTCAATAGTAGAAGCATTGCTGATTTAGAAATTTCGAATAGTTATTTTTATTAGATTTTAAGCAGTGCTTTTCTCCCGCATCCCCGATGGTGGTAGACCTCTCGATATTGATTTCACTTCTTCCTTGGAATGTAATATATTAAAGAATTACTTTTAATTGAAACTATGGTTTCATGAGACATGTTGTACAAGTATACTCCACTAATGTTTTCAGCGTTATGCATAATTGTTAACATACGCCAGAGGCTAGTTTCACTCCCTATCCCTGCTCCTGAGGTGCATTGGATTGAATTGACTACGGAGGGGACTCTGCGCCGATCCAGACTGGATATTGTACCTATGCCCCACGAGGAGGCGTCCCCGAGAGGAAGGATGAGGCGAAAGAGACACCAGGCGGCCAGATCCACGAGCGACGGCACAGCAATGGCGGATCTCATAAGCTTCTACATAGACAGCTAGACAGACGGACAGGCTTACCGGGGACTCCACCTCTCACAGGGGGCCCAATGGCCCTCAAGAGGGTTCGAATACTCTGGCAGCCAGCCCAAAGTCGAGGGACGGAGAGAGTCACACAGAGCATACCTTTCCCCTGCCACGCTGTACCGAAACACCATCACCGACACTTCCGAACCTGAAAGAGACAACGGGATGAAAGATGAATGAAATGAAGAATGAAACGAAATGGAGGGACAGGAAATTCAGGGGATATATAAACTACTCCAGCATACGCCTGACGGCCCGGGAAAACCCCGAAAAAATCCACGGGTAAGAGTGGGCGGTCCTCCCGAATGCAGGCCACAGACGTAACCGCCTGAGCCATCCCGCTCGGTCTTCTGAGGTGAACTGTGACAAAATTAATTATCTTACGCACCCACTCTAGTTGAAGTAGGCAATCTTGTCAACCCAGCAACTACCACGGTAAAAGCGAGGCATTCAAACCACGTTTTGTTACTGAATATCACAAATGTTGTAATATAAACGTGAACCTTTATCACGTAAGCTTAGTTAATGTGCTTAGAAAATTAATATATAATCTATGTTTGATAAGAGATTGAAAATATCCTTCCTAATATACGCTCCCATTACGTCCCCTGTTGGAGGAAACATCATCGCGTAAACAACGAAGACTGGGTAATATGAAGGTAACGTTCAACTTACAAAATGTGACCGCATTCCCCATATATAGAAGTTATCCTAACGGAGATTTTTCAGAAGTTTGCCCCAAGGTGAAACTCGCCGCTGGAGGTATCCTAAAGACGAAATACTTGAATAAAACAGAATAACTGAAACGTATATACCATTTGAATTGTTTAGATGAGTTTATTTCTAGAAGGTCCACCTAAGTAATCTGACTGTAAATAAAGAAAAACGTTTGCATGTATTGTGGTTGTAATTTGCTCTATGAAGCCTTTCTTCAACTCGTCAACGTAATACTCTCCTGCTAAGTTTTGTAGTCATGTCATTAAATTTGGACAGGTACAGTTTTTAATAAGATTAGAGTTAGAGGATATTATGGAGTGTAAATAATAATTATTAGAGGACGGAATTATGTGCAAAATGCATGTTCTTATATGTATGTATTTGAAGGTATGCGGAAATGATGCACTTTGTAAGTCATGTTTTCAAAGACAATATAAGCCGGGTTTTATAATGCATATTCCAAGCGAAAATACATATTTTAAAATTATAATGAAAAAATGCAGTTTTACTCTTGAATAGGGTATTAAATTATAATTTTTCTCTTTAGCTGATCAATTATTAGTACTTAATAACCTCTTTGCATTCAATATATAATATAAGGCGTGTATGTTGCATAACTCTGGGGGAATTTCAACCAAACTACATATATGGCTTATAATCTCAAAAATAATACTGTGGGTGGTGGGAAGGGACGGCATAGAGAAATAATAATAAACTATTTATATTAGTGTCGAATCCATATTATTCATACTCGTTGAGATGTATAGTGCAAATTTGATTGCATTTATGTGCACTTTTCAGCCCCTATTAGCATGGGGGGATGAGAGGGGCCACAAAACGATCAAGATTAGTGTCTAATCCATATTTTCAGGGCCTCTGAGATGAACAGATTATCTCGTAACTAGTTTGAGTCCAGTTCACACACACACACACACACACACACACACACACACAGTCGCCCTCCGTGGACTAGTGGTACCATGCTAGCCTCTAGTTCCCAAGGTCGCGGGTTCAAACCCGGAGGAGGGCGATGGATTTTTTTCGGGCGTAAAAATCCTTAGCATAGCTTCCTTCGGAAGGGAAGTAAAGCCGGTGGTCCCGTGTCGTAGATTTACGGCTCGTAAAAGAACCTGAAGCCTGATAAAGAGGCCTCTGAGCAAAATTACCGATCTTTCACGCCCAATATAGAATGGGACGCTAAGGACCATAGTAGTAGTTAAAGAGCGTCCATAAATAAAACTAAATTTAATTTAATTACATGACACACCCTAGTCTAATCTCGAGTTAAATCCCGAAACCAGAGGGTCGTTGATTTCACTGCGGCTCGCTACGACTTGAAGGCGGTGCCTAATTGTGGCAAGGTACGAGACCTTATCGTACTGATACGAGATTACCCTCAAAACAGTGTATTTGATTTATGTGCATATATTATAGTGCATATTTGTTTACATTCTTTATGCATATTTTACTATTTGATTACCCGGTGTCTAATAATTACCCTTATAAGGCAAAATTGGAAACTAATAATTTAATTAAAACATTTGAAGAAAATGCATTGTAAAAATACAGCTTCTGATGGTTCCAGTCGAAGATAAAAAATACTCACACAATAACTGAAGGATGTAGTTGTAAATTTCTGCCGTACATTCGAAATAAAAAAAATCTGATATATTGCATTCACATAACTCTTCTCTACTCTTGTAAAACTATTTTTACAAACGCTTATTCTCCATCTACTTCATCTAATCAAGATAAACATTTTACAGAAAATTTCTTATTGTTAATTTTCTTCTAGGTGCAAGGGGAATAAAGGCTTTAAGCGATAGTCAAATCTTTAAACGCTGGTTGCTAAGTGGAGCATTCCATTCTCTTTGCATGTCCAGGACATAAAAAAATCTGATGTGTGACACTCACATGACTTTCTCTACTCTTGTACAAACTATTTTTACAAACGCTTGTTCTCCATCTGCTTCATGTTAATCCAGATAAACATTTGCAGACTCTATCTTATTGCTAATTTTCTTGTAGATGTAAGGGGAATATATATTTACAAGGGCAATATAGAATTACGATAGCCTTTAAGCATAGACATTACTCTTAATAGCTGGTTGCTATGTGCAGCACCATTCTCTTTGCCACAGATTAATACTCTTTGCATAAACAAGACAAAAAAATGAATATCGAATTCCCATTTGAGAAAATAAGTATTGAAAAATTTAAGGGAATAACAAACAATATCTCGAAAATGGTTCACTCAACAACAAAAATTTATGTGACATAAATTGTGTATTTTAACGCGATCTACATTTTTCGTGTAGTAAAATTTTGTCTATCTCTTATGGTTTACCAGTTATGCAAAAGTCGTTCACAATGAAGAATACTTTTGGAGACATTCCCAGAAACTTCAACATATACATTTTATTTGTCATAAAAATATCTTAAACATATGATATTTTAATAAAAATCGTTAAAGCCATTTTAGAGAAATTTAAAATTTTCTAAAAATGTTCTATATAAAGGGTAATCTGGGGTGGGGGATTCTCTTGTAAACCTTCGTGTCGCATCTCTGGAAGATACTGAACCTAAATACCAAGTTTGGTGTTTATCCGACTGTTAGTTTCTGAGTTATGCTGTTCACACACAGACTCACACACAGACACACAGACAGACAGACACAAAATAGACACACAGACAGACACATGGACATGTTTCCAAAAATGATTTTTTTGGATTCAGGGGTTCTCAAAACATATATTTCCGGTGAAATCTTGGTATCGAATTTTTGGGTGGCATACAATACTTCCCCTACTTCTATACGTAGTAGAGAAAGTAAAAAGAATAACGAATTCTCATTTGAGAAGAAGTTTAAGTATTGAAAAATTCAAACAAATAACAAGAAATATCTCGTAAATGATTCAGTAGACAAAAAATTATAGGACATAAATTGTGTGATTTAACGAGATCTATATTTTGTGTAGTAAAATGTTGTCTGTCTTATGGTTTACCAGTTATGCAAAGTCATTCAGAACAAAGAAGGCATTTGTGAACATTCCCAGAAAATTCAAGATATACATTTCATTTGCCATGAATATATCTAAGGATAGGATATTTTAATCCAAATCGTTAAAACCATTTTTGAGGAAATCAAAATTTTTAGAAAAATGTTCCATGTAAAGGATATTTTGCCGTGTGGGGATTTCCTTAAAAATCTTCGTGTCGCATCCTTGAGAGATACTAAACTCAAATATTAATCTTGGTATTTATCACACTTTTCGTTTTTGAGTTATGTTGTTCACAGACAGACAGACACATACAGGAACATTTTTCCACAAATGCTTTATTTGGATTCGAAACATGTATTTCCGGTGAATCTCTCTATCGAATGTTTGGGTGAAATGCAATACTTCCCCTGCTTACTATACGTAGTAGAGAAAGCAATTATGGTCTACAATTTATTTTAGGTATATAATTGCTATTATTATTATTATTATTATTATTATTATTATTATTATTATTATTATTATTATTATTATTATTATTATGAAAGCATTAATATTCTGGCACCAATCTCTATTTACCACGGCTAGATTTCAACAATTAAATGCAAGCTTTCCGCACACATTTCTCATATACTTATCAGTTGTCGCTTCCAATCTCATTTCCGTAAATCTAAGGTCCAGCCAATATCCATCTGATGCTTGGGGCTTAGAAGTATAAATTGTTGATACATAAGGAACTGAAGCTCTAAATTCATGTTCTGATAGTTCTCATTACAAGGTAGTTCAGCATGTGAAATCCAGAGGCTGTTGTTCATTAATCCGAAATGTTGCAGGTTATCTTAAGTTGAATCGTGATAGCGTTGATCGTCGGTTATTACCGATTACGTTTATTACGATTATTAAGGAAATGTGAAGGCATTCTGTAGTTTAGGGATGTGGAACTGAAAAGGAAAAAAAGGAGATAGGAAGGCAAACTCTCCTTCCACATTCCACGAAAGCATTATGGCGTCTTTTTCGTTCTATGTAAGCGAGTAGCAAGCGTTGCGGATGTCCCATTCCTCACTATTCAAAAAGGAGGATGTGTTGAGTAACTTTCCTTGTAGTGTAGCGCACAATTGTGTTACAGTTTTCCATACTTGTAATAGGTAAATATTTTTGTCCTGTTTGCTTTAGTATGAATGTTTACTCTCCCTACTACTTACCTATAGTAAGTAGAGGAAGTATTGCATTCCACCCAAAAATTTGTCACCCAGATTTCACCGGAAATATACGGGTGATTCAAAAGGATGTTATAGAAAGGTCGAAATACAACTTTGGTATAGGAACTTGTGTCTAGGAGGTGATCCTGTGTCGGTGCACAAGTCTTTGGACGGACAATAAATCATTTAGTACAAACATTTAAGTTAAGCAAAGATAATGTTTAATCAACAAGTGAGTGTTACAAAAGCTGTTGTTGAAAACGGCGCCCACCACAATAAATACAAGCATAACATCGTCGTAGAAAGTTCTAGCGCACTCAATCAAGTAGATTATACATCGCATGGAACTTATCACATCCTAGCGAGAAGTTTTTCTTGGTCGGAACTGATATTTCTGATCAATATGCCCCAGAAAAAGAAGTCAAGAGGCGTCAGATCAGGGGAGCGAATGGTCTTACAATTGAACCTTCTCTTCCGATCCACCGCCCGGGATAGGTGGCGTCTAATACGTTACGTGCTTGGAGAGAAGTGTGCTGGTGCTCCGTCTAGTTGCATCCACATCTGAAAAGTTCTGGAAGGACGTATTGTAAGAAGACCCTGTAACGCACCCCAGTTAAACGTGGAGACAGGAATACGGCTGGACCACGTGATCACAAATAATACTGCCCATACATTCACTGCAAACATATGTTAGTAGCGGTGTTCGAATGCAGCTCGGGGATTGTGCCGCGCCCAGACATGGCTGTTACGACAATTAAAAAAAAAAAACCCACCTCTGGTGAGCTTTGCCTCATCTGTGAATTGTTTGTGTAAACAATTGAGCTCGTTCTCACAAAGGTCAACAATCCATTCACAAAATTGAAGTCGCCGTGGGAAGTCATCCACACTCGAACCATGAACTCTCTGTGGATGGTATGGGTGTGTCTGGTTGTCATGTAAGACTCGCCAAACACTACTTTGGGAACCTCCCATGGTATGAGCGATGGCACGCGTGCTGGTAGATGGTTGTTTCTCCATGTGATCAAGTACCTGCTCTTCCACAGCTATGTTCAAGTCGTACGTGCCAGCCCACGTGATGCACTGGACGTAAGGAACCTTCTCCCCGAGTCGGTGGTGAACGTTCTCAAACTTCGAGGCTGCGGTTGACGTCTGTTCGGATATTGGGCATTGTACTGGCGTTGAGTTTCGTGTGCATTACCATTGACTCTGCTGTACCTGAAATGCATATCTCGGTGTTCTAACAACACGTATTCCATTTCATGAAAAGCACAAACGCAAAGTTCAAGGTGCTGCCGTCGTTTACCTGCAGTACTGCAATGCAAACAACCTGTTTGTCTTAGAGCTCACGAATGACTATCAGATGTAAAGAGGAAATTATACATAATGTACTTGGCAAAATGCATCATCATTTTCTACAAGAAAGTTATGCCTGTATTGATTGTGGTGGACTCCATTTTGAACACATTTTGTAACACTGACTTGTTGATTAAACATTTGCTTAACTTAAATGTTTGCAAAATAATACATTGTTCGTCCTGACATTTCTAGGCTTGCACGACCCACGACTGCCTCTTAGACTACAAGTTCCCATACAGTTGTTGTATTTCGACTCCTCTATAAGCTCCTTAAGTTTGTGCACAATCTTTTGAATCCTCCTGTATGCTTTTAGACTCCCTGAATCAAAAAGAAGCATTAAAATGTGTGTGTGTGAATATCATAATTCAAAAACCAAATATCAGTTAAATACCAAATTCAGTATTTAAGTTTATCACCTTCTAAGAACCCCGCCTACCCAAAACTACTCTTTATGTGGGAATTGTTTCTAAAGTTTTGATTATCTCAAAACTAGCTTTAAGATTTTTTATTAAGATGTGTATGCTTAAGAGATTCACTGACAAAACACGTACATTGAATTTTCAGGGAAAAGCCTTTGAAGATTCTGAATGAATGTTTTATAACTCGTAAGAGATAGACAGAACCTTGCTACATGTAGATCTCGTTAAATCATGCAATTTATATCAAATTCTTTTGTGGCATTAATAATTTACGTGATAATCTTTAGGTAATCTTGGTTTGAATTGTGAAATGCCTCATAATTTTCATGCAAAGTTGCTATTCTTGTTTGCTTATGCTTTTGTTTATTCTCGTGGTCATGCAAAGAGAACTGAATTTCAAAGTCAGTATTTAACTACTGCTTAATCCTACAAGGAAATATGCAATAAAATCATTTCTGCAAATCTTTATCTGGACTAAAATGAAGTATATGTGGAAGAATAAGTTTGTTAAGAATAGTATGTCGAAGAACGGGTAGAGGATACAATGTGAATGTAGCACATTCTATGCAATTTTTTTTCACTAGTTTGCAACTACTTGAATAGCTCTTTAATTAACGTTTTACTCTGTAATTTCACTATCTATATCTCAAATTAGTTGCTTTAAACATACTCTTTTACGCAGTGAGACTATTAAACGTTATTCCATACAATCTGTATCCTTTACAGAGAGGTGAATGAACAATAAACTGGTTTTTTTTACACTGAATGTGTGCACATGGTGGAAGCGTTGTCAGGAATAGTAATGCTAACTTCTGTTAACATATGAACCCCACAGTCGGGGATTTCGGTTCAATTATTGCTAGTGCTGTGTGTGGAGCATTTAATAGCGAAATGAATTATGTCCCAGTATGCCATTTACTGCACAGCGTGTGCTTATTTGTGCTCTGCATATTATTTTGTTCTCTCTAGACAGTAGTTGATGTCCCGGTTTTTAAAGAATTAAACTAAAATGATTGTAGATTTGTTTTTCCAACTAAATTCTGGCATAGGTCATGTAGCAAATATTTCAATGAGATAAACTAAAATTGTGTTTTAGAACGACGGAATTATGAGTAAGGAAGTGTTATGTTCTGCGTTTGCTTACCCACAATCTAATGTGAGCTTTATTTCTGAGATAAAATAAAAATGCCGTCTACATGATAGACTGATATAAAGCTGCAACCAAATTTCGTCACAGGAAATAACCATAACTACTAGTTGAGGATTGCGGAGAGTGAAGGGTGGTTTTCTTTAAGGAATACCTCTTCCATAAAGATGGTGAGTAATGATAATATAAACATAAAGTAAACTGTTACATGATTGTGTGTCTGCGACACTAAAATACTCACAGACAGCAACAAGAACCGCTCTCACCAATAGACCAACAAGTTCATAGTTTGATGGATTTCTCTCCTTGTTTAAAATAAGGTTCATTCCTTAAACCGAAAGTAATGCATACCATAAGCTTTATTACTAACATTTTCGTCTACTTTAAATATAAAGTTAAATTTTATAAAACGCATATTTTCAGGGTAGGCCGATGTAAGTGGTTCGGCGGGTAGCAATCGTCTCCAGCTAGTTACCTGTACTTATATTAGATCATCATGTAATAAGCATGCATAGTATTTCGGGTTGCCTAAGTCGCGTTCAACGTCTCCAATGCCACGAGGGATGTGTTTGTTTACATAATATAATTCGTGGCAGGTTGGTTATAGGTTGTTCAACCTCGGCATCGCGACCTATAGAAATGTATTGTGTCTACCACCCCCAGGTGGAAGGGATGAAGTAAAGGAACCATACAGGAGGCTACAGGAAGACAGGTCACAAAGTCGCGCGGAAGTCCCGAACACTTTCAAGTTCGCAGACCCGTTGTCACCGCCGAGAGAGGGCGATGAACGACCCAATAGCGAGCAGGCATCTGGTGCCCACGGGGAGTATTCATTCCAGTGAGCAGGTATCTGCGCCATCTGTCCGGCACCGCCACACACCGCGAAACCTAGACGCACACCGAAAGGAAATCGTGGTAGAGAAGAAACCCCCAGCATTTGGCTTGCCACCCCGGGGAAATCACGAAAACCTCCTAGTCCAGAATGGGCGATTTCCGGGATTCAACCCGGGACCTCCTGAATGTGGGTCACAGACTTTACCCGTGAGCCCTCCCATCAGTTAACTCAATGTAAGAAGCGGAGATAAGTATGTTTTTCAGTGTTTAACGCTCGTTCTTACGAGTCTGTGCCTTAACGATCTCGGCTACTTGTGTCGCTGACCATTTGTTACCCGCAGAATCGCATACTTTGATGTAATATTCAAACTGATAACAGAGTGCTATTTTATTTATCGCGTGTCTCAACTTGAAAAGCTAAGGTGGGAGTGCCGTTCCGAGGGTTTGGAATTGGAGTAACTTTAAAGTATTTAGTTTCAACCAGAGACGTTTGGGTAATATATAAATTGTCTGATAAAGTAAACACACACATGTGGTATGTGAGTATTAAAGGTTCTTCACCGTATTATTTAAAGCCCTTAGAACTAGCAATGCGTAGGATGTTTAACTTGAATAAATATTCCAGTCCCTGGCATTTCTGGAAGTTTCACTATCAGGTATCAAAGAAGTTGCATATAAATGCGGGCAACGTGAGATTTCTTCAATACATTGAACTAGTTACCATGTTATGTCCCATTTGGTATTTAAAATCACTTTCGTAGACAACATACACGCCAAAACGTTGGGGCAGATGGTTAACAGCACTCTTAGCTTTTATTATTTGCCCCTATAATCCTTGTATTATGTTTTATCGTCTATAAATCGGGAAAGTAAATTTTTAAAACTTAATTTATGGAAACCATTCCAGAGGGAAATAAACGGCATTTTATAGAAAAACAAAAGGAGCTTATTATTTACCGTGAAAAATTTCACCATAGGTGCCAAGAATATAACAAACACTGCTTTCAGACTGCTAGTTGCTTAACTAAACGCATTTCAAAATTTTCATTCCCTTATTGATTTACAAATGAATTTTGGTGAAATGAACGCTTAAATGAGACCCGTAAGATAAGATTTAGTTTTAGATCTAACTAGGTTAAGGGAAAATTGCATATAATATGGGCAAAGAAACTGAAGGTATTGAACCCTAGGCTCTGGATATGTAGCCGAATTTACTTATCATTTGATGAGCTAATCTGCAGGATTCAAACTACGATGAACAGTCATACAGACCTCTATTTAATTACAATATTACTGGTCGTATTTGCTCAGCCAACGAAGGAACCGTTTCCTTTTAACTCTTTTGAAGTAAATTATGACTAGTAAAGCGAAGTTTCGTGACAATTTTAAATTTCAACCGCAAGTTTCAAATTTCCATAATAATATGAAAATAATATTAGGTGTAGTAAAAAGAAATCCATTATTTTCCCAATAGACGGCTTTAGTTATCTGTATCTCGCGTTGTATAACTCCGATCGGGTTACACTAGATGGCATTAGAAAAATGAGATTTTGTACTAAAACAAACGTTTGCGGCAATTTGGTGATTGGTTGACTCAGCTTTGTTAGAACGCGCGTCAAAGATGGACATTAGCAAAGAGAAAATATGCCATATTTTACAGTTTTTCTCGATAAAGGCGAACGCGCAAGCCAGGCGCCTGAAAATGTGAATAGTGTTTATGGTCCTGATAATGTAACAGCCAGTCATGCGCAATTTTGGTTTCGTCAATTCCGTTCCGGTAATTTCGATGTCAAAGATGCAGCATGCACTGGAAGGCCAATTGTCGAAAATGTCGATAAAATCATGGAAATTGTCAACTCCGACCGTTGTGTAAGCACTGTTTCGATTGCCCAAGAACTAAAGATTGCACAAAAACCCGTTTGGAACTATTTGAATAAGGCTGGATACAAAAAAAAACTCGATTTATGGGTGCCACACGAGTTAACGTAAAAACACCTTGTGGACCTAATTTCCATCTACGAATCGCTGCTGAATCGCAACAAAATCGACCCATTTCTGAAGTGGTTAGTGACTGACGATGAAAAGTGGATCACTTACGACAACGTCAGGCGAAAACGATCGTGGTCGAATCGCGACGAGCCGGCAATGGCAGTGGCCAAGCCAAGATTGGTGGCCAGGAAGGTTTTGCTGTGTGTTTGGTGGAGTGGCAGGGAATCATCAACTATAAGGTGCTCCCCTACTGCAAAACTCTTAACTTGGAACTGTACTGTTAACAATTAGACCGTCTGAAGGAAGCAATCGCCCAGAAACGGCCAACTCTGGCCAATAAGAGGAATTGTTCCATCAGGACAATGCCAGGCCACACACATCGATAGTCACTCGCCAGAAGCTCCGGGAGCTTGGTTGGGAGGTTCTTATGCATCCACCTTATAGTCCAGACCTGGCACCAAGTGATTAATATCTGTTCCTGTCCATGGCGAACGCTTTTTCTGGTGAAAAATTCGTTTCAAGAGAGGCTTGTTAAAATCTACTGTCTCAATTTTTGCCAATAGGGACGAGAACTTCTATTAGAGAGGCATAATGAAATTACCTTCAAAATGGCAACAAGTTATCGAACAAAACAGCGCATATTTGACCTAAATCGGATCATTCTAACTATGGTAAATAAGCCTTCAATTTCATGCAAAAATAATGGATTTCTTTTTACCGCACCCAAATATTAAATAAAATTAGACAGCCATGCTGACTCGTTTCTCATAAGCTACTATTTTAATTTATTTGCTTCATAAATTTTTAAGCCAAATATAATGATTCGCATGCCATACTTGAATATATTAAATTGTTATCTTTAAGTAAACTTAAGTTAGAAATCGCATACAATTGCATTTTCACTTTCTCTCCTACGTATAGTAAGTAGGGGAAGTGTTGTATTCCACCCAAAAATCCGATACCGAGATTTCACCGGAAATATATGTTTTGAGGCTCCCTGAATAAAAAACACATTTTTTTAAAAATGTGTCTGTGTATATATGTACGTGTGTGTGTGTGTGTGTGTGTGTGTGTGTGTGTGTGTGTGAGAGAGAGCATAACTCAAAAATGCAAAGTCGGATAAGTACCAAACTTGGTATTTAAGTTCAGTATCTTCCAGGGATGCGACACGAAGACTTTTAAAAGAATCTCCCCAATATAAACTGGTCTTTACGTGGAACATTTTTCGAAAGTTTTAATTTTCTAAAAAAAGCCAGAACGAGTTTGATTAAAATAGATATGTTAAACATATATGCATGAAAAATAAAATGTATTATCTTCAATTTTCTGGGAATAGCATTTGAAGTCCTCTTGATTCGTAAGCAATTTTGTATAATCTTGTACAACTAGTAAACGTTAAACGATAGACGAAAATGTAGTACACACACACACACGCACACACACAATGTAGATCTCTTTAAAATAACATAATTTATTTCAAATAAGCTTTAAGTTTAATTGTTCGAATTGTTCATTTCTTGGTTATCCTTTAAAGTCCTGTCAACATTCAGGTATTTCTCGCGATTGCATGGAAACTGTATGGAATTTAAGGCAGGCATATAGCGTCCAGTTCTTAAACATTTGAATAATGCTGTTCACTTTGTATGTATAACGAAATGTGTAATGTAGCTATTTCTGCAAAGGTTTGTTTGGAGTAAGACTTACTGCATATAAACGTAAACTTCAGTAAGAATAGTTTGTAGTGTCACTAATAAACGGTAGAGGGTAGAGAAAGTAATATGAATGTATCACATCGATTTTTCAATTTTAAAATATCGAACTACAAAGGGTTTAAAAAGTAAACTAAGTGTGTATTTAAAGAAAACGAAAAAGCTATTTTTAGATATAACGTGTATCTAAATAATCACATGGGTCCTTGGCTACAACTAAAATAAAACGGTGTTAACGTAAAATGGTGTTAAAAATAACGTTTTATGAGTTCTCAAACAACGCCGTTTCACGTCAAAGTTAGTTTGTCAAAAATAGGCACAAAGCAAGTTAAAAAGCTAAAACTTGTGTGGTCCGAAATCATAGCTGTGTATTTTAATTCTGTACCCCAATGGTCGAGCACACTAGAAAAATCCGCAAATATGGATGTTTTAATTATGAGCTGCCTGAACATTGATATCTGGGTTTGAAAATAATAGGGAATTGTATAAAATCCTCCATTTTATACTGTTTCAGGTTTTATTGGAAATGATTGGAACCCTCTTATTTAAGTATATCTTTTATATCGCATACAAGTAGTTTTAAAGAAACTAAACAATAGTGGTTTGTATTACCTAACTTTCAGCGTGTGTTCATCTTAAAATAAGGAAAATTCGGTATCAAAGAAATGGAACAAAGAAATCTTTGTAAATTTTATACCAAATATTTAAGGTGATTATTGGTGAAAGTTCTGTCTTCCACATTTATTTTAGACTAGAGATTTAGAATTCGTTGCGTAAAACTGTATATAACATACTAGTATTAACACCCTAAAGTTTCATTGGTATCGGTTTACTTATTGTTTGTTCAGAGTCTTTTGAGACAGTGGAAGGGGGAGATAAGGATGTCGCACGGCCGGTGCGGCAGCTATCACAAAGAGCCGTCACACTAGCCGACGTGGGCACGAGCAACCAATTTTCTACCTTCCCCTATCCACTGTCTCAAAAGATCCTGAACAAAGTACATTTTGAATTACTGAAGATTGTTAATTTTGCTTACTGTATCTACTCCTCTAAAATACAACGTACATGCATTAACGACTTTCAGAACATCTTGAGATTCAAATAAACTGCGGCGGAGCCATTTATAAGCGTTGAATTTATGGAAGTTTTGCTTCAAAACTCAAATCTGTAATTCAAATGTAGTATATAAATGGCGTATTTTGTTTTCTGAAAATATTTAACTTACAAAATAAGTCAGCGTAGTTTTTTACTCATAGCTTAAGGAACATTCAGTAAAAGTTCCAAGCTCTTGTATGGAAAATTGCAACATTCTATGGCATATGAATGTGAGCAAACGTAGTAAAAATAAATGTGCACAAAAATTAATGGAAGAGTCATATCATGTATGTAGACATTTAAAGGTGAATTGAAGTAAAGCTAAAGCATCGAAGGGCTCTAAAATTTGGCCAATGCATAGATATAACGTTACTAATGCTTAGTCTATAAAACATTTCTTTCTGCAGATTTATCCAAACTCACACCCCAGATATTCCACGTCACAGTTTTAAAAATTGTTTAGAATGTATTAGATAAAGTTACACCATTGACAAAGCCCACATTTTTAAAAGCTGTCCCTTTTAAATTAAGATAATACGGTAAATCATATTCGTGCTTTAAGGCAACCTTTCGGTGAAATTTTGTTTGAAAATTCAACATTTCACAGTCTCTCTTTTTATTTCTTTTCTTTTCATTTTGTAATAATTTAGAGCCTATGGTAACACATGCCTCATTATTTTCCATTTACGGCCTTGATGGAGCATCTCGTAACCCCATATCAAGGCCAGAAACACAAAATAGTGGCATGTGAATCTAAAAACTAAATTTTCCAAGAAACAAAATTTTCCACATTTTTCAGTGCATAAAATGTCTTATGAGACAATTTTTCTCCTATCTTTCTTAAATTTGCAAGATAGACATTAAAACTATAGACAAAGGCTTTTAAAGTCGCTCCCACATAATATTGTATAAATTGTAAATCAGTGAAGTTTTTGGGGGATTTTTTGTAGAAGAGAATAACTTTATCTATAGTTAAACAAATAGGAAAAAAAGCCCATAGAAATGTCTTAGAAAAATCTTTAGCTAATATCAGGACAAATTTTGTTGTACCAGCTTAAATAATTTGACCTGTAGGACATATTAATTATTGCTTATATATTGTTAGTTATATAATAACTTCCAAAATATTTTCACTAGCTGCATGAAACTTTGTACTCAGTTATAGGATAACCTTCCAAGCATCTAGTTAACATTTCAAATAGATGGTTAAGAATTTCGGAATTTGGAAATTTCAGCATATATTTGCCCTAGATTTCACATGCTCTTTTCTATAATTTCATTTTAATGTAAGCTTTTCTAAGAGAATCTCATGGATGGAGACAGGATTACAGCTTGAGGGAAGTGTGTTTGATACTGGTTTAGTGAATCCTTAGGAGCGGTGTAATTGGTTTAAATTAAATTTGTGAATTTTAAATGATGTCTCTGTTAAGGTTTGTTTTGAAATGTGAATATTTGACCAAATAAATTATAATTTTAAATGGAATAGAAGTAATTAAGGATTATGGCGCACACTAAGCAACATCTAATTAAAAAAAATAAATAAATAAAGATTTAAATTTTCTCCACAACTAAGATTTTTTCAGCATGGTTTTTTTCTGAAAAACCGTCTGCAGATTTCGGTACAAATGACCTGAAATTTTCAAGCTATCAATTATTCCTGGGCTATAATATAACAAACTATAAAGAATTTCTAGCAAGTTTTTTATGGCAAATTTGAAGCACAGAAATTAAGTTTTAGATGTTATTCAGTTAAAAAGCATTCTATTTCGAAAGCTCTTAAATTTCTTTAAAAATCGATAAAGTCAATGTTTATCAATATAAATAACCACAAGCACAATTTTCAGATTTTTCCACAGGGAAAAGCGAAAGTAAGCAAAACAATACTCTCTTAATGCAGGCTAAATATATTGTATCTTTTCTGGTCCTTTTTACTTTCTCTACTACGTACATAGTAGGGGAAAAGGTATTGCATTCCACCTAAATATCCGATACCGAGATTTCAATGGAAATACATATTTTGAGGCCCCTCGAATAAAAAGAAGCATTTTTAGAAAAAGGTTCGCGCGCGCGCCTGTGAACAGCATAAGTTAAAAACGAAAAGTAGGATAATACCAAACATTGTATTTGGGCTCAATATTGTCCTAAGATGCGACACTAGAATTTTCAAGTTAATTCTCCCGCCCCAAACTACCCTTTGTATGGAAGATTTTTCAAAATTCTTTATTTTTAATGAGCTTGATTAAAATACCATGTATGAAAGATATTTACATAACAAATAAAATGTATATCTTGAATTTTCTGAGAATAGGCCATGAAGTCCTCTTCATTCGGAAGGAGTTTTATATAATCTTGTTTAACTAGTAAACGTTAAGCATTAGACAAAAACATACCACACAAAAATATAGATCTCTTTATAGCACACAATTTACTTAAAATACATTTTTGTGACATAAGCCATTCTTGAGATATGCGTTATTAATGGTTCGAATTGTTCATTTCTTAGCCTTTTCTCTCAAATTCTGTCAACACCCAACTGTTTCTCCAGATGTCATGGGAAGAGTATGGAACTTTAAGCCCAGCATATAGCGTCCAGTTCTTAAAATTTGACTATCGCTATTTCTGTTGTATCTATAATGAAGTGTGTAATGTAGCTATGTTTGCAAAGTTTTATTTGGATTAAAATGTAGTAGATAGGAAAATAAAATTTCATAAGAATAATTTGTATACCCACAAATAAAGATAGAGGGTAGAGAAAGTGTTGTGAATGTATCACATCAGACTTTTCGCAAATGTTATAAATTTTCCCTTTTTTTATCCGAAAAATTATGTGTTTAATAAAATTGTACTTTATCGGTTATATTTCCCTTAAAGAAGCTAAAATGACCGAATTATAGCATGATTTGATTCGATAAGCTGAATTTTGGGGAGTAAGACCTGACATATTAAAGTCTAACTGGTAGGTTCCTAACCTTTTTCCCACCTGATAAAAGTATACTCAAGCTTGTTTGTGTGGTGTGAATGGATTTATATTTCTATAACTTACTGAAAATTTAAAGACCTCCCAAATTAAATTTTAAAAGGGTTCATATAGGTTCAGTAATACTTCAATCACAGAAGACATCATGGTAATTCATAAAGAAATGTTCAAAATAGAAATTAGTAGGTAACAGGCCTACCTTAAGGGAACAGGCACATTGTTTTATAAAATGGCTTAGGATACTTAGAACTACAAACAATAGAAAGGCTAAATAGAGCTTTAAGTGAGTGACATTGGCAGAGAATTTGAGTGTTTTCTTACTAAAAGTGAAAAACTAAACCGATGGGTGTCAGATTTGAAATTCTGGCGAAGCAAAGCATTTATAATGACAAACTTTGAAATACAGGTGGCAATATGTCACAGCACTTCGTACTCACACGCGCACTTCGCGATAGTCCCACCCGCGATTGACGTCCTTCCCATGTCACGGAGACGCGAGAACTGAGTTCGGGGATGCTGTGAGTGGGGCAAGGTGCCAGAGTACCGCAACGCGCACGTGCTGCAGAAAACGCTCCCTCTCCTCATTAGTCCGTGATTGATAAAGTCTTTTGTTTATTGTTCCATAGGCTCGCCTCGCGAAATGCGCAATATCTGCCCGCCATCTGCATACACTTTCACGGCCATTGATTTTCATTAAAACACGGTTTGGCCTGTTTACTTTGCGTCAGCTAATGAGACACATTCCTTATCCGCAGTCGATAGCAGGGAGGGCTCGTTTCCAATTATTTATAGCGCTTCTCGCCTCCCCCACGGTTAATTAAGAAAATTTGTTGTTGTTTCGTCTTTTTTTAGCTCTGCTCCTTGACCAGCACTCGACCTTCCTCCCTCATATATCCCTGTGCACCATCCAGTGTTCACACGTATAGATAAACGTACTCCAGAGCACGCATGCTAAACTCGTCTTGGAAGCGAGGACTATCAAACTCCATAACCCAGAGAGATGGCTCTGCCGTAACGTCTGAGGCTTGCATTCGGGAGGTCCCGGGTTCGCTCCCCGTCGACTGCTTTCTCTAACTTTAGTTTTTCGTCGGTTTTCTTTGGTGGGTAGTTAAATTTTTGGATTGTTTCTCATCGCCGGGTTATCCCGGACAGATGGCCGAATGCTTGCTCCAAGGAAAGGGTATTCCCCGTGGTCACTAGAGGGCTGCTTAGATAAACGGGTCGTCCATCGCCCTCTGTGGACAACTCTAGTAGTAGGACCCGTCTTCGAGGTAGCCACTGTTAGGAGCTTCCAAGGATCTCTGTGTCGTATCTGCCTGCGACCTGTAGCCTCCTGTGGTTCCTTCACTCCACTACTCCTCCTGAAGGGTGATAGCAGCAATAGATCTCTCGCAGTGCGCGAGGTGGTTCCCTTAGTTGTATATCCTATACCCTATCAGACTCTAGAGAGAGCACAGTCTCGTTATGGAGGAAGGTTACCATTCCCAGAACTGCCTCGAATTTATGGCAAGCTGTAATGCTACCAGAAGGCATGCAGCACAAGCTTGAGGGTTAAGAGCAGATTGCATAAAAACGGCACTCGGTACATTACATCTGGGAGAACGTGCGGGTTTCTTCTGAGGCCCGCATTCAGGAGGTTCCAGGATCGAACCCCGGCAAAGGTCCACTCTGGCCCATGAGTTGTTCGTGGTTTCCCCGGGCCAGGCGAATGCTAGGGTGGTTCATCTTCTACCACGACTCTCCTTCCTCTCATTTCCTGTACGCATAATGCTCCTTGTTATCTGTTTTAGAGTTGTAGGGCCAGGCGACTGTTCGGCGGGTTGCGGCTGGGCGGTGGCTTGAGCTCTGTAAAGGTTTCTTCCCTGAAGTCGCTGCGGTACCGCTCAGTTAGGTCTCTCCTCCACGTGGAACTCCGCTCCGGGGGATCCTGGAAGTTGGCGGCTTGTGGGCAGGGACCATGCGGCGTCGGATGCGTTCTATCTGGAAACGTTAGGGTCCCCGTTCATGCTTTCCCCCGTCGGCATCCGGATCTGGCCGTCCATCGGGTCTCTCCTCGCATCCTTCCCTCCCAGGAGTCACGTTGAAGCAAAAAGGGCCGACTGCCTACTTGCAGTGCTCTGCCTCGGTTCCGGGGGCCCTCCATGATACATACGTTTACCTTTTCATCTGGGAGAGGCTAAATCTCCCAGTTTTCCTAACAAGAGGTACATTAAAAATAGGGTACTAGCTCCTATACAATCAAGACAACTGGGTCAGTCAATTGGTGTGCAAAACAAGCAGTTCGCATATATTAGAGACTTTGACCGATATAACCGTTTCTAGAGTGCAGAAAGGGTGCAGTACTTCCATGGTTTCCCATTTATTTTTGCTCTTACTTTTTTAGTTTGTTACTTTTATATTATTTTACTTCTTTATTCTATATTTTTGTCTTGATATATGTTTTACACTTTAAAAATATTTAAACACTGCATTATAAAACGTGTGTGGATACTATGTAGGCTTTTGCTGAAACACGTCCTTTTCCGAAAACCCTAGGCAAGTCATGAAAATCCGCCGTTCTTTATAAAATGACGAAGCTTATTAGGCTAGTGTAACTTTACCCTAATTCTAAATAACCTAATCCAACCTAATCATTATCTGCCGGCTTTAGAGGTCATCTCAATGGTGTACGATGAAGTTACACTATTTGCTAGCTTTTAATGATCTTCGCGAAATAACGGATTTAAACAAAAGTCTACGACATATGCATGAACTCTTTTCTTGGTCTTCTTCCTTCCCAGCGTACTAACATCCCCCCTCCATTGTGCTTTTCGTATTTTGTTCTATACCTTGTGTTCTTAGACACTTTTTTCCTATCATCGAATTGCGAATTATTATTCCAGTTTTCGCTTAGGACATCCAAAAAGTGAAGATGTAAGAATAAAGAGACGTGAAACTGAGAGCAAAATGAGAATCACAAGTATCCTAACTTGATAACAGTTATTACTATATAGGGTGGGCCATTTAAGTTGAGGCTGTACAATATCTCCAAAATTAAGAAATGCCTTGAATAATAGTTGCTTGATATTATGGGAGAAAGTAAATGCCATTAGTCGTGTTTTGTTTAGGGGACGTAATGATGGTCATTTTAGGGTCAATTTAATTTTCTTAAATTGTAACCCACAATTAGGGTAAAATTAAACTGACTTAAAATGGCCACCACAAGGTCAATGGTATTTACTTTCCCCCATAATATCAAGCACTTTTTATTCAAGACATGTCTTTCTACAACGCTTAGTTTTGGAGATATTGTACAGTCTCAACTTAAATGGTCAACTCTGTATAGCGATGTATAAATGGGCTTTGTATACAATTTTTCTGCATTTCCGTCACCATTATTTTGAGATACTTTTTCTTCCGGAACGTGTCGTTTTGTTTTTGTCTGATTGTGAAGAACAAACATTTGTCTCGCTTTAATAAGGAGAAAGGATGCAGAAGACAAGCACCAGTTATGCAGAAAAATGTTCAATGAAACGATACTAATTTGGGTTAAGGATTAAAACTGCTCCAGTTGTCTGCCCCTATTGAGATAGATGAGAAGAGATCAGCACCACAAAGAACCTGTGGCAGCATTCGTAACGCGGGACAACTTGACAAATATTACTAAAGTTTGTTTTAAACAAGAAGCTCCTTGCGACAGTTGCTGGAGGGGAGTGTTTACGTAGAAATCTCCTCTCTTATATTACTCTAGCTAGTAAGCTGCCAGTACTCTGTTCTCCTTCGTTTACAAGCTGAACTGTGAGGGCTAACATGTTGCCATGTTATATTACATTCTAGAACGTGGTGTAAAACTACTTACTACCTTTAATGCTAACCGATAAATATGTGCTCCTATTCCTTGCTGTGAGCAACTGTCGTAAGTGGCCTCTTGTTTAAATGCTGTCATAGCTAGCGGAAATAGAAGGCTACCCACTTTCGAACCAAACCGTATATAGTAATATGATCTTCCCACAAAGGAACATTGTAACTTTACCATGCCGCTGTAACATTACTCATGCTACTGCCACAGTTTTAAGTGTTATAAATCTAGAACAATGACTTTGTCTGTCCTGTAAACTCTGTACTCACAATTTTTATGTGCTAAAATTAATCTTACTTTGTAAGAGCAAAGTAAAACAATCGTGAATGAACATTGTACATACTGCTTTATATATAGCTGTTAGTACTCAATATTTTACTCTGAGGTAGAAAACTAACCTATATCCTTAAATACGTAAAGTACGATAGTAAACATACGTAAACTTTACGTGATTTGTACTTGTTTACAATTTAGCTTCATCCTCCTTTATTCCGGTAATCAGTTTTAATAGGTCGACTTATCAGTTATGAAATGGCTAGGTGATATTATGATGCTGAAATTTAGACATGAATTCTGCTATCAAACGTTCGCTATGGCGGATTTAATTTTTCATAATACGTCCCTAACTGCCTTATAACATCAGTTTGAGCGGTTGGTAATACTGTTTGTTTATAAACAAACTTTTCATGTTTAAAAGTAATCACATTATGATGCATTGCGTTTATGAGTATACTTCTATGGGATGCACAGAGCCCCAAAACAGCTTGCATATATGTGAAGTTTGTTCCTAGCTACTCAATAATTCAGGGATGTGAGGTAGCCATGATAATCTAAAGTTGAGCATCATGCCCCTGGGAGGGCGAGACTTACTATGGAGGAGAGGTGTGTTTACTTACAGCACAGCTTGACGAAACCTTTACGTAATTCACCGAAGCTTGTACACTGACGAGCAACACTTTTTGCCGATGGATTGCAAACAGACTTTTCTTCTGGAAGGTCTCATAATTGAATTTCGACCTCACCCAATCCCCAATTTCTTCTGATTTATCTAAGAATTAAAATAAATCAATAAATGTCACTGAAGTAATAAGGAAAGTAGTTAGTTAGTTCGCATAATAACTTTAACTATCTAAAGCATTTCCTATAGCTTTAGGTAATTGTGTGTAAGGTGATCTGAATTAAGGCACATCGGAATTACTTTTCATATGTGACTACTGAATCTGTTAGTTATACTTCACCATAATATGGAAGTTTTGCAGACCAATGAATCATGAATCTAAAATATATCTACCAACACGGGTGGCCGAGGCCGTTAAAGCACCGACTCGTGAACGGAAGGTCTGCGGTCCAAATTCCGTTAGGATTGTCCTCGCTGACAGGTTTTTTTTCTAGGTTTTACCGGGGAGGTGCTCTAAGCTTAGGCGTGGGACGTTTTCTTTCCAAACTTCCTTTCACAGTTATCATCTCGAATGATTTTATGTATCGTCATCCTGTAGTGCCACATGGATAATAATGGGCGTTAAACACTACAAAAAATTAATAAAATGTATCTTGAATAGCACTTCCGTGCAGCGTAGTGTAAATATTAACAACCTCCCGAGAGCTTGGAGTATTTCTATAAATACCTAAATATAGTGATCAAACACGTATTAGAAAGTCTAGGAAACAGAG
The DNA here is from genome assembly GCA_030765065.1 of Deroplatys truncata. Classification (NCBI taxonomy): domain Eukaryota; kingdom Metazoa; phylum Arthropoda; class Insecta; order Mantodea; family Mantidae; genus Deroplatys; species Deroplatys truncata. Next base: position 85,786,471 of record CM060976.1, on the reverse strand, counting down.
GGCTTCAAATCGCAGGCGCTTATCACTTCTACAAACTTTCTTGAAATTTAAAAAATTGGTGTGTAATACACGATGTGGAAAGTGATTTAATAGCATTCTTTAACAGGCAGTTCTTTAGTAGCAGTTCTTTTGCTGTATTTGAAGTAGTATCTGAGAAAATAATGATAATTTCTTAATATTTACATTATTTTAATGAACTTTTTACGCAACTTACATTTTCAAATATTTCTTAGACAACAGACTGCAAGATAAAATCTTCTGCATGTCTAAATGCTTTTTGAAATAAAACAATTCGCACTCTATTATAAGCGTCTCAATTGAGTCTACAAGATCAATGTAAGGATCGAAAGAAACGCACTTCAGCTGCTTGTTTTTGAAATTACGGATTATGATTTGCAAAATTTTTCGTTTTAGTAATGTCGAATTTATTGAAATGCTGCTCATTTATAGTGAAACACATCGTAATGTGGCAGCCGTGGAAGAACTTATCAAGAAAGATTTCCAAAGAGAAGACCACCACATTATAGGACATTTGTTCACATCTGACAGCGAGTTCTAGATATACGAAGCGTAACTCATATTGAAGGAGTTGGCCAAGGAAATATATTCGCAAAGAGAAGAAATGCTGTGGTATAGCTCGCACTATCGGTATATCCCATTGGATTTCTTTAGGGGTATTAAAAGAATTCCTATGCCCTTATCATATTCAGCACGTCCAGTATCTCTCCAAAGCAGATTATTGACTAAGGGTAGCATTTTCCGAATGGTTTCTACAAGGAGAGGACTTCCCCCTTAAAATTCTTAGAATGGATGAAGCAAAGTTCACAAGAAGTGAAGTGACAAATTATTATAACGCACATACCTGGGCTTACGATAATCCAAACACGGCAAGTCATGACAGTTTTCAGCACAGGTTTCTTGTAAATGCAGGAATCGGTCCGCGGATTCTTCCTCGTAATTTGACAAGTCATTTATCTCCAGTTTCTTCAAGAAACGTTGCCAGTTCTGATGTGGAAAGGTTGCAAGAAAGAACACTTCCGGCAGCGGAAGAAATATATAACCCAGAGGTTCTTCGTGGAGCACAACTGAGGATGGGAAAACGTGAAGCATGCCGTATATGTGCTAAAGAGGGGTGTATGTTTTGAATAGTTTATCTAAACATTAAAACGAAGTTCTCATTGATTTTCTGTTCTTGTCTTGATTTAACTATTCAGCGTTTTACATTTACAAAGAAAGAGAGCATACTCTTACAACTTGGGTTTCTCAAGCTTTTATTTACCTTTTTAAATAAGTATTCCCATAAATAATCACGTAATATCATAAATGTTTTCCCAGTTCCAGTAACGCTACAACCACATGTAGTTTTATTATATTGTGAATACCAGAGTAAATGTTTCTTCGTTGCTGATGGTTGCAGAAGCTCAATAATTTAAAGTGCCGTTATATTGCAAAATAAATAAAATCAATTATCTTAAAAACAATAAGCTTGCTGGAAGAAAAAAGGTATTATAGAAGAACACCCAGAACAATGTGCTCTTTCGTATGAATTGTACAACATTCTCATTTTATTAAAAGAGCAGTTTGGATTAAAACAAATGGGCCAGATTTCCCATTGTATGTGTTTTATATCCATGTGGAGCAGCTTTCTCAACATTTTCATGAATTATGTTTACAAATTATGTTATATACATTTAGGAAAGCAATGTTATATAAAACCTGGCATTGTCATCGACATTTGATTTATACTGACAGAGGAATTAGTTTGTGAAGTCGTAAAAAATGAGGGTTATTCATTGAGAGTCAACTTTAAATAATTAATCTCTTTTATTCCCTGTCCTTTCTGTTATATTTCTTGTTCATTATTTTGTTATTTTGTTCCTTGGAGTGTACATATTCTTAAGATGTGAAGTAGAAAGTTTCTTTACGTTATTTGCCCCACGTATGGGCGTCAATTTGAAGAAACGTTAATGTTAGAAGTATTGTTATTTGTCCCACGTTGGGCGCCAATTTGAAGTAGATAGTTTACTTGCGTGGTTTGCCCCATGTTGGGCGCCAATTTGAGAAAGGGAGTATTTTAAAAGGACTTGTATCGTATTTCGGCTGTTGGGCAGCCGAACTTGTAGTAGCTGCAATCGCACGTATAGTAAACAGTTTCTGGTAGCCTTCGCCCCAAATGTACTTTCAGGTGGCCTTTGCCCCAAATTTAAAAAAATATTAACTTTGTAATTTAACTGTTTCTTTAAATATTATATATTTATGTTTGCCTCGGCTCGTCAGTATTTGTTAGAGACACGTTTCTCTTAGCAGGGTTGTGGTGCGACAAGAATGTAGGCTTACACAGATTATTATTTTACTTCACTCCTTGTATTAATACTTGATACGATTTAAATAAAACTTCACTGATATAGAGAGCTGGGAGATTCTTTCATGAATTACTTGCACTTTTAGCACGTAAACTATTTTTCGTCTGACACGAATACGCATTAAATCTTTCCAGGATGTGTCTCGCGCCCGGTTAGGAACACTCTTTGCAGGCAACTGAACTGATTTCTACCGCCTAAACTTGTAAATTTCTGTATTTCAAGTCTCTGATTGGCTATTCCTAATCCAATAGAATACTTTCTTTTAGCCAAAGCTTTTTCTGGTTGTTGATTGGCTATTTTTAAACTGTCTCAAAATTTACATTATTGTTGCTCCAATAATGACTAGTAGAATTTAAACTTTCAAATTCATTATTGCCTCAAGACCTCATTGTTAGCAAATTTTAACCTATTATTCTCACAGCTCCTACATTATTTAATTACGTAATATATTCACATAACATTATTGCACATGGATACAATAATATAAACATATTCAATGACTGTTACATACATTTTTACAAATTATTACATACACATATTGCTTGAAGGCGGGCTGTTATTGAATTTATATATTATATAATTAGACTGAAATCATTTTAGTGTTAAAAATACTGCCTCAAATGTAACGTGTCCATTTCTATTGTCTTAATACTTCTTGAGTTCACTGGTGCGGGTCCAAACCTCTGTTCTATATATCAATGCTCGAATCGTCAAAGCATAAAGTTTTATGAATCTTTAAATAGCTTGGCTGATTATATTTTACGTAGGTCAGGGACGCCCTAGTGGGCAATGAGAATGTGAAGTTTTCCATCCTTCCATTCACCCACTCCGTATTTATTGCTCTACATGTAAGCAACTTTGAATAAGTGGCGGCTGAAGAATATCGGGGAGAACTTCCACTGGCTTTCCATAAGCTGCGCCTGAAAACTGCATACTGGTAATTCAGACCGCCACGGGTGGCTTGTAACTTCTGGTTGATAAAACCGGTTTAGCCATTCTACTGACTAAAAGCGAGATCTGGAAGAAAAGGTCCTTTAACATATTGAGTGTCGGGTATCGTGCCGCAAACCTAGATATTTTGGTTCTAGAGAACGCTATTATTTGCCATTATATTAGTAATTAAAAGAAAATCATATGTGTAAACAAAATGCATTGACTTTGTTTTCTTGCGTTGGCTGCCATGTTTGAACAATATAAGTTCCTCTGTAATTTATCTTCAGAGTTGGCGAATATTATCTGATGTTTATGAAATCCAATCGTACAGTCATTCATTCCACTTTTTACTAACGTATTGCAAAAACTTGAGGAGAGCTGTAGTTATAGAGTGAGAAATAGAATTACAAGCTAAGAACCCTCAGCCAGAGGTCATAAGCTCCATAGGTTATCCCGAGTCAGCTCGTGTTTGCATAAGGCTTGCACGTAAATGTTTTACTTCTTACAGCTTTTGTGAGGTATGCTTAAAGAGGAAAACGAAAAATGAACAATTGCCCCTTTGTCATATTTTGCCCCTAAGCATCGTGTTTTTGCAAACAATGTTTTACTTTACGCCACTCTCTAGGCACACTGGAGTTTTCAATGCTTTACAAGAAACGCTACCACCTTTCAATAACAGCTTCGCGTTTTATACAATGTCTTTTGTTGACTCCCACGTCACACAAAAGTGCCGCAACTGTTAATTAGAATATTTTTATGCCTAGAAAAAGCGTGCTTCACTTGCAGGATTGCTGTGGAAGAAAAAGAAATCTTTAGAGAGAGCCAGCTAAGGTTAAGATTACGTTTAACTCTTTGACTTGTGTCTTATAGTAACCGGCTCCGCTTCTGCACTATAAATGCTCTCATTTGTTTAAAATGTATTTCTACTACTGCTGAAATATTTATGCTTACTTTCCTGATTTCTAAGGCATTAATATCCCATTCAAAAGATAAAAAGGGAAAGAAAAAATTATCCAGTAATTAAATAATCAACTTCTAAAAAGAAAGGAAATATTAATCAGAGTATCTCAAAGATGTATTTCCGAAATCCCGAGGTTGTTTTTGCGCAATCTCTTGTTAGTTGTATTCGGTAACGTATTCATTTTAATATGTTGTTATTTTATAGCATACACAGCTTGGCGTATACGTATATTTAAAAAAATTGATGATTACTGTCTTTGGGGTGGACAGGAAAATGTTATTCCTCGGAGGGTTTTCTGAGTATCCGGGCAATCTCTGTCTGTATAGAACGTTTTGCTGATGTAAGGCTTCCGGCTAGTGTCAGATGAAACGTGGGATTTGCAGACTTTATCTTCTTCGCTGCAGCTTCTGCAAGGGATAGAACCATATTTGGCAATATGTGTAGAGAAAAATTATTCTGGCTTAAGGCGTTCTCGCTCTCTGCCTGTTGTATTCTGAATGACAGTGTATTTACTTAAATAAAAGTATACATTCACATCAATCGCACGGATCCACACTTTTTATTTTCTGTATTATAAATATTATAAAGCGTGATTTTACAATACATAAAATAATAAGCAAGATTAAAGAGGACAAAAACTTGGATAAAAAGAAGTAATACCGCCACAAGAAACCAACATTGCACGAAAGACAAAATATTCAGATATAGCATTTTAAGTACAAATATTCTACAGAACTACAGTAAAGCTTATTAGAATACATGAGTATGCCCTATTATACGAGGGATGTTTTTAAAGAAGAATCCTCTGTGCAATAAAATAAGAACTACTGAATATTTTGGTTAACTAATATTTTATTCTCCATTGTACAGGGTTATTAAAAAAGAAGGAACAGACTTTAAATATTTATTTCTAATGAACTACAATAGATGACGATACATCACTGAATAGAGAAAAGTTCAAAATTTTATTTTATGTGTTCGAAATAAGCACCATTTGTTATGAGAGGACGACCAGTGCTTTTCCGTTTGCATACGCAACCATCTTCTACGAATTTATTGTATCAATTGTAAATGTTTTATGACGAGGCGGCTTGTTGTTGAACATACCACGAAATTCACGCTGCAATGAAACAATAGATTCACTCTTTGCATAATGCAGCACACAAAACGACTTTTCCTGTGGCGTCGCCATTTTCTGATAAACAGACACAGCGCCGCTGTAAGCACTGAATGGAACTAATAGGCGGGGCTTAAAACTTTAAACTTTCCTCTATTAAATGATATGTCGTATATGTCGCTATCTATTGTCGTTCATTAAAAATGAGTATTTAAAATCTGTTCCTTCTTTTTGAATAATCCTGTATATGCCTTAAGCTTTGTTTCCTCCCAGTTTTCACAATCAATTAAATTCTCATTCTGGTGTAGAATAAATGTTAATGGCGCCACCCAATAGAATTTCACCGGCAGTCCATAAAACAATCGTATAGTTTCTAAGATGCATGTTTTTTGTGCGTAAGATTCCATGGTATAAGAAATTGCGTTATTGCTATCGTTGCTTTCAGAGGATGCGAATCGAAACTGGTTTTCTGGAAGTCGGATCTATATCACAGTATAGCTGAAAGGAAACAATTGTGAATCTACAAGTTATTGTGAAGTTAGCCAAAACAGACGACTCGTTTATGTCCTTCAAGAAGCTTTCGTACATTTGCCTCATATGTCACAATTCATTTTCAGTACAAAAATTTAACTCCAGAAAGAGCTACACATTTCCTAGATGTACTGGTGAGGATTTAAAAACATTATACTGCGCTAAGACAAATGCTCGAAAAACATTAATAACTGGTAGAAAATTAGTGCGAGGTTTAGGCTTCGGCAAAAATTAAACCATCGTAAAATATTTATTAGTTCGTACTTAATTGCAAAACAGACCTTACCCTCGTATGAAACAAATACAGTTAAGAAATGTAAACAAACGTAGCACACTAACAATAAGTAATAAATGGCTTAACATAGCAAATAAGTAAATAAACAAATATAAAACACCAACACCCAATCAGCAGCACATTTAGCTCTGATTATACCCTCGTTCCCTTCTCAGATTTCTCAGATCTTCGCCCAAATGTACTTTCCGGTGGCCTTTTCTCCAAATGTTTAAAAAATATTAACTTTGTAATTTTTACTGTTTCTTTAAATATTATATATTTATATTTGCCTCGGCTGCGTCAGTATTTATATTTTTAAGAGACATAAATGTCTTAACAGAGAGTAGTGCGACTGAAGAATGTGTTATAATTTTACTTCACTCCTTTTATTAATGCTTAACACGATTTAAATAACACTTCACTGATATAGAGAGCTGTGAGGTTCTTTTGTTAATTACTTGCACTTTTTAACATGTAAACTATTTTCGTCTCCCACTGAATACGTATTAAATTTCTCGAGGACACATCTCGCGTCCGGTTAGGAACACTGTCTTCAAGCAACGCGTCCAGTTATGAGCGCTGTCTACAAGCAACTAACTTGATTTCTACGCCCAAAATTTGTAAATTTCTGTATTTCAAGTCTTTGATTGGCTATTCCTAATCCAATAGAATAATTTTATTTAACTAAGCTTTTTTCTGTTTATTGATTGGCTATTTTATAAACTGTCTCAAAATTTACAATATTGTTGCTCCAGTAATAACTGGTAGCATTATTAAACTTTCTTACTCATTATTGCCTCAAAGTCACCCCATTGTTACCTCATTGTTAGCAACTTTTAACCTATTATGCTCACAGCTCCTACATTATTAAATTACGTAATAATTCACATAACATTATTGAACATGTATACAATAATATAAACATATACAATGACTGTAATATACACTACTTATATCTTGTTACATACACATATTGCTCTAAGGCGGGCTGTTATTGAATTTATATATTATATAATTAGACTGAAATCATTTAAGGGTTAAAAATACTGCCTCAGCCTTAAGTAGAAATTGAGCCGTTTTCCCTGCTTGCCAATAGCGTCCAACATGCCCTAAATGTTCTATTCGAGGTGATGAAGGATTTTGGTAAATGTTTTCTCTTCCAATCTTCCATATCCCTATACCTTTCCAAGATATACACGAATAACTCCTCCTAGCAGTGAAGTAGATTCTCATACCATTTTCATCAGTAATTTTTATCATCTGCCTTACTCCGAGTCTAAGTTTCGGGAGCCCCTGCCTAATGAGTTAGGTACCTGTTATGTATTACTCTAAAGAGGAATCCAGAGCAAGGAGTATCTGAATTGCAGGTGCACTTCAGAGCTTACTGTATTAGGCTATGACCCCCATGGCTTTTGTTAGGATCACGACAATTTCTCATTGGGAAATGCAGTGTTTACTGTGAATTTCCCGTAAACAACTTGGAAGTAATCATTTTGTGGTTAATGTATTCAAAGAAGTAACTTCTTGGCTTTGCTAAGTATTTCTATAGAATTGTTTTTCCTTCGATAACATTTCATTTTTATATATGTCAAACAAACCTCCCTCTTTTAGCAGCAGACTTTTCTTCCTCCTGCTTTCCGAACTTGTTTATAAGGGGTAACGTATTTTAGTGGTGAAAGTAGCAAACCATTTATTCCTCCTAGGTCTTGTCCCTTGCTTTTAAATTGGTCCGACACACAGTTAAAGGGGCATTAAATTTGGGCGATATTAGGCAATTGCTCCACCTTTACGGAGGAAGGACGCAGCTACAATCTCAAGGGGAGCATACCGGTAAGATTTTTTGCACTGAACTGTACATACACATAACTTTCTGTTCTTTCCACTTTTTTAGCAATCGAGTACCACGTATATTGTGAGCTTTACACACAAACTGTAGTCACGTGATGCACCTAAAGCTTGTGATGAAGCTTTACTAAACCTAAAAGACACATATTTCTTCCATGGGAGTACAATGTGCACTCCAAAGCGTGTACGTATTCGACTTCATCATTCTGCTGTCTCGGTGAACGGCGTCCGAAGGGCATACATTACGCACAGATAAAGGAAAAGGGTGGAGTTCTAAAAGAGTTCACTTTATATCGACCATTACTCTTTATTAAGAGGACATCTGGCCCTTTCTGACTCGCGCTGTTATGTTCATCATAAAGATTGATAACCTCTAAAGTGACTCTTTCATCGAGGTGCCCTTTGTACTTTCAGTGCCATTTTTCTCCCTTTTTGGATAAGCAAAGAGAATCATTATACCTGCGGCATAAAAAAAGTCTCTCGCTTGCTTATCTGTGAATAGTATGGAACATAGGATAAAGGCTAATTCTTAATGCTTTATTTTGCACAGAAACGAGTTGTCTTTTTTCTTTTATTCTACCCATGACAAAAATAAGTATAATCTTTTAATAACCTCAATAAACTAAAGTGCAACTATTTTATTAATCCTCAACTATAATAATAATGGACTATAATATTGACAGAGTTTTAAAAAGTAAAGTTACTGCCAACCTGGATGCAATTTTTCAGAGAATATTAGATTGCTTTTGAGAGTGCAGTATCTTTCCAGAACCTTCTACAGGATGACACTGTACCAAAAGTGCATTACCGAAACAAGAACTATCATGCTTTGGATTTCCTTTTTAAATTTCTCTACCACTTATCTGAAGTAAGTAGAGGAAGTATTGCCTATTGCCTTCCACCCAAAAATTCGATATCGAGATTTCATTGGAAATGCGTGTTTTAAGACTCCCTGAATCCAAAAAAGCATTTTAGAAAACATTGTGTGCATGTGTGTGTGTAGAACATAAATAAAAAACAAAACGTCGCCTATATACAAAACTTCGTATTTAAGTTCAGCATGTTAAAAGGATGCGACACGAAGATTTTCAAGAAAATCTCCCCACACCAAATTGCTCTTTACATAGAAATTCTTTCTTATTTTTACTTTCTCTACTACATACGTAGGTATTGGAAGTATTGCATCCACCCAAAAATTCGATATCGATATTTCACCGGAAATTCATGTTTTTAGGCCCTTGAATCCAAAAAAAGAAATTTTTAGAAAAAGATCCGTCCGTGTGTTGAGTGAATGCATGTCTGTGAACACTATAACTCAAAAACGAAAAGTCGGATGAATACCAAATTTGGTATTTAGGTTCAGTATCTTTCAAAGATGTGGCACGAAGATTTTCAGAAAAATCTCCCCACCACAAACTACACTTTACATGGAACATTTTTCGCAAATTTTGATTTTGTCAAAAATGGCCTTAAGATTTTGATTAAAATGTCATATATTTAAGATATTTTCATGACGAGTAAAATGTATATCTTGAATTTTTTTGGGAATGTCCCTAAACGTCCTCTTCATTCTGAATGGCTTTTGCATAATGAGTAAACCGTAAGAGATAGACAAAATTTTTCTACACAGAAAATGAGGAGCTCGTTAAAACAGTTTGTCATGTACATATATTTTTTGTGGAGTGAACCATTTCCGAGATAGTCCTTGTTATTTTTTTGAATTTTTCAATAATTGTACTTTTCTCAAATGGGAATTCGTTATTCGTTTTTTTATGTTCTGGTAATGCAAAGAGAATGGAATACTCCACATAGCAACCAACTCTTAAAAGATTTGACTGTCGCTTAAAGCCTACCATATTCCCATTGTACCTTCGAGAAAATTGGGAGTAATATAGTTTCTGCAAATGTTTATCTCGATTAACAGGAAGTAGATGGAGATTAAGTTGTAAAAATAGTTTTGCAAGAGTAGAGAAAGTCATGTGAGTGCAACACATCAGATATTTCCATCCCAAATAAAATACATATTTGGAGTTTTCTGGGAATAGTTTGTAAAATCCTCTTCATTTTGAATGAATTTTATACAATTGGTAAATCCTAAGATATACACAAAATCTTACTATACAAAAAATGTAATCTTAAAAAGACAATTTTATTGCAGCGTTAAGTATTTGAAGGATATTCTTTGTTATTGGTTTGAATTTTCAAATACTTCTACATTTTTATTTTCTCTACTGCTTACTATAGAAAACTGAGGAAGTATTTCGTTCCAAGTGAAAATTCGTTACCAAAATTTCAACGGAAGTACATTTTGAGACCCCCTAAATAAAGTAAAACCTTTTTCTTTCTCTGCCAAGTGCCTAGCAAGTGAAGGAAGCATTGCAATCCCCCCAAAATTAAATGTCGGGCTTTCATGGGCATCCTATGTTAAAAAAGGCAGTTTTTTTAGAAAAAGTCCATGTGGGTGTATGTCTATGCTGCCTCTCTGTGAACAGCATAGCTCAAAAAGAACAGTCGGATAAATACCAAACTTGGTATTTAAGTTCCAAAGATATAATACGAAGAGTTTCAAGAAAATCCTACAACACAAACTGCCCTTTACATGCACAAAGTCTATATTTTTTATTATCTCAAAAAAGTCTCTGAAGATTGTAAACATTACCATAAATTTAAGATATTTAAATAACGAATAAAATGTATATCTTAAATTTTATGAGAATAGCGTGTCAAGCACTTTTCATTTTGTATGTTTCTGTTAAACGGATAAACCATAAGATAGACAAAATCGTATTATACAACGAATATGGGTCTCTTTAAAACACACAATTTATTTCAAATAACATTTTTGTGGCACAAAGCCATTCGCAGATATCCGTTATTGCCCCTCGTGGCTACAACGAAATATGTAATATGAATTATTTCTGCAAAGCTTTATCTCAGTTAACATAAACTGGATAGAAAATAATAATCTTCCTGAGAATAGTTTGTAGGAGCTATATAAAGATAGTAGGAAAAGGAACGCATGTGAATGTTAACATGTCATATTTTATATAAATATATATATATTATCAACCACCTAAACAATGCATCGCAAATATCTCTCAAACAAAAAGTATCAGTACAATATATCAGCTCATCTTCCAACAGTATTCAATAACCCGAAAACTATCCAAGACTTAATTTTCTTCACTCCAAATCATTATATGACCTCCTGAGACTGTTCAACAATTGCATAGGTTTATTTTGTAAAATGTGGTATGTTGTATTATGTTGAATTAATTTATTATTTATATACTGCACTGTAATGACATTGTTACATTGTATTCACATATTTTGTATTGCTCTATAATCTGTATATCCTAATATAACCGCCTTTGCTTAAGTGATAACAAATAAATTTTTAAAAAAACAATACGTATATTTTTATCAACCACTTTCACAGGCATGAAGGCAAACGGAAAGACTCATTAAATGATATAGGCCAGTAAATGACGTAAGCAAAAACGCTTTTCAATATAGTTATATTTTTAATGAAAACTTTAATTATTTTTATGCAATTAATAACATGGAAACTAACTTTAAGAATAGCGTTTGTTGCATCACAATAGGTCAACCACAACCAGAGAAATTGTAACATGAAGTGGCGCTTGAGATGTAATGAAACACGCATCAGTTGCACATTCTGAGGTTTATCCGCGGCGTTCAGTGTCAAGCTCGAAATTCCCGTTGCAGTTAATTGCGATATGATCGAGGTACTACGATAAAGGCTGTTCATAATGCTATTTTCTTGTTATCATAAAGAAAGGAACTAAATTAAGGTTTGTTTCGTTTTACCTCAAACGTCAACTTCACATTACAATTTCTTGCAATGTAGTTGACCTATTGTGATGTTATCAATTACCTCAAAAATAATATACGGTTTCCATTAAAGAAAAACACTAATTTATGTTTAAAGCCATGATTAATAGGTTTTTGATTGGTCTATATCGTCTGCCTTAATGAGTCCGCATGCCTGTAAAAGTCGTTGAATTCCTATTTTTGTTTCAGAGATATCTGTAGCGCAAATGTTAGGTAATTTATTCGGTATGGAAGGATGTAATCGATTATTTAAAAATACAAACTGAAAGAAATTGTTTCACAGGAACAATTGTCCACAATTTAGCTTGTTCCGACATAATATATTTTCTTCGTTTTCTTCTGCTTGCTGTGACAATGAAACTTAGATTTTCGCTTCTTTACTACAGACAGATAATTGAAAGTATGAAGACCGCCATTATATCCAATAGCCCGTCAATAGATACTCTCCATCGTACAGAAGAGCAGAAGAAGTTGCCGCTATATTTAGGGGCAGCTATTCCAACTAGGTCCTGCCACCGAAAGTAACATTTTCCTAAAATATTATATGCGCTCTAGTTTATTACTCTTTAAAAGCATAACTTGAAAATGAAAGGTCATATTAGTATTAAACGATATGAAGTTGGCCATCTTCTGAGTATACAAGGAATACCTCTTTTTATGAAATTGTATCTACTTCAGCTACCCCGTGACATTAGCTCTCCAAATCCTCTAGAAACTTTCACAGGATGTCAACTGCCGATGACTTTTGCCGCTTACGTTTCGTAAACTCTTGAAGCGCCCATTAATAGGTTTCACTTTGGGAACTACCGTGTTGCTGGCACCTGGCAGATATGTAAGAATTGTGTTGGTCTTCCGTAAACTGCGCAAATTGAAAGATCAATTAGAATGGAAGAAGGAGAATTACATCTGGTTTAGTCACAATCCAATACAGCACACGATATAAAATAAATTGCGAGTTCAGTTTTGATTTATTACAGTTAATGTTTATTTGCATGAATAAACTAAATGTAGTGTCAATTGTAGACCTAATCTGAAGCAGGGATAAAATGTAATAAGGATACTTATAAAGTGACGCATAGGAAGCACTTGCTGTTGTAGAATTATTCCTGCGAATGGAAATGTAGTTCCAAAGCAGCATGTGTGTAGCATGGGAGCACATCGCACCACCTGTGTAATACGAGGGTAATCCAGAAAGTAATGACCGTTTGTGCATTGCCGCTGCGCAGATCGCTATCAAGGCTTCCATTTAAGGTCAAATGGTTTCCTCGACATCCTTTCTCAGTGTTGTGCGAGTCCAGTCGAAATGAGCAATCAGTCTCCCTGAACTCTGAGGTTAGTGGAATTAGATTTTTGAGTGATCGGAAGTTGAAACCTGCAGAAATTTACAGTCAACTAAAGGAAATGTGTGGTGGTACAGTAATGAAGGAAACAAATTATGAGGAAGTGATGTTAAATGTTAAACAATGAACGAAGAAATGTGCATGATGAAATTAGACCCATGGCTCATCATAGATAATATAAATAACCTAGTGAACAAAAAATCGTGAAAGACAAACGATTAATCTTAGGCGAGTTTCAGACCTCCTTCCCAAACATGAATAGTTCTTTCATTTCAGTTACTTTCCCTATCACGTACATAAGTAGATGGAGGAGTTATTGCATTCTATCCAAAAATCCGATACCTAGATTTCACAGGAAACAGGTGTTTGAGGTTCCCTGAATACCAAAGCATAAAGGTGTGTGTCTGTATGTATGTGTCTGTAAACAAAAACGAAAATTGGATAAATAGAACACTAAGTATTTAGGTTAAGTACCTTCCAAAGATGCAACTCGAAGATTTTCAAGAAAATCCCCTCAACTATATTTTACATGAAACATTTTTCGAAAATTTTGCCTTTATAAAAAATGGCTCTAACGATTTTGATTAAAATATATTTAAGATAGACATTTTGTCATGTAAATATGTTTAATTTTCTGGGAATAGTCTATGAAGTCCTCTTTATTCGGAAGCAATTTTTACTTTCCCTACTACGTATAGTAAGTAGGGGAAGTATTGTATTCCACCCAAAAATTCGATACCGAGATTTCAACGGAAATACATGTTTTGAGATCCCCTGAATCCAAAAAAAGCCTTTTTGGAAACATGTCCGTGTGTGTGTGTCTGTCTGTCTGTCTGTGAACAGCATAACTCAGAAACGAACAGTCGGATAAACACCAAACTTGGTATTTAGGTTCAGTATCTTCCAGGGATGCGACACGAAGGTTTTCAAGAAACTCCCCCCACCCCAGGATACCCTTTACATGGAAGATTTTTCGAAAATTTTAATTTACTCAAAAACGGCTCTAACGATTTTGTTTAAAATACCATATGTTTAAGATATTTTCATGACAAATAAAACGTATATCTTGAATTTTCTGGGAATGTCTCCAAAAGTTTTCTTCATTGTGAACGACTTTTGCATAACCGGTAAACCGTAAGAGATAGAGAAAATGTTACTACACAAAAAATGTAGATCGCGTTAAAATACACAATTCATGTCATATACATTTTTTTGTTGAGTGAACCATTTTCGAGATATTGCTTGTTATTCTCTTAAATTTTTCAATACTTATTTTCTCAAATGGGAATTCGTTATTCATTTTTTGTCTTTGATATGCAAAGAGTATTAACCTGTGGCAAAGGGAATGGTGCTGCACCTAGCAACCAGTTATTAAGAGATATGTATGTGCTTAAAGGCTACTGTATTTCTATATTGTCCTTGTAAATATATATTCCCCTTACATCTACAAGAAAATTAGCAATAAGATAGACTCTGCAAATGTTTATCTCGATTAACATGAAGTAGATGGAAAATAAGCGTTTGTAAAAACGGTTTGTACAAGAGTAGAGAAAGTAATGTGAGTGTAACACATCAGATTTTTTACAATATTGTGTAACTGGTAAACGTTAAGCAATAGATGTAAACGCACCATGCAAAAAATATGTATCTCTTTAAAGCACACAATTTATTTAAAATAATTTTTGTGACATAAGCCGTTTCTGATGTATCCGTTAATTGTTCGTTTCTAGATCACTCTCTTATAAGTCCTTTCAACATTCGGTTGTTTCTCGCGATTGCATAGAAACAGTATGGAATTTTAAGGCCAGAATACAGCATCCAGTTCCTAAACATCGCTTCTCTCCTTGTATCTATAACGAAATGTGTGTATTGTATATGTGCAGCTATTTCTGCAAAGGTTTATTTGGATTAAAATGTAGTAGATAGAAAATTAAGCTTTAGTATGAATAGTTTGTATACCCACTAATAAAGATAGATGGTAGAGAAAGTTGTATGAATGTATTACATCAGATTTTTTTTTATTGTGTCCGAACATCTCGGTTTAATGGACTGGTGGTAGTTGATTACAACATGGGAATTTTAAAACTCTTAGACAGACATGGCAAATGAATAAACAACGAAATAAAGTAAGCTTCAATGTTGTGACAAGGTTTTTTTTTAGTTTTGATGAATTTATTAAAACCAAACGATGGTTAATTCTTATACTGCTCTCGTATAAAGCGTCTTCTTCACAGATTGTGCCATCACATTCTGAATAAATCTTTAAATTTATATTTAGCACATTCTCGAAAACCATTTGCGTAATTTGTGACAAATGCCGAGTTGCACGTCATGTATACTCCAGTATGGTATAGCAGTTTGGAGAGCACATTAAAGTTTAATGAAGCTTATGCATTTTAAAACAAATATCCTATCACGCAGACTTGGTGCTTGGTTTTCGCACTTAATACGAGTACATTCTTCAAGCGTTCTTGTAAATAACTTCTAATCCAAAAGAAATTCACGTCAAGTGGTTGGAAACAAGTGGAATTTTTTGGTGGGATTGATCTATTGCACAGCTCAGCAACTTTAGGAAAAGCTCTTGATGACAATGTGGAATCGAGAAGGGATTTTCTATGCCGTTCATGTATCAGGGTCTTTTGCATCTATGCAATGATAACATTAGTTACATTAGTTTATAACTGCTATAACAAATGTTGAATGATGCATTTGATCTGGTCCGTAACACCTCTACCAGATCTTCTACTACTGCAGAAAGGTTATATGGTCATTTGTTTATGTCCATTATGCTGACTCGTGCCGATACTAGAATTTTCCCGTCTAGAAAGTTTAAACCGTTACAACTACAACGTTAGTGGTGTTGTGTATATGTTTCGGGCGCTAGCAGCGCAGTGAAACTCGGAAAAGAAATGTCAAATGATAGGTAATCGTAGTTTTTGTGAACCTTTGGAGGCAACTAATGGGTGTCTGATATCATTTGCTAGATATTGTGGCACTTTCGTTGGGATTTGAAGAGGCAGTATCATAGGTCTCCCTTGTCAGGCAATTTATTATGCGGGATTACAACTGATTTTATATCCTTTAGGCTTCAAGGTTTCATAGAAATATCAGATTAGTAAGGGATGAGAAGAGGGAATAGAGCCTCAGCTCCAAACAGTCAAACTATTATTTATAGTTTACTGTGCAATTATGTTAGTGACTGGCAATAACAAATACATATTGTGTTATGAGGAATGGTAGTCTTTCTAAAAGGTAAACTAATACGAAAGCGTATCTGACTCTCCGAAGCACCGTCAAATTAACGACCAAAACTACAGATAAGAAGAGGCCATTGTTGCGCTGATGTTACAGATTGAGCTGCAATTTTTATACTGAAAATACACCGAATACAGAAGCATCCTGTCTCGGGTTTCTCTTCCATAGGGTCTCTATTCGCCGGGAAAAAATTTCTAAAGTTTTAGGTTGTAACGGCTGACTTTAGGTCTGTCTTCCGCTCAACGATCAGCTGTCTGGTACTATGCCAGACGCTGCAGTAAATGTATATGATGTTGCCACAAGGGAAATTAAGGTCGTATTTCTCAACAATGGAACACTGAATATGGAACTGACAAATGAAATGCGTAATGCACTGAATTAAAAATATAATATTGCGTGTTAAAATAGTTTTCAAATGAGAATGTAGTTACAATTTGAACATAAGAGATTTTATTACTAATAATTTTCATGTTAACTTAACTTCCTGTGCAGGCCGTGTCACGCTTGATAAAATTGCCGACGTTTTGCCCTTCATGTCGAGAGCTTCTTCTGGGCACTGCACTTGCTTGCACTCATATTTATACTATTAAAAACAGTCCCTACTACTCGTGCTCCTACTTGGCCGGTAAGTTATTATGGACAACGGCCGTCGAAGCCTACAGTGTTATTTTTCATATTGCTCCAAACTTTTAACAAATTTCTATTTCAAGTATAGTTTAAATCAGAAACAAATCTAGACACACCTTCATAACACGTCCTTATAAAGAAATAGCATATTCTTGAACTGGCGTAAACATGCATACACATAACATACACATTCAGACGTTCCAGCAGTTGGGTCATTCATAATTAAATCATTGATTCCCCAATTAATGCTTAGGGAGAATTAACACGCTACATGTAGACATAGAACTAATGAAAAGAAAATGCTGTATTCCTTTGTCAATGTATCAACACAACCGCGGATGGGACGGCGTAATAATATCTGCTCGTAAGACCGCATTAAAAATAATTTACTACCAAGATTTCGTGGCGAAGAGAAAGTCGGCCGCAGTTAGGTTTTTATTTTTTTGCCCAGTGATGGGTGCCCCAAGAAAAAGCTGAAGAGAAAAATTGCCGTTTTTTTTAAGTTTTCTTGTTAAATATTGTTAAACACCGATATGCAAGGAATTAATATTACTAGAGAATTATTCTAATTTGTAGATAATTTTTTACTTTTCGAACTTGGGCCTATGGAAGAGAAAGCCAAGATTTTCGATCCATTTTCACAAAAAAAAACAGCTCGATCTGTAACATCAATGTCAGAATGGCTCCTTGTGAGTAGGTCAGGAGCAGTTAAATACCCTCATTAACACTCGTTGGAGAATCCACATAGAGACGGCTGGAAAAACAGACCACCACTTGCCCTAAAAGGAGCAACTTTGCCTTGTCGGAAGGCGTAACATGGCTTTTTCAATACTGATATCAGATAATTTTGGGATTCTTTGATTAAACTTAATCCAAATTTATTGGTAGTAGTTATTCGTAGTCATAACTTAAGTCTTTGCGATTACGTTTTAATCCAATGAGAAACAATTAATATAACTGAAAATTGCTAAATCATATGTTTATAGGTTTAATATAACGTTAATAGAAGCGATGTTTGAAGTGCATAAATTAAAATTTACGGTTATTGGTGGATCATACATTTTCAAAGAAACTAATAATAATTTCCAAAGGACTCTTAAGAATGTATATTGTTATTTTCGACCAAACATGAATAGCTAAATATTCAATGTTTGTATTAGCTTGACGTGGAATAATTCCACGGCATTCAAAGACTGGTGGATACACATTATAATTCTCTCTTTCCAATTAGGATGATATCTGAAAATGTCTTTTTTAAGTTCCTTGTTTACCCAGTTTATCATTACAGTGTTTTTTTTTACCGTTTTTCATTATCGCAATTACACACACACACACACACACACACACACACACACACACACGCTTGAACCCGCGGATGTTGATAAATTTGTGCATATTTCCTGATCTTTTCTATTGTGGCTCTCTTAAGACTGTTTTCCTTTTCAAATCGGAATGTTCCTCTTTTACAATGCTTGCTGTCCTATTGCCTAACCTCACAAAATCGGGCTTCAGAGTTTGACCATTGTCATCAACTATTTTAACCTTTTTATAGTCGCTTTAACCTAAACTCATATCGCGACTATACCATTATTTGTACGTGAACATTGGAGTTTGAACAAAAAATTATATATTTTTATATATCTTCATACTTTTGAAGAACTGAATTAACTTGAGACATTTAGGAGAGCAGTTAAGCACGATTGAAGTTCGCTGGGTATTTGGTAGTGTTGTCGCCATCAGTTATGGAGTTGGCGTCCGGTGATAATGTGTATGATGGTCATGGTCTGTTTTAGAAAATACTGTGCGTAATTTTGGAGTGTCGGGATATTAAAACTTGATCCTGTCTAGATAGATTTTTCACAGCCAGTTGTGTTACAGTACGACACGTTATATATCGCAGTTTGGATTGCAAGGTCTCGAGCCATCTCGTCTTCCATTCTTGACGTATCTTTCGTTTCACATACGTGATAATGTCACTGCGCGGCGTAGCAATTGCTGGATGGCTTAAGAGGATTTTCATAGCTTCTTCTGCTGCCTGGTCGGCCGATTCGTTTCCTTCAGTTCCGGAATGTGAGGATATCCGTATTACGGTTACAATTTTCCCTTCATTGTTAACTTTGTGAAGAAGAAGCAGCAGCTGAATTTCCTTTGCAAGAATGTTGGATGATATGGATTGTGAATTGCAGCAGTGAAGTTTTGGATTCGAAAAAGATTTTGATTTTGGAGAATTGGTTTCCAGAATGTACAATACAACTGTTTAATTGCATACACTTCACTTGAAAAAACATCTGTTGTGATACATTCACATGATTTTTCTACCCTCTATCGTTTATTAGTATGTATACAGTTCTATTCTAATTAAAGCTTCTAGTTCTAGTTTGAAAAGGGGTGGGTTTTATGCTCAAGCACTGCGACCTTAAGATCTATTGCGCATCCCCCCTTTCATCAGTTAAGTAGTCTGTTGCTCGATATGAACTTAACCACACTGCTAACTGAGCCTTTCGATAGTTCATCTATCTTTGGAAAGTGATTGCCAAAAATACTTGCTCTTTGATTCGCAAGAGCAGGGCAATCACATAGTAGATGAGTAACAGTCTCATCTCCTTCTAGACATCTACTACAGATAGGGTTGTTAAACAATCTCATTCTGTATAGATTAAACTTTACGGCACAGTGTCCTGTAATGAATCCTGTTGCCCATGCAAGTCTTCTTCTACTAAGACCGCGCAAGTATTTTGCCCGGCTGTTATCCAGGTCTGTAATAAACAACTTGGAATGTCTGCAACCCTCAATGGAGTTCCAGTAGTTCTTGTTTTGCTTGAGCCCAGCACTTAATAGCCTGTTTCACTGGTCTGTAGGACACTCCCAGTACAGGCTCCGGACCAAAAAATGGGATTTCACTGCCAATCTTCGCTGCTTCATCTGCTTTCTCATTGCCTGGTATACCTATGTGTCCTGGCACCCACATAAGTTGAACCTTATTGTGTTCAGCCAGTGTCATTAATGATTCCCGGCATTCTGAGACGAACTTTGATTTTATTGATGGTGATTCAAGTGCTTTAAGAGCAGCTTGACTGTCTGAGAGGATAAGAACACTTCTATTCTTATATCTCCTTTTAATGCTTTCCATGACACTGGCTAGGATTGCATAAACCTCAGCCTGGAAAACTGTAGCTAAGGTACCAAGACTATAAGAAATCTTGGTGCCATTACCGTAAAGCCCAGCCCCCGTTCCCGATTTGGTTCTAGAACCATCAGTATACCAGATTGGGCCTTTGTTATTATGTTTCCCATTCACTCCGCTGTGGATAGGAGACCGTAAATTTCAAATCAAACTTGAATCTTGTTTCAAGAATGTCAGTCCCCATGTTGAGTATCTGTTGTACATTCTTATCCCAAGGAAGCTTGAAATGATTAATATGTCCAGTATTAGACACTTTGGTTTGGCGACAAATACGGTGATACGCGATCATGGCTTCTGCCTTCATCCATATGTGGAGAGGTGTGAGCCCAATCAGCATCTCCATTGCCGCAGTTGGAGTAGTTTTGAAGGCTCCCATAATTTAAATGCAGAAGGTCCTCTGTAATTTACAGAGTTCGTTTCTGCACACCTTTAAGTTAACTCTAGGCCACCACATCAGTGCGGCATAAGAGAATATAGGTCTCACCATGGCAGTGTATATCCAATACACTATGCTAGGTTTCAGACCCCATGTCTTACCAAGCATACCTCTACCTGTCCAAAAGACTCTGTAGGTTTTGGTAATACATAATTCCATGTGATGTTTCCAAGTTAATTTCTTGTCTAAAACAAGCCCAAGATATTTAACTTGTGTTGAATAGGGCACTACTTCACCATAGAGAGAGAGTCTGGTTAAATCAGGCCCCCTTCTCCTGGTGAAGGGTACCACTACTGTTTTGCTTGGATTAACAGTTAGATTATTCATCTTGCACCAAGCTTCCACTTTCTTAAGCGCCATTTGTAGCACTTGAGAAACTATGTGAGGAAATTTTCCTCTTATGATTATTGCAATATCATCTGCAAAACCAACTGTGAAGTAACCATCACTATTGAGTGCGCAAAGAAGTGTGTCCACTACAAGGTTCCATAGCAGGGATGATAGAACACCCCCATACGGGCAGCCCCTCTCCGTGAACACATCCAGCGTCTCCCCACATAGATTCATAGTTATCTTCCTATGTTGTAAGACAAAACGTATCCACTCACAAAGAAGTGAAGGTACATCGTGTCCACAGAGGGCGTGTCAAATGCACCTTCAATATCAAGAAAAGCACCAATGGCTATCTCTCTGGTATCAAGCGCCTTCTCAATGATCGAGACCACTTGATGAAGTGCAGCTTCCGTTGATTTCCCTATTTGATAGGCAAATTGGTGCTTGTTTAATGGATGTTTCATTAAAACATAATCCCTAATGTGCCTATCCACTAACCTCTCCAGAGTTTTAAGCATAAAAGAGGAGAGACTTATAGGGCGATAAGCCTTGGCCTGGGCGTAACTAGGACGCCCTGGTTTAGGTATAAACACCACCTTTGTTTGTCTCCAAGCCATGGGTATATATCCATAGGCTAGGCAAACTCTAAAAATACCACAAAGTGGGGATTGAATTGAATCAATACCATATTCTAGAAATGCAGGAATGATTAAATCAGGGCCTGCTGATTTATATGGTCCAAACGACTTGACGGTCCATCGTATTTTAGTGACATTGACTACGCTCCTGATTAGGTTCCAATCCTCTGTCCAAAGAAAGATGGTCCAGATTTGGTTGCCCCTCCACAGAATTGCTGTCATTGTCTACCTTAAAGTCTGGAAAGTGAGCCCTCGCAAGTTGCAGGAGCGTCTCAGAACCAGACTGTGTGTACGTGCCATCAAGCAGTGTAATAGTGCTCACAATTTTTTAACACCCTTTGCCGTGTGTTTCATGAATCTTGCACTGCTGGGAACATTCTCCATCCCCTGGCAGTACTCCCTCCACGAAATCCTTTTGGCTTTGCGTATTTCTTTGTTAAAATTGGTGAGGGCTTGTCTATATGAATCCCAATCACCAGTTCTTTTTGCAAGTCTAAATAATTTCCTTGCTTTCTTCCTAAGTCTACTTAACTCTTTAGTCCACCAAGGCACCAGCCTTGGCGAGTAAGCTACCTTAGGCTGACAATTTTGATGATAAGATAGGAGAATTGGCCGTTGTAATTCATCAACGGCAAACTCCACATCCAATATCGAACGAATGTTCCTTGAGATACCCGATGTCAATGCTGATAAGTCTCGTCTATATCCGTCCCAGTCAGTTTTCCTCGGATTTCTGTAAATCACTGGTAGAGTGACTTGTGCTTTGATATTGAAGCATATGCATCTATGATCAGAGAGAGTGATCTCCGATGATACATGCCAACTTGAAATTAGGTTCTCAATAATATTAGTCCCTATCGTTATGTCAATGACTTCCTTCTTTCGCAAAGTTACAAAGGTTGTAAGAACGTAGGCTTTCACGGCCGGTGTCACAATTATAACCAATATAATTTTCCGGGCTGTTATGCCGTGGTCTGCTGAAGAAAGATTTCCCAGACGTTTCGTCCACAACTGCGGTGGACATCTTCAGTGCGCGGACGAAGTCTTCTCGGTGAAAGTATCGCAGCGTCTGATGCGTTGGCCGTTAGTGCCGCTCTCTTTATAGTGTGGACGCTCTCTGCTGATTGGCCCGCTGGTATGAGGGGGCTGGCGCCGGCTGTGTTGTTGCTCTCTTCTAATTGGCTCGCAGTGTTTTTCGGTTTTGTATGACCTTTCTTGTTTTTGATGACTAGATGCCAGTTACTGTTGAGTTTCAATGCTTCTTCTTTCCTATTGAAATTATTGGGGTGTTTGTAAATCTCTATTGCTTCGCGTTGTAGCCGGGTATGGTAATGTTTTATGGAGGAAAGAATGTTGGTGTCCTGAAATCTAATAATGTGTTCGCCCTCGGCTTCAATGGCATGTTCGGCGACTGCCGATTTTTCTGTATGGCCCAGGCGGCAGTTTCTTTTGTGTTCGCTGAGTCTGGTGTTAGCGCTCCGCTGTGTGGTACCAATGTACACTGAACCACAGGAACAAGGAATACGGTAAACACCGGCCGATGACAGGGGATCTCGGGGGTCTTTGGAAGAGCGCAGTAGGCTATTTAATTGTCTTGTAGGTTTGAATACTGTTTTGACGTTATGACGTTGAAGTATATGTTCAATACGGTCAGTGACATTTCCCAAAAGCAAGTCCATTGTCTTTCTGCCATATTTCAGAAATGTCACTGACCGTATTGAACATATACTTCAACGTCATAACGTCAAAACCGTATTCAAACCTACAAGACAATTAAATAGCCTACTGCGCTCTTCCAAAGACCCCCGAGATCCCCTGTCATCGGCCGGTGTTTACCGTATTCCTTGTTTCTGTGGTTCAGTGTACATTGGTACCACACAGCGGAGCGCTAACACCAGACTCAGCGAACACAAAAGAAACTGCCGCCTGGGCCATACAGAAAAATCGGCAGTCGCCGAACATGCTATTGAAGCCGAGGGCGAACACATTATTAGATTTCAGGACACCAACATTCTTTCCTCCATAAAACATTACCATACCCGGCTACAACGCGAAGCAATAGAGATTTACAAACATCCCAATAATTTCAATAGGAAAGAAGAAGCATTGAAACTCAACAGTAACCGGCATCTAGTCATCAAAAACAAGAAAGGTCATACAAAACCGAAAAACACTGCGAGCCAATCAGAAGAGAGCAACAACACAGCCGGCGCCAGCCCCCTCATACCAGCGGGCCAATCAGCAGAGAGCGTCCACACTATAAAGAGAGCGGCACTAACGGCCAACTCATCAGACGCTGCGATACTTTCACCGAGAAGACTTCGTCCGCGCCACTGAAGATGTCCACCGCAGTTGTGGACGAAACATCTGGGAAATCTTTCTTCAGCAGACCAGGGCATAACAGCCCGGAAAATTATATTAGTTATAATTACAAAGGTTGGTTCATTACCTCGATTTAGAATATTAAGGTTTGTACTCACCAAGTACTCCATTAACTTTTCTCCTCTGGGATTGATATCAGTGCTCCCCCACAATGTGTGGTGTGCATTGGCATCAACCCCCAGGATTAACTCATTTCCATTCTCTCCGCAGTGGGTCACAAGGTCCCTCACCGCTATCGATGGTGGATCAGAGTCTTCGTAAGGGAGGTAGACGGAAGAGACTATTAAAACTCTTCTCTCTCCTGCCTCCTCCACTGATGTTTGGATTGTAGTTACATCCCTGGAACAGTGCTCAGTAAGAACTAATGCATTTATCCAATTCTTAGCATAAATGCATGATCTTGGATTATTATTACTAGGTCTGTATATAGTGCCCTTAGTACAACTGATCCCTCTAATTGAACCTCTGAAAAGCCAAGGTTCCTGTATGAGAGCAATATCAACATTGTCTTCAACAAGTCTCTTACTAAGAATGGCTGAAGCTGCCTTAATTGCTGCAAGTTAATTTGAACTATTTTCATAATTACATTAACCCGCAACACTTACCTTAAGCAGTCCCCGATGCGGATCCTCCAGAGTCCCCTATCTCTATCATCTCCAGACTGTCTCCGCCAACGCTGCCTGCCTTCTTCGCTTTGTCTGCTACTGCCTTCCCCTCCGGGTCAGACAGGATCTTAAAAAGGGCCCTGTCTACCCCGGTATAGGCCGACATGCCAAGCTCCTTTATCTTCTTAGCAGACTCTTGGTCCACCATTAAGATTAGGCGTTGACCAGAGGAGTCTGCCTGCTTGTCAATGATTTTCCAGTGCTCTATATTCAGCTCCTGGTTTAATCTCTGAATGCGTCTTAACAGCACCTTAGGTCATCGGTTGTAATATCCCGAGTCCTAAGGGCCATCTTGACTGGCTTAGGTAGATCTTTTGGATCTACTACTTTGAGAGCTAATCTCTCCTTGATTTTAGCTCCCTGAATATGTTTTTGGAGCCAATTACATGTCTGCTCATCGTCACAGTAATATATCACAGCCCCATCCTGTAGAGAAAAGGACCTGAGTTTAGGTAGAGATTCGCTAGTTGGGGCCTCATCTATCTTCCTCAGAATCTCAGCTTGAATGGGTCGAATGTCCTCCCCATTCAGCTTTCTCTCAGGATAGGATTCTTCAACAATTGCCATCGTAAAAGCGGCCAAAGCTTCCCTGTAAGTGACACCAAGTTCAGTGCCCCTAGGCTCTTAACAGGTTTGGCTTTATCCGAAGGAGGAGTATCCACACTTGTCCTGGTTCTTTTAGAAGTCCCTGGATCAGTGCGGACCTCCACCCCTCTACTCTGTGGGTTTACATTACCTGTGCCCTCACTCATTTTTTTAGCTTTTTTGATTCTTCTTCTAGCTGCTCCTGACAACTTCTTAGTGTCCAGGTGCATTCCATTAATTCCAGATGCTGTTGCACCCATATGTTTATCTAGTGACAGATTTCTCTCTGCTGGAGAGTCTCTGTCACTTGACTTTTCTTTGTCAGATGAGAGATTTCTCTCAACTGGAGAGTCTCTCTCATCCGCCTCGGTAATAATTATTTTGTTTTGGCCCATGTTGGTCCCACGAGTAGCAGGGAAATAAGTCACCCAATACAGTGCCCCGTATATATTGGGAAGGCTAATTACTTCAGGGTGTCGCCTGGTGCCCTGAAGTAATCGTTCACGACACTGCATTTTTTACCACCCCAGTGTCATTCATCCCTCGGCACGATGCATTCCCACCTTGGATTGGGTAGACCAGAACCCCTGGAAGATCCTCGAGCTGGGAGTCCCTCAAGGTTCTCCAACTGGGAGTCCCTTTGGGTTGGATTTTCTGTTGAGCCACTTCTTAGTCTGATACCTCATTACAAACCTCTCTGGCATGAGTACCTCTACCAGCACAGCTTAGTAAATCACTGGTACACGGAAGCCTCCCCACCAACTACAAGGTCCTATGGCTTCTAGGGGAGGCTAATTAAAGCTTACTTTTCTATTTACTTCATTTTAATCTAAATAAACCTTTCAGAAATAGCTACCTTACACACTTTGTTACAGATTCAAACGGAACGGTGATAGTCAAATATTAAAGAACTGGACGCTATATGCTGACTTTAAAATTCCATGCTGTTTTCATGCAATCGCGAGAAACAACTGAAAATCGATGGGACTTTAAAAGAATGACAAAGTATTGAACAAATAGAACTATTAATATCGGATATCTCGAAAATGGTTGATGCTTATTTGAAAAAAAAATGTGTTTTAAAGAGTTCTACATATTTTGTGTAGTACGTTTTCGTCTATCGCTTAACATTTATCGGTTATATAAGATTATACATAATTTCTTTCAAATGAACTGGACTTTAAAGGTTATTTCCCAAAAAATTCAAGATATAGTTTTATTTGTAATATAAATATCTTTAATACATGGTATTTCAATCAAAATCAACATTCATGTTTTAGAAAATAACATATTTCGAAAAATGATAGTCTGGGTTCGAGGGAGCTTTTTAAAAATCTGTGTGTCGCATCTTTAGAAGGTATTAAACCTAAATACCAAGTTGGTATTTATCCGACTTTTCGTTTTTAGTTGTGCTGTTCACAGACAGACATACACACGGATCTTTTTCTAAAACTGCCTTTTTTATTCATCGGGCCTCAAAACATGTATTTCCGGTGAAATCTCAACATCAAATTTTTGGGTGGAATATAATACTTGTCCTGCGTAATATACGTAATAGATAAAGTAAAAATAGTGTAGAAATCAGGAAGGTGAATAGCATACTGTGATCTGGGTAGGTTATAGCACAACCAGTGTTACCATTCCACATTGAACCATCCGTAAAAACTGTCATGCGTTGGGATATTTGTTGCATATTTCATTGAAGAATTGGCGAAATTGTTCTATGTATGCGTTCTTTGGTGGCAGTATTTAGTCCCATGTTGATTACGGGGGAGGGGGGTAGTGATTGTCCAAGACTAAATGGCAAAGGATGATTTGATTTGTAGCATAGGAGGAACGCTTAAGTTAATTTCCTGAAGGTATTTTTCTATCCTGAGATGTAAAGGAGTTGTGATTTGACAGCAGTTTGCTCGCGTATATTAGTAAATACATACAAACATTTTGTTTCGTGTACATCACGGTATCAAGCGCAGATATCAATTCGTTTCCAATCTCCACACCATCGTATCGTATCTGTTTCCTCGGATTGACCTCTGAACGTCTTACATATTTCCTAAATTAACATTTATAGTTTATTTATCTTTGGTATCATGGTGTTTTAGTAATATAAAAGCTTCGTAGTTTTCACATAATCCAGAAACTCTTAACGTATTCAACGAAATATAGCTGAAGCTGGTGAATATGAAGATCACAAGGACTAGGTCACAAAGCTAACCTCTTTAGAAGCGACAATCTGCGACCACCAAGAAAAAAAATCAGATGTGTTACACTCACATGACTTTCTCTGCTCTTGTACAGACTATTTTTACAAACGCTTACTCCTCATATGCTTCATGTTAATCGAGATATCGAGATGTTAATCTTATTGCTAATTTTCTTGTAGATGCAAGGGGAATTGGTAGGCTTTAAGCGATAGTCAAATATTTTAAAAATGGTTCACTCAACAAAAAATGTATATGGCATTAATTGTGTATTTTAACGCGATCAACATTTTTTCTGTAGTAAAATTTTGTCTATCTTTATGGTTTACCAGTTATGCAAAAGTCGTTCACATTGAAGAATATTTTTCGAGACATTCCCAGAAAATTCAAGATATACATTTTATTTGTCATGAAAGGATCTTAAATATATATTTTCATCAAAATTGTCAGAGCCATTTTTGAGAAAACTAAAATTTTCGAAAAATGTTTCATGAAAGGGTAATCTGGGGTGGGGGGATTTTCTTGAAAACCTTCATGTCGCATCTCTGGAAGATACTGAACCTAAATACCAAGTTTGGTGTTTATCTGACTTCGTTTCTGAGTTATGCTGTTCACAGACACACACACGGCCATGTTTCCAAAAATGCTTTCTTTTTTATTCAGGGGGCTTCTAAACATATATTTCCGGTGAAATCTCGGTATCGAATTTTTGGGTGCAATACAATACTTCCCCTACTTACTATACGTAGTAGAGAAAGTAATAATCTTCTCAATTGTTAACTATAAAACACCGTTTCACTGCTTTCTGATGTTAGAAATGCTCTCTCTTTGTACAATTGTTTAGCGTACCCTGCTAACAAACTTGATTACAATGTAAGTGCAAAGCAAATAAAGCAAAACTTACTTACATGAGGTTAATTAAAATATTTTGGCATTGCTATCCCAAGCGGATCGTTGTGTTATAAGCAGATTAGATTCTATCTTGCGTTGCTGTTGTAGACAAGACTTTTATTTATATTGTTTCGTTCTCATATTCCCCTTTAACGTGTATTATGGTTATGGCTTTGACTATAGATACAACTGGTGGTGTTGCATCTCGTTGAACTGTTTTTTTTAAACGTTGGTTTTATAATTTTTACCGTGAAAAGCATTCACATCCGTTCCAACCACTTTCAGGCTCTACCGAGGGTAGAGGATGATTCTAATTTAAAAAAACTCTCTCCCGCTCCAAGCGAGAATCGACCCCAGCGTCTCTGATTTGCGGAGGATTGTTTTCGTTCGTTATTAAGTATTGCCCGTTTAAAAGCTCGTTTGCCATCTGAAACACATGGGTTTGTGTGAGACAAAGGGACTGAAGGGAATCCGAGCGCCTCTTATTAAACAACGTGATTCAATTACACATACACATTTGGCAGACGTTTAGTCATGCTCGAGAAACCGCAGCTTGCTTTGCTAAACGCGAGGTACTTTCTCTCTGCTCCAGTTCTAATACAAAGCGAAAGCTGTGGAATCTATTCCAGGAGTTCTCTTTTTATCCTGTCAATGTAATGCGAGAAAGCCGCTCTTTCTAAAGCGCAATTCTCAGAATTTACTGTGCTG
The DNA here is from genome assembly GCA_030765065.1 of Deroplatys truncata. Classification (NCBI taxonomy): domain Eukaryota; kingdom Metazoa; phylum Arthropoda; class Insecta; order Mantodea; family Mantidae; genus Deroplatys; species Deroplatys truncata. Next base: position 85,757,347 of record CM060976.1, on the reverse strand, counting down.
CCACCTCACAGTGCCCATAACATTGGTCTGCCATTTAGTCGGCATTCATGTAAATGTCTTTGAATAAATACAGCTTTTATATGCCACCACATCCGTTCATCTCCCGAATAAACTAAGGAATGTAAGTGCAGATTCCAGTCCCAAAAAGCATTGCCTTGTATTCAGTAAAAATAAAACGTTCTCCACTTGAAATTATCCTAAACAAAGACTCTCAACTGCTCAACTCTACACTTCTAACTTATAGGCATGGACTCGGGTTCGATTACTGGATGGGTAAGGAGATTTTTCCATTCTGGTCCAAGCTGGATGCACACCTATTATGCCAATTCTTCCTCGTATAACTGCTCGCAAAATTTAAAAAAGATACAAACGATTTGCCACTTCTCTGTAAGAGGCTATAAACGCAAACTTTCAATAAGCCACGTGTCTTGCTGCTTCTTTGTTAGAAGCAGACGTGCCTTTGTTGTATGGACTGAGATTTGTAGTCAAAGTAACCCTCCTAAATCTGTATGATCGGAAAAGAATGACAACTTTCATCACTTCTTTCAACTGACATATGTTTTGAATCTTTGACTAAATTTTGCAGCAGTTATACTGCGAACGACAATAGTAGATTGTTGCAGGATCATATTCCCCAGTACATCCTTAGGGTTGCATTCGATTTGATTTCATGATCATGTTTAGAAGAAAGGCATCAGAATTTAATCTCGTGTTATCTGGCACAGGTTTATAAAAACATAAGTTTTGCACTAAAACTAAGGAAATAAGCACAGCGTTCCAAAAACTATCAAATTTCTTGTATTTTCATCCCCCTCTTACTTTAGAACAAAAATAGTTTTTTTCATAGTTGGGCAAATATTAACTGTAAGGGCCCAAAAGTTTACGGTACATTATCTGCCTGTTTCTGTATTAGTATTTTTAGATACATCCGCTACAACGCAGCATTCGTTTGGTATCAGTTTTTCCTTCTCTCTACTAAAGCACATAGGAGAAGACAACATTCTGCAAACATCTATAATAAAATTTTAGTGTATTTTAAATTTGGTAGAATAATGCAAAATAAAAATATATTATATAGACACCTTCGAAAACAAACTTTTGGTAAAAGCTATCAAGTTGATATGTTATAATCAAAGTTCGAAAAAAAATGTTCAGTACATTTTAAATTTGTGTTTAAGTGACACAAAATTAATGATAATTTCATAATGATTTTAGTGATGATTCAATTTTTTTCCATAGAAAACATATTTCAAGTCTTACTGTCAGGGAGTATAAGAATAAACTCTAATTAGGTACATCCTTTCCAAACAAAACAATAAAGAAACATTCTGCATAAAATCCGCAGCATTTTTGTAAACAATGAAACTACATGTTTACTATAGCTAATTTTAACATTAATTATTAAGACCAAAGCCTAAATATTATCCAATATGGATAACCAAAGAATCTGGAAAATGGAAGAACATCACCAAACCGATCCCTTAATTCTGTATCAGGGTAGCTTCATTTATTCCCTATTTTGTCTAATTTACATTTATTTTTTTTATTTAACCTTATTCAGATAATTCAATTACTTCAGAAATTGTAGGAGGAAGCATTACACTAGACAGAATGATTGTATAAAAGACAATTTCGTGACAGACGAATACTGGTATTAAATGGTATTCGCCTCGGATACCTTTTACAGAGCTAACAAGAGCCAGAGAGAAATAACGCGTTAACTTGCAAAAAAATGGTACACTCGGGAGTGGAAAAATAAACATGGATTACCATTCAATGAAAATGTGTTCTTTTTGATGCAGCCTGTATATCTTGAGTATGCAATTTTTCCAAATAATGTGCATAATGTTATGTGATGTACGCCCCAAAAACACAGTGATTAATATTAAAAATACGTTTTCAGATTGTAAGGTTACTAGCGGCCTCACCAAAGTGGGTATTCATCTGCGTTGTGTCAGTATTGCACGAAGTCGGTTATCTAAATCAAAAAATCTCCCACACCAAACACAGAGTCGAAATTAGATTGAATTCGATGTAATTTAATTGCCTTTGATGCCAAAGTGCTTCGAGTAGGTTTCGATTTTGCTTTTCTTTTATATAGAACAAATATCCACTTCATGCATCGTAACGAGCATTCTTCAATACTAAGCAGCGCCGTTTGTATGACGTCATTTAAAGGCTCATGTCGGAATAGCTTTCTGTTCATTACAGAAATATCACCTCGTGGACCTGTTTTAACTCCATCCCGGCAATTATATTGTTTGCTCAATTTCTTGAAAGCACAATGAATAGGGCGATTATGTCTCATATTGTTACACTTCCCCCTATACGATTATCTTATTATTGAAGCCAATGCAATAATTACACATAGAAAATTTATTATTTTTTACACCTTAAGTGAAACGTTTTGGAAAATGTGTGTGTCGACCATTTTTCCAATCTGCTTAATTGATATAATATAATAAACAGCAAAACTAACACATGAAACCCCTTTCAGTTCTCTTATACTTAGCTATGTAATAGCTTTTTGGCAATTAGAAACCCAATCCATATTCGTAGCATTAAACCACTTCCCGTTTAAACAAGGGAACAACGGAAGTTTGATTTACATCCGTGATTAAGCCAGGCTGCTAGAACTTATATAGAGAATTCTCGCCCATAATCACATTCCAGCACACACTTCGGCAAACTTTTGTTGATATGCTAAATATTTCCACGTTCCACAACACTAACTTAGTTACAAAGCTTATGTAAACGTGTCCATGTAATTAATCTACCCGGTCTCGTCAGAGTAGCTATACTGATACACTACCACGAAAAACTTTCTTTTGTGAAAAAGTTACACTTGAGTTCAGAAAGTGCACTTTCAGGGAGACAGATTAAAATCTCACATATCTGTTGTGAGATAGGTTTAGAACGCCAACAATAATATTTACATTCCTTGCTTTCCACTCGATGGCAGCCACTTAGTGCCATTTTGACCCATAATAATTTGAATACTGTCGTAAGGATATGACCAGAGAACATCTGTTCACTTTGGATGAACAATGCTATTGTGATTACGTCTATACAGTAACTTTATACCGAAATGTGTGATTAAACGTGCTTTGTGATGTTCAGGAGCACCGGGATGTAACCAATAATTAACTACTTTCACCTTCTCTGCAAATGGTATTACTCTTGGTTTCTTTCCCGAAGATATCTCATATTAGATCCCCATTGCGGCGGACTACCGGTCCTAGATTTACGACCAGTTCCGTAGACATCATCTTCGATCCATTAGTGTGAGAATGGTAAACGTAAACATGCCAACATTCTCCAATGCATGGTTTTTGTTTTTTTCCACACATGTTCTTTTAGTTATGTGATATATTTTTATTCCTAGAATAAATATCATATACATATTCTTCCGATTCAAATATCGTAACAGGTATTTCTGCCACATGCAGCAAATTCATCTTGACTCAGTCATATTCTTGTCTGTCTGCCTGTGTTCACTTAAACTGATTACTCTCTTACTTGTAGGTCTTACACCTTCAAGGACTTACTAGCTAATGTCTTGGATCAGTAGCCTGTCGAGGAGCAAGCTAACTTTGGATCATGGCATATCTAGGATGGATGATCAGTCCAATACCTATGGTATGGCAGTGAAGAAGAAGGAAACGAAAATGCAGTGATAAAAGGGATAAAAAGAAAGTTCGGGGATTCATGTGCGTGGACTATGACAGACTGGATAGCCAATCAGCAGCTTGCCTACCATTAGTCGATGACGCAACGGACGGCAACGTATAATGCGTAGCAACTTATGGTGTTCCAGAATGACGATTTCTAAATGGCCGTGAATCGTACTGAAATTCTCAGCGGGTTGTACGTTTCTGCATAATTATACATTTAGCAATGCTACATCCAACAGTACAGAAAATCCAACATATTTATCTGCTCCTCCTGAATATTTGGCTATTAGCAATGTAATAGCCTCAACTAAGATGCGCGATTCTAGCAACGGTGGTATTGGCCAAATTTAAATATCACCAAGTGGAGAGGACGATTGCTGGTAGAATGTCATATTAATATTTATTTCTGAACGAGAGAGTGATATAAAGCTAAGAAAAGAGACACAGATAATGTCTGAAACATAAGAAACGAAACGCAAAACATATAAGCAGTTTGGCCTTCATTTGGCAATGAAAAATACTGTGACACAGCAGTTATGGCTCAAGGTTATTGGGAGGTCGGCGCCGGGCAGTCGAAGATAAACAAAAATAAGTGATCAACGAAAACAACGGAAGCGCTATTGGCAGATGACCAGAAATTTCTCAAAGTTAATTTCTCCCTCCTCCAAAACATGTATCGAAATAGTTTTAGAATGTTCTGTGGAAGTTCCATTGGCTATATAAGCGAGCGTTCTCGCGAGAGCAGTTAGTGAGTTCAGTTAGTCAGCGAGTAAGCGAGATAGTGCGAAAAATGCTGTTCTCCAAGCGAGAAATTGTGGAAGTTCTGTGTTAGACTCCTCATCGAGTGAACCGTCCAGAAGATGAGGCTACGTCACGAAGAAAGTGAAGTGACGGAGAAATTGAATCAGTTCCATTAGTGAAGTGACGTGAAAATTGAACCAGTTCACATTGATAAAGTGACAGCGTGAACTAAGTGAAATCCCAGTGAGTCATTGAAGTGGCATTGAGAACATTAGAGAAGCGACAAACGAAAAACTGGACAAAGTCAGAATAAGAAAAACGTGGGAGCTTATCAAATTGCTAGCATGATGGTAATGGACATGTGTATTATAAACAGGCTCTCTATAACTAGTAAGCGCATGTAAACGCACCGTACATGTATTTCTTTCCATTACACCATGTACTGAGGGAAACATAAATAATTCCAGTAGCCAACATATTATACACTGTCTGTACTATCATAACGGCATACCTCTGATTATTGCTTCCTCCTCGTCTTCTACGTGATTTGAGGAGTATTTTTTATCCCTTAACTGCTATAAATTTGATTATATAATATGAAAATAATAGCCCGCCTATAAGTGATCAGTAATTGTTATAAATTGTATATTACAGTCATTGTATTATGTATATATGTTACATATGTGTAAAACATTATGTGAATGTATTTCTTAGTTTAGAAACGTAGGAGCTGTGAGGGTAGAAGCAAGCTATTTTTTGTAGCAAACAGTGTCATAAAGTGAAAAGCAGAGAGTGGCTAACAATAAGTTGTAACCTTGGCAGAACAATAAGTTAGAAAGCTAAGGATGGGTACCAGCAGTTGATGGAAAAATACTCATGTAACGTCAAAAGGTTTGCAAATAGTCACGTGGGTGCTGTAAGCCAATGAAAGTCAAACCAACAATGTTCTGTTAGAGTAGATTTAGCAATCAGAAAATAGAAACTTTAAATTTAAAACTTTAAGCTGTGGACGCTAAGAGGTAGCGTACCCAAACCAAAGTTTCAGTGGATGAAGCTCAGAGTGTGCCGATGTGAAATGTTAGTGCAGTGCGGGGAAGATACATTTTACCTCTAAAAATGTAGTTAGGAACAGATAATTGCTACAACCGTAAAATACATTTCATTATATATTCGCAGAGGTGTAAATCTGTGTGATTTATAATTTTTTTAACGCGAATAAAGAACTGAAGAAATTCTCTGTAAACTGCAGTTCGTTAGCACACATATAGAATTTAATATCTTACAGCTCCATACATAAATACTTCAGTAATTTGTTATTATTTCATATATTATTCAATTGCGTTCAAGAATTAATAAATGAGTGAGAATTTAAAACTCTAATTTGTGTAAAGTGTATGAAACTATACTACAGCCGTACCACTCTTGTTAAGAGATACTTGCTCTACCAGATATAATTGACGCAGCCGAAGCTAAATGAAATAAAATTAATAATTACTTAAAAATCACTAATTACTACATATAAACGTTATCACAGACATATAATCGCAATCTCTCTATTTGATTATTGGCAAACTGCCGTGCTAGCATTGTGTCGTTTCTCTCGGTGGGTTTCGATACTCGTTGTTCACTGCCAATTTTGTAGATGATTGTACATTGGTTGCTCTCTTTCCACCAGACGGTGTTTTATTTTCTTTCTTTCTTTATTGGAGAGGATTGAGTGGTCACCTGCCACGAGCTAGAATTGGCTTCGGGGATGCAAGAAAGAAGGTGCTGGACTCCTTGCTTGTCGGCAGCCAGCGTTTTTTTTTTCTTTTTTCTTTCTTTGAGTGATACGTTTTTGATTATGATGTTGAGGTGGGTGGAGATGTTTGGATTTGCATAGTCATTTTTGAAATAAGAACCAATTACCCTGATCGCCTTGAGTCTCTGTGTTTTATAGTCCGTTTTTTAAGTCGATTATTATTCCATTGCATTAGAGTGGTGACCTCCTTTCGGAATTTTAAATTTGCCATAGAGTACATAGTTGGTTTTAATGCAAGTTGTTAGCTTTACTCACCCATTCTTAATTTAATTCAGAAAAAGTCTTAACGCTACTTAGTAATTATGCCATGAGCATAGTCTTTCTTATTATGTAACTTACTTTCAGTAATTAATGAATCTTGTAATATTTTTGCGTATTAAGCTTTGCTCTTTAGCAAGCATTAGTCATTTTAAGTTGTACTGTCATTTGAACTGAAAAATGTGAGATTACTAATTAGTAATTTGGCCTTGGGTTTGTAGCGGGAAATCGTTGGTCCTCTTGGTTGATGCTCTCTAAAGCAGTGTTCTGGTCTCCGGCTACCTCTGCTCAACGGCTGATGATTTCTCCATTCCTAATGAATTACCTATCTAACTAATTTCACTGGTCTCAGGGTTTTCGTAGGTGAAGCAAATTAAAATACACTGCATTTCCCTTAAAAATGTGGTTTATTATCAAATAAATCTTATGGGCGGCTAGCTTTTCCCATCTTTAACAATTCCCACCATAAAAATAAATTAGAAGCCTAATCTAACTGCACCCGCTTCCCACTCATATGCAAACACGTGCATCCGTCGTCCAGAGAGTATCACTGTGGGCTTTCTTTCCCCTTTTATACCCAAACTTAGTGACGCTCACCTTCGCGCCTTAGAATGTAACGACATTTCTAATTGATCCTCAGACCGCGTTGCCTTATTATGTATGAAAATATTCTGCTCCAAAGCTTTTCGCACACGCGCCCCAGTGACGCGTCCGGAAGCAAATTCAACATTCTATATCTGTGTCTTTCTATTTCTCCTTATTGCTTCAAGTTCCTTGCTCATTAGCTTGGTGAAAGGTAGTAGGCTCTACCTTTTATCTGGAATTAGCTAGCTCGTCCGTCTCTTATTTATCTAAGTTACAATCTGCTTTGTACATTTCTTGGCTGCTAAATATTCTAACATCTTTCTTGCTGAATTAAATTATTATGTAAAATTATAATATAATATATATATATATAAATCAATATGTCTATATGTATGTATATGTGTGTGTGTGTGTGTGTGTGCTATGTGCCCTTCCAGGTCATAACTTCTAGCTTGGGTCAAACTTTCAATAAAATAAGTTTACACGTACTCGGTTATTAAGCTCTACCGTTTATAAGGCATTGCCCGTTTCCTGATATACTTAGAGTTAAGTAAAACTTTGAGACGTACACTGCGTAAAACACGTAGCTCAACATGAAGGGAAATCCTGATTTAAAAAGATATCGCATCACTTATGTACGGATCCTGCTTAGTAAAAAAGCAACATGTGTTTAAATACCTAGAACGTGTTTTCTGTGCAAATCCGCAAAATTTTGCAGACTTATAAATTATAGCTCAGAAAATCATTTTCTAAGCGCTCTAACCTGTAATCATCAACTTTAAAAACAAAAATTAATTTGTAGCATTTTTTTCACATTATTAAGTTTTAACCACTGTTTAATTGGATTCAACAACTCAATGGAGTTCACGGTTTTAAAAATCAGCCAATCCAAAAATATAACTTTCTTCCTTGAGGTATGATAAAGAAAAAAATAACTGACTACTCCGTTAACTTCCATATTTCCAAAATTAATGAGGAAATACATATTTTCCAGTTACAAAGGGCTGATTTCAGGTCCTTATTCTTCTAAAGTGCAAAAGGTGCTCTCAAATATTTGAGTTAACTAATTGGCTATTTGTAAATGATCCTTTGGTATCAGGAACAGATTTCCGTAACATTTTCGCTAACATGGGAGCAGTTATATGAAGGAAAAGCGGTCTTTGGAACTCTATGGTGAGGTATTTCTGGTTGTGGACTTCATTCATATAGTTCATAAAACATTTACCATTAATAGAATATAATTCTAACACTATAAATTGATTTGTTCAACCGGGCTATTTCCACTACGGCAATAGCGTTAAATTAGATACCTATCGAAACCCAATAATAATGTCAGAGATTTAAAATGTATGAAAATTAAGTGAAACTGCTGACACTCCAGAACTTTGAGATAGAATCACAACATAGACTAATGTGTAAAAATTAAAGTGGGTAGTAGTATCTATTCTGTGTACCTCAAGTATACAAAAATCAATTGAATACCTTCAGTCCCTTATCAGTTGCATAAATGTATATCAATATTGTAATTAGATAAATGTGCGTGTGCGCACAAAGACTATCAAAATGGAATGAATGGCTTCCACAATGAAAAACCCACGTTCTTCCCGACGGACATAAATTACTAAATATTTCCAAACATTTCAAATGGGATGCTTAACGACTTTTTCATATCCATGTCGTACAGTTTCAATCGTATTTCCTTGCTCATGAGTATAACTGTTTTAATTATTTATTTTTATTTTGGCTGTATTAGGGACAAGTATATTTCTAATGAATTCCAGGACAGAGGAGAAAAATGGAAGCTTAAGGGCTGTAAAATGGGATTATAGGGGAAGGGGAGTTCCATACTGCATTCATATCATCTAATTTCCCCCTGGTTTCTTTGAGCATTATTTCGGAATATTTTGGTATATGATAAATTTTATATACTTCGATTTTGGAATCTGGCAGAAATGATAAGTCAATTTAAAAAGTCGCTATTCTTCTAATTTTCGAATTCTCATATACAAATAAAAATTTTTTAGCGTATCTAACAAAACTATGTAATCTTAACACAGCATCCAAGAAAAACTATATTATGTACCTTAAAACTCTCAAAAGCTACTCTTACCATATGTTCAATCTTAATGTAGAAATGCGCACTGCTTCACCCATCTGTTCAAAATCTTGTACAATTGTACTGAATTGCAGGCTACGAGTGGTACAAAGGGGAAGTAGAAAATGTGGAGTCAGTTTCCCCCTCGCCCGCGGCACTACCCTTACCCAAAACTTCCATTTCCGCTTTGTATCATTTGTAGCCTACTATTCAGATATACTTCAGGACCCGGCAAAATACATAGTTATCTCAGAAATTTAAAAACTACCGAGCCCTCTATTTAAAAACATATAGTATATTGAATTTGTAAATCCTATCCTTGTCCTTATTTTTAGACCTTATTTACAAAACTATACCATCAAGACCATAAATTTCTACACTTGAGGGTTAGGACTCGGCGAAAACTATAGGTTACGTTATAACTTTCAAAAACTATCCCCATGATATTTCAACCCTTACGTGTATAAACGTGCATTGTTTGACCAATCTGTACAAAACCATCGGACACTTACGCATTGCAACGAAAATTGCTGGCTACACAAAACTTTAAAAAAACTACCCCTATCCTTTTCTTTAATCCGTTACTTAAAGTGAATCCGTGCAACGCCCGGTAAGACAGCTAGTTTAATATCAAATGCTATACTGGAATTAAAAAAGGGGTAGCAGGAGCTTTAAAAATGGAACATTTTAATTAATAACATGATTGTCCCGCCCAGCGTATTTTCAAGTCCATATTTAATGTGCCAATTTTTTTTTTGTAGTTCTAAATACCCGCGTTACATTAGTTTTCTTTTCTTCCGCCTGGCGCTAGTTGTCTCGAATGTCCTGGTGAGAGCATCACGTTCGTGAGCTGGTGGATGAGCTCTCCGATGTTCGGGGCCGAGGAATTCTTTGAGACTATTGCGTGTGTGATCTTTGTCGACTGAGTAAGTGTGATACCTTATTTGTTTATTCTTTTGGTTTATTTTGAACATTAAGAACTCTAGGTGCCAGATGTAAAAGGTCATGTGATTAAAAATTATATTTATATATAAAGGATTCAAAACATCGAAATGTTTGAGTAGTATTTAAGAATCAGAGCAATTTTTTTATTTAAGGTTATAATATAGGGTAGTTTAATTATATTCGAACCCTCTCGCGGCCTCTCTCTACTACGCGAGACAGCCGGCAGAGGCGGAGTTAAATCCTTTCGTTATAATAGATGCTGGAAATGTTGACCTTCTGCTCTCAAACAGGCAGCATATCTCGTGTAAATATTCTCGCTCACTCTCCGAACCTCAGCAGCAGGAATTCTTGGAATGAAACGCCTCATTATGATTAGAAAATTGGACTGTGGTGTGCGATAAGTGCTAGAAGAATAATAGGGCCCATATTCTCTGATGAAACAATAAATGCAGAGCGGTATCCGAGGTTAATTCTGAGGCCATTTTGCAATCGCGTAACAGAAGAAGAGAAATCGTATGGATGGTTCCAGCAAGTTTCTGCAACAGCACATACGGCTGCCGAATCATTACATGCAATAAGAGAGGTGTTTGATGACAAAATAATTAGTATTGATTTGTGGCCCCCTCGTTCTCCCGACCTAACGAGTTGTGATTTTATTTATGGGGTTCTTTAAAAGACAAAGTGTATCGTTCAAATCCTTGCACACTACAGCACTTAGAAGAAACGTTGTGCAAGAAATTACAAGAATTCCTGCTGCTGAGCTTTGGAGAGTGAGCGAGAATGTTTACACGAGATATGCTGCCTGTTTGAGAGCAGAAGGTCAACATTTCCAGCATCTATTATAAGGATAGGATTTTAGTCCGCCTCTGCCGGCGCAATTTCCCCGGCGACTGCCGGCTGTCTGAGTTCGAATATAATTTAACTACCCTATTTTTCTATAATTATTAATTTGTAATATATAAAAAGTATGTATCAAAATAAATAATGTTATTTTGCTTAAAATAGAGATGCACGTATCAAAGCTATGGCCTATAGCGTGGAACTCTGGTTCCCGACCACGAAATGCGCCTAGCTTCGATCCTACCAATGGGGGTTCGGATTTTAAGTCCTGATATAGGACCGGTGCCCACTCAGCATCGTGAGGAAAGTGAGGAGCTGCGATAGGCAGTGATCCCGGCTATGGAGACTAACATTCAGTCTGGGTAATGCTTGATGCTAGCCACATCACCTCTCCGTATCGTTGGATGATCGTCCACCTCTGCCGTGCGTACGAGGGCATGAGGTCGGCATTCAGGTTGGCAGTTCAAGGCCCATCATGGGGTTTAGCCACGGGATTATTATTATTTATTATAACAACTACTTGGCCATTATTTCTGACTCCTTTACGAATTCCGTGTTCGTTTTCTTGGGATTATTTCTAGCTCTCCTGTTCAGTGGACTATTTTTATTTGCAACCAGAGTTGTAGGCCTGATAGGTGAAGAGTAAATGGCAATGGTTTGCAGATAAGAAATAGTAAAATGTATGCAATGGAGTTGAAGCTGATTAAGGTATAGATATACGGCCATCTAGCTTGTCTACCGGTACCAATATTTGACATGTAAAACAATGGAGGCACATAGTCTCAAATTCCTTGATCCAGAAAGTGAACTGCTACTGGTCGCGGTTTTCAGGACAGTTACAAACTTTCTAATTTGTGCACAGCGATTTATTCTGATTTGTGAAACAAAATTCATGTATGGTGCTTTAGATATGGTAATACATTGGTAGAAATGTATCTGGTCGTTAATTGTTTTTACGAACTTCGATGCACATATCGCCCTCTCTCTCCCTTTCATATAATAGTAGCAAGTAAAAAGCGAGATAACAAGTGGGGTCCCTGGTGGTGCAATACAGTCCCACTGATAACATCACTTGATCTAACACTGTACAACTGATGTATACGTATCATTTACGAGAGATCAAGTGTTTGTCTTTTACATCTACGCGATTCAAATAATCGCTAAGAATCCCATGCTATTTACTTTTGTGAAAGAAAAAAATAAATGGAGATTTATTTATGGACGCTCTTTAACTAGTATTATGGTTCTTAGTGTCCCAATATATATTGGGCGTGAAAGACCGGAAATTTTGCTAAGGCTTGAGATCCTTTTACGTGCCGTATATCTACGACACGGGATCACCGCCTTTACTTCCCTTCCGAAGGAAGCCATGCTAAGGGTTTTTACGCCCGAAAAAAATTCATCGCCTTCCGCCGGGTTTGAACACACGACGTCGAGAACTAGAGGCTAGTATGGTAGCCCTAGACACAAGGACGACTACCGGGTGGAAGGGATGCATAGACTTCATCTTCTTAGTGTTTATGTGTATAGAGACGAATGAAAACTAATTTTTTCTTCCTTTAGGAATTAAATGAATTTACTTGTTCCGGTATTTAGTATTACCCTATCTTTTAAGAGATCGACCCAAAACTCTTTCCATGACAGTTTACATTCTTGAATAATCTATTATCTGACATTCTATGAATGCTGCTTTCTATTTTACTTTAAATGTTTTGTTGATTGAGAATACATTCAAATCTGATTTTATTGTTTCATTTCTTGTGTTATCAGTTGTAGTATTTCCTATTAAATTTCATCTCCTCAGACTGAACACGCTTTATTTCCGTTCCGAAATTCGGAACCATATGAGAGTAGACACAGCTATTACATTGTAGAACGAATTCCTTAGACACGTGTTGTCGGTTCTTTTTTCGTGAATTGGTAACTATTCCATCGCATAATATCCTTCCCCCGCTGAAAGCCCTGTTTATTTCGGAATACCTTCTCCTAGGTCGACTGCTAAACAAGCTTGAAGAGGTCTACTTCCCCAAAGTTGTTCGGTTTAATGGCGTCGACGATTTGCCAGCTATTGCTTCACCTTTAGTAAAAGTAGCTCCGTCACGTGCAGGTAGGAGAATAGAGTTTAAAGGGAAGAGGCTATTGGTGCATTTTATAGTCTGTAGAAGCTCATCCCTACAAACGCGTCTATTATTCCCATTTTAAAGTGAAAAGATATACTGCTAGTTTATTCTGCGTAAGCTTGTTTCAGGAGGAAAAAAAATGGTTTTGTGTAGTTTTGTGACATAATTGGCACACGCAAAGGTTAAGGCAAATCTTATTGTTGAATGGAATAGAGCGATAAAAAAACTACAATTTCCGTTATCTTCATGCTTTCCTTAAGCGCCTGATTCCGTCAAATTTACTTAACATTTTTGTTTTGTACAAATCGAATTTACGCTGAAATGAAGACGTCTCAACGAGACCTTAACTGATCACATATACGCCTCAGGCTGCTGTGATACCCTCGTTTCCTTGGAATTCTGCGTTAAGCCTTCGGTATAAAGTGCATTACTAACGGTATAAATGGTTTTTATATACGTTTATTATATATGTTATTATGAAATGCTTAAATAAACATAATATAACGTAGTTGTTAGTCTCGTTTATTGGCTTATTACAAAAAGTAGTTTATTTTGTTTTATTGCATTTCTTAATGGTTAAATAAAACACTAACTTACTTTTGTTTTCCTTGATTACTTCAATAAGCACGTTACATTTGTTTTTATTTTTGTATCTAATAGTGTACTACTTACTATATCCATTTGGTTTTTAACATTAAATTGGAACAAAATACAAAAAAATCATATGTCTTCCTAAAGGAAGGATATACCCTGTTATCAGTGCGTAAGCTAAATAAAATCTGCGTCACACTTCATCAGTGTACGCCGTGCAATGGTGGGAGCTTTGGGATTACAACACAATCACTGCCACGCGTACAGTAACACGTTTTATTTGTGATTGGGGTATTTGAAGTTTCAAATACTCTGAGCTGTGTATTTTGTGGTGGTGTTACTGCGTCGCTTTAATATTATACAACGTAATCCTTTGGAAAGCAAAATGCATCTGTGTAGCTAATATAGCTACAGGGGTGAACTCATTCTCATTATTTTCCCTATAGATACAAATCTCGCAAACGATATAGGATGTGGGTAGAAATTTGCAGAAAAAACAACTTTTGTCTTGTCAAAAAACAAAAAAGAACTTTTCATTAAATGGTAATGGTAAACCTACACAGTTGGTAGGCAATTGGTCAGTATGGCTCCCCAGAATTTTGACCCAAATATTTTACATGTTTCGTCATAAATTTAAACCACAAGGATACCTTGTACGTGATTTAAAAGTACTTCCTAACGCTGCCGATATCTACGTATAGTGGCCTAGTGTTCTGTTAACGTCACGCGTACATTGAGGAAGACGCTGTAAAGCGATAACCATTGACCTTAAAACGATAGGACTGCGTGTGTAAAGGTGTAAGCTAAAACTTTCTTTTAGTGTTTTATTCAAACTCAAACAACTGTGTTTTATCTGCTTTGAATAAAAGGTTCGTTGAAAATACAGGAAATAACTAGCGAAGTTAACACCGTTCACGCACTGTAGTAAAGTAATGGCGGCCCCATTGGAAAAAGAGCACACATTCTTCGCCGTAATGGGATTGATCCTACCGTCAAATATTATTTTCTCATCCACTTGCAAGGAAAATCGCACTGTTTCTAAACCCCTCTGTGTTTCATAGCGTTTTCCTAAAAGTTATAAGATACACTACGTGATCAAAAGTATCCGGACACCTGGCTGAAAATGACGTACAAGTTCGTGGCGCTCTCCATTCGTAATGTTGGAAGTCAATATGGTGTTGGCCCACCCTTAGCCTTGATGACAGCGTTCACTCTCGCAGGCATACTTTCAATCAGACCCCGCGGATTTCATGCTGCAAGGAAATAGGTGCAATATGAATAATGCCCATCTCTGGTCTAAATCCTTAATCTAAGGAAAGAATTGTATTAGCACTTTCTTTATGTATGTCCTATATAATCTGCATTTATAAGTAATACTCCAAATTCGCTAATGCTCCTACCGTTCTCTACATTTCTGCTCAGGTATAGTTACGACTGTTTCGAATTCTCGTCTACAGTCTATAGTATAAAGTTCATTACAAACGTTCAACAGTTTAGCGGCTTTAATTACCACCTTGGTAACAATAATCCTACAGCGCAGGAGTCTATTTCATCACTGATATGGTAGCATGATGTTGAGAATCACAACTGTTGTTTATGGTTATATCGATTCGTTAACAACTTAATATCACTATCTTTGTACTGGAAATCGTCAGCAAAGTCTCTTCTTCAAGGCGTGAGTCAGGTATCTCAAGGACTTGCCACGACAGTAGAACCACGCGTACTCCACAATCCACATGGCGGTGCATAACAACAAGATGGCGGAAAGCAGGTGTATGCAGAATGGATAACTCTGACTCTTGTCTCTCACCACACCTGCAACATTCAAATAAGTTTAATGAATTCACACGTTTACAGAAAATGTTTAGTCATAACAATTTATATTTACTGAAGAAAAAATGATAACTATTATTAATCACCTTTATAGCACCTACACAGGCGATACAGGACGAAAAAGGCTACACAATGTAGAGTCTTAAATAAATAATTTTGGGTATGAAATGGTAATGCAATGAGTTATTGAATAACTGCTACATACTAACATCTAATTGTCTAACATAAGGTTTAATAAGTCACTGTATAGCACGAGTACTGTCTGTCAGCGACGTTTTAGCTGCTGGGACGGGAAGCCCTTCCAAGCAGGTAGGGGCTTCGTACTGGAAGGAGGTAGAGTCTTCTTGGTATGAGGCAAATGAGGGGTAAAGATGCGCGATAGTGAAAGACTGTTGGCGGTTTTCCACTTTACACGTCATGCGCGGCAGAAGTTCAACACACTGTGTACCTACCTCTCCCAACAGTTATGCTTTACCTGAGAGATAAACCACTGCTCCCCACTAGCCACTGAACAGGCATCATGATAACACCGTTTACAGCAAATGACAAAGGAACTTCCAAATAATAGCTACGTCAGCATCAGTAGAGCTCTATACGTGCATGCGAGTATTTTGTAGAACGACAGACGTCATTAATATTCAGCTTTCCATGTGTTTTATACAATTTGGAATCAGTTGCAGAAGCAGCTGCCATCTTCCGACTCGGATACTGTATATCCATTACCGGAGTCCTGCAGATTATGTCTTTCCCAGAGTCCAAAGTGTCTTTTGACGACCTGGGGATATGAAAGTTGAGCTCAACACTATAAACCACCTCGTGCTAAAATTCGTTTTTACTGTCGATGTCCAACACTAAGGTCTTGTCATTTGCTGTGAACGTCGTAAGTGTCAAATTTATATTATCCACAGAGTGATTACATGTCATTGCTGGTATTTTTTGTCTCGGGACTCTCTTCAGGCGTTAAGAATAGCGTATCGTCTCCTTAATGGTCCAAATAAACGTGCTAGCAATTGGTATTTTCAGAACTAACGTGAAAACCTTTAAAAATGTTTAATTCAACATATAACTACGTAGCGCTATATGTTCTAATATGGATGCAATTGTTAAAATCAAAGTCAAAATTCTGCTCCCTTACCCTAGTGCTACCAGCTCTGAGAAATAATCAATGTTGTGCATTCTTTTTTATAAACACATAAGTTTGAAGACTGGACGTTGGGTTTCCTAAGTCAAATTACATATCTAAGACCACCCCTATATATTACACAGTTCAGTGTGGTTCATTGACATATGTTCAGTATTCTGCACGATACGGAGTGAGTAAACTAAAACTCTAATAATGAATATTTCGAAAACGAGATGCGCAAATTGTTGAATAGCAAATGGAAGCATAAACCTCGTAAAACAGTCAGCAGAAAAAAAACATTTCTCCTTTTTAATGCCTCCATACTTATTGACACCAGAAGATACAAACATATGACAAGCACCACAGTGACAATCCTGTACGAATCTAGCGGAATGATTAATAAAAGATTTTCAGTGAAACATTATAATAAACTGCTACGCCAATACTCCACGCTCCAATCATTAGGGATTTTTAAGCTGACGTTCCTTGCGGTGCTGTTCTGCAAGTAGTCTTAAATGCACTCTCTAGGTAGTGAAGGGTTCAGTAACGAGTCTGTTGATGAATCTTATGACCTATCAGATGGAATGTATGACAGATGTAACTTTCTAGCAGATCTTGTCTTTAATGTGGATGAATCTTGTGTTTGTGTAGTCCAGACCAATTCCAGAGGTAATTGGACCCGAGAGCAGGCAACAGGTTTGGAACTCTCACCGCTGCTAAGAGAGGCTCTCTCGTCACTGACATCGCCTATATAGTGAGGTAGGAACGTTTGTTCCTCAAATGTTGATCCCCCGAGGATTAACATGAGTGCCCAACTGATGAGAGGAGCATCTTCTGGAGGTGCAATCGTTCACACTGGATTCATTCCAATCTATTCAAGCATTGGTTTGAACACTTCATCTCTAAAACTAATCCTAGTCAGGAATCACTTATCCTCTCAGTCTTGGACGGACATTATAGCCACACTGAAATATACAGTTAATAAACTTGACTCGCCAACACAGTGTTCATCTCGTTACCTTGCCTCCACCTGCACTCACAAAATGCAGCACTTGGGCAATACCTTCATGGACCCGCTGAAAGCATATTACAGCAAGGAAATCCTGATTACCAACGAAAATAACTTCGGTCCTTAAGACATACCTGCTATTTCAAAGAGGGAAAATTGCCGTTAATGGGTTCATGGTAACTGCCATTTTCCCATCAAACACAATTAAGGAGAGTGAGTTCATTCCTGCCTAATAAAGGGCAAATGTTATAAATATCGTGCGTCCATCAACAGTCAGAGGTGGCGAGTCAGCAAGTAGATAGCTTTATATTACTTGACAAATAATCGTTTAGCATTAGCTTCACATTATTTTGAATTAAAATGTAAGTTCTAAACAGAATATCTACGAATTTACAGTCCACCTTTATTCAGGTTCATCAACAGCCCCAACTACAGTGTCTCCTTATATCTCGCCACCGCCTCAGAGGAAGGCAAGCGCTTCACAACATGGACGCCCGAAAGGATTCTCACAAACATTTACTTCATCGCCTTAAAAGAAAAACCTGATATTACTTAAGGTAAGGGGTCTAAACAAAAAGATACGAACTCAAATAATAAATTATCTACCAAAAAGATTCGGTCAAAACAAAAGCATAAATGGAAGACTGCAAAAACCAAACACCCTGATAGCTCCTCGGATTCATCTGACTGTTGAATCGACAGACATCAGCGATGATGAGATACAAAACTTGCCACCACCACCAGAAAACAATGATACGAAGTGCTTCTTCTGTGAAAGGAAGTTTTCAGATAAGATAAGAGATGAAACAAGGGTACAGTGTAAGCAATGTGATATTTTTATCCAAGAAGAGCTTACTGGACATGAAAGGGATACCTACATATTTTTGTAACTTCTGTAAATAGTGACAATGTTATCAAGTGAAGATTCTACATTCCACATTCCGAACCCTATTCTATGTCCCCTCCCTTACAGGTCTATTTATTGTTTAATTACATTTGGACAAATCTGTATTTTTAAGGACCAAGGTTTGCTATTTCATAATGGACTTTAAATTTATTTTTGGCTCTCTGTTTTCAGTCTTGCATAACTACGTACCCAGTTATTGTTATACAGTAGTATTCCTTAACCACTTCCTTTCCTCTATATGCACTTTTCCTGTTTAATCTGGAAAATGTAGGCCTGCACAGTGACTCCAGAATCTATTCATCTCCATTTTAAAAAAATTCTAACAACCGAATGAATGTGCAAGATGTTTAAGAGATTTGCCTAATGGTCATTAATAGTATATTACTGAAGCTTTAAATTTATCTGAATTTATCTGAGCGTTTGCACACATTTTTCCATTCAGAAATATACGGATTTAATTTATCAGTAATAGTTTAACGCTTCATTGAGTGTTTACTCTGAAGGAGTATTTATTTACTTTATTCTTATAAAATTTCTTCCATTTATAAATCTCTGAAGATATGTCGGTTTCTTAGGTAATTGATAATAGTACAAATTAAACAAATGAAGAAAATTTAGTGAACATTATTTGTGAACTAAAAGAAACATTTTTATTTCCTAATTAAAATTAATTCTCTGAACAAAAATAGCACAAGGGTCGTTAAAGGTTAACGAAGGATTTTATAGCTAGACAGTGAGGAATTACTTAAGCATAGTAAAACTTTCAGAGATCATGATTCCTCTTGAATGTAACTTTCAAGAAAAAAAACTTCTAGAAACTGTTTATTGATAAGCAGTACAAGATTGCATTCAGCTATTAACATGTTTCTCTACCATTATCTAATAGGTAGGAATATTGCACTCCACCCAAGAATTTGATAACGAGATGTCATTGGAAATGCATATTTTGAGGGCTCCTGAATCCAAGAAAAAATAATGTTTAGAAAAAGTGTGTGTATTTGTATGTGTATGTGTGTGTGTGTTAAAAGCATAATCCAAAAATAAATTTTGAATAAATACAAACTTTACATTTAAGCTCAGTACCCAAAGATGTGAAACATATTTTTAAGATGATTCGCCTACCTCAAACTGCCCTTTACATGTAAACATTTTCCATATTTTTAATTTTCTCAAAAATGGCTTTAATTATTTTTATTAAAACACCATATATATGCATATTAACATAGCAAATAAAATGTACATCTTGAACTGGGAATGTACGTAAAGGACTCTTTTCAGAACTGGTAAACCGTAAGAGACAGGCAAAAACATAATTTATAAAAAATGCAGATCTCTGTAAAACACAAAATAAAACTATAACTTTTTGGTAGCATCAGCCCTTTCCAAAATGGATTGTTATTGATTTGAGTTTTTCAATACTTTTATCATTCTTAATTGTTTATCATTCAGTTATTTCTCATGATATCGTGGAAAAAGTATGTATTTTAAGTCAGCATATAATGATCCGCTTTTATGCATTTGGGTATCGCTTCGTGTCGTGAAATGTTTCTGTAAACGTTTATATACATTAATACAAAATACTCAAAAAATCTGATGTGTTACACACGCATGACTTTCTCTACTCTTGTACAAACTATTTTTACGACTGCTTGTTCACCATATACTTCATGTTAATAGAGATATCGAGATGTCAATCTTATTGCTAATTTTCTTGTAGATGCAAGGGGAATTGGTAGGCTTAAGCGATAGTCAAATATTTTAAGAACTGGTTGCTATGTGGAGTATTCCATTCTCTTTGCATTACCAGGACAAAAAATGAATAATGAATTCCCATTTGAGAAAATGTATAAGTATTGGTAAATTTAAGGGAATAACAAGCAATGTCTCGAAAATGACTCGCTCAACAACAAAAAAATGTAAATGACATAAATTGTGTATTTTAACGCGATCTACATTTTTGTGTAGTAAAATTTTGTCTATCTCATGGTTTAGCAGTCATGCAAAAGTCGTTTACAGTGAAGAATACTTTTGGAGACATTCCCTGAAAATTCGAGATATATAATTCATTTGCCATAAAAATGTCTTAAACTTATGGTATTTTATTCAAAATCGTTAGTCATTTTTGACAAAATTAAAATTTTCGAAAAATGTTCCATGTAAAGGGTAATCTAGGGTGGGGGCATTTTCCTGAAAACCTTCGTGTCGCATCTCTGGAAGATACTGAACCTAAATACCAAGTTTGGTGTTTATCCCACCAAACATACACACACGGACATGTTTCCAAAAATGCTTTATATGCATTCAGTGCACCTCAAAACATGTATTTCCTGTGAAATCTCGGTATCGAATTTTTTGTTCGAATGCAATACTTCCTTTACTTACTATACATAGTAGAGAAAGTAATAAGGTCCTGTAAGAATAGTTCGGAGAAGTTGTATAAAACTAAACGATATCGAGTAGAGGAAGTCATGTGAATACATCAGATTCTTTTTGTAGTACTGCACTGAGAGACTTTGGCTTATGCCCGCTGCTTCTAGGATTCAATACTAGATTGTCACTTGTATGAGACGACGTGTTAGACTAGGCGGCATACCCAGCACACTGTAGCACGTACCCGCTCAAAAAATTATTCGTCTGTGCTATAATACAATTCCAGCAGAGAAATTAACACAGGGAAATTATCTTTCAGGCATTGGTTTCATTTATTTGTGCATACATCCATGCACTTTCATCGACGTGTGATTTAAACTGGTGGAGAAATAAATTCGTAAAGTCGTAAAAAGTGAGCCGAAAATGAGGAATTAAGGGGAATAAACGTTGAAAATTCCTAACTTTGACATTTTATTCCTCCGTCAAATAAAATCCTATTTTCACCACAAATCAAGTGATACAGAAAACAATGCATGTAAGATAATTTTGAAAACACCGCGTACAGGAGAGTTGCAATTTTGGCATATTTTTCAAAAATTTATAAAGGTGATAAAATGAACGTATTGAAAAAACCGGCCAAACACGTAAACTATGTTACCATTTGATCTTTATGCCCCCAAAAATAGATTTTTCCCTCCATTAATTTGGCTGCTAGAATTTTTTAAAGTGCAGGCGAATACTTTCTTGAGGGGTTGTATACGAGTACTTCATCGCTTCCCCTTCTTTCACTTTTCAGCAGGAGAGGCGGGAGAGCTTAAACAGACATGGAGTGTTAGACACCAGTGTCTGGAGAAGTGGAACCTAAAGATCAGATTTGATGCGGCATGGTCAATCCTTTTTCCTTAGCTATGACCGTAGGAGCCAGCATTATCATGTTTATCATGCAGATAAACACGCTAGTAGTCAGTGCGACGGTAAAACTGAATTACATATGCAAATTCTTTGGAGACAATATGTAAATAACAAAAGTTTTTTTAGTCGATGTACATTTATCCATAAATTAATGTATCTCTTAGTGAACATGCTTCAGGGTTGAAATCCTTCAAGAGAAGTTAAAACTTTTAGCCGAAATATGCAAAATTTACAAGTGGAACTCATTGGTTTACAATGTAAAATGCAAAACTCCAGGTCATTTATTGCACTCGCGTTTCTAATCTTTATAAACTTGCAGCCGAGAAGTCATCATTGGGAACTACATAATATATTGCTCTGAGCAGCTTTTCTCCCCCTCCCCCCATGATCCACGAATGCCATGTAAGAGCCGGACGACACGCTCTTACGATATGATAATAATTTCACTATTAAGTTCATACCTAATATTGAAGGACTAGTGGACAAAAACGCCAACAGTGTTCGACTCAATGTACTTGAAGTTGCCATTACTGTGTTTTAAATTAGAACAGAACATAACATTGACTATGACACTCTAGTGTCTTCTCCAATTAACTAGAATTATTTTATTGTGATGTAAAAATTTTATATATCGTCGTGTTCTTTGGTCCGTAATGCTTTCAGAAAGTGAAATAGCATATTAGAATATGACTATGTTGAAGCTAACAGAAATAAATTGAAGTAATCAACTATTCCTAGTCAAGCACCCACATTGAACATACATAAACAACACGTGAGGTAGTCTGCGTGCTCTTGAGTTTGATATGCCTGATGTAGACAAATTTAAAAAAAAAAAAAAACATTGAAGGCATTACTATAGGATCAACATCTTCTTACAAATATTTGTGAGATTTTCAAAGAATAATTATACTCGCAGATACATACTTTCTCGAATTGATCTAGTATGATGCTTATCTTCCCTTTAGGAAAGCCTCCGTGAACCTACAGTGAGCCTTGTAAAGGTAACTTACCAATCAGAGGTCCAAGGCACACCGTAATGAGTCCGTTGATAACCATGTAGAGACTATAGGCAGCACCAAATCGTTCTATGGGACAGTGCTCTGCTATCGTCAGGGACAGATTCACTACCATAGCACCCTTGAGGAACCCAATCAGACCGGACATAAACGCCACAGTTGGTAGTCCATCCACTACAGCAAACACTGCAAAATGGGGAAGTCAAATTAAATCAGTAGCGTAAATTTATGCAAAACAAATGATGTTCTATATCTAACTAGCATCTTGTTGGACCAAGGACGCCATATCCTCAGTCATCGTTCACACGGGATGTCATGGGTAATACATGAATGGCATGTGGTCGGTGTGCGCCGCAATCAGCAAAACTCACGTTCGATTCCAAGGTGATTAATACATTATACAACGAGAGAAAACATAGCGGGAGAATTTTAATCTGTCGATTACGATAATATCCTTAATTTCTCATCATCAAAGCCTCATTGTTATTTTAAACTAAGCATAATCTGATATTTTACACTCACATGACTTTCTCTACTCTTGTACAAACTATTTTTACAAACGCTTATTCTCCATATGCTTCATGTTAATCGAGATATGAAGATGTTAATCTTATTGCTAATTTTCTTGTAGATGCAAGGGGAATTGGTAAGCTTTAAGCTATAGTCAAATATTTTAAGAGCTGGTTGCTATGTGGAGTATTCCATTCTCTTTGCATTACCAGGACAAAATAAAATAAGAACGAATTCCCATTTGAGAAAAGTATAAGTATTGGAAAATGTAAGGGAATAACAAGCAATATCTCGAAAATTGTTCACTCAACAAAAAAAATGTATATGACATAAATTGTGTATTTTAAGGCGATCTACATTTTTGTGTAGTAAACTGTTGTCTATCTCTTATAGTTTACCAGTGATGCAAAAGTCATTCACAATGAAGAATACTTTTGGGGGCATTCCCAGAAAATTCAAGATATATCTTAAATATATGATATTTTAATCAAAATCGTTAGAGCCATTTTAGAGAAAATTAAAATTTTCGAAAAATGCTCTATGTAAAGGGTAATCTGGGGTGGGGGATTTTCTTGAAAACCTTCGTGTCGCATCTCTGGAAGATACTGAACCTAATTACCAAGTTTGGTGTTTATCCAACTGTTCGTTTCTGAGTTATGCTGTTCACAGACACATACACGGACATGTTTCCAAAAATGCTTTATATGCATTCAGTGCACCTCAAAACATGTATTTCCTGTGAAATCTCGGTATCGAATTTTTGGGTGGAATACAATACTTCCCCTACTTACTGTACGTAGTAGAGAAAGTAAAAATTGTTAATTAGACGCTGGAATTAAACAGCGGCCAAACGTCACAACTTTAAAAGATAATTAGTGGGAACTTCCTTTCTTTATTATTACACAAGGATGTTATGGATATAAATGAAAAACAAAAAAAGCCATAAATATTCAAAGTCACTTTTGTGGTAGCAGTAAGCAGTTTTGCATTTTCTGACTGTTTGATTCAATCGACTTGGGCGCCCAGAACCTCAATTGTCCCTTATTCCATTATTAAGTACGTGATTAATTAATAGAACAAAGCTATAACTGAAAGTTTAACAGTTTATATAATTTTTTCTGAGTAATAAAGAAATAATTGTTGCTAGTATGTAATATAGCTATTTCAACAGAAAGGGACAGTTTCGGAAAAAGTGAATTCTCAGAATTACTATTTATTATTAGTGTAAAATGTAGATAAGACTGTAAATTTAAATGGCCAATTATTTTGTTTTCTAAAGAAACAAATACTTCGCAAACTTTATCGGTATTTCATTTCAGTGATTTTGGCTGAGTAAAAGGTAGTCTGTGGTTTTCATGAAGCTGAGATCACCTACTCGCATTTATGTACAGTGATTTTATATACAACACACGTCAAGTAGTATCATATTACAGTATTATACCAGTTGAAATCTTGGTTTCCTATACAACTTGTAAAATAGTACTATCTTGCAACTATTGCTTGTTGGTTGCGTTTTTGTGAGCTACCGCCTCTTACTAGATTACTATATTTTTAAGACAGTCACTATTACTCTAAAGCTACGCCAGTATAACAGTCGCAGTAAGCAATTAGTTTATATAAGGGCATAATAGGGCCAGTTGGAAAAGCGATACATTTGTTAAACAATTTTTTTTTTACAATATCGTGTTTCCTCTTCCGTCACTTTTTTACTCAATACTATAAATACAATATCTTTTACCGCGATGTTGTTTTTGCCCCCACCACTGAATGCGGTATCGTCAACATAATAGATAACTTCATATCATTCACTTAAAGGCCTTAAAACGATTGTTGAAGGATATGATTATCATTCCTATTAATAGAAGAAATTCATTAACCAGGTTTGTAGAATTGTAGATTCTATTAAATAATCAAGCAATCAAAACTGCCACGGAATTCATTTTGAAAAGACGGCTGTGTAGAGATTATTCTGATTTACATGAAGTGGACTTCCATTAATTTGCTTCCATAAACTTACACCCTCATAAAGATTTCGAGCAATAACCTCTCGAAGTAGAATTAGATAATCGTTTATGTCGAGGGATACGTATCTTGATTGTCATACACTTTATATTTTCCGCAAACTCACGCTAAATCGTTCAGAATAGCGTCTTAACTTACTGACGTTTCATTACCACGCATGCGCGGAAAAATCAGTTTTAGCATTTGCGGTAATAATCGGAGAAGGCTGTGCGAAAATACTCTAGCGTCTAAGCTCGCTTCTATAACACGCCTTATGGCTACAAAAGTCTCCTCCTCTAAAGCAGCACCAGAGGTTTACAATTTCAGTTTTAAAAATGTGATATGGTACATTCATATGACTTTCTCTACCTTTTATCGTTTATTAGTGGGTATACAAAATAGTCTTACTAAATATTTTTATATCTACTTTCCATTTAATCCAAATAAACCTTTGTAGAAATAGCTACATCACACAACTCTTTATAAATACAAAGGAAACAGCGAGAGTCAAATGTTTAAGAGCTGAATGCTATATGCTGACCTCAAAATTCCATACTGTTTCCATGAAATCGCGAGAAACAACTTAATGTTGAAAGGGCTTGAAGAGAATAGTCAAGTATTGAACAATTCGAACTGTTAATAACGGATATTTCGGAAATGTCTGATGCAATAAAAAAGCTATTTAAAATAAATTCTTTGTTTTGAAGGGATCTAAATTTCTTGTGTAGTATCTACTTTTCGTCTACCCGCTTAACGTTTACCAGTTATACAAGATTATACAGAATTCCTTCCGAATAAAGAGGACTTCACATTATATTCAAAGAAAATTCAAGATACCTATACATTTTATTTTACATGTAAATGTCTTTAATATGTGGTATTTTAATCAAAATCATTAAAGACAGTTTTTAGAAAATAAACAATTTCGAAAAATGTTCCACGCAAAGCGTAGTTTGGTGTAGGGGAATTTCTTGAAAATCTTCGTGTCGCTTCCTGAAAGATACGAAACTTAAATACAAAATTTGGTGTTTATCTGACTTTTCGTTTTTGAGTAATGCTATTCCCTGACACATACAGATGGACATGTTTCCAAAAATCTTTATTTGGATTCAGGGAACCTCAAAACATACATTTACGTTGAAATCTCTGTATCTAATTTTTGGGTGGAATTTAATACCCTCTCTGCCTTTCTATGTACGTGGTAGAGAAGGTAAAAACTGTGAAATTTGGTCATAAATGTTAACATCCATCACAGAATGTTCTGTTTATTTTCTACACTAACAATAACAAGAAACTCAATTTTATGTGACGCACGGTGTTTTGAGAATATGCTTTTGACAATCGATTCCACAGTGAAATGTTTATATATCTAGGAATAAAATAAATTTTTAGAGTTTAGAAGTAATAAAAGTGTACAACCATATCCACTTGATATGAGAGTTCACTTACCGGATCTTGCCACAGCCGAAGAGAGACACCCGAAGAGATAGGATATCCTGGGACCGACGCCGAACCGCTCTGCGGTCCAAGGTAGCACTAGACGAGCAGCGACATCTGCTCCTGCTGCTATGGACATGCAGAGGGCGGTATCCTCGCCCGAGAACCTCAGACTAGAGGAGTCTTGAAGGTGAAAAGGGAACACTGTGAAGAAGTTGGTGTCACTCACGAAGGACACAGATAATCCAAGAACTATATTTACGTAGATGGGATCACACAATAACGCAAGGTCCAGAGATTTGGCGACTCTTCGCCCCAGTGATCTTGCCCTCAGACAGCGCTTGAGGGGTGGTTTGGGATCCAGAGGCGGTGTAGATATTGTGGAGATGCAGGGCTTAGGATTGTCACCGTTGCAGTATTCTAATTCTTGTTCATGTTGTTGAAGCAAAGTCCAGCTGTGCTGCTTTTCTTCAGCTTCCTCTGAAATCTTGCTCGGAACCTGCGTCAAGAAAATGATATATAAGATCAGCTGTTTATTGTATAAAAACTTTGTATTTGGAAACATAGTTTCAAATCTACATCGAAAATTCCTTTTTCCGCAACAATGGACCATTAAAGACAAAAGACGGTTTGCTAAAGACACCTGATATTTTTCGTATGTGCTATACATTGGCTAGGCTTTCTCCACTGCTACTATTTATTTTCTCACAATCTAAAAGCTTATTTTTATTGCATTTAGATGATGATAAATATTTATTTGAAATAATTTAAGTTAGACAATACCCAAGAAAACATACATGACTTAGGATGAGACCGCACTTTAAATGTTTGTGAATAATTATGTGCCATCCATGATATCATGTAATCATAAACCGAGCTTACGAGAAACATAAAACGTTTCAAGAACCACTGCTTAAAATTTGAAAGAAGATGAAATGAATACAAGCTAGCATTTTAGAAACGGTTAGTATTACAAAAAACTTTAACGTAAATTTTATAATTAACTTTTCGAGAGTTGCAATTTTTTCTGATTTTATTTCCGCCCAACTTTTACGTTCCACAATTCTATAATACTTTTTGAATTAAGAGTACTTTATAGACTATTTGTACAAACTTCAATCTATACATTTAATCCATAATTCCAACTTTTTGAACTTAGTGTTCTAAACACGATATGTTTAACTATTTTTGAGAAAGTAAAACATTTCTCTATCTGATAAGTTTAGTGCGTAGTAGATGTTCTTAAAGTTTTTGCATTGCTTTCTTGAAATATGTATGATCTAAGTATTAAATTTGTTTGTGTAAATTTTCGTTTTTTTTTTCGTTATGCTGCCCGCGCCCAACCGCACCCACGTATGCAGGCGTACATACTATTTTGTGCTTTAAGTTACAGAAGGCCTTTAGCAAAGTATTTCTCTTCTGTAAAACATGGTTTTTGTTTCACTGAAGAAGCTGGAGCTCTGCTAGCATTACTGCGTCAAACGTTTCTCTCTCTCTCTCTCTCTCTCTCTCTCTCTCTCTCGTTTTCTCATCGTTTCTTCCTCTTCCCTTGCTCTCTGCCTACATTTCCGTATCTTTCCTTCTTTTACCCTATACTATCTCTTCCTTTTTCTCCCCCTCTCTCTTCTCCCTCCCGCTGTTCCTCTCCATCGCGCTTGTCTTCTTTCTCCTGTGTGTGTAAATTAAACTTGCGTGCATAAAATATGGCCCATAATGGAACGGAGCTGTTGATGTTGGTATTGGAAAAATCTAGCCACACCCCCTACCAGCGTCACTATCTCTGTTTTTCAAGGGTAATTCTATCCACTAGATTGGCAGGGTACTTTACCTCCCCAAAAGTAGGTATGGCCGAATTGCCGAAGGGTAATATTACAACTTAAACCTTATATTTTCGTGCTTAATGCCGATTTTCTTATTGCCGTTTGGTAGCAGCAAAGACTTAACCTTAATTTCCATGTCGCTGATGATAGCTCTCGTGTATGTAAACGTCACAGCTGTCATTCAGTTTAACCAGACATGCAAACGATTTTTCACTCCTTCCTCTAGAAGGCCGAGTTATTTGTAATTGGTATAGCTTTCCTTGTGTACCAATCGTAGCAAAAATCTTTCATAGCAGGGCATTCGAACCACCCCTCCATTTCACATAGCTTACAAACATCATTCATTGGTTAGCTAATATGTCCCTGAACTGTTTTCTATGCCAGTTACATATAGAACTGACACTGGCCGGGTGGAGTAAAAGTTGGTTACCTGAAGGTGATAAAACGTACAGGAGAATGGGCCACCTTTTATGCACGACAGCGTTACATGGCATATGTTTTTAAAACCTGCAAAAAATCTGTTTTGCTAAAGCTGAAATTATGGAAAAATAAAATTTTGAGAAATGTTAATACAGAATAAATGTTCGTAGTTCTATCCATACAGCTCACAAAGATAAAATGTGTAAATAAGACATTGAAAATAAATATGGGGCTAAATTTGAAACTCATGGGTGGCTGTGTTCTGTAGGACCTATAGCGCAAGTGTCCAACAGATTGCTCCAATGTGAAAATTTGTACGCAAGGGGTTGATATGAGCAGGGGTAGTTTTTGAAAGTTACAAAATAACCTACACTTTTTCCAATTCCTATAGCACAAGTGCACAAATTTGTCCCGATTAGCCAAACGGTATAGTTTTGTATACAAGGGGTTGAAAATAAAGCGTAAGGATATCTTTTATTATCACATTTTAAAGGAACCGCATTCAAACTTATGCCCAGAGTAGCTGCATTTTAAATTTAAGTTCAATCGGATCATTAGTATGGACATAATTAGAGCCCGGGTGTTTAGACATTTATTACAATCAAAACAGGCAGGCGAAAAAAGGACAATAACGTAAACATGGAACGGAAAACTAAAAAAGCACGAAGTTTTAAAAAGTCATAATCGTAAAGTATTTAATAAACAATATTTGGTTTAAACATAATACAAATTTACATTTTCATTGTTGCACATTACCAACCAAATGAAAAATGCGACTGTCTGCTAGATTTGACAACGAGTTTTGGAAATAGCCTTATTTTCTTATCACCAGTCTTTGAAGTGCGAGTAGACTTGTTCTTTGTTTTTAACAAGTATTGTTTGATAAAATGCCTTTCTTCGTTATTGTCTTTTCACAACCCTTACACAACGAAACTGTTCCATCAGTTGAAAACATATGGACAACAAATTGCCTAACATAGCTGTGAAGTTTACTTTTCAACGGCTGCCTGCATTTAGGCATCGCAACTAAATGAGCCTATGTCTGCGACGTAATAAACCATCACTAATCGTCAAAATACTTCGATACCTGGGGAGCACCCTTTTAAAGAAAAATGCTCAACCCTTAGCAGGGCGCAAGCATTAGTACAACACAAAAGATGGTCACATCCCAATGCAAATGATATCCAAGTTGTGTGTAATAGTCGAGATCCATGAATGTAAAAACTCTGATGTGTTACATTTGCATGGCATTCTCTGCCCTCTATCGTTTATTAGTGGCTATACAAATTATTCTTATTAACGTTTATTACTTTCTCTTCTACGTATAGTAAGTAGGGGAAGTATTGCATTCCACCCAAAAATTCGATACCGAGTTTTCACCGGAAATACATGTTTTGAGACCTCCTGAATCCAAAAAAAGCATTTTTGGAAACATGTCCGTGTGTGTGTCTGTCTGTGTGTCTGTGAACAGCATAACTCAAGAACGATAAACACCAAACTTGGTATTTAGGTTCAGTATCTTCCAGAGATGCGACACGAAGGTTTTCAAGAAAATCCCCCCACCCCAGACTACCCTTTACATGGAAAATTTTTCGAAAATTTTAATTTTCTCAAAAATGGCTCTAACGATTTTGATGAAAATATCATATGTTTAAGATAATGTCATGAGAAATGAAATGTATATCTCGAATTTTCTGGGAATGTCTCCAAAAGTATTCTTCATTGTGAACGACTTTTGCATAACTGGTAAAGCATAAGAGATAGACAAAATGTTACTACACAAAAAATGTAGATCGCGTTAAAATACACAATTTATATCATATACATTTCTTTTGTTGAGTGAACCGTTTTCGAGATATTGCTTGTTATTCCCTTAAATTTTCCAATACTTATACTTTTTCTCAAATTCGTTATTCACTTTTTTTATGTCCTGGACATCCTGACTATCGCTTAAAAGCTACCATATTCCCCTTGCATCTACAAGAAAATTAGCAATAAGATTGACAGCTCGATATCTCGATTAACATGAGGCATATGGAGAATAAACGTTTGTAAAAATAGATTGTACAAGAGTATAGAAAGTCATGTGAGTGTAACACATCAGATTTTTTTTCTATCTACTTCATTTTAATCCAAATAAACTTTTGCAGAAATAACCACATTTCGTTACAATTCAAAACGATAGTCAAATGTTTAAGAACTGGACGCTAATGCTGCCTTAAAATTCCACACTTGTTTCATGCAATCGCGAGAAACAACTGAAAATCCATGGGACTTGAAAAGAATGAAGTATTGAACAAATCGAACCATAAATAACAGATATCTCGGAAATGGCTGATAACACAAAAAACAGTTTTTGAAATAGATTGAATGTTTTAAAGAGATCTACATTTTTTCGTGTGGTAAGTTTTCAGCTATCGCTTAACGTTTACCATTCAAATTAGATCATACAAAATTACTTCCGAATACCGAAGACTTCACAGCCTATTCCCAGAAAATTTAAAATATGCATTTTATTTTCTTTGTAAATATCTCGAATATATGGTACTTTAATAAACATTGTTAGAGCGACGTTTTAGAAAAATCAAACATTTCGAAAAATGTTCCATGTAAACGGTAGTTTGGGGTGGGCAATTTTTTTGAAAATATTTGCCGAATATTTAGAAGGTACTGAACCTAAATACCAAATTCAGTATTTATCCGACTTTTCGTTTTTAGTTATAATGTTCACAGACATACACGTACCTTTTTCTAAAATGTATTTCTTGGATTCGAGGGGCCTCAAAACATGTATTTCTGTGAAATCTCTGTATCTAATTTTTGGGTGGAATGCATTACCCTCTCTACATACCAGGTACGTGGTAGAAAAGGAAAAGTGTAAGCTGATTTTAAAAACGCAAAAATTAGCAATTATGATACGAATACACAGCTAGGCATTAAAAAGGTAAAATAGGCAAAATAAAAACAGGTTTCATCACTTTAAAATATCTCAAAACATGATTATATACTATGTGATCAAAAGTATCCTCACAAACAAACGTTTTTCATCTTATGTGCATTGTGCTGCCACCTACTGCCTGGTACTCATTATCCGTGACCTCAGTAGCCATTAGACATCGTGAAACAACAGAATGGGACGCTGCGTGAACTCACGGACTTCGAACGTGGTCAGGTGATTGGGTGTCACTTGTGTCAGAAGTCTGTACGCGAGATTTCCACTCCTAAACATCCCTAGGTCCGCTGTTTCTGATGTGATAGTGAAGTGGAAACGTGAAGGGGCATGTACAGCTCACAAAAGCGTACAGGCCGACCTCGTCTGTTGACTGACAGAGACCGCCGACATTTGAAGAGGGTCGTAAAGAGTAATAGACAGCCATCTATCCAGACCATTACACAGGAATTCCAAACTGCATCAGGATCCACTCAAGTACTATGACAGTTAGGCGTTAGGTGAGAAACCTTGGATTCCATGGTCAAACGGCTGCTCATAAGTCACACATCACATAGGAAAATGCCAAACGACGCCTCGCTTGGTGTAAGGAGCGTCAACATTACACGATTCAACAGTGGCAAAACGTTGTGTGGAACGACGAATCACTGTACACAATGTGGCGATCCGATGGCAGGGTGTGGGTATGGCGAATGTCCGGTGAACGTCGTCTGCTAGCGTGTGTAGTGCCAACAGTGAAATTCGGAGGTGGTAGTGTTATGGTGTGGTCATGTTTTTCCTGGAGGGGGCTTCCACCCCTTATTGTTTTGCGTGGCACGATCACAGCGCAGACCTACATTGATATTTTAAGCACTTTCTTGCTTCCCACTGTTGAAGAGCAATTCGGGAATGGCAATTGCATCTTTCAACACGATCGAGCACCTGTTCATACTGCACGGGCTGTGGCGGAGTGGTTACACAACAATAACATCCCTGTAATGGACTGGCCTGCACAGAATCCTGACTTGAATCCCATAGAACACCTTTGGGATGTTTTGGAACGCCGACTTCGTGCCAGGTCTCGCCGACCTACATCGATACCTCTCCTCAGTTCCGCACTCCGTGAAGAATGGGCTGCCATTCCACAAGAAACCTTCCAGCACCTGATTAGAAGGTATGCCTGCGAGAGTGAACGCTGCCATCAAGGCTAAGGGTGGGCCAACACCATATTGAACTCCAGCATTACCGATGGAGGGCGCCACGAACTTGTAAGTCATTTTCAGCCAGGTGTCCGAATACTTTTGATGAATACGTAGTGTATCTAAATAATCTTTGAGTTCTTGTCACTCATATTCCCTAATATCCGGACCTAGCCACGTTCTGTAATATATTTTTTACAAGGTTTTGTGAAATTTCAACTCCCTAAAACCAGCCCTTGGAAAAAAAAATCTGATGCGTTGCACTCTCATGACTTTCACTACTCTGTACAAGATATTTTTACAAACGCTTTTTCTCCATCTACTTCAGGTTAATCTTATTGCTAATTTTCTTGTAGGTGCAAGGGGAATATGGTAGGCTTTAAGCGATAGTCAAATCCTTTAAGAGCTGGTTACTATGTGGAGCATTCCATTCTCTTAGCATATCTAGGACATAATAAAACGAATAACGAATTCCCTTTTGAAAAAAGTATAAATATTGTAAAATTCACTCCACAAAAACAAAACACAAAATGTAAATTGTGTATTTTAGCGAGATCTACATTGTTTGTGCAGTTTGTCTTCTATCTTATGGTACACCAGTTACGCAAAAATCATTCAGAATGAAGGGAGCTTTGGAGACATCCCAGAAAATTCAAGATATATATGTTTAAAATATTTTATGGCAAATAAAATGTATTTTAATCAAACTTGTTAGAACCATTTTTGCGAAAGTCAAAATTTTCAAAAAATGTGCCATGTAAAGGGTAGTCTGGGCTAGGGGATTTTCTTAAAAATCTTCGTGTCGCATCCTTGGAAGGTAGTAAACTCAAGTACCAAGTTTGATATTTATCCGACATTTCGTTTTTGAGTTATACTGTTCACAGACTGACAGACACACTCACATACTCAGACAGATGAACATGTTTCTAAAACGCTTTATTTGGATTCAGGGCACCTCAAAACATGTATTTTCGGTTAAATCTAGATATCGAATTTTTGGGTGGAATGCAATAGTTCCCCTACTTGGTATACGCAGTAAAGAAAGTAAGAATTGTTATTTTTAGACTTTCTTGGCATCTACAATGCAAACCACAAACATGTGTAAACTTAAAACTTCCAGCATTTCTGACATAGCGTGCATTACGAACCAATACACGTGCATTGGACGTTCCGCTTTATATATAAATATGAATGTTCCTTGATCACTGTTTTTGTAAGTTCTGCTGTTTCCTTATATGTTTCTTCTCTCGTGTCTGACACTCACGATGTGATCATCAGTTGCCGTGAAGATAACCCGATTCTCACAACACACTAGTGCTGTATCCCTGTGTGTTCGCAGTGAAACAACCCGCATGATACAACTGCGAGACAATGAGGTAACTGCTTCATATGCAGCGAAGTGATTTAGAACAGAAAGCTCTCAAACTGCTTTCGCTGCCATTTATTACAACCATGTATTGTCGTGCACAGTTCAGACCTGCATTGTTTTCCTGCTGCTACAGCGCAGTTTAAAGGGAACATACACAGAACTTGTCCCGCCTTGAGGGAGCACCCTTTCTGTGGTTTTGACAACAGTCTCGAAATGAAATTCAGGAACATCCACATACAGAGAGAGGGTGAATTTTCATAAAATCTCAACTCAAGAAT
Organism: Deroplatys truncata; assembly: GCA_030765065.1. NCBI lineage: Eukaryota > Metazoa > Arthropoda > Insecta > Mantodea > Mantidae > Deroplatys > Deroplatys truncata. The sequence continues at coordinate 85,722,564 of CM060976.1, read as the reverse complement.
TTCAAACAAAAGATGGCTCTCCAAAATAGATGCAGATAAGTAAGGCATTCTAGAATCAAAATATGTACGTTTACTCTTTCGTTGCTTTAAACAGTGTTGATAAAATGCTTCTATTCGCAACAAAACTTCTACAAATTTCTATTCTGTTTAGTAATAAGGTCTAAAACCATTTTCCTTCGTTAAACTATTCTTCCTAAATCTGCGATATTTAGCGATCCGTTAACTGCATCTTTCTTAAAAAGAATTAGCTGCAAAAATCAGTTTATTTAACATCAGTAGTTCCTTCGTGAAAACATCACATCACCACGAACACTCGTAAAATTCTCCAGTGGCAGTCTTGAAACCCACTAAATGGTTAGTTTAATAGCCAAAAGATACACATTCGCATAAAACACTACACTCTAATCATATACAAAGCCTTTTAATCCCATAAAAAGTTCAAACACACCACGAAATATCATGGAGGTAAACACCGATTACATCATAAAGGTAAGCTTTCAATGAATACTCTATGAGAAAGTGATTTTGTGCATGCCAGTGCACATGAATCTCATATTATTACAATATAACAAAATAACAGTACCTAATATTTGTTATTTTCGCATACCAGTAGTATCTGACAATTATGATTGCCTCCTGCCATACAGCATCATTCCATGCAAGCTATGGAATTGTTCAGTAGTTTATAGGCCGAATTTTCCTTTCCAAAACGTAAAGAACGCTATGATTATATAAGTTATAAATCTATCCACGCCATAGATCCAATTATAACACGAACAGCCTTTAAAGAATCAGTTCATGTTCATACAGTAGTAAAAGCTTTCTATTGATCTATTAAAGTGAACACACCTTATGCTTTGTACAACCCTTTAGTTGCCATTTACAGAGGATTGGAACCAAGGTAGTTCAACAAAGTTGCCAACTAGCCAGCAAACGCTTGTCACTTTCTAGCACTAGCTCGAAGCGGATAGTGGTTCGTGATTGACCGTTATGCAGTCGCGTTTGGTGACTAGTGTCCGTCATCTGAATTAAGAAGAATGGGATGTTGCTCGATGTCCTCCGTTTTTCAATTTTATTTCACAAACACCCTTCCATTTCTTTGCCCTCCCTTTCATCCCGTGCGTTTTTACACTAATACAAATGTGGCTGGAACCACTTTTATAACGTTGTGCTAACCAGGTTACCGTGCACATTTCTCTCTCACTCTCATTCCGGTACTGAATCATTATTGATGACCTTTGTCCGTCCACTGGAATCCCAATTTAAGAAAGGATTAGCCATCCCCTTGGGCTCATAGGTTAGACTGGTAAGAAATCTGACTTTAGTTTCTGTAGGCAAATATAAACGTCAAAATGCTTGCGGAAACGTTATCGACAATTTTATTCATCCACTGAGTGGTTCACGTTTGGAAATTTAATTCTTCTATTTGACTAGTTTTGAATAGGAAATTGATTACATAGAACTTCTATAAGCACTGAAGGAAAACTAGAGCGAATTGGATCCTACATCAGTAAATTAGAATTTACTAATTGGTAAAGTCTTTTCGAAAATACAACGCATGAATTTTAGATATAATCAAAAGTTTCAAAGTAGCTTGCCATAGACCTCGTAGGCTTCACAAGTAATCTCGGCATTTAAAACCTCTGATCTATTTAGTCTAGGAATGTAATTCACTGGATCTCGAAGGGTAGAAGATCGCAGAGACTTAGATGTTCGGCGATAAGGATAATTTGGATTGTTAAGAGTGGGGTTCATTTTTCCTATCCGGCTGTTTTCATTGCTTAATAGGCAATTGATTCCTGCTGTACCTAACCAGATAAACTAAAAGTTAATTCTAGTGTGGGAAATTCTCAAACATTCCCTGTGGGAAGCAGAGTTAACTCTTCAGTACTCACCTTGCGGATAGTCTTTAGAGGTACCATGTCTTCGCTACGCTGTTGCTGCTGAGAGGATCCATCGTCCAACATAGCGCTGTCGAACATAAGGACATTACTGCCCACATTTGCGAGAGAAACTGAAGAAGGTCGTTGCTGCTGCGTCCGCCGACGCATTTCCACAGGTACGAAGCCATCCTCCTCGTCAGCTGGTAGCAACAATAGTAGTTGCTGTTGGGAGCGTCCATCAGTTATACCCGCTGACATGACCAGACTGCCACGGCGTGATATCACCACGTGATCCTCCTCGCAAGCAGTTGCAGCTACCTGTTGTAACAAGTAATACATGTAAGTGCTATAACAGTTGCAGAGGGCAACAAGGGGAACTTCTCTCACAGCGATTTAACCACGGAACAGAACATAACAATAATTACACACTCCGCGTTTACCACAAACACTATTATCCTCTAATTTATTAACGAACAATCGTTCACGAATCAACAAACTGCGTATATAACCTACATCGTTTCCATGATAGTATGTTTTAATTAAGGGGATAAAATTTGATTCCGGGATTAGCTGCTAGTCGGTACACTTTAGCTTGAGAGAGCAGTATGGAATGTCAAAGAAGAGTGTAACCTAATAAAACGCTCAGGATGTAATAGAACTGAGCTATACCACATAGCTACATTTTAATCACTAATTTATTCATTGCCAGCAACATGAAAATAATGATAGACAACATTTCTTGTTCTAAAACGGTATTAGAAGAATAAAGCATTTACAGCTGTTGCTGTTGTACGTACCAATTTTTGAACATAAATTAGACGATGGTGTTATTGTTTACGGTTTTAGAAATTTTACAGTACTTCACCGCCATCGCGTAGGAGTTGAATTCAAGAATAGTTTACGAAAATATATCAGGATTAGCGATAGTTCTCCTGGGGATAGATACTTATTTCCTCATTGCAACATTATACACAGACTCTTTCAGGATCTCTGACAAACTCTGAGGATCTCACAGAGGAGAACATTTTTTGTCAAGAAACCACTATCCTCCGACGCATCTTTACGGAGTTTAAATCGTGTCTGGTAGGATAGGTTTGAGAAGCTCAACCAGTACACTTTGACTCTTTGTTTACAACCGCTGAATCAAGTGACATCGCCTCTTTCTTGCCCCTGACGTCTGGTTAGGTTTGGTAAGTCTGAGAGCACAGCCCAATTTAACTCAAACGGGGTGGCAAAACGAAAGGTCCCAGCAGATAATCACCAACGATTTCAGCCCAGATGTTTACAGAATAATTTGTTGGTGATATCTACCGAACACTGCATGAGGGTTCTCAACATCCCAGATGAGACTGTTCTTGCTGCTGAAGTATCAGTCTCGTGTGAGGCAGGCCTCATTGGTAAACGAGACGTGCGCGGGAAATGTAGGACTTGTTACAGAAACCACTGGACAAACTGAACACGAGGAGCGAAGTCGTTCGGCTCCAGTCCTAGTGCTTTCTGGAGGCGGTATGCGTGGAGCTATTGTTCACAAACCTGAGTTAAATTGGGCTGTGCCTCTCAAACTTATCCTACCGGATACGCTTCAAGCAGGGGTGAATAACTCCGTAATGATGTGTCGGAGGATGGTGGTTACTTGACAAGAAGTGTTCCTCTCTGCGAGATCTATCGTTCCTCAGAGTTTATCGCAGAGGTCCTGAAACAGTTTTTACATGTTTGCTGATATATACAATCCATACTGAGCTAGTCTTACTTATCTCCTTCAGTATCTCCCCCTTGACATCCTTGCGCACGTCCATTAGTCCCAATACACGCCAATTAGTGTGACTATCATAATTTTACTGTCTTATTCTGTCCTTATTTATACTTAACCAGCCTATTAATCTTCTATGATTACCGCACAGCCTACGCTCCTCTTAATCATTCTTATCCATTTCTAACTTTGCTTAAATAGTTCTCTACAATTTTTATACTTGGGGGCCTATGCTCGTGAGCAAGTGTGCCAATCTCCTCACACCTCCTCGCGTCACCTTATACCAAACATCACCATGTGCACCATTGTTTTCTTTTTTCTCCCTCTCCCACTCCCAGAGGGCATTGCTGCGGTTCGCAGCAGAATCGAAATAGCTGTCAACTATAGCGACAGACGTTGGCTGTAAACACTGACACTACCAATGTAAATTACTTTGCGAAAATCCAAATAAACTTTATTACCAATTTCTAACAACTACATTTTCCACTTTGTTTTACCTCCTTTACCTAATGATATGAATGAAAGAGATGCATCCCTTTTACCTTTCTTAGGTGGTTCTGGTCATGTTTCTTTTCTTATCACCACTGATGATCAAACGAGAAAATTGTAATTATTGTTAGATACTGTGATCATTAAAAATTTATTGCTTAGTTTCATGCGAGTCTTTTTTAGACGCTTAACATAAAATGGTTCTTACCTGTTTGGGTCGAACGTTACGTCCATAATTTCCCTGTTTAGAATGTGTTGTAAGGTCATCGTCTTCGTCTGGAACTACATCCATCGACACCTGTGGTTCTTGTAGAGGAACTTCTTCCATACCTTAAAGCATAAATAGCCACTTTCGTTAGACACACAAGGATGCACCGTCCAGATGGCGTATAGATATACACTACAGCCCCACAAAGAGTAACGCGCAAGGGAGGGTTTGTATTGTTGGAAGTGACTACTGGCATACTGCTATATCAAACGTATCGAGATACAGACGCTAACAAGGTCCTCACAGCCTTCCGATTTGACAATTTTTTAGTAAAATTCCAAGATTGGATTTTGTGTTCACACATTGACATTCTTAAGAGAACTTTGAAAGAAAATTTCCCGGTCTTTAGTGCCAATACAACGCTTACTAACTAACAAAACAGCCCATTTCTATCTCTGCCTTTAGAATTCAACATACGCTTATGATTATGAATTTTTGCATGGTGTCGAGTGTCTTAAAGCCATGAGCTGAGGTTTATATACTCCTAACACATGGAACAGCAGCTTTCTAAATTGGCTTTCTAGAAGTGAGTGATGCAATGTGCTAAATATTTGTATTGGCTAAGGCTTCTGCAGTACACTACATGCCTGATGGATCCTTAGACACCAGCCTCTGACGGCATTGTCACAAAGAGACAGAATCTCCCCAAGCCTACCGATATGGCGAACTTGCGGGAAAGTGATGCCACTATTAAGTTCTATATTTTATCTCTGAACAGCACTTCTGTTAGCATACACGCAATAATTCAAGATAAATGTCTTTAAGAACATCCTCAACATGTGGTTCAAGTGGGACATGACGCAAGTCAGCCTGAGGTACTCGAAGAAAAACAGACCATCTAGGGGGGGGAGGAGATATTGTCTAACTATATATAAAATTTAGGATTTGGGGATAATAGGCTTGATGAGAGTATCGTTTGCTTTTCGCAGTAACTTGGAAACATCCTCAGTTACTAGTTGACTGGATTTAAAATATAATTAAAAATGATGTTTACAGGTGAGTTTGGAGAGCAATACATAGCCTCTGGTTTACTCATTATTGCTTCTTATTTGTGAAATGGATATTTTTCTTCTGTTTTTGCCGGAACGAATTTGAACTAGGAATTTAAATATACTACTTTTTGAGTTAATTGTTCTTCCGCACAACAGTGCGTTGGACAAGGTTGGAAAGGTAGAATTAGATGACTGAAAGTGTACCACAGCAACTGAACAGAAACCGGGAGATCCGTGGTTCAAATCCCGGTGATGGCATTGATTCTTTAAGTCGTCTGATTCTATCTTTCCAACCGTGTCCAACACACGGCTTGTGTGGAAGAACAATGGATTCCATTAATGGAACTAATGGTAGTCGAAACTATGAAGCCCAGAACTTTAAGTACTTACAACATTGTAAGTCGCCATTGAGGTATTTCATCTCAATACATTTTGAGATCTCCTTGTGGTTTACCGGAAAAAATGCGAATAAGTTGGGGAATTTAATGTTGCACCGGCATATTGCTCTGTGGTTAAAGCAAATGGACGGAAACCGGAGAACTGTGGTCCAAATCCCGGCGATTGCATTGAATTTTTCAGTCGTCTGATTATACTATTTTTGTTTAGGAAGAAAATGGAAATATAAACAATAAACAACTTCAGATATTAATTATACATTAAATGTCTCGCATATTAATTACTTATCATCGGAAAAGTCTGTCTTTTGAGAATTTGCTCTTTGTCAAAAACAGTTTATATAATGTGACGTAGAGACACCATTTTGATGTCTAAGGCAACTAGTTTCTTATTCTGGGTTAATTTCTGAGCTTAAATACATTTTTGAATTTCGCTATGCTATTTATAAAACTCCTATACTGGCAACATCAATCGCATTTGGTTTGACTTATTCAGGAATTTCGTTTTTGTTACTTAGATACTATCCAATAAGTCCCACTCGTTACATTTTGATTCCAATACAGACATATTTTCAACATACTTTATGAAATCCTTAGAAACTACCAGCGTATTTGCTTTTACACTAAAAGGTATCTTTTATTTGACTATATGTAGTCAAAATTACTATAAATATAAGGTATTCCGTAATTTTAACAAATGAGTTCACATTACTAATGTGTTATGTACTATTATTTTGTGTTGATGAGGCAAGTTATTTTAACGCCAGGCTTAAAGGTGCAATACTTCAATGTTATCTGTCTTTATTATGTTCGTTTTATTACATTGGCATGGATACCTTAATGAATTCCTCCATATGAAGTTGTTCGTAAACTGAAATAATATTATTTTAATACAAGAGCAGTTTGTAATAAAATTCCAGAACATTTTCTTAAAAATTACGAAGTTTAACACCTTTTTAGGAACTGCACATGCAGTTTACCCACCGTTATTTTCTTCGTCTGCAACTCCGTTATCATCCACTAGGTGCCACTGTACAGGCTGATACAATAATGCTCCGAGCATTGAATGCAGCGCTATACCGGCCAGAATCAGTACTGTTCCGCGAAATCCATACTCGCCCAGCAGAGCTTGGACAACAGGTGGCGCTGCGATGAAGCCTAGTCCAATACCAGCTTGACATAAGCCCATGGCGAATCCTCGCCTCGCCACGAAATACGAATTCACAGCCAAGTATGAAGAGGGCGCCACTAATCCCAAACCAATTCCTGCAACAAAGACATAGGCACTAACTGTAACAAAGTAAGTAACTAATAGAGTGCTCTTTATAGGTAAAATGCTTCTTGGATAGATAAAGCATTTGTCTGCTTAATTAACCTACAACGATAATGCCTTTAAAATAAAAGAAAACAATCGTTTCCAGAGCTAGGCAAACTTGGCGTAACCCCAAAGTATGTAAAATTGGATTCAAGGTAGAGAGAATTTCGTTCACTGCGTTGATGCACGCGCGTATGAACCGTCTCCATCTCTCTCAGCCCATGAATAGCTAGTACATTTATTGTAGACAGAAAATGTGACTCTATCCTGAATCATAGCAATATGCAAGGCGCAAAATATCTAAAAGCAGTAGGCATAAAGCAAATGGAAACATGTCGTTATATACGAAGCAGTTTGGAGAGTCATTTTTGCCAGCCCTGGGGTATTGTGTGTATTACATGCAAACTGAAATGATAACATAGGCGTATCCACCGCTGGAAGTAAAGTTGCGGCATAAAAATTTACGTATTCAAAATATAACAAACTCTCCCGAAATGGCTGAAAGCCTCTCAAAATAAAGTATAATCACTCGACTCCCGATAAATGTTTAGTATGGCCCACATTCCTATAAGAGACGGTTTTCACAAAAACATGTAATTAAATGTTGAGATTAAAATTGTATTTATACAGAATTTAAAATAATAATTCCTGCCTCAAAAGTCCTATTAAACCCCTTGATGACAGCCCTCACCAGACATTCACTCAAGGTAGACTGACTGCCCTATCAACATGGATATGTGGATTTTCTGTGGCCAGTAAACATATTTAAGCTTTAATTGGACCTCATTATACTCAACTTCATCACAAACTCTCCATTCTTATTTACCGTATACTGAAATCATTCACAAAATCCCATTCGGCGATTAGGACTGTTCTCGTTTAATGCGTGCACTTATCCTGCTACTCACACTTTCACTTAGCGGCTTTCGGAATGCGTCGTACATTCGCACTGCTAACTCTTTGTCTCACGAGCACATTGTGTAGCAGACTTCTGAGGTGATGTTGCAAACCTTTGTAAGTCCACAACCGAAGAGGTAAGACTTTTAACTATAGTGGATCTTCCCTTGTACACGTTATAAAGGGTACCATATGCATTTCAAACCTATTACCGAAACCGTGTAATTGTCAAGAGTATTGGAGGTTATGTTTTACGATTATAAAATGAGCTTCCGTTTCTCCAACGTCAAGCCTGCCCCCAATCGCTTTTTATTCACTATCATACGTCACATGTTAGTTTGAAGGCTATACGGGTACCGGCATCTGTTAATAAAACACCATACTACACATTAAATTCAACTCTGAAAACAATACACAGTATCTGTTAAAAGCATGTATACGTTTTTAGGGACTCCTGTATTTATTTGTCTCGGAACAGATAAATCTTGAATGAGGTGTTTTGAGATGTATACTAAATCGAGTCAAATACAGATGGGTATTTCTATCACAATTGTTGCGTTATGCAAAGTCTGTGTATGTAAAACTAGGTTTCTCCTTCTCCTCAGTTACAAAGCTCATGGCTTCATTATTTTCTTCACTGAAAGTTGACAGTTTCAATTACATTGGATAAGTCTGGGAGAATAACATTTATTTATAAGGCTATTCCCGGTAAGATAAATCTAGAAGTGGTAAATGCAAGAATATTAACAGAAATTGCTAGGTAAGAATGGTGTTTAGGAGTGTAGGCACCATTTATACCTGGCGTGGCTATCAATGGTGCTTCCGCTTCTCTTCATGTATAGGTGCATAGTTCTGGGATGTAACAGCTACCTAACAGGGTTCTCGACCTCACTCTTACTTCGCAAGCAGAGTTGGATGCCGAAGTCTCCTAGCATTCCTATACTCTTCCTGCCCTGAATTCCTTCATTCGACTGACCGGCGCCAGACCATCCCCAAAGGGAATGAACCATCCTGGAGTTCTGAAGGTGGGGTTTACCAGTATTCAGTGCCCGTGATAGGGGTCTCCAATGCTTCGTTCACTCAACCACCAGTTTGAAGTCCTAGAGGAGGACCTCCCCAACTGATAATATAGTGTTGAAGCCCTCTCCCATCAACCAAAGCAATATCATCTTGCAGACTTGCCAAGCTGACGCGATCGAGCTACAGTTACTCCCATCGTTTACTCGCGCTTGCTTGAATTACTTTCATTTGAAAGTGAGAACAATTTGCTGAAAATAAATCGCGTGAACGCTCGTTTTAAAATTATTAATGTAACTCGAACATGTTGGATATAAAAGGTTGGATCTAATTTTGAACGAGGCGCTGCGCCAAACAGGATTCACAAATTATACTCGGTCTTAGTGTGTGGCATTCTCTATTTGTTCCACATTGTGTCGAAAGTAGCTTGCTTTCAGACTATAAGCAATGGGGAAAATGTTACTTCCATTCTGGATATTTACAATATACGTGAAGAAACTCTAATTTTAATTTTAGAATATTTTATATCACAATATAGTAAGATTTACAGAAACATAAAAATAAAAATTATTTTAGTTCCATTTATAGCCCACCTTTAACTGCATGGTCTTATCGGCGGCCTTTCCTTTGGAACCTTTTACCTGTTGGCAATAGTGTTAACTCGTGTAACTCTTGTCGTTGGGTTACTTACACTTTTGGTTTTTAATCATTAGATCATACACACATGTATCTGGGGAACATAAGGAATAATCTTGGCTAGAGAAAAATCCCCACCCTCCCTAGCTGGGAATCGAACCGGGACCCCTCGCACAACAGGCAGGTGTTCTACCGACTGAGTTACAGGGCCAGCCTACGGGATGTTGTCATACTATGTTGAGGGTAAACATTATATCGATTTGTAACCGTTACACAAAGCAACATTTACCATAGAAAATTCTGTTTACGGTAACCGGTCTTCTAAACACAACTCCCATTAAACAAAACAAAGCAAGATCCACATGTTTATATTGTGGCAAATATCAATGTGAAATGTCACTATCAAGAATATTGAGTCCAATGTTTGGAATTATGATTCAAGCTATAAACCCCCAAAAGATGCAATTTTAGCATTGATAGGCACAATAGCTGAGTCATCTCAGTCAATGCGTGTGCAGCAGAGAAGTCACATTTGATTTCTAATGCTCTTGTCTTTAAGTTCAATATAATATTAAGACGTTGATAGCAATCTATTAGGGTATATTTTAGGATATAAAAAGCTCTGGAAAGATTCTCTTGTCTTTGGCCATTCTACAATTGCGAACTTGCACCAGAATTTGCTTAACCTCTCTCAAAGGAGGAACAAAGCTTTCTATAAGGATAATAACACAATAATCGCGAGAGTATTGTCTTTTATTTCGTAAGTTAACCCATTAACGCTACCGATATTCTTGTAACGAACGATATGGTTCCTTACATCTTTATTTAACCAGAATAATGTAATTTCCACATGGTGTGTAACAACATATATCCCACGGTTGCTGAGCAAATGCATTCGTATCGAAATTCTAACTTCATCTCATTGTAAATATCTCGTAAGGAAATGCATCACCTTAATTAGTAGATGCGTAAATAATACTTGTTTTAAAGTATCCATTTTCCCCTTTATATTATCGACCGCAACCATAGTTAGTCGTCGATATTACCAGGTACAACGAAAAGGAAGATATTCAGATAATAGTGACGTTATTTGGAAATGGTCTATAGTTTATCTAAGTGTCTTACCTGCTATGATACTGTAACAGATGACAATATGAATCATGCTGTTTGCAAACAATGTCAGCATGATTCCAACAGTAAACAGCATGCCTCCCAACAAAGCCACCATGCGATATGACATGCTCTTCAACAAATGGCTCGTTACTAGTCCTGAAATACAAACATATCTTACTAAATATAAATCTAGCTTTTAAAATTTAGTTTTTGTAAAACTATTTCAGATTAAAACAGAATAAAATAAAGAACAGTATTTGAGTCATTCTAAATCCTCATGAGTAAATCAGGTCTTTTAGACTATTCTATGAAGAAATTTACTGTAGGTAACTTCAAATAGCGAATCTGAACCCACATTTTATATAACAAATCATCGCTACTTATGATTTTAAATTATGATTTAATGAACGGTATTAATAGTTCAATTCATACCTTCCAAATATACTCCAATATTTACACATAATAAACTAATTTTGATAGAGTGCGAGAAAAAATGAATTAATGCTTTAAAAAGAAACGTTCAGGACGATAAAATATATCAGATGATAATTAAAGGCGAACATAAAAGCTGAAACCAGGGAAGGATGGAGGAAGCTGGATTATCAGTAAAGGACTTGTCCTTATATATAAAACTGATTTACTGAGGTAAACACAGCAAGCGTTTCAACATTGGGAAATGACTGGAGTAACTTCTGATACTAGAATGGAAACACAAATATCAACAAGGGCATCCTGAATGAAACTACAGAACTTTGGTGTTTAGATGCTCAGACTTACTGGTTTCATTTGACTTCATGACCGCGGAACAACTCTATAAGTTTCACTTGTGAATCGAACTTCGCCGTGCTCGGCTGCAACCCCTCTAACTTTCCCGACTTTTCGCCTAGTATCGCAAGTAAGGAAAGTAACCTATTGACAGTCGGACAATATCTATAAATCGGATTTAGATATAAATATATTTTCTTTGCCAAGGTAATTATATACACGGAGAGGTATTTTAAACCGCAGTAAAATCCTGCTAATATTGTCCTCCTGAAAACCATAGCCTAAAGGATATTCAACCTGTGCTAGATCGAAAAACAATTTTAAAGAACTTCTTATAACTGTATTAAATTATTCAAAATCGTGGACTAAAAAATAAAAATACGAGCTGATTTTGTAGTAAGCAAAACTCGCCTCTTTATACTGACGCATTGTTTTGCACTTCAGAATTCAAAGAAATATACAGTTTAAGTTTATAGTGCAATATTCACATTTATTTTTGTTTATTTTTGAATGTATTGTTACAATAGCTTACGTTTATCTACTTCATGTTAATTTAAGTCGGCATTTGCAGAAATTGTTTCATTGCACGTTACCTTGTAGGTACAAGGAGGTTGAAGTGACAGTCAAATTGTGGCTATACAGGTGGGCCAAACGCGCCCTATTTGACATGTGCCGATAATCCTTCGTGCGTTAAACGAACTCGACGGGTTAATTCTAAGTAAACATAGGTCAGTGGGGAACTGGTGCATTAACTCCCTAAAAGCCCACTAATATTACCACGATCACCACTACAACTACGTAAGCGGTTCTCAGAAACGTTCATATGGATACACGGAGACGGTTGGAACATCATATCAATCAATAGGAGCAATATTTCGAAAACCTATTCACTGAGCGAAGTCAGCATAACAATACCGTTAGATGATGATGATGATAGTAATAGTAACACCAACATTTATAATAGCAAGCGAAGAAATGGCAGCGAAACACTGCATGCTCTCATATTTGTTGCTTATAGTCCGTAATGTTAGACAAGAACAGCGAACACAGTTTAAAAAATCTGATGTGTTACACTCACATGACTTTCTCTACTCTTCTACAATCTAATTTTACAAACGCTTATTCTCCATATGGTTCATGTTAATCGAGATATCGAGATGTCAATCTTATTGGTAATTTTCTTGTAGATGCAAGGGAAATATGGTAGCTTTTAAGCGATAGTCAAATATTTTAACGCTGGTTGCTATGTGGCGCATTCCATTCTCTTTGCATGTCCAGGACATAAAACAAAATGAATAACGAATTTGAGAAAAAGTATAAGTATTGTAAAATTTAAGGAAATAACAAGCAATATCTCGAAAACGATTCACTCAACAAAAGAAATGTATATGACATAAGTTGTGTATTTTAACGCGATCTACATTTTTTGTGTAGTAAAATTTTGTCTATCTCTTATGGTTTACCAGTTATGCAAAAGTCGTTCACAATGAAGAATACTTTTGGAGACATTCCCAGAAAATTCGATATATACATTTCATTTCTCATGACATTATCTTAAACATATGATATTTTCATCAAAATCGTTAGAGCCATTTTTGAGAAAATTAAAATTTTCGAAAAATGTTCCATGTAAAGGGTAGTCTGGGGTGGGGGGATTTTCTTGAAAACCTTCGTGTCGCATCTCTGGAAGATACTGAACCTAAATACCAAGTTTGGTGCTTATCCCACTGTTCGTTTTTGAGTTATGCTGTTCACAGACACACACACACAGACATACACACACACACACACACACAGACACACACACGGGCATGTTTCCAAAAATGCTTTTTTTGGATTCAGGAGGTCTCAAAACATGTATTTCCGGTGAAATCTCGGTATCGAATTTTTGGGTGGAATGCAATACTTCCCCTACTTACTATACGTAGTAGAGAAAGTAAAAATAGCTATGGAAAGATAAGGATAGGTTAACAATTTAGACAGTATAATTACTTGTTAGCCTAAAACGTGAGTTTGTTCCCTCGAAAATAAAACCTGTATAGCTGAAGTGGAAAATGTTGTAAAACCTTTTTAGTTTGTTTTTGTCTATCATCACGGACAGTACTCTCTAGTGCGAGCCTGAGAAGTATCTCTCAATGAGTAATGTCCGCTCATCGTCTCTGCTGATAAGCAAGAGTGGTAGAACGAAGTTCGGCTGCCCCGTAGCTCAGTCGCTAGAGCACCTGCCTGCTGTGCGAGTAGTCCCGGGTTCGATTCCCGGCTGAGGGGTGAGAACTTTTCTCTATCCAAGATTATTCCCTAATCTCCCCAGAGGATTATGAAAGAGAGTCTGAATGTGTGTGTGTGTGTGTGTGTGTGTGTGTGTGTGTGTTTGTGATCTAACGATTAAAGTCCAGGTTTACTAGAAACCTAAAGACAGATGAATACGAGTTAACACCATTGCCTATTGGCAATGATATGTTCTAAAGGATAAGACCATTGTAGTTAAAGGTGGGGTGTAATGGAACTACCCCCCAGAAAAAAAAACGAAGCTCGCTCACACTAATTCGTCAGTACCCCTCAGAACTATGTTTACTTGGGATTGCCCCGTTGAGTTCTGCAACTCTTTTAACGCACAAAGGGATATCTACATACTTGAAACACGACGCGGTTGAGCCACTTGAAATTTTATTCGCTCCCCATCAAGAGAAGTAAAAGAACGGTGTTGTAGCACTTAAAAGAACATAGGATTAAAATATCGGTAAGTTCAAATCATACCACTGTAATGATTAATACGAGAAAATATTAATGAGAGGTGAATTGTGCGTTTAACGAGATCAGCATGTTTTATGTGTGTATTTTCGCCTATCACTTACGGATTACTGGTTATACGAAATTCATTTAAAATGAAGAGGACTTCCAAATGTTCAAATCCTTAAAGCCAAAGGTACAAGTGTCAGTATAGCCGTGTATTTAACTTAGGAATGGAAGCCTGGTTTCCAAGTTCTGGAAATTTGAGCATTAAAATATGTCGGTCATAGCAACCTTTCTTACTATGTATGCTTTTAAAAAAGTTTTATCTCCGTTTATACGAATCCTTTTATTAGTTCTCCAATCATTGAAAACCGTTACAAAGCGGTATTAGAAAGCATTATAGTAAGAGGATAAAACTACAAAAAATATAAATATGAAAAGGCTCTATTTGCGGCAACGAATTAGTGGTGTATTAATGTAAGCTGTTTATCTCGCAACAACGCGCGTGCAACCAAATAGCTTATGATGAAAGTTTCCTTTTTCCTTTTTTCGCTATAGGGTAAAAACATTGACAATACCTGTATTTATTTTATTTGCTTTTTTAAGTTTACTTTAATTAAAGCTTAACAATTTAGAATGGGAATTCCAACTTTATATGTATTCTGGTTCCAAGTAAAAATAATGTATTTTATTTGAAACACACGCTAAAAATACGCAGATCAGTATGGCTTTCCGTCATATGATTTTGGAGAAGGCTCTGAAAAATTTGACAGCATCATAAATGTAGTACATTGTTGCCTAAAGTCAGTGCACTTTAGTTCAACTCCCAGATAAAAGGTATCATCACTTCATCATAATAATTTCTTGAAAATATCCAAAAAAGTTCCAGAACGCTCTTATCGGCTGTCATATTAAGGTGTAGAATATTCCAAACGACAAGAGAAGCTACAAAACATGATGCGAGAGCCGATATAATGCAGCAAGGAGCCGTACAGACTGCGTGAAATAAAACAGGAAAAAATAAGGGAAGTTTTTAACTAAACAAACAAAAGCGTTTAAAATGCTTGTAAAATAGCTGCTTTCGTTTTTAAAAGTCACGAAACACAGAATTTCAGTTAAGTATTTGGTGCAATACGAGAAAGCTTTTTCAACCCCCCAAAACGAAAAACAAACCTTCCAGTGATTCTAGTATGTCATCATCTAATAATTCCTTATTCCACAGTTACGGTTATGATAGTGCAGTTAGCAATCTTACCTGGTCTTTTGTGGTTGTCTGTACAATTCAGGCATTTGGGGGTTTATACATCTTCTATTAACTTGATATTTATTATTGTCGCTGGGCTTCTTTTGAACACATATACAGGCTGGACCATACCTCCAAAACTAGGAGTTGTAGAAAGAAATGTGTTTAATAAAAGTTGCCTGATATTATGGAGGAAATTAAATGCCATTAGTCGTGTTTTATTTGAGGACGTTCTGATGGTCATCCTACGGTCAATTTAATGTCGCCTAATTGTAAGTTCCCATTAAAAAAATTACTCTAAAATGACTATCATAACGTCCTCCAAACAAACCATCCCCCATAACATCAAGCAACTTTTATTAGACATTTCTTTCTACAACGCTTAGGTTTGGAGATATTGTACAGTCTCGATCCACACTGTATAAGCCTCTTAAACCAAAACCTCTGCTGAGAAATTCTTATAGGAACATAGGCACTGCAATAGGATTCCATAAATAATTCTTGATATTATTACATTCCTACAGTAATAAAATCTCGGCTACGAGACATGTTTGGAATCTGTGTATATTTAAAAAATTGAATGTATAAACACTAAAATTTAACTCAAGTTGCCTTTCACTCAGAAGTTTCAACTGATCAAACACGTTAAACCTTATAAAGTGGGTTATTTGTGTCAGTCTCTTGCTTAAGAAAAACCTGAAGCATTTTATTTTGCAATGGTGTTAATATGGATATGAGACAGGCAACATAATGATGTGATGCAATAACAGACGCTGAAGGTTAACTGTGGTAGATTAGTTTTCAAGTTACCCTTTTACTTTCTCTGCCACGTAGATAGTAGATAGAGAAGGTATTGCATGCCACCCAAAAATTCGACACCGAGATTTCATCGGAAATGCGTGTTTTGAGACCCCTTGAATAAAAAAACCTGATGTGTTACATTCACATGACTTTCTCTACTCTTGTACAAACTATTTTTACAAACGTTTCTCCATCTACTTCATGTTAATCGAGATATCGAGATGTCAATCTTATTGCTAATTTTCTTGTAGATGCAAGGGGAATTGGTAGGTTTTAAGCGATAGTCAAATATTTTAAGCGCTGGTTGCTATGTGGAGTTTTCCATTCTCTTTGCATTACTAGGACAAAAAATGAATAACGAATTCCCATTTGAGAAAAAGTATAAGTATTGGAAAATTTAAGAGAATAACAGGCAATATCTCGAAAATGTTCACTCAACATAAAAATGTATATGACATATTTTGTATTTTAACGCGATCTACATTTTTGTGTAGTAAACTTTTGTCTATCTCTTATGGTTTACCAGTTATGCAAAAGTCGTTCACATTGAATAATTCTTCTGGAGGCATTCCCAGAAAATTCAAGATATACATTTTATTTGTCTTGAAAGTATCTTAAATATATGATATCTTAATCAAAATCGTTGTAGCCATTTTTGAGAAAATTAAAATTTTGAAAAATGTTCCATGTAAAGAGTAATATGGGGTGGGGGATTTTCTTAGAAACCTTCGTGTCGCATCTCTGGAAGATACTGAACCTAAATACCTAGTTTGGTGTTTATCCGACTGTTCGTTTCTGAGTTATGCTGTTCACAGACACACAGACACACACACATGGACATGTTTCCAAAAATACTTTTTTTGGATTCAGGAGGCCTCAAAACATGTATTTCCAGTGAAATCTCGGTATCGAATTTTTAGGTGGAATGCAAAACTTCCCCTACTTACTATACGTAGTACAGAAAGTAAAAATATTTTTAGCAAACGGTTCGTCTGTATGTGTATGTGTATGTGTGTGAACGCAAAAATGAAAAATCGGAAAAATACCAAACTTGGTACTTAGGTTCAGTACCTTCCAAAGATACGGCTCAAAGATTTTAAATAAAATCCCTTACATGAACTACTCTTCCTGGAACATTTTTCAAAAAAAATTTATTTTCCAAAAAATAGCTCTAACGTTTTTGTTTAGAATACCGTATATTAAAGACATTTATATGACAAATAAAATGTGTATCTTTAATTTTCTGGGAATAGCCTGTGAAGTGCTCTTCATTTAGAAGGAATTGTGTAAAATTTGTTTAACGGGTATAGGTTAAGCGATAGAGGAGAACGTATAATAAAAAAATGTAGATCTCTTTAAAACACAAAATTTATTATCAGTAACTTTTTGTGGCATCAGCCATTTCCGAGATATCCGTTATTAAATTTCGATTTGTTCAATACTTTGTCATTGTCGTTTTCAGTTTTTTCACACGGTTGCATGGAAACAGTACGGAATTTTAAGGCGAGCATATAGCGTCCAGTTCATAAACATTTGACTATCGCTATTCCCTTTGTATCTATAACGAAATGCATAATGTAGCTATTTCTGCAAAGGTTTATCTCAGTTAAAATGAGGTAGACAGAAAAATAAGCTTTCGTAACAATAATTTGTATAGCCTCTAATAAACGATAGAGGATAAAGAAAGCCTGTGAATGTAGCACATTAGATTGATAACCTTATTTTTACGTGAGCTTAACGTATTGAATTAAAACCATGATTTATATCTTTCTGCCTTGAATGTATTTTAATAAATAAAATCAGTTATAATAAAGTCATGTGATAAAAATGTCCCTTGTAGAATCATCTAAAATTTATACTATTTAACATAAATTGTCTGTTTTATATGATCCTGTTTGAAAAGGAACAATTTTACAATTCCTAAAATCTAGTATTTCTGAAAACTGATTTTGAAACTGTGTAGCATCTTACCTGGTTTTTAAATTTATATATGAATAGCATCCGGTAATGAAAAAGTATTTGACTACAGGAATAAAATTATATAATTTTAGCGTGGGTATTATATGTTGTTTAAATTCAAACTGACGATATTTTAATTAAAAAATGAGCACCGTTTATAGAGCTTATATAGGCTAAATAAGTTTGTGAAGCATATGATTTCAAAAAATCTGACAAAAACCTTAAAATAATAGAATTTTGTATAAAGGAACATGTAAAATAAAAAATTGTGATTATTAACCAATTTTATAGCAAGTATCAAGCGTAAGTTATTTAGAATCCAATGTTAGTATAAATGGAAAAACAGAAATGGTGATAAATGTGAAGGTACCGTAAATTTCAAATGATTTGTTTTAAAAATAAACAAAAAATGCAAGATACTCTTTCTTTTAACTTAAGCTATTCCTGTATTGCTTTATTGGTGCGAAACCTGGGTAACTAGTAAGAAGCTGGAAAGTAAAATACAGGCTACAGAGATGAACTTACTCAGAACTACCAAAGTCTGTACAAAATTAGATAGAATATGTAATGAAGATGTAAGAACGGAATTAAGTATATGTTCAATAAATGATAAAATCAAGGAACATCAAGCAACATCTGGAAAGAATGGTGCCAACTAGACTACTTTAAGTAACATGTGATTGTAAACCAAAGGGTAAAAGGAATTAAGGAAGAACTGTGAGGGCGGAATAGGTAATTTGTCTAGCCCACGAAGAGGAGAAGAGTAATTGAAATACCCCTTTGTATGATTATCTTGAATTTATACCATTTAAAAGTCTATAATTTATTCTACATCAGTACGGTTACAAAAGTAAAATTGTCTCATTTTTATATTATCCTGTTTGAAAGCGAATAAATTTGGAAGTCTTAAAATTCAGTACTTCTGAACACTGAATGGTTTTAAAATTATGAATAGAATAAATCTTTGCCCATAAATTCATAGCAACATTAATTTGAGTCTTTTAATCATTATGAGTTTAAGTATATACCAAATTTCCTGGAGAACGTCTAATATATTATACATTTTAATGAAGAAAATCGTAGGCACTTAAAAATACAGCGCGAAAATTAATATTTTGAACTGTCTTGTACTATAGTCCGTAGATAAGTATTGTGGGTTACGACATATTAGGAGATGAAACTTAAAATTTAAACCTAATGCATGAAATAAGAAAATGCAGATTTTAGCACTTTGACCCATTTTCTGCAGCTTAACAGTGCTCGTTATTTATTGGACAATGATTTCTAATTTCAGATCACATCATTGGCCTAAAATAATATATTTAAAGGTGACAGATAATGCATTGAACCTGAGTTTTCAACAATCATGCAATACGTTGAAAATAACGTAATATTTTTAGTTAGCTGCCTCGTGTTGGAGGAACACATTCGTGCTACATTCTCGGCTGCCAAACAAGCTTCTTGTATTTTGCTTTCTCTGCCGCGAAGCTCTTAATGTGCCAAATTTTTCTCCCGTGAGTTTACCTGTAAAATTCACGGAGGCTGCAAGTGCATTCATGATGAGAGTGGCGCCAGTTGTCTGTTCTCCAAGGTCTTTGAGTATTCCCTCGAACAGAAGACCGAAGGAGCCATACTGTCCTGTAGTAGAGATCTGAAAAACAAGCAGTGTGGCTGTTTAGAACTTTGGCAGATGGCAAGCTAACAACTAGGGTTCGGAAGCTAGAGTTATAAATTGTCTAAAAAGAACCTAACAATTGGAAAAGCGGACATAAAAATATGACAGAGTAAATTAATATTTGAATACTTTCAGTTTTAATTACATAATTAAATAGTTAATATAATTCTTGACATTAGGCATAATCACATCAGCCATTCTTAAAAGGAAACGTGGATTATTATCCCCCAAATTGTGTTATTGATTTATTATTGATATACTTAATACACACATATTACAGTGAGACGTCGTTGCACTTAAATTAAATAGATAAATATTTTTCCTTAAAAGATACAAAATTCTGATGGTATAAAATATACAGTACGAAAAACTTTATGAATAAAGTGCTTCTTCTTTCAGTCATATGTTTAGATTGTTATGTTACTCTCTATAAATCATTGTAAAAATGCACTTGAATGAAGGCTAAATTGCAAAAAAGTCCTTAAGAGGGATAAAAAGGGCTATTAAGCAAAAGAGACGACGAAAAAGGCAAAAATGGACAAATAAATATTTTCTGGCCTATTATGAGTCGAAATGAACATATATGTATAACGTTGTGCCTTGTCTTCAGACGCTCAAAAAGAAAAAGATTCTTCCTTAACTTCCGAACCTTAATAATAAGCAAAGTGGCCTAACGTGTTACTTGAATTTGATGGTTAGTAATACTGATATTCGGATAAGGCGAAAATAAAAGCCAAACATGTATTTAATAACATAAAAAATAACTGCGTATGAATAAATGACTTCAATTTGTTTTCATTTGCTACTAATTTAAATCAATGTGTTATTTGTTTTTTATAACAGGAGAAATGATAAAACCTGTGTAACAGTCACATAACTTCCTCTACACATTACCAGTTGACGGGTCACCTTATATACTGTAGAACTTTATT
The DNA here is from genome assembly GCA_030765065.1 of Deroplatys truncata. NCBI lineage: Eukaryota > Metazoa > Arthropoda > Insecta > Mantodea > Mantidae > Deroplatys > Deroplatys truncata. The sequence continues at coordinate 85,701,701 of CM060976.1, read as the reverse complement.
AAAGAGGTATTTTATTCGCTTTATTTTAAACACGATATATGTTTGTATAGAAACGTTTCAATATGTGTAACACGGGTTACTATATTGAAACAACACAAATTGTTTATTCACATGAGATTTTTGTTGTTAATGAGGGAAAGAAAATAATTACAGATTTCAAACTCGTTATATGGAAGTCGCACCAAAGTAAACTTCATACTCGCAAAGCTTGGACATTAACGATATTTCGAAAACATTTGACACACGTTGCATATTTTAAGTACATCCACATTTTTTCTGCTGATAACCTGCAATATTTGAAACATATATTTTAATAATGGTTGAAGCCATTTTTGAGAAATTGCAAGAGATATTCAAGTTTTCCATATAAATGATTGTCTGAGGTGTAAGAGGATTCTATGAAAATCATCGCCTTCCAATCTTAAAATATACCACTAATGTATTCGGCTACCGTTGTGCGGTGCTACGGACACTTAGCACGCGTGGTAGATACTTCTGTTGCCACTAGAAGTACGTCGGGCCTAAGATACGAGTCCTTCCTTATGGGGAACTGTTCGGATTGGGTTGGTCTCGACGGGCCAGTTCCTCAGTTTGAGAGACTGGTTACATCTAAACGGTAGTGTCTGGAATACGCTGGTCGAACATCTGAGCTCCTCCCTTTTGGGGAGCTGTTTGGATTGGGTTGATCTCGACGAGACTGTGGCTTAGCATGGCAAATTAGATAAATCTGAACTGTGATATCTGGGCGGGATTGTGTAGACGCCTTAATGTCCTCCCCCACCAGTTTGTACAGCTGGTAGACAGCGAGTTAGACTCTGTCGCCCTACCGAGGTAGGTCATAGCTGTCCTTTGGGTTACAAGTCGTAAGTGGCGCATTCCCTAAATCCATGTAAGAGAGGGGACGCTTTTAGCCATCGAAGCATTGGCCTTAATAGAAAACCTCAAGAAGGCAGCGTTATTCGATACCTTCCGTAGATCTAGAGAGGGAGCTTCGGCTTCGGATAGACCTTGACCTACCTTCCTATGTGTATTCATAAAGCTGAATAGAAAAAATGCTCTGTTGTCCAATAATAGATAATATTTTTTTGGATCCAGGAATAGAGAACTCGGGTACACGCCTCTGCTCGCATACCTTGTTGTGTGCATGTTGTTATTATTCAATATAATGAAAAAGGAACATTGTTTTCCTGTAGGTCAAACTGAGATCTTAAACCGTAATATTTTAAAACCAGCAGATTCCAGTCTTGACTTATATATATCAAACAAAATACAATCGACATTTTTTACATTACTGAAATATAAGCTTATAAAAATCTTGTGTTAAATTTACATGATTTTCTCCACCCTCTAACGTTTAGTTTTATACAGCTTCTGCAAACTATTCTTACGAAAGCTTATTTTTTCTATCCGGTTTACATTAATCCAGATAAAACTTTGCAGAAATAGTTCATTACACATTTCGTTGTAGGTACAAGGGTTATAGAAGGTACTGAATCCATACCCGGATGTTTAAATATGAGTAGCTATATACTATAGCCTTCCATGACATTGCGGGAAACAAGAGAATGTTGACAAGACTGTAAAAGTATTAAACATTTCAAAACAATAATAAAGAACATCTCGGAAATGGCTGATGCCACAAAAACACTGTTTTAAAGAGATCCCACAATTTTGTGTAGAGCGGTTTGTTTATCGCTTAACGTTTAACAGTTATACAAAAGTCCTCTCTAATGAAGACGATTTCATAGTCTATCCGGAGAAAATTCAATATATATATATATATATATATATATATATATATATGTTAATTGTCATATAAATATATTAAATATGTGGCATTTTAATAAAATCTTTAGAGCCATTTTTAGAAAATAAAATGTTTTGAAAATTGTTCAATGTAAAGAGTAGTATGGAGCGAGTGAATTCTCTTTAAAACATCTGTGTCCCCTCCGGTAGATACTAAATTTAAATACCAAGTTTGCTATTTATCAGAGTTTTCGTTTTTTGGTTATGTTGTTCCCACACACACACACACACACACACACACACACACACACACACACACACACACACACACACACACACACGGACCTTAAAAATTGCTTCTTTTTTATTCAGTGCGCCTCAAAATATGTATTTCAGTTGATATCTCAATATGGAATTTTTGGGTAAAATACAAGATACCTTCTCTACCTACTTGAAACATGGTAGAAAAAGTAAAATTATTTTTCACTTCTAGAACAGTTTGGGACCATCAACACTGTAGTTTTATGTCTAACTACCATACAGAAAACTGTGGAAAAGAACGCGAGTCTGGTTAACAATGGCGGATTCGGCAGCTTTTGTGCTCTCAAACGATTCGCCAACTCTTCCATTCACGGATTCTGAATGCAACAACAAAGCCGGAAGAAAGGGGTCGGATGAAGTTCCTATGGATTTTATGAATGTAAACACGGATCGTAGACAAAAGCGGATAGAAAACGCCTAATTCTACCTCCTAAAGCGTAGTTTGTTCTGGAAGTTGCTCTTTGTTAAAATTCCAGAAGCGTCAGCTGTAACGTTCTGTTTGTGTAAGAAACAGTATTGATTGCAAATTTAAGCTCGGATGTAGAAAAAACTTTCCAAAAATGCCAATCGTTGATAGAAACTTGTGGAAACGATGCTAAATGAAATCACTCGGCGAGTTCTTCCTTTGTGTTAGGACCAATGAATATGTGTGTTCGACGAGGAGGAAATTCAGGATCGAATCAATCAGGTAAGTCTTTCTTCAACGCTTGTGCGCAGCATCACTGGGGACCACATCAACAAAAAGTATATTTTCGAAAAGTACGTGTTAGCTCCATCTGGATCACTTCTTGTAGGGATATCACTGTAATTTATACATAGGATGTATGTAGTGATGTAATGTTCAGTATCTCCCGAACCACTTGACCAATTACAACCAAACATGCATATCTAAGCATAAGAATACATAAGCAGTTGGCCTCAAGTCATCTACGCTCAAAACATACGCAAACTATTTAATCATCTGATCCTATTTAGCGTTTACCTAATGACACAGAATACTGAAAATATGAATTAATCACATAAAAATAATTTGGTGATGGAAAACAAACATGACAAGGACAATAATAGGAACAATAACAGGAATACTATACAGGGGGGACCATTTAAGTTGAGACTGTACCATATCTTCAAAACTGAGCGTTGTAGAAAGACATATCTTTAAAAAAGAGTTGTTTGATATTATGGGGGAAAGTAAATGCTGTTAGCCGTATTTTTTGGAGGACTTTATGATTGTCATTTTAGAGTTAATTAAAATTTTTTAAATGGGAACCTACGTTTCGTATGTTGCTTTCTCATTAGAAAATGGTTTATAAAAAGCTGTTTATTTTATGATGAGGAATAAGGCACAAAACAAAAGCGTTGGTCCCAATCACGAAACGTAGCTTGACCCTCAAATGACCATCCATGGATGGTTCAGCCATTCATTGCGCTCTTCATACACAGCCATTCAAAATTTTCGTTGTTGTTTACATTGGTGTAAAAACAATTGCAAAGTGCTTCATACAAATGTTTTTTAGTTTTTTATAAGGAGTGAGAAAACAATATAAAAAGGTAGGTGCAAATTCCAATTTAGATATAGTATATAATTAAACGATGTATTTCCCGGAAAGATGGTTGTCTGTTCAAACCGGATTGTTGGATCTACAGTTTCTCTCATTCTTCTTTCTGTTGAAGCAGATGATGACTACACTTCTTATGCTACGTTATCAGCGACACAGTGCACTTCTTCATGTATTTTCATGATTTTAGAACTGAAAGTATTTGACAGCAAACAAGATTATGTGCAGTAGTTGTTCCTGAGAACAATTCCCTAGCACGTGAGAAAGAATGTTAACAATAGCGGCCAGTGAGTCACTGAGGATCAGCTAACACCGTCTGGCGAGTTCTGTCTGTAAACACCGACAAACTCTATGAGGGATGAGGGTGATTTGTTACCTGCGACGTCACTGCGTAAAGTTCAGTAACAGTTCAACTTTTGTTTCCTTTCTTTCTGGCTTAAATGCTTAGAAATTTCCATTCCTGCTTATTACGTATACCTAGGCTTCGGACACAGTTGCTGTTTCGTTGCACTTTGACTGGAAAACAGTTACGTGTGCACAGGGTTTTACTGAGACCTCCCTGTTCCCAAGCACTGCCAGTCTAAGCAAGCGATCAGTATATATACAGCCTGTTCTGAAGTTATGAAGTCCGGCCGTTGATGGCTGACAAAACATGCCGAATACAACCAGTAAAAAGAGCGTCTTACTTGTAAATGAATATGGACGCGAGCATTTTGATGTAAGAGGGGAAAATATATTTTGTAAAGTATGCCAGATTGAAATCAAAGGAGAGAGAAGGGTTTTTATTGTAAATCTAAAAAACACTTACAAAATATTACGTTGCTTCCTAGAAATGAGATGGTGAGGATATATTATCCACATCATTAACCACGAACTCATGTAGCCAAACCGAAGTTTACAGGGATTCGTCTGACATTGAAACGGCAACTCTAGGCCGAGCCCGAGAACTGTAATTATAGATAATTTATTAATTAACTTTTATTGATGTTAAATCATACTATGTAAATATCTTTTTCTCACACTGCTTGTATATTTTAAGAAGGGTGATTTAACGTTATGTATCTATTTAGGTTACTAATATTAGTAGAGTTATAAATGGTTTAATGTAAATAATTTAAGCGCTGTGTTAAAATACTGTCCACGACGAAATGTTTTAGCTACAGGAATAGTGCCTTCGAAGGCAGAAAACCTAGTTTTATGACATGTCTTTGGTCGCTGGGCCATTATTCCTACAGCGAGGGTGTAACGCCTTTGTCCCTTTATGTGATAATTCGCCGTGACCAAGTGAGAGAGACAGATAGCTTAACGGTAAACTTGGGAAAAGCCGCGATTTATATTAAACTTGGACCAATGAGATCCCTGGAAGTTTATACGAAATGGTTAGACGCGTCGAGTGGCGCTAAAAATTGTACCAATAGGAAAGGAAATAGCCTCAGTAGCCTGCGACTATAAATGGATCTGTTTGGAGCAAATTCGGGACAGTTTTGTCATGTCAGTTTAGCATTGCAGTTTGTGAGTCAGTTTTTGTCATGTGTGGTCAGGGAGAGATGCTGCAGGATGTGTGAGATATCGCGCCAAAACAGGGAATCAAGATAGTTTTAGAAACACACCTAAGATCCGCTACTCGTAAAGAGATAGTAAGCATATTTAAACTTCGTGTCATATCCGCGCCGCATTTTAACAGCGGTGGACAGTATTTTACGGCGACAATACCAGTGTTGTATACTACGAGTGTTAATTAAATAAAGAGAAACGGCAGTGTCATCTTTTCCTAAACAAAGCACGTCTATGTCTTCCTATATCACCACCCGAGATCTACGCTTTCCTTTACCGAGGATAAGTCCATGCTCCTATATAGCTTAAAGAAAACTACTGCAGCTAGCCGAGGATAAAATTGAAGAGAACCAGCACACTGTGAACTTCTGGAACCAACGGGAGAAGCATCAAGGTAAGCCTAAAGCAACGGACGAAGGAGGTGACTGCCGCAACATGATGGTAAGCACAAATATCCCATTTAATAAGCTGCAAAATTCTACTTTTAAAACGTTTCTGGAGAAATGTACAGCTATAAAATTTCCTTATGAGTCTACTTTACGCAAATTTTATTTGTGTTTTTCATAGATGGCAATACCAGAGTTCTTGAAACTTATCGATAATTTGACACAACACTTTACAGAAGTAGACAAATGTTCTGCTGCTGAAACAGTACAGCAGAAACTGAAGAGTGTTTTAGATTAAAACCCAGGATATGCAATTATGTGCCGTATTAGGCATTTATAATAGTTATATTAATGTTAAGAATAACATTATTCTAAATAATCACAATGCATGCGTTTCCCAGAGGCGTGTGACGTTCGTCAGTTTCGTTTTACACTAGTAACATTATGTGATGTGGAACGGAGCTTTTCAAGATATAAACTTTTTTGCGTTTGAGAAGAGGTTTTGCTTTTGATACATTCAGAAAATATATTGCAATCCATTAATAGTTGTCCAGGCATGTGAATCACGCATGAAACCGATTATTTCATCTGCCACAGTTCAGATTTATTAGTTTGTTCATCTTACTTATACTTCGTAATAAAAGCTTAAGTTTACTACAGAATTGTATACTTATTTCTGTGCCCACCTACACCTTAGCGTACACAGTACTCATCGCAGCACAAACTCAGTAGCGCACGAGACTACTGCCTCTCTCCTCTTCGCTCGCTTGTAAACAAAATGGCAATATAATAGGAGTTAACTTAACCTATAACATACAAAAATATTGCGTGCGCTAAACATCCCTCGAGCACCTACTAGGGGAGGGGTACGGTAGAAGCATAAAAAATTGTTGCCAGTTTCCATCTAAACATTTGATCGATTTCGCTTGTTTGATATCCGGCAAGATTACTATGGGAGTTACACCTTCATACAACATTCCCTACAGGAAGGTATGGGGTCAGAAACTTAAAAACGACAATAGAATTAAATATTACGCTGAATCCATGGGTTTTATGGATGTGGTTTACAACCGTCCACACTTGGAGTTAATGGACTCGACAGAGATACGGAATATTCTAAAAATGTTGGCAATTATTAAAAAACTGTGGAATGTACTGAAATTTTCTGACGTCTTTAGAATATTCTTCAATGTTCTAAAATAAGGTAAAACATTCTAAAATATTCTGAGTTAACCTCAATCATGGCACGGTTAAACTTAGTGTAGCAGTTCGAAGGCGTGAGTGCGGCGTGTACTATATATGCTATGTTCTTGTAACGAGAAAAAAAAATAGTTTATTCTATATGTAAGGGATGTACGCATGGCTCAAATAGTTATTTAGAGGACTAGTTACTAAACCTAATTTGTAACGTGTTGTGTGCAATATTTTATCTCAGTTCAGAGTATTTTAGTGTATGTTGTGTATTTGGTATATTTATTTATTGCAGAAACAGCATGTTGAGAGAAAGAGTAAATCAACGAACTTCGTTGTTGTATTCTGCAATTTTGTATGCTAGTTTCATATGTGAATTTAAAATAAAAATTAGCGACGAAGGCGATTTTTCACGGTTCATCAGGAAACATTTTAAAAGCAGTCCAAGATGAAATCATTAATATACTTCCAGAAAAGTCAATGAAAGCTTATTTATTAAGTACACGAAATTCAAGGACGGTGTTTGGGTAATGAAGCAGATGTAAATGAAGATTCTCTGTTGGTGTATTTTTATGAGAAGTCGAAAAGTATTAAATCCTGGAGTCTTTGAAGAGAATATTCCATAGTGAGATCAACTGTTTTGATTAATGATAATCAGATTAATGATATCAGTAAGTTTGGAAAATTAAAATAATTTTAAATAGTGTATTTTTCATTTTGTTGAGCCTATATTTTATGTTTTGATAGCGTGCTTTGCGTTTTGTTAAGAGTATAAAATATAGGTATTGTTGCCTAGTAACTACGAACTAAAGCATCACTGATTAGTATAGTAGTAGATAAACTAAGCTTATAAAATAATGGAACAAAAAAAGCAATATATAGTCCAAATAAACGTTATTTATGAATAAAATGGCAAGATTACTATAAGAGTTCTTGGTTTAAATAAGTTGTGGATTAAGAGGAAGACTGATTCACAAACTTGGACAGAATTAAAAACTATCATAAGGAGCTAAAAGTATGAAATCTGCTGGACATTTCAGTATAAACTTAAAGTTATTAAAATATACTAGTTCTAAAATATTGATTCTAAAATTTAAGACATTTTGAATATCTATAGGAATACCCATGTAATACCTCAAGAATAGAAGTATACAAAGGCAATATGCATTTTCAAAGAGTAAAATAGAAGTTGATACTATAATTATGGAGGGATTAGTACGCTTAACGCAGTACACCAAATATATGAAAAAGTAATTACAAGATGACGAATGAGCTCAGTGAATTACGTTCACGAGAAGACGAAGAGTACAGAAAAGATCGCACAAATATTGACTGTGTAGAACAAATATTGAAAAAAGAGATGATGTGTTGCATTCATATGACTTTCTAATTCCACTATCATTTATTCTTTATATATCTTATACAAACTATTCTTACAAAAACGTATTACTTTCTCTTCTACGTATAGTAAGCAGGGGAAGTAATGCATTCCACCCAAAAATTCGATACCGAATTTCACTGAAAATTCATCTTTTGGGATGACCTGAATCCAAATAAGGCATTTTTGGAAACATTTCCGCGTGTGTGTGTGTGTGTGTGTGTGTGTGTGTCGTCTTTGAACAACATAACTCAAAGGCAAACAGGCGGAATAAATACGAAACCTTTGATTTTCTTAAAAATGAATTTTGCGATTTTGATTAAAATGTCATATGCTTAAGATATTTTTATGGCAAATGAAATGTATATCTTGAATTTTTTAGAAATGTCCTCAAAAGTCCTCTTCATTCTGAATGACTTCCGCATAACTGGTAAACCGTAAGTGAGAAACAAAATGTTACTACACAAAAAATATAGATCTCGTTAAAACACACAATTTATGCCTTTTTCAAACGGGAATTCGTTATTGCTTCATTTTTGTTTGTTTTTTTTTATCCTGGATATCCAAAGAGAATGGAATGCTCCACATAAGCAACCAGCTCTTAAACGATTTGACAATCGCTTAGAGATTACCATCTTGCCCTTGCAACTACAAGAAAATTAGCAATAAGATTAACATGAAGTAGATGGAGAATAAGTGTTTGTAAAAATAATTTGTACAAGAGTAGAGAAAGCCATGTGAGTGTTACACATCAGAGTTACTTCTATTTAGGCCCTATGGCCTAAGGTAGGCCCTATGGCCTGTTCCTTTTCGGAAACATCTTGCCATCTACGTCGGGGTCATCCGACATCCCGTACTCCCCGTAGTTTGTATGTATACAAAACTTGGATAAATCTTGTAGAAGGCATGTGTGCCTTTCAATTATTTTTAATTTCTACCATTTTATTATTTAAATTATAAATATCCAGGCGCTCTCGTGTGGTGTCATTTGTTACCTGATAGTGAAGGGTATACCCAACCACATATCTCAAATTTAATTTTGCTGTCTCTATCATTCTTCTATCTATCGTTTTAGAGGCAAATTCTCTGCTCCTTATGTCAGAACAACTACAGGTATATTTTATAACCTTTTATCATTGTTTATTTTTTTTGTCTTAATGTTTGAATTCCATTTTATTCTTCCACAGATACACTGCCGTTTGTGCAAATTGCAACACCAAGAAAAAATTATCCGAATAACTCCAAACTTGGTAGAAGTGTAGAAGAGTGTGCAAGCAATAACTGATTAGGTTTGCAGAGAGATGGGGTACACGTAGGCCGAGCAGAGCCCATTTAAATGAATTTTGAGTTCATTGGTTAAATTTTTCTTTTCTGTGGGGAATAACGCTTTAAATTGGGCTTCATGTTGATTATTGTTGTAATAAAATTCACAGCTCCTATAATGCTTGATACTCCTATCGTGTCGGTCCGACAAGGTGAGTGATAAACTTTTAAAATCTATACATTACCTTTGAGCCCTAATATTCAGTATTTGGTGTGCCTCCATGCGCTACAATTAGAGCTGCTACACGTCGTGGCATTGAATCAAAAAGTGTCTGAATAAGTTCCTGAGGGATTTCCCTCCACGCAGTTTGTATTCGAGCCCACAAATTCGTGATACTGGCTACTGCAGGACCGTGAAGCTCCAGGTGCTGACCAACCATATCCCAGGCATGTTCGATGGGCGACATGTCAGGCGAACGTGCACGCTAGGGAAGCAATGGTACCCGTCGCTCTTCGAAGAAGGCTTGTACATTCCTCGCAATATGTGGCCGGAATTGTCCTGTTGAAATGTGGCCTGTGGAGATGCCTGAAGCAGGGGGAGTACCTCAGGCTCTACAACCACCGCTAGTAAGCGGTTGCTGTTCAAAGTGCCCTCAATTCGTATGGAGGCGAGATCGGTTGTTGTAACCAATGGAACCCCAAATCATCACACCTGATGTTTGTCCGCTATGCCGCTCAACAATGCAGCCCTCCAGGTTGCGCTCACCGCGGTACCGATGGACATGTATACGGTCATTACTGCAGGATACGTTGAAGCATGAAAGACTACATTTTGCCACTCGGCACCCCAGTGACGCTGTTCACATGGTTATTGCAGTTGGAGGAGCTTGTGGTTTCTGGACAATGGAAGCCGACGTAATGGCATGCATGCAATCAGTCCAACCTGCAGTAGACAGCGACTAACCGTTGATGCAGACAAGTTCACACCAGTTGCAGTGCTCCAGCGTCGAGCCAACACTGTGGATGAAGCTGCACGGTCCGTTATGGCCATGCGGACAAGATGAGGGTCATCCCATGCTGTGGTCTAGTACCCGCTCTTCGCTGCGTACGACCTTCATCTATCCACTGCTTCCACACACGCATCACTGTCGTAGCAGCATGCCCTGTACGAGCCGAAATGTCACGGTATGACAAACCCCTTCCAGGAGACCAATCATTGTACCCCGTTCGAACTCACATGCCGATATGGCTCCCTTTGACGTCGACGGGGCATACTGGCACCCTCTTTATTGTTTTCACCTTGTTTGACAGCTCTGCACTGGCTACGCTGGGCGCCACACTGACCTTGTCGGACCGACACGAGAAGGTTCTGCTTGGCCTACGTGTACCCCATCTCTCTGCAAACCTAATCACTTATTGCTTGCACACTCTTCTACACTTCCACCAAGTTAGGAGTTATTCGGAAAATTCTTTCTTCGTGTTGCAATTTTCACAAACGGCTGTGTATTTATTGACTGTAAAAGCGTTTGACATGGTTCAAAAGTACAAAGTACATGATGTAAGGGAATGCAAGGGCTCTTCTAAAAATGTAATAACTGTTTTAAAATACAGAGTGGATCATTTAAGTTGAGACTGTACAATATCTCCAAAACTAAGCGTTGTAGAAAGAAATGTCTTGAATAAACTTTGCTTGATATCATTAGAAATAGTAAATGCCATTAGATGTGTTTTGTTTGAAGGGCGTTGTGATGGTCATTTTAGACACAATTTAATTTTTTAAATGGAACCTACGTTTTGTATGTTTTCTCAATATAAAATAGTTTATAAAAAGCTGTTAATTTTGTGATGAGGAATAAGGAAACAAAACAAAAAATGTTGGTTCCCAATTACGAAACATAACTTGACCCTCAAATGACCATCCATGGATGGCCCTATCATTCATTGCGCTCTTGGTACACAGATTCAGAATTTTCTTATTATTTGCGTTGGTGTAAGAGCATTGTAAGGTGATTTATACAAATGTTATTTAATTTTTTACGAAAAGTCAGAAAATAACATAAAAAGGTAGAGTAACATTTAAAAAAACTAAAATAGCCTTTAATGACCATCACCCTTTAATGTGCCCATAAATAAAGCTCAATATAATTTTTTTCTATACTCGCTCTACCACAAACTATTCTTTCAAAAGCTTATTATTGTATCTACTTCTTGTTAATACAGATAAAAATTCATTACACATTTACATATTTCGTTGTACGTATAAGAACAATACAGACAAATCTTACCAAAGCGGTCGCTATGTGATAGCTTTGAAATTCTGTTCTCTTTGCATGAACAAAATCTCAGAAATTGTTAATTTCACAAAAAATGAAAAATTATGTGCTTTAAGGACATTTACTTTTTTATGTAGTGAGATTTTGTCTAACCTACGGTTTATCATTATACAAAAGTAATTGAGAAAGAAGGAGACCACAGATTATTCCTAGAAAATTCAACATACCTGTAAATTTTGTTTCATAAGCAAATATATTAGCCCGATAAAAAGTCAATTGAGTTTTATTTATGGACGCTGTTTAACTACTATGCTTCTTAGCTTCCCATTCTATACTGGGCGTGATAGGCCGTAAATTTTGCTGGTTCGGAAAGACGTTTATTGGTTTGAGGTTATTTTACGTGTCGTAAACACACGACACGGGGCCACCGCCTTTACTTCCCTTCCGAAGGAAGCTATGTTAAGGATTTTTACGCTCGAAAAAAATCCGTCGCCCTCCGCCGGGTTTGAATCCGCGACCTCGGGAATTAGACTGGTATGGTATCCCTAGACCACGGAGGATGACCCTTAACCAGATGGTATTTTAATAAAAATCATTAGGACCATTTTTGAGAAAATAAGAAATAATGACAATTTTTTCACGTAAAGGGTGGTTTGGAGAGGGCAAATTTTCTTTAAAGTCTTCCGTGTCGCATCCTTGGAAGAAACTTTGTGGCAGTATTTTATATCACAACACTGTGAATGCCAGAGTGATTGTAGTGTAAATTAGCATTATTGTATGACAATGATTTGAGATGTTTGTTAATTATAAGCATTGTTAGGAAATAAGTTTACACGGCCTCACTGAAACTGACAATAGGAGCGGGTAACAATGTAGCGAGGGGGTGAGTTGTTTATTAATTATAAGAGACAAGCAAATGACGTCAGGGTAGCGTGCCTTTCTTTAGAAATGCAGGGAATATCTTCCCTAGAGTATATGTGTTCGTAATTTTGATTGGATATAAAAATAGACGCTAATGTTGGCGCGTTTTATTAACCAATAGCAGCTCGATTATAATCTTTAGGCATGTCGGGGTGAGGGAGTATAAATTCCGTGCCAGAGACGGGTAACGCACAGTTCAACAAAATAATTCACGGGTCACACGTCGCACAGTTTAATAGAATCATTCATGGGTTACCGTCGCGCAATTCTACAATCTCTCGCGTCGTAAAGTTAGTTAAAAAATGTGAAATACGCGAATTAATAATGTGCGGCAAATAAGTGATTATAGTTACATTTGAAAATATAACAGTTTCAGTCGGGCGTGTATCAAGAGTAATATATATGAAATTAATAAAGTGTGACGGCAATAAAAGTGTAAAAACAAATTCTTTTATCAGTGTTATCTTTTAGTAACAACTCCTTTCCGTTTACACACCCTGTTCAACAGATTTGCTCGACTGGGTAATAATAGCTAGCCGGAGGACAAAGAACTCAAAATTCAAAATAGTAAAACAATAACAGGCGCTCAGCAAATAAGATAACATGAAAGTAACCGCGACAACTTAAACATTAAGTATGCTATTTAACCCACTTTTAGATTTTGAGTTGTGCTGTTTACATACATACATAATATGTGTATGCATATATACATAGGACCCTTTTATAAAATCTTTTTTATTCAAGTTGCATCAAAACCTGTACTATCGGTGAAATCTCAGTATCGAAATTTTGGGTGGAATACAATACTTGTTAAGCAGAAGAAAAAGTAAAAAATGAAAGGCCTAAAAGGGAATTATTGCTCCGATCAACACTGGGTGAAGCGGTTAGTGTATAATAAAGCGTACAGGTGTATTTCTGTCGCGAACATCTACCCAGAGCATCAAACAAAATACTATAGGTTACGCCAGGGACAACTAGCTGCATTTATTCCAGGCGTTAACTCGAACAACATTGATTTAAATGTGCCTTAATGTTGTATCTAAAACAACTCTTTATTACTACGATCTGCCTACAAAAAAAGAAATGTGACTCATACAAACATGAGCGCCATCCCGAGTGCCACCATCCATCCCCAGCCGCCATCTGGGGGCCGTCTGGGTTTTCCCTTCCTAGTTCCATACTCTCCTCCTGGTGTGCTGTTGCCATTACGGACACCTCCCATGTAATCTGAAACAAATTTCACATCTTGTTAACACTAAGGGAAAGTTAATGTTAACATCCTGCTGCTCTGTACATCAGGTTGAACGCGTGTATTAAAGACTACACTTAAAATGTTTCAGCACTATCTTTTCTGCTATCTTTCAGAGATAGGAGAAAAAAAAATTTGATGTGTTGCATTTACAGTACTTTCTCTACTCATTGTTTGGCAAACTCTTCTTACAAAAGCCTATTCTTCTGTCTACTTGTTAATCGTGATAAACTTAGACTACACACACACACATACACATACACATACACATAGATATATGGGCATAAGAAGGAGTTGGCTAAAACAATACTCACATTTTTACTTTCTCTACTACGTATAGTAAGTAGGGGAAGTTCGATACTGAGATTTCACCGGAAATACATGTTTTGAGACCCCCTGAATCAAAAAACGCAGTTTTGGAAACATGTCCGTGTGTGTGTGTGTGTCTGTCTGTCTGTCTGTCTGTCTGTGTGTCTGTGAACATCATAACTCAGAAACGAACAGTCGGATAAACACCAAACTTAGTAGTTAGGTTCAGTATCTTCCAGAGATGCGACACGAAGGTTTTCAAGAAAATCCCCCCTCCCCAGAATACCCTTTACATGGAGCATTTTTCGAAAATTTTAATTTTCTCAAAAATGGCTCTAACGATTTTGCTTAAGATATCGTACATTTAAGATAGTTTCATGACAAATAAAATGTTTGGCTTTGAAATTCCATGCTCTTTGCATGACCACGAGCAAAGACGAAGCTGTTTTAAAATTCAAATTATAACAAAGAATATCTCGGAGATTTAATTTAATAAATAAGGATAACTAAAAGATAAAATTTAATTTTACTTAAATATGTGCTTTAATGAGATCAGTTTCCCCGTAGTGATATTTTGTCTACTTTTTATGGTTTGCCAATTATACTAAAGGAATTCACAATGGAAAGGACTACACAGACTATTCCCAAAATATTAAAAGATATTCATTTCATTTGTTATGCAAATATCTTAAGCATATTGTATTTTGACCGAGCGGAATGGTTCAGGCAGTTGCGTCTGTTGTCCGCATTCGGGAGGTCATGGGTTTGATTCCCGCGGCCGATCTTCCTGACTCATGGGTATTTTTCGCGGTTTCCCCGAGTCACTAGGCTAATGGCGGAAGGCTCATTGACTCCCCCGAATTTCTCTTCCCTCATTCACTCTCATTTCATCTTCCTCTTTCACGTTACAGATTGGCTACGGGGTTGTTTGTCGGAGGACTGTGGACAGATGGCGCAGATGGCTTCCGTATTGGAATTTCTTCTCGGCCCCGTCAGATGGAGGCCGCTAGAGGCTCCACTACTGGGTCGAGCTTTCTCTGGTCTCCGCTGGAGGGGACTTGTGAGTCACCCTACGGTGGTTTGGTAGGGCTGCCTTGAGCGCTCTCTGGCTGAGTAGTCAAGCTTGTAACTGTAAGGGACATCTGTGTGTCTCTGACGACCGGTCCTGCAGCCCATACGTCACCTGCGGTTCCTCCATCTCATCCGTTCCTCTCGGGGGTGTATACACAAAAGATCCCTGCTACAGTCCATTCGCATTCTTTTTGGCCAGGTCTGGAAGGAGGGAGAGCAGGTCGCCTAACTCTACAAATGTGCCATCCCCACCCTTCCCCAACTTGCTAGCCCAAAAAAATGCGAATGGACTATAGGTGCCCATCCAAAGAATAATTCTAATCCTAATCCTATGTATTTTAATCAAAATCTTAAAACGTTATCAAAATCAACAGCTTAAACACGAAGTTTGGTATTCGCCTCCCTTTTTATTTTTGAATTATGCTGTTCACACACCCACACAGAGACGATTTTTTCTAAAAAGGTCATTTCTGAATTCAGATTCGTCTATATCCGGTGAAATATCGATATCGAAATTTTTGGTGAAATGCAGTATTTGCTCTATTCACTATAGATAAGTAGTAGACAAAATAAAAAAATCTGATGTGTTACACTCACGTGACTTTCTCTACTCCTGTACAAACTATTTTTACAAACGCTTATTCTCCATCTACTTCATGTTAATCGAGATAAACATTTGCAGAGTCTATCTTATTTCTAATTTTCTTGTAGATGTAAGGGGAATATATATTTACAAGGACAATATAGAAATACAGTAGCCTTTAAGCACATACATATCTCTGAATAGCTGGTTGCTAGGTGCAGCACCATTCCCTTTCCCACAGATTAATACTCTTTGTATATCCAAGACAAAAAAATGAATAACTAATTCCCATTTGAGAAAAAGTACAAGTATTGGAACATTTAAGGGAATAACAAACAATATCTCGAAAATGGTTCACTCAACAAAAAAAATGTATATGACATAAATTGTGTATTTTAACGCGATCTACATTTTGTGTGTAGTAAAATTTTGTCTATCTCTTATGGTTTACTAGTTATGCAAAAGTCGTTCACAATGGAGAATACTTTTGGAGACATTCCCAGAAAATTCAAGATTTACTATTTATTTGTCATGAAAATATCTTAAACATATGATATTTTAATCAAAATCGTTAGAGCCATTTTTGAGAAAATTAAAATTTTCGAAAAATGTTCCATGTAAAGGGTACTCTGGGGTGGGGGGATTTTGTTGAAAACCTTCGTGTCGCATCTGTGGAAGATACTGAACCTAAATACCAAGTTTGGTGTTTAGCCGACTGTTCGTTTCTGAGTTATGCTGTTCACAGACAGACAGACAGACAGACAGACAGACACACAGACACGCACACGGACATGTTTCCAAAAATGCCTTTTTTTGGATTCAGGGGGTCTCAAAACATGTATTTCCGGTGAAATCTCGGTATCGAATTTTTGGGTGGAATACAATACTTCTCCTACTTACTATACGAAGTAGAGAAAGTAAAAAACCCTGAAAAAAGGAAGGCTTTTGGCATTCGCAGGTGGATGAGAGATTCCCGTTTGGAGGGTAATCGACTGCTGTTTAAAGCAGAATGCATACTTATTTTCTAAGGGTGGCTTGGATTACATTTCTGCTTTACAGGAACTATTACTTTAATCTCTGCTAGTGGTATTTCATTTCCAAGGCAATTTTTACACGTATCTATCTACAGTGGAATGTTCAATGAAAGCAACTAAAATCGAAACACACCTGTTATGATTTTGAAGGAAAGAACGACAGGAAATAAATTTGTTTCCGCTACATATGTATTTAATACAATATAAAAATGGTGCAGCATTTCTCAGCTAATACAAGAAATAGAAAAATCTTTATTTACTTATGTATTCACTGACAATAATGAAATCTGAATGAGAGTAAATTTTTCAATATTTAGAGAAATGCCATAAAAGAAAATAAATTATTTTATTTCAGCACTTGACGATAGAGCCCAAAAATTAACTATAGCTAAGTACCTAGTAGAAAAAGTAAAATGCCTTATGTGGATTCAGGGTCCTCAAAACATGTAATTCCGATCATATCTGGACATCGAATTTGTGGTTGAAATACAATGCTTCCTCCACTACAGTAGGTGGTAGAGAAAATCTGATGTATTACATTCATATAACTTTCTCAGGTTGGCCTCGTAGCTCAGTCGATATTGCATCTGTCTGCTACGGGAGGGGTCCCTATGCTCCCCAGTCTGGAAGTACTGTATTAATAAGAGTGTGAATGTGTGTATGATCTAATGTCTAAAATCCAATGACAACTATATATGAGTTACGAGGAAGTTTATATTTGCACCACGCTTTGGGCGTCAATTTAAAAGTATTTTATTAGCTCCACGTATGAACGCCAATTTGAGAAATGGTTTGTATTGTATTGAAGGAGTTGTATTATAGTTCAACTGTTGGGGAACCGAACTTGTAGTAAGTGCAACCGCACGTATGGTACCCGGTTTCCGGTAGCCTTCGCCCCAAGTGTACTTTCAGGTGGCCTTTGCCCCAAGTTTAAAAAAATATTAACTTTGTAATTTGACTGTTTCTTTAAGTATTATATTTATGTTTGCGTCGGCTGGGTCAGTAATTGTTAGAGACACGTTTCTCTTAGCAGGGTTTTGGTGCAACAAGAATGTAGGCTTACAAAGATTATAATTTTACTTCACTCCTTTTATTAATGCTTGATACGATTTAAATAACACTTCTGATATAGAGAGAGAGCTGTGTGATGTTGTTATTAAATACTTGCACTTTTTAATACGTAAACAATTTTTTTTTGTCTCGCACGAATACGTATTATACTTCTCGAGGACACTTTTTGCGTCTGGTTATTAACGCTGTCTGCAGGCAACTGACTTGATTTCAACCGTTAAACTTGTAAGTTTCTGTATTTCAAGTCTCTGATTAGCTAATCCTATTCCAATAGAATACCTTCATTTAACTAAAGCTTTTTCTGGTTGTTGATTGGCTATTTTATAAACTGTCACTAAAATTACATTATTCTTACTCCAAGAATCTCAAATAGTACTGTTAAACTTTCTTACTCATTATCGACTCAAGGTTACCTCATTTTTCCTCATTGTTAGCAACTTCTAACTTATTATTCTCACAGCTCCTACATTATTAAATTACGTAATATATTCACATAACATTATTGAACATGTATACAATAATATAAGCATATGAAATAACTGTTACATATATTTTACTAATTATTACATACACATATTGCTTCAAGGCAGCTGTTATTGAATTTACATATTACATAATTAGACTGAAATTATTTAAGTGTTAAAAATACTGCCGTTGCTGATAAACAATATATTCCGAAGATAAAGGACCGACGACATGAGCATTGCTGTTAAAGGTCGGATATAAATGCAACAATACAAATAAAACAGGAACTTTGTCTACCCATTACATTTTATATCGCCTCTACAAACCATTCATGCAAATGGCTTACTCTTATACTCGAACTAATTGTGATAAACGTTTGCATAAATAGTTTCATTACCCATTTTGTTGCAGACACTAAAGGGATAGCGATAGTCAACTAGCGCGTCGCCATGACATCGCAAGAAACAACTAAATATCCCTACAGCATTTTAAAAAATGACAAGTATTGAAAAATTCTAACCAATAGTAAACGGTTAATTATATCAGAAATGGATGCTGCCACAAAAGGTTCACTTTAAATAAATTGTTTTAAAGACATTTACATTTTTTGTGTAGTATGTTTTTGTCTTTTTTATGGTTACTCCATTTTACAAAACTTTTTCCGAATGCAGAGGACTTCACATGCTATTCCCAGAAAATTCCAGATAACATTTTGTTTGCCATGTAAATATATCGCTGTTTCTAATGATCCCCATATATGCCCTATGACCTTCGGGGGATACATCATTCCACCAAGCGATGACTGGACCCATTTCTGAGGTGGAAGCATTCAGCGAGCGGAATCCATTACTTCCGATGGTACCGAGTTCCCACTCAGGCGGCAAAGTCTGTGACCCGCATTCGGGAGGTCCCGGATCGATCCCCAGCGACCGCCCACTCTGACCCATTGGTTTTTCGTGGTTTCTTTGATCGACAGGTGAATGTTGGGGTGGTTCATCTTCTACCACGACTCTCCTCCCTCTCATTTCTTGAACCCATCATCTTCCTTGTCATATGTTTCAGGGTTGTAGGACCAGGCGACGGTGTTCGGTGGATTGCGGCTGGGCGGTGGCTTGCGCTCTGTAAAGGTCTCTTCCCTGGTGTCGCTGCAATACCGCTCAGTTAGGTCTCTCCTCAGCTTGGGGCTCCGCCCCGGGACTCTCAGGTTGGTGGCTTGTGGGCAGGGACCGCGCGGCGTCTGATACTTTCTATCTGGATACGTTAGGGACCCCGTCCACGCTTGTGCCCGTTGGCATCCGGATCTGGTGACCTTCCAGTCTATCACTTTATCCCTCCCTCCCACGCCTGTTACAGGCTATTTGCAGTGTTCTGCCCCGGTTCCCGGGGCCTCTCCATGATGGGTACCTTTACCTTTTCTTCCGATGGTACGGTGTGAGGGTGGCGGTGGAATGAGAAGATCTAAAGCTTTTATTGTGGACTCCGAACCACGGTGGGCCTTTGGGATACTTCGCATGA
Organism: Deroplatys truncata; assembly: GCA_030765065.1. Lineage (NCBI taxonomy): Eukaryota > Metazoa > Arthropoda > Insecta > Mantodea > Mantidae > Deroplatys > Deroplatys truncata. Next base: position 85,681,812 of record CM060976.1, on the reverse strand, counting down.
GTAAGTCAGAGGCCACCCCAGAGCAGCCGAGAACTGAACCCCGGACTCAGTACCAGAGGGTTGATTGCAGGTTGTCTATAAACCAAGTTATAAAAGACCACCTCTTATGTAAGACTATAACATACCAACTGGGATGGCTAAAAAGGTAACGTCTGTGGTCCCCATTTGGGAGGTCGTGGTTTCCATTCCCACAACCGACATTTCTGACGCATGGGTTTTTTCGGGGGGTTCCCTGGTTTGCTAGGCGAATGCTGGGAAGGATTATTACATCTCCGTAATTTCCTGTCCCTCCATTTCACCTCCATTCTCATTTCACTTCACCTTTCATCTGTTCGTTCTCTTTCAGGGCTGTAAATGTCGGAGGGAGATCTCGGCGTGTGCATGGCAGGGGAAAAAGGACGCTCTGAGTAAACCTTCGTCCCCCGGAACGGGGGGATCTCCCCCCCCCCTCTCCCGGGGGCGCTCCGTCAGGACCTGAGTAGAAAAGATCAGTGTAGGTTGAGGTTCCCCTCAACTCGTAATCCTATCCTATTAAGATTACAACATTATTCCTTTTTCCTTCAGTTTTGTGTAATTTTTTCCTGACTTCATGTGACGAGGATTGGGGAAGCAATATTAGAGTATGAGCTGCTTTTCAAAGAGTTACTATATTGTCATCAGTTAAAAGTGCAATATTTAAATAATAATAATAATAATAATAATATAGAATAATAATATACTCCTCAATTGATGTGTGTATAAAATGTGTGTAAATAAACTTTTGATACGTGATAAAGATATAGAATGAATTCAGAATATTTCATTAATTCAGAAATGAGAAATGACTATCCCAAGTACAATTTAGAAAGCTAGTTGTTCTCAAAATGGAGAAAGTACTCCACACTCAAGTTAAAATAGCAAAGCAATGGAACATCTTCGCCTTTAAAAAGCACTTCCAGTAGAAACTCCGTACATGTTTGTAATGTTTAACTCTCTTAAAATTATTAACATTTAGCAATATTTACATAGCTTCTGTATTTGACATTGCTTTGCCCCAATTAACCAGACCGCTTACTACATGTAAAATAACAGTATTACAAGCGTTGGTGCTATTATCTACAAACGGAAATGTATTTTGAGAATGATTTTTCATGCCGAAATATTCAACAAAACCGCGAAGTATATCTCGCAAGCTTTGCGTTGGTCTCGCCGAAGAGTGGAGAAATTGGAGTCTTCTTCCTTTATAGGCCCCGAGGCGACTCTCTTAGCTTGGAAGTATAACAAAGGACCAGGGAGGTCGACGGAGAGTGGAGAGTTACGTACGCACGGTGTGACAAGTCATGTCAGTTTGCCTCCATACAACACGTGACAGATTATAGACTCGCACAGTAAATAGAAGGGAGAATGTTGTACTTACCTTCAAAGACCTGCTACCGGTACCCTACATTTGCCTTCCACTGTCTTCTCTGCTTGTCATTCGGCAGGCCGGGTTTGGCTCTTAGTTGTACAGCTTTGTTGTTTAAGGTCTACTTCGAAGTTTACCTCACCCTGGAAGATAAAAACCACATAGCTTTAGATCTGCTGAAAAGCTTGTTTCAGGATTGCATCGACGTTCTTGTACAGCTATGTGCAAACAATCCCAATGGTCTAGGAACAACAAATTCATTTGCAATTTAGAAGCCACATATCTCCTTGCTCTTCTAATTCTCTATCTCTGAAGAATGCATGTCACACATTCAACACGTTTTCTACTTCCATCTCTACCATTTAATGCATCAGCTCACACTTAACATTATTTAAATAGAACTGATGTACACTTGTAACATATTTTGTTCTAACATTGGCATTTTTCCTTTATATAACTCTTATTTACCTACTTTCATTTCAGTTAGATATAGAAGCAGGGTTTGCTTGTGGCCAGAACTTAGTTAATTGTAATGATTTTTTCTAGAAAAAGCAAAAATATCCGTAGACATTTTGCACATAACTAAATACTTTGGTATACAGCTCTAAAAATTATCAGAAACCCAAAGAGAAATTGTATTGTTTTTCAACTATAAAATGAATAACAAATGTTGGCAACTAATAAAATTACTTGTTTCTGTTACCTTCTCCAACATTTACCTATAGTAGATGGAGGAAGAATTGTATTTCACCCAAAAATTCAATGTCAAGTTTTCACCAGAAATACATATATATATATATATATATATATATATATATATATATATATATATATATTGAGGTGCACTTGATTTTTAAAAATAGCATCTTTAAAGGGATGTGTGCATGTGAATGTGTGTGTTTAAACAGCATGGGATAAATACCAAATCTGGCATTATAAATTCGATTCTTTCAAAGATATGAAACGGGGATGTTCAATCCCACCCACACCAAGCTATCATTTAAATGGGAAATGTTTCATTATTTTATATACTCACAACTAGTAGATCTGAGTAATATACCATATGTTTAGAACTTTGCCTGACTAATACAATGTATGACTATCTTGAACTTTCTGTAAATGACGTGTGAAGTCCTTTTCACTTTGAATCCACCTTACTTACTACACGAACCATATCTCCTTAAAATCAATTTGTCTATTCTTGTGGCATGTACTGTTTCCGAGATATTCGTTGTTCTTAATTGGAATTTTCCAATGCTTTATATTTGTTGAAGTGATGTCATGCAAAGAACTTTTAAATTTTTAACCATTGTTTCAGCCTCCTGTATCCTTCTTGTACAACGAAATGGTAATGAAATAATTTCTGCATATATTGATCTCGCTTAAAATAATTTGCATAGAAAAACAAGGTTTCCTAAGATTAGTTTGTAGAAGAGAGACGAAAACGAACAATAGTGGGCAGAAAAATGTATGTGAATGTAAATTAAGATTATTACTTTCTCTACTACGTATAGTAAGTAGGGGAAGTATTGCATTCCACCCAAAAATTCGATACCGAGATTTCACCGGAAATACATGTTTTGAGACCTCCTGAATCCAAAAAAGGCATTTTTGGAAACATGTCCGTGTGTGTGTGTGTGTGTGTGTGTGTGTGTGTGTGTGTGTGTGCCTGTGAACAGCATAACTCAAAAACGAACAATCGGATAAGCACCAAACTTGGTATTTAGGTTCAGTATCTTCCAGAGATGTGACACGAAGGTTTTCAAGAAAATCCCCCCACCCCAGACTACCCTTTACATGGAAGATTTTTCGAAAATTTTAATTTTCTCAAAAATGGCTCTAACGATCTTGATGAAAATATCATATGTTTAAGATAATGTCATGAGAAATGAAATGTATATCTCGAATTTTCTGGGAATGTCTCCAAAAGTATTCTTCATTGTGAACGACTTTTGCATAACTGGTAAACCATAAGAGATAGACAAAATTTTAGTACACAAAAAATGTAGATTGCGTTAAAATACACAATTTATGTCATATACATTTCTTTTGTTGAGTGAACCGTTTTAGAGATATTGCTTGTTATTTCCTTAAATTTTCCAATACTTATACTTTTTCTCAAATTCGTTATTCATTTTTACTTTCTCTACTACCTATAGTAAGTAGGGGAAGTATTGCATTCCACCCAAAAATTCGATACCGAGATTTCACCGGAAATACATGTTTTGAGAATCACTGAATCCAAAAAAAGCATTTTTGGAAACATGTCCGTGTGTGTGTCTGTCTGTGTGTCTGTGTGTCTGTCTGTCTGTGTGTCTGTGTGTCTGTGTGTCTGTGAACAGCATAACTCAAAAACGAACAGTCGGATAAACACCAAACTTGGTATTTAGGTTCAGTATCTTCCAGAGATGCGACACGAAGGTTTTCAAGAAAATCCCCCCACCCCAGACTACCCTTTACATTGAACATTTTTCGAAAATTTTAATTTTCTCAAAAACTGCTCTAACGGTTTTGATTAAAATATCATATGTTTAAGATATTGTCATGACATATAAAATGTATATCTCGAATTTTCTGGGAATGTCTCCAAAAATATTCTTCATTGTGAACGACTTTTGCATAACTGGTAAACCATAAGAGATAGACAAAATTTTACTAAACAAAAAATGTAGATCGCGTTAAAATACACAACTTATGTCATATACGTTTCTTTTGTTGAGTGAACCGTTTTCGAGATATTGCTTGTTATTTCCTTAAATTTTCCAATACTTATACTTTTTCTCAAATTCGTTATTCATTTTTACTTTCTCTACTACGTATAGTAAGTAGGGGAAGTATTGCATTCCACCCAAAAATTCGATACCGAGATTTCACCGGAAATACATGTTTTGAGACCTCCTGAATCCAAAAAATCTGATGTGTTACACTCACGTGACTTTCTCTACTCTTGTACAATCTATTTTTACAAACGCCTATTCTCCATATGCTTTATGTTAATCGAGATATCGAGATGTCAATCTTATTGCTAATTTTCTTGTAGATGCAAGGGGAATATGGTAGCTTTTAAGCGATGGTCAAATATTTTAACGCTGGTTGCTATGCGGCGCATTCCATTCTCTTTGCAAGTCCAGGACATAAAAAAATGAATAACGAATTTGAGAAAAAGTATAAGTATTGGAAAATTTAAACGAATAACAAGCAATATCTCGAAAACGGTTCACTCAACAAAAGAAATGTATATGACATAAGTTGTGTATTTTAACGAGATCTACATTTTTTGTGTAGTAAAATTTTGTCTATCTCTTATGGTTTACCAGTTATGCAAAAGTCGTTCACAATGAGGAATACTTTTGGAGACATTCCCAGGAAATTCAAGATATACATTTCATTTCTCATTACATTATCTTAAACATATGATATTTTAATCAAAATCGTTAGAGCCATTTATGAAAAAATTAAAATTTTCGAAAAATGTTCCATGTAAAGGGTAGTCTGGGGTGGGGGGATTTTCTTGAAAACCTTCGTGTCGCATCTCTGGAAGATACTGAAACTAAATACCAAGTTTGGTGTTTATCCGACTGTTCGTTTTTGAGTTATGCTGTTCACAGACACACACACACACACAGACACACAGACACACAGACACACACCCACACACACACACACATACACAGACACACACCCGGACATGTTTCCAAAAATGCTTTTTTTGGATTCAGGAGGTTTCAAAACATGTATTTCCGGTGAAATCTCGGTATCGAATTTTTGGGTGGAATGCAATACTTCCCCTACTTACTATACGTAGTAGAGAAAGTAAAAATGAATAACGAATTTGAGAAAAAGTATAAGTATTGGAAAATTTAAGGAAATAACAAGCAATATCTCGAAAACGATTCACTCAACAAAAGAAATGTATATGACATGAGTTGTGTATTTTAACGCGATCTACATTGTTTGTGTAGTAAAATTTTATCTATCTCTTATGGTTTACCAGTTATGCAAAAGTCGTTCACAAAGAAGAATATTTTTGGAGACATTCCCAGAAAATTCGAGATATACATTTCATTTGTCATGACATTACCCTAAACATATGATATTTTCATCAAAATCGTTAGAGCCATTTTTGAGAAAATTAAAATTTTCGAAAAATCTTCCATGTAAAGGGTAGTCTGGGGTGGGGGGGATTTTCTTGAGAACCTTCGTGTCGCTTATCTGGAAGCTACTGAACCTAAATACCAAGTTTGGTGCTTATCCGATTGTTCGTTTTTGAGTTATGCTGTTTACAGACACACAGACACACACACACACGCACACACGCACGGACATGTTTCCAAAAATGCTTTTTTTGGATTCAGGAGGTCTCAAAACGTGTATTTCCGGTGAAATCTCGGTATCTAATTTTTGGGTGGAATGCAATACTTCCCCTACTTACTATACGTAGTAGAGAAAGTAAAAATCTGATGTGTTACACTCACATGACTTTCTCTACTCTTCTACAATCTAATTTTACAAACACTTATTCTCCATATGCTTCATGTTAATCGAGATATCGAGATGTCAATCTTATTGCTAATTTTCTTGTAGATGCAAGGGGAATATGGTAGCTTTTAAGCGATAGTCAAATATTTTAACGCTGGTTGCTATGTGGAGTATTCCATTCTCTTTGCATGTCCAGGACATAAAAAAATCTGATGTGTTACACTCACATGACTTTCTCTACTCTTGTACAATCTAATTTTACAAACGCCTATTCTCCATATGTTTCATGTTAATCGAGATATCGAGATGTCAATCTTATTGGTAATTTTCTTGTAGATGCAAGGGGAATATGGTAGCTTTTAAGCGATAGTCAAATATTTTAACGCTGGTTGCTATGTGGCGAATTCCATTCTCTTTGCATGTTCAGGACATAAAAAAAATCTGATGTGTTACACTCACATGACTTTCTCTACTCTTGTACAAACTATTATTACAAACGCTTCTTCTCCATATGTTTCATGTTAATCGAGATATCGAGATGTCAATCATATTGCTAATTTTCTTGTAGATGCAAGGAAATATGGTAGGTTTTAAGCGATAATCAAATATTTAAGCGCTGGTTGCTATGTGGCCCATTCCATTCTCTTTGCAAGTCCAGGACATAAAAAAAATGAGTAACGAATTTGAGAAAAAGTATAAGTATTGGAAAATTTAAGGGAATAACAAGCAATATCTCGAAAACGGTTCACTCAACAAAAGAAATGTATATGACATAAGTTGTGTATTTTAACGACATCTACATTTTTTGTGTAGTAAAATTTTGTCTATCTCTTATGGTTTACCAGTTATGCAAAAGTCGTTCACAATGAAGAATACTTTTGGAGACATTCCCAGAAAATTCGAGATATACATTTCATTTCTCATGACATTATCTTAAACATATGATATTTTAATCAAAATCGTTAGAGCCATTTTTGAGAAAATTAAAATTTTCGAAAAATGTTCCATGTAAAGGGTAGTCTGGGGAGGGGGGATTTTCTTGAAAACCTTCGTGTCGCATCTCTGGAAGATACTGAACCTAAATACCAAGTTTGGTGTTTATCCGACTGTTCGTTTTTGAGTTATGCTGTTCACAGACACACACACACACACACACACAGACACACACACAGACACACAGACACACACACAGACACACACACGGACATGTTTCCAAAAATGCTTTTTTTGGATTCAGGAGGTCTCAAAACATGTATTTCCGGTGAAATCTCGGTATCGAATTTTTGGGTGGAATGCAATACTTCCCCTACTTACTATACGTAGTAGAGAAAGTAAAAAAGCATTTTTGGAAACATGTCCGTGTGTGTGTCTGTGTGTGTGTCTGTGTGTGTGTCTGTGTGTGTGTGTGTCTGTGAACAGCATAACTCAAAAACGAACAGTCGGATAAACACCAAACTTGGTATTTAGGTTCAGTATCTTCCAGAGATGCGACACGAAGGTTTTCAAGAAAATCCCCCCTCCCCAGACTACCCTTTACATGGAACATTTTTCGAAAATTTTAATTTTCTCAAAAATGGCTCTAACGATTTTGATTAAAATATCATATGTTTAAGATAATGTCATGAGATGTGAAATGTATATTTCGAATTTTCTGGGAATGTCTCCAAAAGTATTCTTCATTGTGAACGACTTTTGCATAACTGGTAAACCATAGGAGATAGACAAAATTTTACTACACAAAAAATGTAGATGTCGTTAAAATACACAACTTATGTCATATACATTTCTTTTGTTGAGTGAACCGTTTTCGAGATATTGCTTGTTATTCCCTTAAATTTTCCAATACTTATACTTTTTCTCAAATTCGTTACTCATTTTTTTTATGTCCTGGACTTGCAAAGAGAATGGAATGGGCCACATAGCAACCAGCGCTTAAATATTTGATTATCGCTTAAAACCTACCATATTTCCCTTGCATCTACAAGAAAATTAGCAATATGATTGACATCTCGATATCTCGATTAACATGAAACATATGGAGAAGAAGCGTTTGTAATAATAGTTTGTACAAGAGTAGAGAAAGTCATGTGAGTGTAACACATCAGATTTTTTTTATGTCCTGAACATGCAAAGAGAATGGAATTCGCCACATAGCAACCAGCGTTAAAATATTTGACTATCGCTTAAAAGCTACCATATTCCCCTTGCATCTACAAGAAAATTACCAATAAGATTGACATCTCGATATCTCGATTAACATGAAACATATGGAGAATAGGCGTTTGTAAAATTAGATTGTACAAGAGTAGAGAAAGTCATGTGAGTGTAACACATCAGATTTTTTTATGTCCTGGACATGCAAAGAGAATGGAATACTCCACATAGCAACCAGCGTTAAAATATTTGACTATCGCTTAAAAGCTACCATATTCCCCTTGCATCTACAAGAAAATTAGCAATAAGATTGACATCTCGATATCTCGATTAACATGAAGCATATGGAGAATAAGCGTTTGTAAAATTAGATTGTAGAAGAGTAGAGAAAGTCATGTGAGTGTAACACATCAGATTTTTACTTTCTCTACTACGTATAGTAAGTAGGGGAAATATTGCATTCCACCCAAAAATTAGATACCGAGATTTCACCGGAAATACACGTTTTGAGACCTCCTGAATCCAAAAAAAGCATTTTTGGAAACATGTCCGTGTGTGTGTGTGTCTGTGTGTCTGTGAACAGCATAACTCAAAAACGAACAATCGGATAAGCACCAAACTTGGTATTTAGGTTCAGTAGCTTCCAGAGATGCGACACGAAGGTTTTCAAGAAAATCCCCCCCACCCCAGACTACCCTTTACATGGAAGATTTTTCGAAAATTTTAATTTTCTCAAAAATGGCTCTAACGATTTTGATGAAAATATCATATGTTTAGGGTAATGTCATGACAAATGAAATGTATATCTCGAATTTTCTGGGAATGTCTCCAAAAATATTCTTCTTTGTGAACGACTTTTGCATAACTGGTAAACCATAAGAGATAGATAAAATTTTACTACACAAACAATGTAGATCGCGTTAAAATACACAACTCATGTCATATACATTTCTTTTGTTGAGTGAATCGTTTTCGAGATATTGCTTGTTATTTCCTTAAATTTTCCAATACTTATACTTTTTCTCAAATTCGTTATTCATTTTTACTTTCTCTACTACGTATAGTAAGTAGGGGAAGTATTGCATTCCACCCAAAAATTCGATACCGAGATTTCACCGGAAATACATGTTTTGAAACCTCCTGAATCCAAAAAAAGCATTTTTGGAAACATGTCCGGGTGTGTGTCTGTGTATGTGTGTGTGTGTGTGGGTGTGTGTCTGTGTGTCTGTGTGTCTGTGTGTGTGTGTGTGTCTGTGAACAGCATAACTCAAAAACGAACAGTCGGATAAACACCAAACTTGGTATTTAGTTTCAGTATCTTCCAGAGATGCGACACGAAGGTTTTCAAGAAAATCCCCCCACCCCAGACTACCCTTTACATGGAACATTTTTCGAAAATTTTAATTTTTTCATAAATGGCTCTAACGATTTTGATTAAAATATCATATGTTTAAGATAATGTAATGAGAAATGAAATGTATATCTTGAATTTCCTGGGAATGTCTCCAAAAGTATTCCTCATTGTGAACGACTTTTGCATAACTGGTAAACCATAAGAGATAGACAAAATTTTACTACACAAAAAATGTAGATCTCGTTAAAATACACAACTTATGTCATATACATTTCTTTTGTTGAGTGAACCGTTTTCGAGATATTGCTTGTTATTCGTTTAAATTTTCCAATACTTATACTTTTTCTCAAATTCGTTATTCATTTTTTTATGTCCTGGACTTGCAAAGAGAATGGAATGCGCCGCATAGCAACCAGCGTTAAAATATTTGACCATCGCTTAAAAGCTACCATATTCCCCTTGCATCTACAAGAAAATTAGCAATAAGATTGACATCTCGATATCTCGATTAACATAAAGCATATGGAGAATAGGCGTTTGTAAAAATAGATTGTACAAGAGTAGAGAAAGTCACGTGAGTGTAACACATCAGATTTTTTTTATCGGAGACATGAAAACATTGGTAATTGTCAATATTTTTACTTTCTCTATTACGTATAGTAAGTAGGGTGAGTATTGTATTCCACCCAAAAATTCGATACCGAGATTTCACCGGAAATATATGTTTCGAAACCCCATTAATCTAAAAGAAGCATTTTTGGAAACATGTCCGTGTGTGTCTGTGTGTCTGTGAACAGCATAACTCAGAAACGAACAGTCGGATAAACACCAAACTTGGTATTTAGGTTCAGTATCTTCCAGAGATGCGACACGAAGGTTTTCAAGAAAATCCCCCCACCCCAGACTAACCTTTACATGGAATATTTTTCAAAAATTTTAATTTTCTCAAAAATGGCTCTAACGATTTTGATCAAAATATCATATGTTTAAGATATTGTCATGAGAAATGAAATGTATATCTCGAATTTTCTGGGAATGTCTCCAAAAGTATTCTTCATTGTGAACGACTTTTGCATAACTGGTAAACCATAAGAGAGAGACAAAATTTTAGTACACAAAAAATGTACATTGCGTTAAAATACACAATTTATGTCATATACATTTCTTTTGTTGAGTGAACCGTTTTCGAAATATTGCTTGTTATTTCCTTAAATTTTCCGATACTTATACTTTTTCTCAAATTCGTTATTCATTTTTACTTTCTCTACTACGTATAGTAAGTAGGGGAAGTATTGCATTCCACCCAAAAATTCGATACCGAGATTTCACCGGAAATACATGTTTTGAGACCTCCTGAATCCAAAAAAAGCATTTTTGGAAACATGTCCGTGTGTGTGTCTGTGTGTCTGTGTGTGTGTGTCTGTGTGTGTCTGTGTGTGTGTCTGTGTGTGTGTGAACAGCATAACTCAAAAACGAACAGTCGGATAAACACCAAACTTGGTATTTAGGTTCAGTATCTTCCAGAGATGCGACACGAAGGTTTTCAAGAAAATCCCCCCACCCCAGACTACCCTTTACATGGAACATTTTTCGAAAATTTTAATTTTCTCAAAAATGGCTCTAACGATTTTGTTTAAAATATCATATGTTTAAGATAATGCCATGAGAAATGAAATGTATATCTCGAATTTTCTGGGAATGTCTCCAAAAGTATTCTTCATTGTGAACGACTTTTGCATAACTGGTAAACCATAAGAGATAGACAAAATTTTACTACACAAAAAATGTTGATCTCGTTAAAATACACAACTTATGTTATATACATTTCTTTTGTTGAGTGAACCGTTTTCGAGATATTGCTTGTTATTCCCTTAAATTTTCCAATACTTATACTTTTTCTCAAATTCGTTATTCATTTTTTTATGTCCTGGACTTGCAAAGAGAATGGAATTCGACACATAGCAACCAGCGTTAAAATATTTGACCATCGCTTAAAAGCTACCATATTCCCCTTGCATCTACAAGAAAATTAGCAATAAGATTGACATCTCGATATCTCGATTAACATAAAGCATATGGAGAATAGGCGTTTGTAAAAATAGATTGTACAAGAGTAGAGAAAGTCATGTGAGTGTAACACATCAGATTTTTTTTTATGTCCTGGACATGCAAAGAGAATGGAATGCGCCACATAGCAACCAGCGTTAAAATATTTGATTATCGCTTAAAACCTACCATATTCCCCTTGCATCTACATGAAAATTACCAATAAAATTGACATCTCGATATCTCGATTAACATGAAGCATATGGAGAATAAGCGTTTGTAAAAATAGTTTGTACAAGAGTAGAGAAAGTCATGTGAGTGTAACACATCAGATTTTTAAAAAAGTATCCTAACCACATATTTGATTATTTGCACTTATTTATTCTATTCTGGATTATTATTTTCTCTACTACCTGCCTATAGTAGATAATGGAAGTAATGTATTACGTAAAAAACTTCTTATGGAGATTTAACTGGAAATACCTGTATCAGATCCCTAAACTCAAAAAATCATTTTTAAAAAGTTCCCATATGTTCGTGGATAGCATAGCTCCAAACCGGAAACTCGGATAAATCTAAACTTGATATTTAAGTCCATTCTCTTCCAAACACTTTCATAAAACTTTTACACCTCAGCAAAGGTTACTTTACTTTTTATGTTCCCAAAACCAACTCAAGGATTTGATTAAAGAGTCATATATTTAATATATTACCATGAAGAATAAAATATATATGTTGAATTTTCTCTATAAGCTTATGAAGAGACAGTTTTACTTTCTCTACTACGTATAGTAAGTAGGGGAAGTATTGTAATCCATCCAAAAATTCGATACCGAGATTTCACCGGAAATATGTTTTGAGGCCCCCTGAATCCAAAAATAGCATTTTTTAAAACATGTCTGTGTCTGTGAGCAGCATAACTCAAAAACGAACAGTCCGATAAACACCAAACCTGGTATTTAGGTTCAGTATCTTCCAGAGATGCGACACGAACGTTTTCAAGAAAATCCCCCCACCCAAGATTACCCTTTACATGGAACATTTTTCGAAAATTTTAATTTTCTCAAAAATGGTTTTAACGATTTTGAATAAAATACCATAATTTTAAGACATTTTTATGGCAAATGAATTGTATATCTCGAATTTTCAGGGAATGTCTCCAAAAGTATTCTTCATTGTGAACGACTTTTGCATAACTGGTAAACCATAAGAGATAGAAAAAAATTTACTACACAAAATATGTAAATCGCATTAAAATACACAATTTATGTCATATACATTTTGTTGTTGTTGAGTGAACCATTTTCGAGATATTGCTTGTTATTCCCTTAAATTTTCCAATACTTATACTTTTTCTCAAATGGGAATTTTTTTTGTGCTGGTAATGCAAAGAGAATGGAATACTCCGAATAGCAACTAGCTCTTAAAATATTTGACTATCGCTTAAAGTCTACCACTTGTCCTTGCATCTACAAGAAAATTAGCAATAAGATTATCATCTCGATATCTCGATTAACATGAAGCATATGGAGAATAAGTGTTTGTAACAAATAGTTTGTACAGGAGTAGAGAAAGTCATGTGAGTGTAACACATCAGATTTTTTGTTTTAATTTTGTGCAATTTTGTGTAAGTAGAAACGATAAAAGAGACACAATCTTACTTCAGAGAAAACGTAAAGCTTATTAAACTATACGATTTGTGTCAAATAATGTTAAACATATTTAGAGTTGCATATTTGCGTCATTTAGAAGATGGATGATTAGTTTCCAATTCTACTTTTTTCTTTTCCTTCTTGTAGATAGCTTGTAAATTTATTACCTCATCTTACGATAAACGTTTGAATGTTTCTTTTCCATCTGTTGTACTTATTGCTTAGTTTGAAATATGCATCGTATACAACGTTAAATTACGCAACCTTGTGATTTAGCCGTCCCAAAGTTTTGCAAGGTCATTACTCCGAAATCAAAATACTTCGTGTGCTTAATTTTAAAAGGGTTTGACAATTTTAAAATACCTATAAATGTTATGTAAGTATGTTATAAATTCAAAGGAATCAAATTTTAAGGAATGCTGTAATATACAATGTATGCTTCCGAATTTAAAGAGAATTAAGTCGTGTGTCTGTACCACAGATTTAATTTTGATCTCTTAATGCAACAGTTTAATTGCATGTGATGACTTCATAAGTATACTTTGTTAGTTAAGTTCTAAAAACTCTGAAAAATGGCATAGTACCTTTATTTGTAAATTATTTACAAAGATGCAGTCCTCTTAATGCAAAGACAAGTATATTGTCAGAGACGAGCGAATATCCGGTTTGGTTGAAGGTCGTTAACCCTTTACTTAAGACAAGGCTATTCTGCTTATAAACTTGCAAAAAACAGTTTAGCTTTCAGAGAACTTAGTAGTCGATTTACGGAGTATCTCTAATTTGTTTGCTAATCATTAGCGTATGTAGAAGAGTTCCTTGCCAGAAACAGTTCCGTTGGAGAATAAAATCCATTCATTGTGCGCCTTTTATCACCAATTTTTATCACTGTGGTATTTCTGCAGCGTTTAATGTAATTTAATTAGCGTGTACTCACTGACGCAACACCTTTCAGGAATATGTATGGTTTCTGTGGTTAACCATTACTGAGAACGGTAACAATTACACATGTTGAACCATTATCATTGAGGATTTTACATTAGCGGGGGCATTTCACTTTTCCTTTGTAATTTCTTATCGTCAATTTCATAAGTTTTAAAAGTTACTGATTACCAGAACCTGGAATTGGATGACTTATCAATGTTCGAAAAATTACCTATGAAATGATTTTAAAATTTTAAAAAATGACATAATGATTACAAAAATGACCTTGAACTCAGACTTTATTAATTACGTAAAATTAGTATACCGAAAGCTATAATTTAATTTGTGTATACAAGACGAGAAGTAAGTATAAGAATAATGATGAGATCATTCAGAAAAATAACTAAAATATATTCGATCCATGTTTTGTTTCATAAATTTGAAGAAAGAAAAAAAAGCTAAGAAAATTGTTTTTAAAGGAGGTCTTAGAAAATTGTAGCATTAACTCTTGGGTTCTCATATTATACAAAAGCCATAGTGAATGAAGAAGACTTCACAGCCTGACATGATACAAAAACGAGCACAAAGTAACCTAACTGAACACACTCATTAACCGAAAAAGGACCCTTCACCTACATGCAACCCTTGGCAAGAATGAGAGTAAAGGATTTATAAAGTTACTCTTTATTACTGCCGAACGAAATGGCTCCGCGATAATGTGTGAGGCTCACTTTCGGGAGTTCGATTCCCGTCGACCGCCCTTGGGTTTCCCTTGGTTTTCTCTGGTCGGTAGGCGAATGCGGGTGGTTTCTCATATATCACGACTTCCTTTGCGCTATTTCCATTTCATTGCGTTTCCTTTTCATGTTTCAGGTGTGCTTCTAGATATTGTGGCGTGTGGCGGTGCCGGACATATGATACGGTTTCTCACTCAAAGGTAAGAGTACTCCGCTTTGACACTAGAAGGCTGCTTGGTCGACCAGTAGTTCACCGCCCTCTCCAGGCAGCTCGAGCAGTGTGACGGGTCTTCGAGCCTAACTGTTAGGGACTTCCACGCGTCTCTGTGTCCTATTTGACTGCGACCTGTGGCCTCCTGTAGTTCCTACGTTTCAGTCACAACAGACCTGTGTAGGTCGCAGTGTGCAAGTTTCACCCTCCGTTTTATAATCTATAAATATAGTCTCAGTTGAATAATGAAATTTCTGAAGTTTGAATAGTTGAGAAAAAAATCGACAAAAATGCTCTAAAATTAGAAATGACATAAATTGACCAAAAGCGACCTAATGAATGTTCATTTTCATAATCTGATCCCACGTAGAGGATTTATGTAGAAGTTAGTAATGCTTATGATGCAGCAATTGAAAAATTATATACGATCAGAACTGGGGCCTTGCTAATTATTATTTTCTCATCAGTTTTACCTAAGTATCCATAAGCGACAAACTAGCTTCCCAAGTGTAAACCAGATATTTGCTTCATTTGTAATATTGAGGGTAACATTTCTACGCATAATAAAATTGTAAGAGGCATTCTTCTGTTCTATAATTATCCTTGCACATCAGTTGTGGATAGGCACTAGGCTGGAAAACTAAAAACTTCACTGCCACACTAGAACTCGCACAACTATGTGTGCAGATGTTCTTACCATATGCATATTGAACCTTTCTACCTAATGTATCTCAGTGAACTCTTAGGATAACTTCAATACTCTATATATAGTTTTTGAATATAATTTTTCAATTGTTTAATATTTGGTGCCTATAGAATTACTAAATGTGTATTCAGTAAAGTACCTGTATGTGATACCTCAATGTTACGTCATTAACTTACGAAGAAATAAATTTGTGAAATCGTGCAAATTAAGGCATATTGAAGAAGTTCAGTTAAAAGGTTGATAATTCCCATGTTTTGATCAAAACCTTTTCACAGTAATTTCGGATATTATGTTGTACTAATTGCATGTGAAATAATTATGTAAATCCACACATGAAAAATCTGAAAAATCAATCCAATTAAAAAAGATATAATTGAAGTGAAAAATCTTGAAACACCCAGCTACACGTAAACTATATTAATTATTGTTTGTTCATTCTGCGAGTTAAACATGAGAATTTTGTCTCGTTAATTTTGCTGAGCTTTTAAAGCGGATACGAATGTTTTCTGGAATTACTGTATATGCATTTCTGTTGTACTATAATAATGAATGCTAATTGTTCTTAAAATACAGCCTTTTGTGAGTCATACATTCCAGAACCAAGCGAGATGACTCCGCGCTGACGTGTGAGGCTCGCATTCGAGGGGTTCCCGGGTTCGATTCCCGCTGGCCGCCCGCTCTGACCTTGGGTTTTTCCTTTAGTTGGTAGGCGAATGCTGAGGAGGTTTCTCATCACAACTTCCTATACACGGTTTCCCTTTCATTCCGTTTTCCTCTCGTGTTTCAGGTATGTTCCTAGATTTTATGGTGTGTGGCGGTGGACAGATGGCGCACGTGCTTGCTCAAAGGAAAGAGCGAACACTAGAAGGTTACTTGGACTTCCGCGCATCTTTGCAGCCGCGGCGCGTAGACTCCTGTGGTTCCATTCACTCCATGCCTTCTTCCTGAGTGGGTGGAAGCCGCAATAATCTCGCTTAGGTAGCAGAAAATTATTATTAATAATTACTATTATGTTTGTTTCATCATTCGAATTATTTTTTCTTCTGTGTAAGTTGTGCGTGCCTCCTGAAAATATTTAACGTTCCCCGGAACCACTAGTCTCAAATATAGAGAGATTCCTGACAGCACACTTTTTTTTTTGTATATGTCAGAAAATACAATTCCATACTTCCAATGTTCTTCTCCCAGGCCGTCAATGGTGTTTTCCCCCTTTCCTTGAAAATGTGCTAAGGAAATAATCATAAGATAAATAAAACTTAAGAACAGAAATATTTGTGTACTACGAAGCCGTTCTTCGGCCCGACATTTGCGAAGCCGTAACCTTTGCTTCAAATGTTGATGCTGATATCTCAAAGTTGCCATCAATTTAATGTTATCTGCTTTGTTGTTGAGTTTTAGATGTCGTCATCTTCTAGCTGTACTTCGTTGTCTAGTCTGCGAGCTACTACAGTGGTATAGCTTAGGGTTCTTTGTCTCAGGGTATGTATGAGTGTGGTATAAGGATAAGGACAGTTTAGTTACCTGATAAATTTTAATGTTGACTAAAATATTCTGTTTCAAGAGAGTCGCCGAATGTTGAATTAATGAATTAAATTATTTCTAGAATAATAATTATACGAAGCGGCAGTTGCTGCTAGTCGCCGAAATTTTACTTGCAAAGATCCCTTACAACAGTGCTAAATCTTTCTAACAGCGGCACGTTTATAAGCACTACACAATATAAAACTGACATAAAGATCATCAGAGTAATCACAAGAGTCGTCATACGATTAAGTCACATGATTAGATCAGTAATATTAAGTAAGTCTGATTTAGAATACACGCTCTTTTCTTAGCTTATGCTCCGTCTACATATCATACGATTATGATCATACAAAAACCCTTACCAACTTTCACACTTACGCAGTTCAATCTTAAAATTCTACGTATGCGTATATCATATTGTTTCTGGCGGTACCTTGCTCGAATATCAGAATTTCATTCTCTTTCTAATTTACAGAATTCCTGTCTACGTAACTTTTCAAACCTAATGAACTCAACCCTAAGTGCACTCCAGAAACCTTAATGCTAATGCGTTCTCTGCTTGGCTGTTACTAATGTCCTTTCTTAACATGACTCGCTAATAACCTACTCCTCCGGACAAATACTTTAATTCAGGCTTATTGCATTAATCATTGATTTAATACACAGAAATTATTTATTGAAATTACTTCTCTATCTTACTGTCATTTCGTTATTTAATTATTTATGTTTTCCTGTCAAAAATTACGGTGTCAACTTTGTCCTGTTTTTGCATTAATTGCCTTCTCTGTTACCTTCCTATAGTAGGTAAGAAGTAGGTATTGTGTTCCACTAAAAAATTCAATGTCGAGATTTCACCAAAAGTAAATGTTTTGACGCCTCCTGAATAAAAAAATATATATTTGTAAAAGTTCCGTGTGTGCATGTGAGAGAAAAAGAGAGAACAGCATAACTAAAAAACGAAATGTCGGATAAGTATAAAACTTGGTACTTAAGTTTAACATCTTCCGAAAATGCGACACAAAGGCTTTCCAGAAAAATCCCCCCAATTATCCTTTACATGAACATTTTCTGAATTGTCCATGCATGAATCTTATTGCACGAATAATAAAGATCTCGTTAATGCACACAATTTATATCAAATAATTATATTTTGTGGAGTTAAGCATTTCCATTGAATTTTATCAAATTCGTTATTCGGTTTTTTCTTTCTACTTTTTTTTCTCGTGGTCATGCAAAGAGCATGGAATTTCAGAGCCATCACATAGCGACACGCTCTTTAAAAACCTGACTATCGCTTTACCTGCTGTATCGTACAACGAAATGTGTAAATGTGAATTCAGGGTTTATCTGGATTAATGGGAATAAGCTAGAGTAATAAGATTTTGTAGAAATAGGTTGTAGAAGAGCGAGTAGAGAACGTTATCTTTTTTTATTTTTCATTACTACAGATAGGAGCAATGCTGTTTATTGCGTTTAAGTGCCAAAAATATATAAGTATTTGTGTTACTTGTAAGAATAATATTTAAGACTGATTACACGCTTGGGTCGCATGATGCCTCTATGCACTTAGGTAAATCCTTCAGAAGCTTTATTTTGGACAGAGATATTTTTCAAGCAATGCTATCATGATATGCCATCATGCATTATGAGAATGTACCTACCCCTAAAGTGACAGTGCAATATAAGTCGAGCAACTGCGCGGGGTTATTAATTTTTACAGCCAGTGAAAATTACCTTCAGGCGAGAAATGGCAAGCTGCGGCAATTAAGAACGCTGTGGCGGGCAGCGGCAATTAAACGTTCTTTATCACTTTATTGCGGTATTAAGAACTGTTGGCGGAATTGTTATATTACAAGCTTTGTTGCTTCTGAGAAACACGTAGATTCTTTTCACGGAACCGAAATGTGGGTGTAGCTCCAGACGTCTTCGTCGCTTGTACTTACGAGACCCTCTATAGATGGATACTACAGCTTCAAGTAATTTATTAATTTTTAGGAGTAGCAGATATTTTTAAACTACTCAGTTTATTGTTATTATAAGATGCTGAATACTGAGGATGAGTTTGCTTCAGCACTATCATATAGTGAGCAGTCAAGGAAGTGAAAAGCTTACAGAGTAAAACCAAACATAAGTAAAGGAGGTGTTGCTTCAACCCAAAGCACTCGATAACAAAATTTCACTCTAAATCTATGTTTTGAAGTCGCCTGAAGTAAAAATTAACATATTGTGTTACATTTAATAATTTTTTCTACCCACTAACGTTTATTTTAATATAACTACTACAAACTATTCCTACGAAAGCGTATTTTTCTATCTACTCGATGTTAATTGAAATAAGTTTTCACAGAAATAGTATCATTGGATATTTCTTTCTAGATACACCCCTGGTCAAAAAAAAATCGCCATGTCTTGAACGCCAAATGATTCTAAGTCTTACACAGCAAAGCGCCTTGTTTACACCATACGCAATACAGATGTGTAGCCGCTGCAGTAAGTTGCTGTACAGCATTACTAAACATACTATCTACCATGAGTTTTCACTGTAGCTCTATGGCAAAGGTTACGGCCCTTTTGCGGTTAAGAATGCAGGTTCGCTTCTCACATTTGCAAACAGCTTTTTTCCTTAATTTTCTTCCGGTAATAATGTTTAATCAACACATAGTGGCAATGCATTTCATACACAGTATTCGGTAAAGTTAATAATACAATCCTTATTATAATGCTTCTTTAAGGGTTTATTCTAACGGCAATATGCTGCACACAAAACCACGTAATGCGTAGAAGGGTGCACAAACGCATCAGGCCCGAACACGAATAATATCGCGTTTGACAATGGCAGAACGCGCACACGAAGACATTGTCAATGCAGCAGGCTTTCCTGCTCGTAAACTGCAGCTTGTATTGGAGTCCCTGCAACTACAGCGCAGAGGTGGGTGAGATTACCTAGGGAAGGGATTAAACGGTTCTGGTTCTACGAATACGTGTGTCCACTCCCGAAATGAATGCAGTTTTAATGGCAGTAGAGAGAGGAACCCTTTTCAAACTGAAATGAGACACATTCACAATTCCCTGGATCAGCTTGAACAACTCTGCGACGCTTAAACGACTAAGATTCCTGGACAAACGGCAGCTAAAAAGCAACTTCTGACAGAGGATCACGATTCATTTGCCTTGCGTTTGCAAGCAAAATTTCAATCGCGACTGGAATAACATGATATTATCGGACGAGGTGACATTTTCTTCCACACGTAAGACATCGCGTCTACCGTCCAAAGGAGTCCCGATACAGTGCGAAACACTTGGCTTCACGATGTCATCATAATCGCGCTTCTGTATCTGTTTGGGCTGAATATCAAGGGACGGTCTAGGTGTGTTGTTGCAGCTTAAAGTTACACTGAACTGTGCGCAAAACACGGTAATACTAGGGAATATTTTTATTCCCTCTGTAAGGTTGAGATATCCTGATGGAATT
The DNA here is from genome assembly GCA_030765065.1 of Deroplatys truncata. Classification (NCBI taxonomy): domain Eukaryota; kingdom Metazoa; phylum Arthropoda; class Insecta; order Mantodea; family Mantidae; genus Deroplatys; species Deroplatys truncata. The sequence goes on along the minus strand of CM060976.1, from coordinate 85,661,172 downwards.
GTTTAATTCGTACAGGATAATCATCCGGTCTACACATGTCGAAAGGTTTCAAACTGGTTCTCAGAAAGGCAGCTATCAGAGTAATACACTGGTCTCCCTGTTCACTAGTTTTGAACCCTAACAAAAATATGTGGGCTGAGGTGACAAGGGAGCTGCGCTCGATTTTCCCCGCAGATGCGCGTAGGACAAAAGATGGCTTCTGGGCACAAATTCAAGAAGTCTGGGACGTTTAGCTTCTCATTCACGTTACTGCAGGGATTTAATTTCATCTATGCCCCGAAATTTATTTATTTTTGTGTTTTATGTTAGAGGATAATAGTTTATTTACATTTATTTATTTAGTAGTTATTTAAAACGAATGTTTTAGTGGAATTATGTTTTTGGTGCAAAAATATGCCCAAAATATGCTAAAATCATATTAATGGTTCTACACATCCAGTAATAAAATTAAAAGTATTAAAAACAACTAATGCCAGTTTTGAACCGAAGAGCTTATGAATGCAAGCAATGCCTTCTTAACCTCTCGGTCACCGTAACGTTGTTCCGTGTTCTGTTTTCAGTATAAGGTGACCATTGCGCTCACAGGCACAGACCACTCTCAGTTCCTGCATGTGCGCTGTGAACACAGCTGTTACGAAGGTACATGAAAACCTCCAATCGGCACATGGAAAATGCGAATGACTCATTTTTGTCCACGGATGTACAAGGAGATGCAGAAAATAGAGTCGATAGTCATATGTCGCTACATGCCCTCCTGTGAAATTTCGTACCATTTCCGTGACATTGCAAGAAACAATCGAATAGTGACATTACTTTAAAAATTATACGTATTGAAAAATTCAAGCCAATAATAATGGATATTTCGGATATGGTAGATGCCACAGAAAAGGCTTTTTGAAATAAACTGTGTTTTTAAACTACATTTTTGTTAAGTATATTTTTATGTATATCCTATGGCTTATGTGTTAAACGAAATTATATAAACTTCCTCCGGAATGAAGAGGACTTCTCAGGCTATTTACACGAAATTCAAGATATACATTTTATTCTTAGGTAAATATATTATATGGCATTTTAATGAAAATCATAAGACCTTTTTGAAAAAATAAAATTTTTGGAAATGTTTCATGTAAAGGGTAGTTTGGGGTAGAGGAATATTTCTAAGTATCGTAGTTTTGCATCTTTGGAAGATACTGAAATTTAATTACTCAGTGTGGTATTTATTCGGCATTTCATGTTTGAATTATGCACACACCCACAAATACACACACAGACGACATTGTTCTAAGAATGCTTTTTTGGGCTTTAGGGGCCTCAAAACATACTTTTTGGTGAAATAAAATCCCTCTTCTTACCTATTATAGGTAGGTGGTAGAGGAAGTAATACACATTTTATACGAAGGGGATGGATGTGTTTGCGTAAGAGAGAGAGAGAGAGAGCGATGCATGCTTGAGTTACACATCTAAGCGAGGTGGCTCCAAGGTAACGTGTGTGACTCTACTAAGTGATCGATGTGTGTACACGCGGTAATGCGTGCAACCAAGGTTTGATCCTGGCGACCGTCTGCTCTGAACCATGGGGTTTTCATGGATTTTCCGGGTCGGCAGTCGAATGCTGGGGTGGTTTATTTCCCATCACGACTCCCTTCCTCTCATTTCCTGTACCCATCATCTTCCTTGTCATCTGTTTCAGGTTTGTAGAACCAGGCGACGGTGCTCAGCGGGTTGCGGCTGGACGGTGGCTGTGCTCTGTGGAGATTTCTTCCTGACGTCTTCCAGGAACCGCTCGGTTGTATGCTCGCCTCTGGGTACTTTCGGGCAGGCGCTCCTTCGGGAACCTCCCGGAGGTCAGACCCAATGGGTGGGCGTTTGAGGCGTTAAATCTGGAAACATTAGGAAACCCATCCGTGCTTGCGCCCTTCCACATCCGCTTCTGGTCGCTCTTCGGGTCTCTCCTCTCATCCCCCCTCCCAAGTGGTCCGGTAGAAGCAGGGATCGGATGACCTGTGTGCAGTACTCTACCCCGGTTTCGGGGGCCCTTTCTGTTCATAAGTACCTATATTTTTACTCGTCTACTAAGGATTCAAAGCGAATATTTTTAAGAAACACTCCTTTTTCAAACAAAGAATTTACAAATTTGACTTGTAAATTTTTTCTCTAAAATATTTCCAAATATTTCTATATCATAATTTAATACTATGGTATAGAATAAAACTTATATTTAATTCTCTGCAAATAATTCGCGAACTAATTTTTATTAAGTAGTAAACAATACCTTACTACAAAAAGAAGTGCATGTTTTTATTAAAGCATGCACTTTATGTGAAATTAATATTGGCACTACTTATACCTGAAATGTTCTCCGTTCTTCCGAAAGTTAACCACATTTTAAGCAATTTAATTTGAAATGATTAGTGTTTCTCGTGTGTGTATGCAGTGTGCCAAATTGACACTCCCCGGAGAAACCTACTCTAGGCGATAACGGGCTCCACTAAAGGAAGATTGACATCTACGGGAACAGAAGTGAAACGACTATGGTAGTGGTTTGTCAAGGAGACGACAACAAGAAGAAGAAAGCGCGCAGTTAATTTGAGTTGTGTAGTACGTCAGGCCATGGTGATCGTCGACTGCGCGTGCGCCGGATCAGTTGCAGCTCTCCTCAACGTGCAGTCCACAAGGCTGATCAATCTTTCTTCGACGGCGAGAGAGGTCACGAGGAAAACAGCGGGACAGCGTTTAGATAAGGCATTCAGGACGGTATTTATAAATTCTTTTTTTGCTTAACTATTCAAAATTCTCTTTTGTAATTATTCACCGGGGAAAGATTGATTGTCCGAACTATAGATTTATTGGGGTTTAGATTTAAAAGATGTCGGTAAATGCGAGAGCAGGAAGCAAGTACGTAATTATTGTAATTTAATTTAATGTGTTGAAGCCGTTAAGAATGTAAAGAATTGTGAAAGAATAGGGGTTTCTGAAAGGTAATCATGTATATTATTGAATGCAAGTTTATTACATGAAAGAAATTCGGCTCATTAATTAATTATGTACTATATTTTCAAGTACAAATCTGCCATTATTCCTACATTCAATCCATTACCTCTTGGGTTAGAAAAACACGTTTCAGCAGAGAGTACGTGAAATGACCTCTTTTTAATGTGTTGACTGAGTTTCTTCGTGTAACCGCAACAAAACGTGTTCTACCACAGTGTTACAAAATTGAAAGAATTAAGACGCATGTTTGTTATGATTAATAAAAGTAGATATAAGGGCGGTTTATAATTAATCATTTCTATAAAAGCTATGAAAGTAATCACCAGAGAAAGTCGTCTGAAATTTCGTGCTTCTACGTTTAAATTTTATGAAAAATTAGCTTATATTCTGCTTGAGTAACCTCTCTATATAAGTGAATACTAATGTTAGGGTAGGATGGTATTTAATTTGGGTAGCTAACTGCTTTCAGGAAATAGGTGCCAAAGAGAAACACATAATTATGATGATGTTTAGGAATCTTACATATGTACACTTTCATGTGTACAATCCACAACAAACATTGTCATTGTTCTATGTAATAAATTTTTGACGCAAGAAAATCAGTGAGATATAACATATTATCTGTACAACCCTTAGTGAATAAGTCGATCTTATGTTCCGTGCTACTATTTAGGATCTACCTGCTTCCCTTCGAGATGTAATCAAGTTCAAAACCCTCGTGAGCAATTAGTACATTTTTATTAATGCTTAACACAGATTCACAACTAAATGTAATAGTAATAAGATTTAGCATACATAACATATACAGTACTTAGATAGGTAACTGTTACCGTTATGTTTATTAGACTTCTTCGACCATGTGATAATCGTCATTAGAGAGGAGAGAAATAAGATATGGGAGTTCCTTTAAAGTTCAACTTATATCTGTAATGCATTTACGTAAAATTTATCACCGCTGTTTTTGATTGTCTTAAAGTCAGTTGCGGAATTTAATTTCATACCGGCATGTTGCCATGATAGCTAAGTGGTCAGAGTAACCGAATGGAAATTGGAAGATCCGTGGTTCAAATCCCAGCGATGGCATTGAATTTTTCAGTCGTCTGATTCTACCTTCCCAAACAACCACGGCTTTTGTGGAAGAACAATTCTATATTTACACCTATGCTTTGCCCTTTATTCCATCACAAGTGGATAAATTATGAAACATAGTCATGACGTATTGAAACTTTCACTGTAACTACCAGGATTGGCAACTTGGGAAGTGTTGGTAATTGTAGTTATACCGCTTTTACTGACAGAGTGAAAGAGAAGGCTTTTGTGTCTTAACCCCATTATAATAACTGCACATAGGCACAAATAACTTATATTACATTCATAAATGAATACATAGCTTTAACGTTTACGTGCTTTATTTTGTGTTGGAAATAATGCGGCAAGTTTGCAATTTTACTTGTTCATTTTTTGGAAAAATAATTCGAAAAAGGCCATGCATTCCATTTTTACTTTCTCTACTACGTATAGTAGGGGAAGTGTTGTATTCCACCCAAAAATTCGATGTCGAAATTTCACCGGAAATATATGTTTTAAGACGCCTGAATTCAAATAAAGTATTTTTGAAAACATGTTCACGTCTGTGCCTGTCTGTCTGTGAACAGCATAACTCAAAAGCGAAAAGTCGGATAGTACCAATTGGTTAACTTAGTTACAATGGGACGTATTAACTTGGTATTTGAGTTTAGTATCTTCAAGGATGCAACACGAAGATTTTCAAGAAAATTCTCCCAACCAAAATACCCTTTACATGGAATATTTTTTCGAAAATTTTGATTTTCTAAAAAATGGTTAATGATTTTGATTAAAATACCCTATATGAAAGACATCTACATGGCAAATAAAATGTAAATCTGAATTTTCTGGGAAGAGTCTAGAAAGCCCTCTTCATTTGGAAGAAATTTTATATAATCTTATATAACCTGTAAACGTTAACCGATGGACAAAAACGTACCAGACAACAAATGTAGATCTCTTCAAAATACACAATTTACTTAAAATAAGTTGTTGTTTTTTGGCAAAGACGTTTCTGAGATATCCGTTATTAAAGTTCGAATTGTTCAATACTTGTCATTCTTTTAAAGTCCCATCAATTTTCAGGTGTTTCTCGCGGTTGCATGGAATCAGTATGGAATTTTAAGGCCAGCATATAGCGTCCAGTTCTTAATTATTCGACTATCGCTGTTCTCCTTGTATTTATAACGAAATGGCATTGCAGCTATGTTTGCATAGGTTTATTTGGATTAAATGTAGTATATAGAATAATAAGCTTTAGTAAGAATAGTTTGTATATCCATGAATAAAGATAGAGGGTAGAGAAAGTCCTGTGAATGTATCACTTCAGATTTTTTATTTATTTAAAGCAAATTTGAAATGAATCAAGAAATGTTCAAGCAAATTTCAATCTGCATTTCTGTAGTGGATCCCAAAAATTCATCTTCTAATAAGTTGTTTGCAAATTACCCTTAATTTTGTTTCGATTTCAACCAAATTCTAAAAGCACCAGTAAATGGTTGTAACTAGACATTTTATTTATCTAGGAGATAAAATAGATGTGGGGTGGAAAATGGAGAAGCAGAAGTGGAACTGGCAAAAGGGAAAGGAGCAATGTGATCTATTAAGAGGTTGTAAATATAAAGTACCGGACATAAATGTCAAATGGCTAGAAAAATATATAATATGATGGTTGAGGCTAAAACAATCTGACCCTAGATGGAGAATGGAAAATTGTGGATGTTGTACTAAGAAAATGTAGACGTAGCAAGTGCAACAGCAAAGATATTTACTGAAATCGAAATGAGAAGAGTGGCAAGGAACGGCGTGATAAATGAAAAAAGCGCAAACATATTTGTCTAGAATTTCTACATTTAGATGAAACGTATCTATTAAAATAACGCTTAGAATTTCAAGAAAAGAGTTTGAGCATTGAGTGGAGAAACAGCCTTCGAATTAATCCGAAGAATAATGAAGTGGGAAAATGTAGTAGGGGAGTACTTATGTAAAGTTAAAATAAATCAAACTGGAAGCTATGAAGGGAAGTAAATCACGAGAAGTATTGCAAGTTTCTTAGCACAACTAACTAAATAAATGTCTCTCGATTTTAAAGTTGTAGTTGCAGCGATTTGTCCGAAAACCCTAAACGTTTGTAGGCCTCACCGTATGCTCTACCGTTAATTTTGTACCAATTTTGATCAAATTTGAGAAGGCATTGATAAACTATATTCAAATTTAGATTCGTATCAGCGATTCGTTAAGCATTTCGTGCTTATGGACGGGTAGACAAAGCAATACTCAGAGGTGTTCTGCATTACCTAATCCTTCTATATTAAAACCCTCCTAGAGCCAAATTCTACCTGCGGAAGACGGCATACATTTCAATCCTTCTAGGGGTCAGCCAACATCCTGTGCAAGAAGAATCGCGATCCTTCTGTTTCTTCCGCAGTATTTGAATGCTAAGTTGTTTACAAGTATATAGGAACATGCCTAAGAATAAATAGTCCCTGATATCGACACACCTCGTGTATAATCTACCTGAAAGAGGTTTTGGTTATGAAGTGAAGAGGATACAATACAAGACATCAAAACTCGTCTCACGTAATGAAGAATTTCGACCTTCAAAACGCACAGTTTAATAACCCCGTGTTTCTGTTTAAGTAGGGCTCATGTTGAATAAATACTTGTCCTTCAAAAATAAGTTCCAACTGGTTTCCTTCCGGGCGTGGGAGTGTTTCAGGCAAGGCACAACATGTTAATGGCCTATTAAGTGACGCCAACTACAGGTGTGGTCTCTTGTTTGTACACTAGCTGTAATTTTATTGCAAGGGGTGTGAAATGTAACGCATTCCATAACGAAAACAGCTATCCCGTTATCTTAAAATCATGTACAGAGATTTAATTTTCCAGAAATCTGAGAGCCGCAAGAGAGCAGTTGCGAATCTGTAGATGTTGAGTGTGTGGCATGATTACACAAGGCAAAAGCGAAGGTTTGCATCCAGTTATCCGCTTTGTATTGGAACATATATACCACGTGATTCACCAGTCCCTTATAATTTTGTTTGTACTACCTGCGGTTTAATGAAAGCCTTCAAACATAGGTATCTCCCCTTCTATGATTAGCCCAAAGTCAGGTTTAGATTAAGATTCTAGAAAACCAAAAATGCATTTATAACGTTTTGGAAACTAATGGACGAGTACGAATGCAATAGTACATATATGGCGATCAAGTGGGGTAAATCATATTTGCATAACGAGGATTAAGTTTGAAAACACGAGACGAGGTTCAGTATCTTCACTCGCAAATTTCTGCAAAGAACTTAACGCATGTGCATTGTGTACTATCAAGGAAAAAATGTACACTTTTCGCGGGCCAGTATCATACAGGCGTTAGGTGAGTAGGGGGTATGAAAACTAAATCGGCTGTGGTTGTAGATCTATACTGTCGTGGCCGCCATTTTAACCTGTCAATCACTTCGAAGATTTCTATGGCTATATTAACCCAGTATGGCGAAACCAGGACTAAATATCACAAAACAAGTTGCAATTCTCTCGCTGATGAGCTATTAACTGCATAGCATTGACAAGAAAATGGAGAACACGTGGAATGATGATTTTAATAGAACCAACATCTATGTTATATATATATAACCCACGAACTAACATTTGCTGCCGTATCTCATTGGTAAAACGCACGCTATTACAAGTGTGCCGAGTGTTCGTGGTTTGATTCCCAGCTTGTCGTCATACCTTTATTCCAACTTTTTCACCTTGTAAGACGCAGTAATAAACAAATTTACAGTTTTCTTGCAGCTAGGTTATTACTACATGATTTCAAACAAAATGCGAGGAGGGTGAATGACAATTTTAATGAAGTCAACTTCTAAATGCTGTATACAATGCATCTGATCACAGCAATAAGCTAATATATAAAATAACAAGAAACTGATAAATTCTCATCTTGAGAAAAGCAAACCTACAGATGCAATTCTAATTGTGTATAATTCGATGGAATATATACATAAAACTGAAAATGTATATTCTGTGTAACTACTAGTTATAAGAAATATAAATATAAATAACATAAAGACGATAGCCAAGGATAATGGTGCTTAAATAGCAAACTAAACAAGTGGTATTTCATAGCTGAGTCCAAGCCATATATGAAGAAATAAATTAATTTCTGAAACACTTCAGATTTATAGATAATTTATTTCTCCTGGAACAAGAACTTGTCGCAACAACGAATGGAAAAGAAAAATGAAATCTTGATTTTATCATTTCATCATGTAGTAATAACTTAGCTGCAAGAAAACTGAAAATTTGTTTATTATTGCGTCTTAAAAGGTGAAAAAGTTGGAATAAAAGGTATAAGCAAATGCAGAGGTTCGAACCGTGAACTCTCGGCACACTTGTAACAACGTGCGTTTTACCAATGAGCTATGGCAGCAGGTATTAATGTCTACGTTACATATAACATAGATGTTGATTTTATTAAAATCATCATTCCACGTGTTTTCCGTTTTCTTGTCAATGCCGTGTACTTAATAGTTCAGCAGCGAGAGAATTACAACTTCTTTTGCGATATTTATTCCATGTTTCGCCATATTGGGTTAATATAGCCATAGAAATCTTCGAAGTAAGTGACAGGTTAAAATGGCGGTCACGACAGTACACATCTACGACTACGGTCGATTTAATTTTCATACCCCCTACTCACAAAACACCTGAATGATACTGACCCGCGAAAAGTGTACATTTAATTTCTTGAAAGATAGTACCATTTTTCGTGATGGCGAATACAAATATTATGCCACATTGTTACATAGCCACCACTGCATCCAAAGGACTACGAGGCGTTTATTCAAAATAAGTACCGTTTTAACATTTTTCTGCAGCGCTACAGTTGCGAATTTGATCATGCACGATCACTATCTCCATTCATTAGGGAGCCAGAAGCAGCTGTGAGCGATCGTCACTTTGTATTTTCCTGTTATTAGAGAGTTTCGAAATGTTCAAAGCAATCGAACGACTCGCCGACTGTGAAGTCATATCAGTGATTCGTTGTTTTGAATGCGAGAAATGTTACGCCATCAAATATTCATCGCCAGTTGTGTGAGATTTATGGGGAAACAATAATGAGTGACAATGCCCGGCGACACACAGCCAAGCAAACTTGAAATCTGATCGCATCTTTTGCTTCGGAACATTTCGACCATTCTTCCTATATCCGGATTTGGCAGCGAGCGATTTTCATGTTTTTCAATTGAAGAAATTCCTTGGTCGAAAACATTTCAACGACGATGATGTGAAACAAGAAATGCAGACTTGGTTTTCATCACAACGGCATCATTCTTTGATGAAGGCATACAAAAGCTGGTTTCCCGTAACGACATGTGCCTGAATAACGGCGGGGAAGTAGTGCAAGGTGTAAGCTAATGAATGATGATAAAGTACTTGGAAATTAAGGTTGTGTTAATTTTTTTAAAAAATGATCAATGCTTACTTTAAAAACACGCCTCATACATATCTTTCCCGGATATTTCCCTTTCTCAGTGTTCGTTGCCTTCAGTATTTACAGATTTTATATCCGTTGCGGAAATGTTACCGTGTAGTTGAATATTGTAGTTTGAGTGGCAACAATGATAAAATCAAGTTTCATTTTACTCATTGTCACATTTATTTCAAACACGATGTATTAATGAAAATATTTTAGTGCAAATTCATATTAATAGCTTTATGAAAATAATTATTAACTCTTTTCATTAATAATTAAAGATATTTGACTTTCCAACAAATAATGCTTTTATACATACATATATACAACTTGTTCTCCTGTATTCATCGGTATTGTTGTCGAATAAAGATTAATTCATATTTAATACGTGCCGTCCCTTCTCCTTTATGCCATCCTCTGAAAAAGTTTCTTTGAGTGTTGATTCTCCCCAGAATCTCGTTTTCTGTTACCTTCTTGTTTCATATACATATATATATATATAACACATAAAATTTAATTACATTAAATATATGAAATTGTTTAATATAAGAATACTTATAAAATCACTTTAACGTCATTTAGCTAAGGCTATTTACAATGATTAACCAATTATACTTTTTGGGATATTTTCATAAGTTCTGTATGTTATACATTGTTTATTTTTCGTCTCATAAGTTCTTCTTCTTTACCTTTTTGAAAATAATTAAACAAATTATAGTTAAATATTTACTGACAATTGTCCGTCGTATTATTTCTGCTACAATACGAAAATAAAATTAATTACTGTCAGCTGTGCAAAAGCAGTAGCAAGGTCGCAACGCTACCTTGAATGCGAATTATGATCGATTTGGCACACCTGGTAGTGCTGACCAAATTATATTTAAATGCTGCATGAATTAAATCGTAAGCTAATCTTAACAAATAAAGGTAAATAAAGACGATAATACTTCAATAGCAAAATCCATCTATGAACTTATTTGCACGTCTCCAACAGTGAGAACTTATTTGCAGCATTAAATACGTGTTATTGACGTTTGCGGTAAAAATGGAAAACTGCCGAAGGGCAGGAGCTTCAACTTCCCACGCATGATAGCATGAGCGGAAAGTGGATAAAAAGACACTATCGTCGAGAATAGCTACTTACGTAAGTGTATGGGAAAGTTAATTTTTTTCAGGACGAGTGAGATGATTATCGAAACGAGTCCTGAATAAAAAAAACACTTTCCTGCAGTTTCGTACAACATTTTCTTGTCGAAATACTTTAAATATTAGTTAAATATTGTACTGCATATTATGTTCGATATGGGCTGGGTCATATGTTTCATTTACTCATTGCAGGCCGAACAGTTAAGTTATTGGTTAAATAGTTGAAGGGATGTTGGTGTTGGAGTATAGAAAATAACTGAACGGAAATGTTCAACTTGACGTAGTGGTTTGAAGACGGAAAAACATGAAATTCCAGATGGTATGAAACACAAAAATATTTTAGTACACAAACACTATGGTCCGGTAGAGATTATAACGTTTCATGCAGCTCTCTGGCTGGGCAGTAAAGAAGTTGATTGAAACATCTAACATTTGCTGAGAGGCCATGGCGCATTAATGCAGGTTCTAATCCTGTTACATATTGTTGCATGCTGGGTAGAGGCCTGAAAGTTCACATGAAAATGAAATTAATTTCTAGTACCCAGCACGTACATTGAGGGGACGTATACTCACTTGGCCGCGGAGGACCGAAACGTGGTATGGAGGTTAAGAGGATGGCGTGGGTTTTTCACTGTACAAAATCCATGGCACAAATCTACTTACATATTCCTAGATTTATTTCCCAACCGTTTGGGGTTCCTACATTATTAAATATAAAAGGTGAGAGGAGATGTCCACCGATCCAAATGTAGGCTTGCACACCGATTCGCTTCTCACGGAATCCTAATTAAGACAGACGCTATATCCCCCACCACTCGTGGCTAGCAAATCTACCAGCCAGGAGTGACGTCATCCCAGTCAACACGAAAGGAAAGGAACAATATGTCTGGTAATGACAATGTAACCCCCAAATTATTATACACCACATCATGCATATCATCCAGAGAAAGATGAAAATAAGTGCCCAATCTGGCTCATTTATTCAGTTTTAATTTCTTTTACTTTGCCTCATCAAGCTTCTATTAATTTTTACTTGGTATTTCACACATCTTGCTACATTGACAGCGCATGATTCATCGGATCGCAGCAAAGAATAACCCGAGTCATAGAACGGTGGTCTTGACCTAGCTACTCATTTAGATAGATGCAAGCAATCACAAGGTCACAGGCTGCTGCAGGAGGCAGTTATTGGTACAGTATTTTCGTTTCTTGTTTAGGGTAGATAGGTTGGATTTGTTTCTGGATACCTGAATGAAGTGCTGGCAAGAATGGGTCCTGGGCTGATTATTATCATTCAATAATTACTGTTAAAACTTCTGCATTCGAAATATATTAATATTCCTTAGTTACTCTGACATAGTTTTGTTTAAAGTAATACTGTATAATTATATTGCATCTATAACAATACATGTATTGCTTCCTTTTCGTTGGTTTAAATAACATTTGTTTTTATTTAATTGTATTATTTTAAAATATTATGCACACTAAAAGTAACATTTACAATTAAATTACCCCTATTTAAAGCAGTTACGTTATGGTTTGTATTAAGTAAAATTCAAATGTATACTTGTAAATATTTTATATAGTTAGGGTATTTTCATTTCGGCGGTTGAAACATATTTGCTGTAAAGGGCAGTTAATCCTTTAATCGTACTAAGTAACATAGATTTGTAATTTATTGTGCATTGTTTTAAAAGAAAAGTATGTTATGCCTTTAGTGACTCGCTTATTTGCCTTCGAACCCAGATATTCAGAACGGTTTTGTTTACGTCGAGCCACCAACACCGATTACTGTACAAAGTACGAAGGTTTACGTGACAACGTTCATAGGAGGAAAAGATTGATAGTATGAATGTCTAATATAACCTATTTTAATGTGGGCATGTTAGCCCAGCACGTATGGGACGATAAATGTTATCACTAAGAATACAAGTATATTGTAAAAAGTGAGAAAAAGTTCGACAAGACTGCAACCCCCTACCCTCGTTTGCTATGCATGCGGGATTTTGTACAGACACCACATTTAGTTCATGTCCTCGAAAGTGAGTACTCTCTTTATTGCTATACTTAAAATATCCTGTTTTATGTCTATTTTGTTCCATAAAGCCGATGATCGGTGGTTTCACTCTGGCTGTGACACTAATTTTGAAACTTGAACCTGCTTCTCAGTCTTAACCTATACACGATCTGTGTGAAAGAATTTAAGATATTTTTTTAAATTAAATCAAGTGCCCATCTATATCTAATCATGGAGCATAGGAAAAGCGTTACGAATTCCCCGAGAGGCAACTTTGCCGATACTTGTTGATAACTTTAGTTCCGACCAGTGTATTGAAGTACTGGCATCCACAGCATTTCTTTCACATCAATGGGGGGACTGAGTCAGCGAACCCGATGCCTTCAATGCGGGCAAGTGCAGCCCAAGTTCCTATTGCAGACACCCACACATAGAATGCAACGAAAGATTCTAATGAAGTTCACTTAGCTAGGCATTCTATCTAATCTACGAGAAGTTAAATAATGTAGATATTGAAGACGACGACGATGGTAATAATGGTGCTCATGATAATAACTATAACATAATCTCTAATTACTACAACGTAAATATATTAAACTTAAATACTTGGGATTTTACTTTTATTATATTTTCGAAAATGAAAGAAACCTTGTTTGGACCTCAACTGCTTTCTTCAGCAAGGTGTTGCTAGCAGATTATTGTTAAGACTTGAACAGAAGTTTTTTTTATGGAAAGGAAGCGGTTTTACACTAAAACTTTCATCGTTCACCAACTATTTATTCTAGAATTTCTGTCACTTGATTTAGGCATCCACACTATTACTCAGATATTAATTTCATTATCTCTCTTTCCATTGTTAGAAGATGCCAATGATGCCAGCACTAGAATACACTTGTAAGCACAACTGCGGAGGCTACAACAGTTAAAGTATGAAACAGTAAATAATAGAAATACATTATAATTACAAGCAGTGTTAACTAACGATTGTAATTGTAATTTTTGTAGCTCCTTTTAATTTCTGTAATCATATCGGGGACTTTGACTTGAGAAACAGCTGTGAACTGCAAGTTCTTTAACGTTGGATTTTGATCAATTCTAACTTGCAATACATCAGCATTCACTCCCACTTTCAGATTCTGCGAAGGGTCAGGAATGTTTCTGGTTAAAGAAAAGTTTCCCTGCCTCATTCGAGAATTTAACCCGGCGCCTCTGGGTTGAGGAGTCAGAATGCTGACCACTCGATCAGAGAGGCAATCTGTATAACTATTGTGTCCCGATATCGATGCGGAAAATGTTTTAGGTTCATCTGAGACACTTGTACGAAATAGTTTAGAAACTTAGATTTTTTCACTAGCGCTAGTAAAATGGTTCTTCTTCTAAACTTATTCTTCTTCAATGGATTACCCTCCTGTTTGTAGGACTTACAAGTCAATGCCTTGGGTCAGTAGCTTGTCGAGCAAGCAAATTCTGGATCATAACTTATACAGGAACAACCCAATGACTGGTATGACGGTGAAGCAGAAGAAGAAGAAGAAGAAGAAGAAGAAGAAAATGAAACGAAGTGATGAAAGGGATGATAGGAAAATTCGCGGATCAAATTGTCAACCCAGCTTGGCTTAGCGACTGAGAAAAACCGTGAAAAAAGCTTCGGTCAAGCGGTTTTAAAGCCGGGACCTTCCGAATGTGGGCCACACAGGTTACCTCCTGAGCCCTCCCGCTCGTAATCTCGCTTATAATCTGTGAAAATAAACAATTATGGACGAGGAAAAAATAATTATAAGAAAGGACTTGAGAAACAGAAAAGACCCGGAGAGCAGCCTTTTCAGAACCGAAGTTAAGTTAGCGGCTATGCAAAATATGCTGAACGTTAGCATTTGGCTCCTATAGACAGTTACATCAAGAAGGGCGACGCTACATCTAAATACACGGGCTATACACAGAAATATCCTTTCACGTCTGTTATCTGTATCTAAATAAAAGTGAATTATTTACGGATATTCCACTCGTGATTTTACTCCAAAAATGACTCCAAAAAAGTTCGAAAAAGATCAGATGTCACACATCGTACCACGTGGATCTATAAAGCAAGCTTTATACTTGTGGTAAGCAATACCTGTAACACATTAATCTCATTTTTGCACAATCGTGCGTTTTATACATTTTCCGATGATATTTACACAGAAGGAAATTTAGAATTCCAACACATGTATTCGTTTTCAAGGACACTCACACGTTCCAACATAAATTTGGTAACTGTAATAACATACAATATACACTAAGTGTGAAGAAAAATACTCTTGTAACCATAATTTGCATCTTTTTAATAATGAGTAGTAACACATTACACACTTCGAAGAGAATAACATTATTGAAAACAATCAAGTATAATTAAATGTGAAGAAGCATTTCATATTTCATTCTAGATTTTTCAGGAATCGATGGCACGCACCAATTTTCCATGCTTCTTCAATAATTGCGTCTTCATAACCCACGTCTCCGACTTCAAACTCATCTTGAAATACTAAATCTCTATACAGTCATATTATTTTGAAATAACCACGGTATCAACCATCAAATGATTGACTCAAAGCCCCCTAAGTTATAGTATACGTCGTATTAGTTATAGCTATTAAATTGACAGGTTGCATTACCGGAAACCCAGATTACGATGGTTAAGTTCATTATAAATCGATTTTTATTAATAATTCATTAAAATAATACATATTGTAATGATCTATATAAATCTCAGAAATTGATTTACCACTTATCTAGACACAAATTTTACAAAATTTATAACAATTATCAATATACAGAGAAAGATCCCCTAGTTTGAATATAGCACACAGTAAACGTGTTTAACAGCGTATTGTATATCTTACGCCCATTCTACGAAATGTTTAGTCAGAACCTCAACGTAACCACTTGAATTTACATACAATGGCTACTCCATTCACATCACCTGACTGTAAGCGAAAGGGAAATGTCCTTTCTAAAACGACACCCTGTCTCATCTGATTCATTAATGTATCACGTAATGTCAACACTGAGGTTAGTTATAACCTAGCGAGCGCATTACAATTAGATTCTAAAGTCGCCACTGAATTTTAGAGTCGAGTGATGAAACAACGTGAAATCCTTCGACCACGTAAATCGAGAGATAATATCGCATTACTCCCACACGAAGAATATTCAGAACACTTGGTGGAAGTAATACCAGTTTATATCAGATTACAAATATTCTAATAGATTAGTGGTTTACAGTTCTCCCAGCTAGGGCCCCTCTTCTAAGCTATGCAATTACATTGCCCCTGTAGTTATTACATATGCTTGTTTTTGCATAAAAATGCTGAAGCTTTAGAATAATCCAAGAGAGGGTTTCAAAATGTTGCAGTAACTGTAACAGGAAGGCAAATTGAAATGTATTACACAATCATGTGTCAAACTCCCAGTACTTTTTAAATCCTAAGTTTTGATTCTGAAAAGAAGCTTACTCTTTCTCTACCACCTTGTACCTATAGTAAGTAGAGGAAGTATTGCATTCCACCCAAATATTCGATACCAAGATTATACCGGAAATGCACTTTAGAGATTCCCTGAATCAAAAAAGCAGCTTTAGAAAAAAAAATCCGCGTGTGAGTGTATTGTTCTGTCCATGTGAGGGTCAGAACTCAAAAACGAAGCGTTGGTTAAATACCTGGTATTTAAGTTCATCTTCCAAGGAGCCGACACCAAGATTCTCAAGAAAATCCCTTCATCCCAAGCTATCCTTTACTTGGACAATTTCTCATTATTTTTATTTTCCCCAAAAGACCAAAGATTTTGATTAAAATAACATATTTTTTTAGATATTTTCTTGGCAAATAAAATGCACATATTGAATTTCCTGGGATTAGCCTGTCAAGCCTTCTTTATTCTGAATAACTTTGTATAATTAGTAAACCGTAGGAGGTACTAGTCGGCCACAATATGAGTGCGCTTGGAGGGAGCCACCGCTGTTTTTATTGACGATGCGAACGTCATCAAGGCTAGGATCAGAGGGGAGTGAAGGGCAAGGTGATAGGGGATTGTACAGTTACACAATGTAAACAGTACTACAATTGTAGACCTCAGCCTCGCTAGTAAATGCCACTCGGAACTACAGATGCTTTTTTTTCTTTTCTTTCTTTCTTACCTCACTGTCCTTTCGATGCTCCGCCACTTGTTCCATAACCATTTAGTTCCTCTACCCACAGTACGCAGTCATATCGTGGTCAACTAGTATACAAAATCTTAGCAGGAAAAACATATATATCTAGTTTAGGCACACAATATATTTCAAATAAAATGTTTGTTAATGTTAACCATTTCGAAATATTCTTTCCTATTGGTTTGAACTGCCAAAGACTTACACATTTTTCAAGTGGTTAGTTGCTGTTCTTTTTTTCTTGGTCATGCAAGGAACATGAATATTTTAAAGCTGTCACTTGTTAGCGATCCTGTTGTATCCTTCTTATACTAGCAACGGTACATGTAAATCTGTGATGAAGGTTTATCTCAATTGTCAAGAAGTAGGTAGAAGTTTTAGCTTTTGTAAAACAGTTTAGAAAAGAGTGAGTAAAGAATATCATGTGAATACAAAAAAGATTTTAACTCCTGTCGCTATTCGGTTGTTTCTGACGATGTCATAGAAAGAGTAACGAATTTCAAGACCGGGAGCAACCCACTTTTAAACATCTGAATATTGCTTTGGTTTCCTGTACCTTGCTTGCACCTACAACGAATGTGTAATGAAGTTATTTCCACAAGGGTTATCTCGACTAAGAAAAAGCAAAATTTATGGAATATATATAAAATAAAAAATAGTGGTTAGAGAAAGTCATGGAAATACAACACATCAAAAAATTTTAAATTGGTATTTTAACTCCATTCCTACAGCGTACGACACTTTAGAGCTGTGGACACTGGTGGTGTATGAAATGAAACAACTGAGATAGGAAATGTGGAAATTAAGCATTCTATGTTTAAGTTTAGGTTACCTTCCCGGCATTTATCTCGAAAATCTTTTGTCAGAAGGACCGTTTTGACAGGATTCGAACCAAGGATACCCCATTCACGAGTTTGCACCTAAACGACTTCTTCCCTCTGTCGGTAAATTTTAAATAAATTATTACTGCCACTCACATTAATCTATTTGAAGAATTTGAAATACAATTTTAATCAAACCCAAGGGAACAGTTCTCTTTACTCTTAGCAGCTATATTCTCTTATCAGAAAGTGATTCAGGTTTTAGTGATATTCAGGGATAAACGTAAAACCAACAATAAAATATTTAACACGCAAACAATTACAGGAGCCGTACTTGTGCTGTAAGTTATGGAACAAGAAATTATTTTAAGAAATAAAATAACGTACTAAACATCCTTGTGTGTTCAATGGTTGAATTAATATGCGTTAGAATTAAAATGTATTTTAATGTAATTTGAGATGGATTATGCGTTGAAAATATATGGAATTTTATTATCAAACTATTAGCAGTATTAATGTTTATTTATTTGATCAGACGTTTCTTCTTTCTTCTAGATAAGCTGCCCTGCCCCCCTCCCTTTGAAATTTTTCACGCCTCCTAGTTGAGAACTAGTGTGATAGATACACATAAAAATAAATACAAATCGAGATGTATGGCCGATTTACCTCTGATAGATTATAATTCTCAAGATATGCAACATTGCAGTACTGTGTAGTGGATCAAATCGATATTGTTCTGTTTGCCCACCGTTAGCTACGTGTGTAAACGAAAACAGACCACAGGAATAGCACCTATGTGCATTACAGAAATACAAAATTACTATTGTATTGCAATTCAACGTAATACAAATATGTCTAAAATGTGATCTACACCCATTTGGGTGTCTTAAAACCTTCATTTAGCGTTCATCCTAAGTGTAAAAATCTGATGTTACATTCACATGGCTTTCTCTGTAATTTATTTTTACTCAAGTTCTACACACTATTTTTAGGAACGTTTGTTGTTCTGATTTATATTAATGGAGCTAAACTTTGCAGAAATACTTTCATTGCACATTTCGTTGTATGCACAAGGAAGACAGAAGAAGCCGATAGTCAGATCTTTAAAACCGGCCGCTATATGCTGGATTTGAAACTCCAAACTCGTACCACGACATCGAGAGTAAAACAACCGAATAGTGACAGCGCTTTTAAGAAATAACAAAGATATTGAAAAATTCAAACCAATAATAACGGATATTTCGGAAATGGCTGGCGCCAAAAAAGTTATTTGTAATAAGTTGTGTGTTTTAAAGAGTTATACTTTTTTGGATAGTGGTTTTTGTCTCTCTCACAAAATTTACCAGTTAAAGAAAATTATACAAACTTCCTTCAGAAGAAAGAGGACTTCACAGGCTATTCCCAGAAAATACAAGATATACATGTTATTTGTCATGAAAAGTTCTAAAACATCTAATATTTCAATTAAATTCGTTAGCCATTTTTGAAATAAGAAACAATTTCGAAAACTGTTCCGTGTAAAGGGTAGTTTGGTGTCGGGGAACTTTCTTCAAATTTTCGTGTCCCATCTTTGGAACATATTAAACTTTCATACAAATTTCGTATTTAGCTGGCTTTTCGTTTTACAGATATGCAGTTCACACACACAAAAACGCGCACAAACGAACTTTGTTTTAAAAAATGTGTGTTTTGGGATTCAGGGATCTCAAAACATATTTCCGATGGAATCTCGACAGATAATTTACTTGCTATAATTAATGAAGCAGTTGGTACATATATAATAATAAAATGACATGCATTGCCCATACTGCATGCTATGTACCTGTGGCTGGGTGGGTGCGTCGTTGGTTCAAAACCTAGGACATACATATAGTTTTTGTAACTACAGTACTTGAAACTTTCACTTTCCATAGTGTTTAAGTTAAGTTTCAGTAGGATGTCTCACTCTTTGAATACAATATACCTATAAATAAGTTTAAATTATAGATAGATAAGGTATCTTTATTGGTTTCAAATTATTGAACTTATTACACAATAATTTAGTGCATGAGTCATGGACCGTACATGCATATTTCAGATACAAGGTATGTATCTTAACAGAACAATAAACAAACAAAAAAATTGATGTGTTACACTCACATGACTTTCTCTACTCTTGTACAAACTATTTTTACAAACGCTTATTCTCCATCTACTTCATGTTAATCGAGATAAACATTTGCAGACTCTATCTTATTGCTAAGTTTCTTGTAGATGTAAGGGGAATATATATTTACAAGGGCAATATAGAAATAGAGTAGCCTTTAAGCGCATACATATCTCTTAATAGCTGGTTGCTAGGTGCAGCACCATTCCCTTTGTCACAGATTAATACTCTTTGCATATACAAGACAAAAAATGAATAACGAATTCCCATTTGAGAAAATAAGTATTGAAAAATTTAAGGGATTGACAAGCAATATCTCGAAAATGGTCCACTCAACATCAAAAATCTATATGACATAAATTGTGTATTTTAACGCGAGCTACATTTATTGTGCAGTAAAATTTTGTCTATCTCTTACGGTTTACCAGTTATGCAAAAGTCGTTCATAATGAAGAATACTTTTGGAGACATTCCCAGAAAATTCAAGATATACATTTTATTTGTCATGAAAATATGTTAAACATATGATATTTTAATCAAAATCGTTAGCCATTTTTGAGAAAATTAAAATTTTCGAAAAATGTTCCACGTAAAGGGTAATCTGGGGTGGGGGATTTTCTTGAAAACATTCGTGTCGCATCTCTGGAAGTTACTAAACCTAAATACCAAGTTTGGTGTTTATCCGACTGGTCATTTCTGAGTTATGCTGTTCACAGACAGACACATAGACACACACACGGACATGTTTCCAAAAATGCTTTTTTACTTTCTCTACTACGTATAGTAAGTAGGGGAAGTATTGCATTCCACCCAAAAATTCGATACCGAGATTTCACCGGAAATACATGTTTTCAGACCTCCTGAATCCAAAAAAAGCATTTTTGGAAACATGTCCGTGTGTGTGTCTGTGTGTGTGTGTCTGTGTGTGTGTGTGTGTGTGTGTGTGTGTCTGTGAACAGCATAACTCAAAAACTAACAGTCGGATAAACACCAAACTTGGTATTTACGTTCAGTATCTTCCAGAGATGCGACACGAAGATTTTCAAGAAAATCCCCCCACCCCAGACTACCCTTTACATGGAAAATTTTTCGAAAATTTTAATTTTCTCAAAAATGGCTCTAACGATTTTGATGAAAATATCATATGTTTAAGATAATGCCATGAGAAATGAAATGTATATCTCGAAATTTCTGGGAATGTCTCCAAAAGTATTCTTCATTATGAACGACTTTTGCATAACTGGTAAACCATAAGAGATAGACAAAATTTTACTACACAAAAAATGTAGATCGCGTTACAATACACAACTTATATCATATAGATTTTTTTTTGTTGAGTGAACCGTTTTCGAGATATTGCTTGTTATTTCCTTAAATTTTCCAATACTTATACTTTTTCTCAAATTCGTTATTCATTTTTTTATGTCCTGGACTTGCAAAGAGAATGGAATGCGCCGCATAGCAACCAGCGTTAAAATATTTGACCATCGCTTAAAACCTACCATATTCCCGTTGCATCTACAAGAAAATTAGCAATAAGATTGACATCTCGATATCTCGATTAACATAAAGCATGTGGAGAATAGGCGTTTGTAAAAATAGATTGTACAAGAGTAGAGAAAGTCATGTGAGTGTAACACATCAGATTTTTTTTATTCAGATGGTCTCAAAACATGTATTTCCGGTGAAATCTCGGTATCGATTTTTTGGGTGGAATACAATACTTTCCCTACTTCTATACGTAGTAGAGAAAGTAAAAAAGGAAAATAGAGATGAACTGCCTTTGATTAACTAACAAATCTAACCTAGCTTCGCGCACTTCAGCCAAGAAATTGCCCATGGCTTTCCAGTTCCTCTGGTCAGCCAGTAGATCTCAACATGTCAATCTCCTTCTAGCAGGACCTAAGCATTTTCCTTTGAATTTAATTGTTCGCTGCTTCTCCCACTGTGCGCATTCCGCCAAAATATGTACCAGTCCTCATTCAAATCACAGAATATTCAGATTCTCCTGCCAGAATTGTCAGTCATCTTCTGTGCCCTCCAGCCCCCCAATCTAAACCATGCCATTCCTGATCTTCCCTATATGCCTCTTTACCCCAATTCAGTTTTATTTCATTTGCCAGACTTAGAAGGTTTAATTTTACAATCCCATTCTATTTCCTATTGGTTGATGTCTCTTAAGTCTTCTTTTGACACTTCTCTATTTTTTTTTGTCATTTGTTTCAGCTCTTTGCCATAGTGACCCCCATTCCTATTCTCCTCAAACCCCTTTCCAAATCAGCTGCCCAAAACTTAGGAGACAGGTTTTTTCGCTGGTATTTAAACATTTCGATCGTATTGTGGAGTTTTCCCGCTGCATCAGCCTCAGCCAGTACTTCACTGCTCTTATTTTGCAGTGTATTGTGTCTTCATAACATCCCACGTCCCTCAATACCGCCGAATTGGATGTGCCTTGTGAAACTCCAAGAACTCTTTTCCAAAATTCTACCTGTGTTCTATTTACATGCTCTGCTCTTTCCCATCCCCAGATTTCACTTCCGTATAACAAACTCGGCCTTATCATAGAGTTATACATCTTTTCTAATGTATCTACAGGTACATCCGGTATCCACGAGAGGGTACGTAATAATTCATTTAGCTGCCCTCATGCTTTATAGTTAGTTACTGATAGATGTTTGTTCCAATTCCTCTCATATTAAACATTACTCCTAAATAGGAGAAATGTTTAACGTTTTGTAGTTCTAGCCCCTTGTAATACCAATTTTCATCCCTGCCATACATATAGCATTTTTGAAAGCCATTGTTTTTGTTTTATTAAGGTTTACCACCAAACCCCATTGTTTACAATATTCTTCAAACCAATTAATACCTTTCTGTAAGCCTTCTATCGTCACTGATAAAATTGCAATGTCATCCGCGTATAAAAGTACAGGAATGCAGACATCGCCTACTTTGGAGCCATTCATTTCCTCTGCTGTTAACACGTCTGCTATATCGTCTATGAATAAATTGAACAACAGGGGCAATCAAATACACCCTTGAAGAACTCCTCTGCTGGTCGATTTAGATTCAGTTATTGTATATGTGTCTATTTTAATGATGAGATTCACACTATTGTAAATTTGCATCAGAACTTTCACCATTTACCAGAAAGTTCTTTGTGGAGAAGTTTCGCCCTAAGGGCATCCCTCGGCACGCTATCAAAACTATTTTGAAACCAACAAATGCACAATAAAGTTTCCCCCTATTTCTATTCAGATTTGAATCAATTAGTGTTTTAATACGAAAATATTGTCTGCAGTAGAGAACCCTTCCCTGAAACCCGCCTGAAATTTAGAAATTATATCGAACTCTCTGGGCAACCCTTAACGGATCATAGATAATTTTGCAATAAACCTTACCCAGTATAAATAACAGTGCAATTCCTCTACAATTTTCTAAATGCTGAGTGGTACCTTTTGACCTTGAATATTGGCTGAATAATTGCTGTTGTCCAAGCTTCAGGATACATTTCTCCGTCAAATAATTTTTAAAGGCCACCCACAAGAGGTCTAACATTTCAGGAATTTCTATGGAGCATTTAACAAATACGCTCGGAATTCCTTCTATTTCCGGTGCTTTGCGATTCTTTAGACCATTTATTGCCCGAACAATTCCCCCGTCACTTATTTCCTCATCTAGAATTGGAACTTTAGGATTTAAGCACAGTTCAGCGAAGGACAGCCGAGGTCCCTCCCAATTTTCCTCATCTACTTCAGCGTACACACTATTATAATACGCAAGCCATGTTTCTGATTTGATGTTTAATTCTGCTAACTACACTTTACACTTTATACTGCTTTCTAATTTCGGTATACGAAAGACACTTTTCCTCAGTACCCTCTCTTCTATACACCTTAAGTGCTATTTCAGCTTTTTTCTTCGCTTCTTTACATTTGCCGTTGTACAAGCCTGAAGCATTCAAGATTCTTTTGTTGTTTCGAATTCTCGTGCTTCTGCCAGCGATTATTAAAGTGTTTGTTATTGTTTTAATAACATGTTCCTCACTTCATTTTTACATGTCCCAACACGCAAAACAGTAAGACATTCTTCGCTTCCCTCTGGGTTCCACCGATATCTCAACGTAGATGACAAAGCAGCTTTATCATTAGTTTCCCCTACATTGATTGAGCATCTGTTTAAAGTAAGATGGGTGAGTGGTGCGATTCGACTCTATTTACAGTTTGGAAGTCCTCTATTAATGGTATCAATTCCTGTAAACAAATTACTAATCTATGATACTTCCTCCATTACTATTGATAAAAGTTAATTCCCCTACCTTATCTGATCCATACTTACCGTTTAGGATTTCCAATTTAAACGCATCACAAAAGGCTAGTAATTCTTTTCCACTGAATTTAGCACTATATCCTCACTTCGCCGCACTTCTCTCCTACAGTCTGCTTTCCCCCTTTCTACAGTAATATTTTCGCTTCTAATTCTGGCATTAAAATCTCCCATTATAATTAAGTCCGCTTTTGTGTGTATTTCCTGAATTTCTGCAATTTCTACAGTAATATTTTCGCTTCTAATTCTGGCATTAAAATCTCCCATTATAATTAAGTCCGCTTTTGTGTGTATTTCCTGAATTTCTGCAATCATGTCGGCAAAATCGATAAATAAGTTAGGGTTGGTATATCGGAATGCTGCTGGTTGTCGATATACTACAATCATACAAAACTCAAGTTCACTTAATTTATAATATATATGTAATGTTCCAAATACCTTAATATTTAACTGATGAAAAGTTATATCATGCTGGTCTTTAGATTCCACGGCAACAACTTCAGGGTACATGAAATGAAGCACCAGATCAGGGGTTTCAGTGGATACGACCAAAAGGCAGATCGTTCGTTATAAAGTTCATTGTTGCCACACTCATTGAAATGGAGTGCACAATTCAGTACATAAGCGAAGGTACCCGATAAAGTGAGCGATACTGGAATTGGTACCTCAGTTTGTGGAAATATACCCAGACAGTTGAAAGTGATGTGGTTTACTGGTGAAGCTTGGCGTCGTGTTTCAGGTTATGTAAATACAAGGATATGAACTTAGAAAGTTCTCATGCATCGTATGAGTCATCATTTCATCCAGGAAAACACTGAATTAAATTGCTAGTCAAGGGATCATCGAGCAAATTTTCTTTGAAAAAACGGTAAATACTGATAACATTTTCTCAGACTTTGTGGAACAGTAGACGACATGGAACATGGATGTTTTCAACAGGATGGTGCCACATAATGGCACACAGCAGCTTCTTCAAGGACCATCTTATCTCTAAAGTTTTTGGCCTCCAAGTTCAGAAGATAATAATCACCGGGTTATTTTCTGCGAGGTATCCCAAGGCAAGAGTACAGAAACAGACCACGAATCATCGATGATCTCCGGGAAAACAAGTCGAAACAAACAATCCTGAGGTACACATGCTGAGGCCTGTATCTAACAATATGGTGAAAAGGGCAACAGTGTGTCTTGAAAGGAGGAAGCATACTCTAGCATAGTTTCTGTCGTTATTTCTCCCAGAGATAACCTCTCACTCACACATGGGTACTTTCATGCATCATTATTTAGTCACTAAATAGAGTTGTTTAAACAGCAAGATCTCCCACAGTTTTCTATTTCACAATCACATCTGAAATTCAAGAAATAATTATGTAAGAGTTAAAAGAATCTAGTGTTGCTTTTTCTTCCCATTACAGAATCACACATGCCTCATCATATATTACCACAGCAATTATATAAAATGGAAGTCTTTGATCAACGTTACGTTATTCAAAATAAAATGTTCATTGGAAATGCTGTCATGCTAATCAATATGGATTTAATCAAATGCACGATGCGAAATAAAAACACTATTCATGCAGCAAGTTAGCATTTGTTAGTAATGGAGGCCACCGGAAAAGAAGAATAGTGTACATTTACAAAGTTTCTTCGTTGCCGCATCACAGTTCAACTTATAAGTGCTTGGCACATAGCTATTTATTAATGAACTACACATTTACTACAAGTATTTTCAGCAGTAATAAAGGGTACCTCATAATTTAATCAAAAGTATTAAGTCGTGTTTGCGAAAATATGAAAACAAAGAAAATGTCTCCAAATAAGGGATGTTTGAGACTGGTATGTTTACTTGAAAGTCTTCGTCAATGTCCTTGAACGATTTTCGACTCGACTATGAGTCGAGTCATCCAACTTTTCGTTTCTGAGTTATGCTGCACATACACAAATGTACGGACACAGAGGACCACAAAACTTGCGTTTCCGTGCATTTTCTACATAAAATTTTGCAGTGCTTCTGTCTTCCAATAGGTAAGTGGAAGAGAAACTGAAACTCAATCAGCCTTTGGAAGCTTTTGCCCTTCCTATCATTAACACCTTTATATACATATCTGAAAGGGCTCTACGCGAGATAAAAAAAAATGAATCTCCAAAGCTACATCTGCTGCAATCCTTCGCCGTATAATATGATCTTGTTTGCAAGAGCATTTTATCAGGTCAGGCAAAAGTATAAAAGCTGTTCCGTACATTTTTAATTTATTCTGTATTAATTTTGGGTTATATAAAAAAATATATCACTCTACAACTGGCAGTATCATACGAATGTTTTATACACCATTCCCTAATAACTTACGAATTGTTTATTACCGTTATTGATATTCAAACGTGCCAGTTCTTTCGTCATTAGTGTTTTTATCAAGCAATATTCACAAGCTCGGAAGACAATTACAAAAATCAATTTATATGTTGAGTATTATAGCACAGAGTACAATGTTGTATATTGGCTCGCTTTCCATGGATTAGATCCTGTTATAGCCAAGGGTATTATTAAAGGTGAAACATTAGAATTAGTTCGAATTTAAATACTTAGACTGCAATTTATCTAACCGAAAAAGTAAGGACTATGAATCGAAGCTTGCTAATACCAACAACTATTTGTTACGATTCTAAAAAGAATGAGACTAGACACATTCCTGAAATTTTATAAGGTAATGGCGCTCCCAACACTAATGTATGGGTCAGAAGTATGGATGACAGTGCAGCAGAAATGGAGAATGGAAACTGCAGACATGAAATTACTAAGGCCTCTATCAGGATATTCATTCCTACATCATAGAAAGAATAAAGAAATTAGAGCTGAAATACTGTGTGACACTATACATAGATGAATATAGAAATAAATGGAAAGAGCATGTCTTAAGGACGACTCAAGATAGAATACTCTTAAAAGTAGTCAAGTTCACATGAAGAAGTGGAAATATTGGCAGACCAAGAAAACGTTGGAGTAACCAATTTTAATCTTTCTATTGTTTTAAAAACGTCAACTTAGGAACGGAAAAGGCCAGAAGGTCCAAACCATGCTGTCAAAAAAGAAGCTTTTGGACCCTGAAGTAGAAGCGTTCTCATCGATAGCTAATATTTGTTCTTCAGATTTTGTCATTCTTATAATAGAGCTACTTATTGTACTTACGAAAAGGAAATTGGTAGTGTAATACTTCCTTATTTATTGTGGATCAAACGAAATTAGTACTGGGAGAGAAATGATTACTCTGATAACCGGTTTTGATTGCCCCGGAGGCATCTGTGAAAATGTTGCACTCATATGTTAGTCATCAGAAGTAGAACAGTCATACGTAATAATGTGTTAGATACCGACCAATCTGTGTAGTGATTCACTGAAAAGGTATCGACATTTCATTATTGCCTCCTATAAAAGCGATAACGCAACCTGTTATTTTCTTTAATCCTTAATCATATAGAGGATACATTGCAATGACTTTTGAATTAGCGGATGGCTATTACTGATGGTAGGTTTGAAACAGAATTGAAGCAGACAAGCATACTTCAAAATGTAAGACTTCAACTTCTCTTCAGTTTTGAAGTTAGGTTCTTTCAAATCATTAGGATTTCTATTCCTAAGCGGTTATTGAAACTATTGCATCCTGGAGATTCACAACTCCACTCACTTTAATATCTTAACTACAATCTCATTCTCCCTCCCTTCTTCCCTTTTCTCCATCTCTTCCCCTCCCTCTCTCTCGCAATGTGTAAATTGTTTTGAAATCCGACAATAGGTAATGTTCTTCTAATGTTAGTAAACATTAAGATATAAAGATAATGCCCTCAACATGTGCATATACTCCTTCCAAATAACCAAGAAACCACAGTTAAAGAAGAAAATTATGATAATTTTTTCGCATTATTTCTTTTTACTTTCTCTACTACGTATAGTAAGTAGGGGAAGTATTGTATTCCACCCAAAATTTCGATACCGAGATTTCACCGGAAATACATGTTTTGAGACCCCCTGAATCCAAAAAAAGCATTTTTGGAAACATGTCCGTGTGTGTGTCTGTGTGTCTGTCTGTGTGTGTGTCTGTGTGTCTGTGAACAGCATAACTCAGAAACGAACAGTCGGATAAACACCAAACTTGGTATTTAGGTTCAATATCTTCCAGGGATGCGACACGAACGTTTTCAACAAAATCCCCCCACCCCAGGATACCCTTTACATGGAAGATTTTTCGAAAATTTTAATTTTCTCAAAAATGGCTCTAACGATTTTGATTAAAATATCACAAGTTTAATATATTGTCATGACAAATAAAACGTATATCTTGAATTTTCTGGGAATGTCTCCAAAAGTGTTCTTCATTGTGAACGACATTTGCATAACCGGTAAACCATAAGAGATAGAGAAAATTTTACTACACAAAAAATATAGATCGCGTTAAAATACACAATTCATGTCATATACATTTTTTTTGTTGAGTGAACCATTTTCGAGATATTGCTTGTTATTCTCTTATATTTTTCAATACTTATTTTCTTAAATGGGAATTCGTTATTCATTTTTTTGTCTTTGATATGCAAAGAGTATTAATCTGTGGCAAAGGGAGTGGTGCTGCACCTAGCAACCAGCTATTAAGAGATATGTATGAGCTTAAAGGCTACTTGTATTTCCAAATTGCCCTTTAAATATATTATCCCCTTACATCTACAAGAAAATTAGCAATAAGATAGAGTCTGCAAATGTTTATCTCGATTAACATGAAGTAGATGGCGAATAAGCGTTTGTAAAAATAGTTTGTGCAAGAGTAGAGAAAGTCATGTGAGTGTAACACATCAGATTTTTCAATACTTATTTTCTCAAATGAGAATTCGTTATTCATTTTTCTGTCTTGGATATGCAAAGATAATTAATCTGTGGCAAAGAGAATGGTGCTGCACATAGCAACCAGCTATTAAGAGTAATGTCTATGCTTAAAGGCTACTGTATTTCTATATTGCCCTTGCAAATATATATTCCCCTTACATCTACAAGAAAATTAGCAATAAGATAGAGTCTGCAAATGTTTATCTCGATTAACATGAAGTAGATGGAGAATAAGCGTTTGTAGAAATAGTTCGTTCAAGAGTAGAGAAAGTCATGTGAGTGTAACACATCAGATTTTTTTCCCATAGTTAAGTTTCTATTTCTAGTTTTGCTTTACTATATTATACGTAAACCCTCATGCCGGAGACTAGACTTGGAAATACTCCGCCAGCGAAGGAACGCCAAAGTGAAACGCTCTTCATGTCCATGGCTACAGGATCGAGCTATTAAACATTAACCTTTTGCGAGCATGGATAAAGGTTCCTCAAAGATTCGTCCGATGAGATTTTGGTAATAAAACTTTCATAAAATTACACATTTAAATTTCACTTATTATTGAGTATCGTGAAAAATGCTATATAACAGAGGTAGTCCTTTTTTACCTTTAAGGCTGTGTTCATCACTCATTTCTAAATCTTCAAAAGTATTGTTTTTTACTTCAAATGTAAAACGTTTCTGCCTCCAGTACACTGTCACTGTTAGCCTAGGTCGTTAATCGTGGACTTGGGAGGTCTGCGGTTGTAAACCCTCCAGAACCGCCCTCGTTGACAAGTCCTTTTTTCAAGTTTTCCTCAATTCCCATAACTGGCAAATGCCGGGGAGGTGCAGTAAACTTAGACCTGGAACTTTTCCTTCCCACATTTCCTTTCCAAATTATTTCATTTCATGTATCTAAAGATTGGGCATTAAACACTATCCAAAAACTCTTTCTGTTTCCTCCACCCGTCCATAATTTTGTTGAACTTTCCCGCATTTTGAGGCTCTTTACACTGTCACTCAAATGAGCTTCCCCCCCTCCCTCAATCTTCATGTATGAATTTTTTTGGTTAAGTTTTCGGCAATTTATCTTTATTCTTTATACTATCACCAAATAACAAAAACTGAAAGATTGCTCTACTCAAATTGTCACTTCCACCAAATCTTCCTATGTGATTTACTTTGTTGGCTATAGCTAATAGTAACTTTGTGAAAGTGTGTGCAGCAAATTTTAGCGATTGTTTAAAGTGTACATTGCATTTATGTACCTTTATTAATTTACAGAAATGGATCGATCAGGCATTACATATGTGTGTAAAGTCTGGTAAGCGTGGTATAGCGGTCAAATATGAGTATATGAATATTAGAAACTAAGGGTTGTTTGTGTATAACATTCCCTAGAGCGTTTAAACTTGTTGCTAGAAGCACCGCTGACACTGCAATAGTATAAGGTGTCGCACGTTGTGGAAGTATTTATTTATGATATAGACCAGTCATACCATTTTGTGACTGTGTTATTCTCCTTTCTCCCTCCAAGTTCATGTTGGTCGGACTTTAAAGCGGCACAATTCTAATAGGATAGAAGCTCCTTGGACGATAGGCAAACCTAAGAACAAATCAGAGGTATGTATCCTCTACATTGCAATGCTGGTACTTTTTAGTTATAATAATGTGATGATAAACGAAATGAATGATAACCAGAGCTAAGACAACTGTGCTTTTGGCTTGCAATGTGTGCACGCTACCAGTTTGTGTCGACAGTTCGATGAGGGGAACGGGGAGCCTACAGGTAACCTGGAACTGTAAACAGAAGCGGCAGATGTATAGCAGAACATAAACACAGAGCTCACAGAGAGCAACTCTACCACACTATGTAGGGTGATAGGTTGATTTGTCGCTCAGCGGATATTTTTCTTAGCTCTAATGATAATATTCCAGGAATTCTGGTTTTAACTTTAGTAGCATAGATGGATGGGTATAGACCGCTCTGCTTACAAATACGCTCTTGATTTACAAGTAAAAATTTGGAAAAAGCATGTAAGCAATCCAAACGTAGAGTGAAGTTATATAAAAATCTACAAAGCTACCATCCCTTAAGTGCTATATTGTTCATATCTTTTTACACAGTAGCTACCATATTAAGATGTACATAAGAGAATGCCGTTCTACATTGTAATATTTTGGTTACATTAGGCCAGTGCTTTTTTATAATAAATCTGATGATTCATTCACATGACTTTCTCTACTCTCTATATTAGTTGGGTATACGAACTATTCTTACTAAAGATTATTTTTCTATCTACTACATTTTAATCCAAATAAAAACGCCTTTGAAAAAATAGTTACATTACACATTTCGTTATAGATACAAAGAGAACAGCGATAGTCTAGTATTTAAGAACTGGACGCTATGCGCTGGCCTTAAATTCCATACTGTTTCCATTCAATGACGAGAAACAACTGAAAATCGATGAGGCTTTAAAAGAATAACAAGTACTGAACAATTCGAACCTTTAATAACGGATATTTCGGAAATGGCTTGTGCTACAGAAAAACTTACTTTAAGTAAATAGTGTGTTTTTAAAGAGATTACATTTTTTGTATGGTACGTTGTCTCTATCGTTTAATGTTTACCAGATTATAAAAAATTTCTTTTGAATGAAGAGGATTTCACAGGTTATTACCAAAAAATTCAAGATATGCAATTATTTGTCATGTAAATATCTTTAATATATATATATAATCAAAATCGTTGGAGCTTCTTTTTAAAAAATAAACAATTTCGAAAAATGTTCCATGTAAGGGGTAGTGGGATGGGGGAATTTTCTTGAAAATCTTCATGTCGCATCTTTGGAAGGTACTGAACCTAAAATAAATACCAAGTGTCGTATTTATCCGACTTTTCGTTTTTGAGTTATACTGTTCACAGGTACCCACACCCACACACACAAGGACGTTTTTCTAAAAATCCTTTTTGGATTCAGGGGCCGTAGAATATGTATTTTCGATAAAAAATTGCTATTCAATTGTTTGGGTGGAATACAATACCTTCTCTACCTACTATGTACGTGGTAGAGAAAGTAAAAATGCGGAAATTGTATGTCGTTTAGGTGTAAGTTTGAATAACATTATTGTCGTATTTCAGATTTTGTTGAAATCTTCACCTGATATCTGGCCCAATATGAAATACATCTATCCAACTTCAAGTCTGAGTTATTGTCTAGACATATTCACACAGCACACATAAAACAGTCTAAGATACCTTTCTGGACTCAAGGTATATCGAAAGTGCAGTGAGTGAAATCTGGATGTTGAATTTTCTTTAAGTAATATAGTAATTGCTCTTCCTACCGCAAGAAGCGATAAAAATGTACAAACCTATCCATGCAAAGTTATTTATGTTGCAGTCCGTTACGTTAATTTTTGCAAAGTTTTTAATTAATGCCATTCTTTTTTCTTGGAATGTCTGTGGGTAAATTAAAAACTATCTGTGGAATTATTTATAAGTGAATTCACTGTAGCTATAGAAAATGCGAGTACAGAGTGAGGCATGTAATTCATCAACTGTTCACTTTTTGTGAAGTGTTTTGCAAGAAGTGTTAGAAAATTCAGCAGATATTCTTGGGTAAACAAACATTCAATCTCACTGATTTGTATATTTTCTATCCTTTGAGAATTGTACACAATGTACCATTCAATAAACGGTGAAATTAGTATTAACTTCTATTGTTTGGTATCACAAATACCCGATATGCAAGCTGAATGTCCTATATTTACCCTTTACAAGGCTTGACGTGATCAGTGACTGTCACCGTTTTCATAAAACATATATGACTCGACAGAATATTGACTCCACAGTGTCAACATAGCTAGGTGTGGCTTGTAATAGTTGTATCAATACAAAAAACCTAGTGCGTAGATTGTTTACAGCACTATTTGCGGATATGTTGCACTCACATGATCCTCTACACATTCTTCTACAAACTATTCTTACAAAATGGTATTTTTCTATCTACTTCATGATAATCGGGATAAACGTTTTCAGAAATGGTTTTGTTACGTATTTTGTTAGTTACAAGGGGATACAAGAGATTGAAACATTAAACAAGTATTTAAAACGTGGATCGATATATGCCGACTTTTATACTCCGCTTTGCATTAACACAAGATACCAACGAATGCGACATATCACTATAAATAAATTATAAGCTATATGAAAATTCAAAGTAATAACAAATTCCTCGGAAGTGCCTAATGTCACCAACATTTTTTATTTGAAAAAAATTAAGGTTTTAACGAGATCTATATTTTTATGTAGGAAATCTCTTTTTATTACGGTTTACCACTTATGAAAAGGCAGCTAAAACGCGTTCAGAATGGAGAGAACTTTACATCTATTTACAGAAAATGCAAGATACCTACACGTTTTATTTCACATACAAATATCTAAAATACAAGGCATTCTAATAGAAATTGTTACAGTTTTTTCTCAGAAAATCAGATATAACGAAAGATTTTCGATACAAATAGTTTTTGGATAGGGAGATTCACTTGAGAAGCTTCGTGTTATATGCTTCTAAGATGGACTTAAAAGCAAAAAGTCGGATATTACAAAACTTGATATATTTTGAATTACTGTTCTCTCTCTCTCTCTCTCTCACTGCTTTTTTTTTATTTTTTTAGAGATACATTTTTATTCAGGGATCTCAAAGCGTCTATTTTAGGGTAATCGTGATATCAAACTTTTGGTTGGAATACAATATTTCCTCTATTTATTAGTAGCAACTGGTAGAGAAACTAAAAAAAAAAAACAAACAAAAAAACGCTTGAGTATGATGGTTATTCTTATAGGTTTGATTCTTAGAAGCCTATAAAGCACTTACTGGTAAAGGCAGAAATAATCATTTGTACCAGCATGATATGTAGAACTTCTGGATTCAGAAGTGTTCATAGCGGGAGTAAACATAAGAATGGGTGCTATAGTTATCTACTGAATAGTTGAAAGAATCCCTCATCTAAGTTTCCTAAACGTATTTACGATGCAAATCAAGAAAATCGAAGACAAACTTGCACACAGAGCGAATCGGTAACGAGGACAGGTAACTCGTTCATTGTCGAGTATGTATCTGTAGCACATGGTAGAAGCAGCACATGATGCCGATGACAAAAGAACTAGGATATGGGGTGGCACTAAATGTCAGTTTTCGGATGTAGTTTCGCAAGGAGGAAAACTTCCGCAAGGTTAAAGAAGAGGATACGAGGATAGAAGAGCTATACTGTCGTTTGTGAAAATTGCAACACCAAGAAAAAGTTTCCCGAATAACTCCAAACTTGGTGGAAGTGTAGAAGAGTGTGCAAGCAATAAGTGATTAGGTTGCAGAGAGATGGGGTACACGTAGGCCGAGCCGCCCAGTGTAGTCAGTGCAGAGCTGTCAAACAAGGAGGAAGTAATAAAGTGAGTGCCAGTAAGTCTCGTCGACGTCAAAGGGAGCCATATCGGCATGTGAGTGATTTTGAACGAGGCACAATGATCGGTCTACGGGAAGCGGGTTTGTCATACCGTGACATTTCGGCTCGAACAGGGCATACTGCTACGACAGTAATTCTGTGTGGAAGCAGTGGATAGATGAAGGTCGTACGCAGCGAAGAGGGGTACTGTACCACGGAACCTGACCACAGCACGGAATGACGTCATCTTGTCCGTATGGCCATAACGGACCGTACATCTTCATCCAAAGTGTCGGCTCAACCTTGGAGCACTGCAACAGGTGTGAACCTGTCCGCATCAACGGTTCGTTGCCGTCTGATACAGGTTGGACTGGTTGCATGCATGCCATTACGTCGGCTTCCATCGTCCAGGAACCACAAGTACCTTCGACTGCAATGGACACATGAACACTGTCATTGGGGTGCTGACTGGCAAAATGTAATATTTTCGGACGAGACCCACTTCAACGTGCCCTACAGTGATGGCCGCATACGTGTCCGGTGGTACCGTGGTGAGCGCAACACGGAGGGCTGCATTGTTGAGCGGTATAGCGGACAAACACCAGGTGTGATGGTTTGGGGCGCCATTGGTTATAAGAAACGATCTCACCTCCTACGAATTGAGGGCACTTTGAACAGCAACCGGTACCTAAGGGTGGTTGTAGAGCCTGAGGTACTCCTCCTGCTTCAGGCATCTCCACAGGCCACATTTCAACAATACGATGCCCGGTCACATATTGCGAGGAATGTACAAGCCTTCTTCCTGGCCTGCACGTTCGCCTCACATGTTGCCCATCGAACATGTCTGGGATATGGTTGATCGGCACCTGGTGCGTCACGGTCCTCCAGTAACCAGTGCCACGGATTTGTGGGCCTGAATACAAACTGCGTGGAGGGAAATCCCTCAGGAACTTATTCAGAACCTTTTTGATTCAATGCCACGGCCTATAACAGCTCTAATTGCAGCGCATGGAGGCCACACCAAATACTGAATATTAGGGCTCATGTATAGATTTGAAAATTTATCATTTGTTACTTGTCCTGTACCTAACCTATGGTATTAAATTCATCGAATTCATGCGTTTTCTTCTTGGTTTTGCAATTTTCACAAACGACAGGGTATTTAATATACGCTGCTTGTATTTGAATGCCAAGCTCTGTACGGTGATTATATGTATAGGTTATAGATTATACAATGGAAAAAACACCTCGCACACTGCGACCTACAAAGATCATTGTGGCTACCACCCCCTAGGGAGGGGATGACGTTAAGGAACCACAGGTGGCTCCAGGCGTAGGCAGATAGACCAGCATCGACTACTCGTCGATCAAATAATCCTCTAGTGTCCACAGGGAGAATTTCTTTCCTTGAGCAAGCATCCACGCCATTTATCCAGCACCGTCAAGCACCACAAAATCTAGAAGCACGCCTGAAAGATGTGAAGGAAACGGAATGAAAGGAAAATTATGGAAACGAAATCGTGGTAGATGAAAAGCCAGCGCAGCATTCGCCTACCGAGGGCAAACCACGAAATACCCAAGGTCAGAGTGCGCGGTCGACGGGAGTCGTACCCGGGAAATTCTGAATGCCAGCTTCGCACGTGACCGTGGTACCATTTCACTCGGTTACAGAGATGATATAGTCGTCATGGAGAAGTTTGAGATCTTTAACAAAAAAAAACTCGAGAACACGTAAACTGCATAATTTAGTCTTTGTGAGTATTAAAATGAGAATTTTCTCTCTGTTAAGTTGGCTACTTTAGCTTTTTAAAGTGGAATCAAATGCTTTCTCACTGTGCATATTCAATTTTCTGTGAATAGCCGATTAAGACCGCTTTATTCATATTAAAGAGAGACGAAAAAATCTATGTTCTACTCGCATGACTTTCCCTGCTCCTGTACAAACTACTTTTATAAACGCTTATTCTCCAACAACTTCATGTTAATCGAGATAAACCTTTACAAAAACTTATTACTAATTATTGCTAACTTTCTTGTAGGTACAAGGGTAATATGTCAGGCTTTAAGTGATAGTCAAATCTTTTAAGAGCTGGTTGTTATGCGGAGCATTCCATTCTCTTTGCATGTCCAGGACATAAGAAAAAGAAAAAGAAAACCGAATTCTGGAAAATTCAAACAAGTAACAAGAAATATCCCGGAAATGGTTCACTCGAAAAAAAAATTATAGCACATAAATTATGTGTTTTAACGAGATCTACACTTTTTGTGCAGTAAACCTTTGTCTATCCCTTACGGTTTACCAGTTATGCAAAAGTCATTCAGAATGAAGACTTCTGGGGACATTCCCAGAAAATTCATTATATACATTTCATTTGCCATGAAAATATCTTAAACATATGATATTTTAATCAAAATCTTTAGAAATATTTTTGAGAAACTCAAAATATTCGAAAAGTGTTCCATGTAAAGGGTAGTCTGGGGTGGGGGATTTTCTTGAAAATCCTAGTGTCGCATCTTTGAAAGATACTGAACCTAAATACAAAGTTTGGTATTTATCCAACTTTTCGTTTCTGAGTTATGCTGTACACAGACACACGGACCTTTTTCTAAAAAAATGATTTTTAGAATCAGAGGAAATCTCGATATATAATTTTTGGGTGGAATGCAATACTGCCTCTATTAAAAACGTATTACAGACAGACTGGTTAACACATACAATTGATATAACGTGAATTGTGGCTTTAATCATTCTAATTATTATTAGTTTTGTTGGCTTCAATTCTGCAATATTTTAAGCAGTACATATTGAAATCTTTAACGCTCGCTTTGTCTCATTAGATCATTTAATGAATAAGTGTAATGATAAATGTTACTATAAGCCAAGTAACATTTATCACTTATATAAATAATAGACTGTCATCTCAGCCTTCTGTAATGTGTATTGAAAATTTTGTTGGGAATATTTGTCATGATAAACTTGAAATATGTATGAATATAAACCTTCGTATGTATTCTTTGCGCAACATCTATGAAGGTAAACGCTAATGGATAGAAGAAACTCCGTGAGCCTTACAAGTCAGATTTTTAGAACCATAAACGTTTTCAAGGTGCAGAAAATGTTGACATCAAGATGCACATACAACGAACTTTCTCAAGGCTAACAGGGTAATCAGTCTGCAGATCAGAAGTGACGCTCCTGAGTAGAAGATGGGTTAATGTTCCACTAGGTGCCCCTGGAGGGTGTCTGAAACAGCTGACAGTCTGTCTCGCACAAATCAGCGCTCTGAAATAAATGAGGCGTTTATTTCAAAAGCATTTTTAAGCTCTTATAAAGCTTTTAAAATTGAATAAAGCCTCTTTGGCATTACACACACAAAAATAAATGAGAAGATAGGCGAGCTAAATAAATTCAAATCAAATTCTAAATGATTCGAGTGCTATACTGATGTGCACAAAGTGATCCATAATGGAATGCACTGTTTATGTTGTACTGACAAATCTAGACCTACCCTCTGCCAGCATGACCTGTGTTCCATGAGCATAATTCTAGCCACTGGATTGACAGGATATTTTAGCTCCCCCAAAATATGTCCAAACTATCAAAAGGTAACATCACAAACTAGTTGCTCATGTTTTCACTAGTGGAGTACCGTTAAGGTAATAATTCGATGAACTTTGCTCCAAAATTAAATACAAGGGAGGGGGCATAAATAGGTACAGTTGTATAATAGGTACATGTGGTGGACTGAGATTAGCAATTTGATGTTTATAGCTACTTATTTCGTTATTAAGTTTGCCAAGCTTACTTAGCTTGTCTTTTGTGTCTTGTTAGTTTCTTCTGTGGCGACGGCTAAGAATTTGACTAAAGATCAAGGAATCTCGGGTGGTGTTGAAGATAAGATATTACCAAAGACCCGTACAGTTGATAAAATGGTTCAGTTCATAAGAGAAGCTTGCCAAGAAATTTATGCAAATAAAGAACTGTGTATAAAAGTGTGCACAATGTGACGTACTATTCGGCCACAATATGAGTGCGTCTGGTGGAAAGAGGAACTAAACGGTTATGAAACAAGTGGAAGGACAGTCGCGTATAGAAAATATCCTCAATTCCGATTCATTTACTAGAGAGGCTGAGGCCTCCTTTCATTGTTCGACTACATTTCCCTCACTTGTCCCTCACTTCTCTCTAATCTGTAGTCTTGATTGTCAACGAAAACAAGTGGCGCCCTCCGCCAAGCGCACTCATATCGTGGCCGACTAGTATTAGACTACAAGAGTGTGTAAATGTCAAAGGCCAAAAATTTGAAGATTTAAGATTGTGATAGTAGTCTTCTGTGTTAGTGTTTCACAATAAAATAGTGCTACATGAAATTAAAGCGGATGTTTCTTTGTATACATAAGATATCATTACTGTATACCTACTTATACCCCCTATAATGTAATAAAACGTAGAAATAAAGACAAACGTTAAGAACTTCTAGTTTGTGCTTTTGTTAATGCACTTAATAGTGGACTATGATACAAGGGATAAAACCACTTTTAACACGTGTGGCATATACTAATTTTTAGAAAAGCGCTCGAATTTGTAAAATGTTATTAATATTATATTGATTCCTGAAACTAACAGATATCAAGAAGGCGATCTTGAATCAAGAGAAATTACATTAAAAAAATGAGATGTCAGATGTTTTGACGTTTTGTTGATTCGCTAGCAGTCATTTTCAGTGAAATTATTTTCACCGTGTTTTACCTTACACCAGGCAATGAAACAATTAAATGCTATATTACATTGTATTCTGAATTTTGGGTAAGTACTTCTAATGTTATTCTTTCTGCTGCTTCTGTAATTTCACTTCCATTTCAGTTTTTTCTGAATTCATACTTTCCGCCATTTAATCTTTTATGCAAGCGCCATGAGAAATTACCCATGTAAAAAGACATAATGAAAAGTAAAACCTAATCAAACCAAGTCGAGTGCATATACAAGGGGTAATTGCCATGTGATCAACCTTCAAACCAAGTTGTTCTCACTGAATATTATCGCACTTTATCGCACTAGTGCGATAATCTAATGCTTTTAGCTTGTGTGCTCCGGGTTAGAAGTTCTACTATTAAGCCATGCTGTCCAAACAAATCTGATGTGTTGCGCTCACATGACTTTCTCTACTTGGTACAAACTATTTTTACAATCTCTTATTCTCCATATACTGCATGTTAATGAAGATAAGCATTTGCAGAAACTATGTTATAGCTAATCTTCTTGTAGATGCAAGGGGTATATGGTAGGCTTTAAACGACAGTCATCTCTTTTAAAAGCTGGTTGCTATGTGAGCATTCCGTTCGTGTCGTCCTCCGTGGACTAGTGGTACCGTACTAGCCTCTAGTTCCCGAGGTCGCGGGTTCAAACCGGCGGAGTGCGATTGAGGTTTTCGGGCGTCAAAATCCTTAGCATGGCTTCTTTCGGAAGGGAAGTGTCGCAGATTTACGGCACGTAAATACATGAGGCTTGATAAAGAGGCCTCTGAGCAAAATTACCGGTCTTTCACGTCCAATATAGAATGGGACGCTAAGAACCATGGTAGTTAAAGAGCGTCTATAAATAAAACTCAATTTATTTACTCTTTGCATGTCCAGGACATAAAGAAATGAATAACGAATTCACATTTGAGAAAAAGTGTAAGTATTGGAGAATTAAAACAAATAACAAGGTATATCTCGGAAATGGTTCGCTCGACAAAAACAAAATGTATATGACATAAATTGTGTATTTTAACGATATTTACATTTTTTGAGTAGTAAAATGTTGTATATCTCATATGGTTTACCAGTTATGCAAAATTATTTCAGAATGAAGACGAATTCTGAGGATATTCCCAGAAAATACAATATATACATTTCATTTGCCATAAAAGCATCTTAAACATATGATACTTTAATAAAAATAGTTAGAGCCATTTTTGAGAAAATCAACATTTTCCAAAAATGTTCCCTGTAAAGAATAGTCTGTGGTGAGGAAATTTTCTTGAAAATCTTTCGTATCTTTCAAAGATAAGGAACCTAAATATAAAGTTGGCATTTATCCGATTTTTCGTTTTTGAGTTATGCTGTTCATAGATACACATCCACACACACGGACCTTTTTCTAAAAATGTTTTTTTAGATTCAGGGGCCTCAAAACACGTATTTCCGATGAAATCTCGGTATAGTATTTTTGGGTGGAATGCAATACTTCCCCTACTTACTATACGCAGTAAAAAATATGCTGCTTTATCCTAATGTCGATTTTGTTATTGCCGTTCGATGGCGGTAATACTTTATCCATCGTCTCCATATCGCTAATGAAAGCTTTTTATACAAATATGTTGTATTTGTCCAGCTTAACGACATATGCGAAGATTTATTCTCTTCTTCTTCTTCCTGTAGAAGGCCGAATTAACTATGCTGTATTGGATTAACTTTTCTTGGTGTACCAATTGTAGCGAAACTCTTGCTATATCCTAACCATTCCATTTCATATCAATTATAACATCGTATATTGGTTCGTCGTTGTTCCCTGTATGTTTTTAGGCCCATCACATAGAGAACCTATACCGGCTGGGTGGAGTCAAACGTTGATTACCTGAAGGTGGAAACCTTACAGAGGCATTGCGATCTAGGGGAATGGGCTTTTATTGTGCAATGTAGCATTAGAATTTATTAATTTAGTAACACCTCTTAAACGTATATCAATAAATGCATACGATTAAAGCAAAGTCAGCCTTTTCAGTTTATCACATATCCTAGTATTTCGTATGGTTATCTGGAAGTGGTGGGGAACATTATAACAAACTAAACGTTGGTAACATGAGTGAGCGAATCACTTTATAACCCCAGAATCACTTAACCAATTGTTATGAAAATTTAAATAGGGCAAATATTATCTCTACTAAGAGAAATCCGGGTGGTGTTTTAATTTAGTGCTTTTTTTCAAAGAGTAAGGGTGGTTATAACCTGGCAGAAGGTAAGAAGAATAAAAATCTTATTTTACTGTCGAGATTGGTCGAAAATTACCTAAAAAGGTTATAATTAATTCTTTTCTTTTATTTTGTTATTTAATAAATTTCAATTGAATGATCATTATAAGATTTACACCATTTTTTCATTTAATAATATTCGTTGACATAAACCAATTAATACTATACGTCATAATTTTGTATATTTTATTGCTATAGTACATCCTTGCGAGTAGCTAGTAAACATAACGAACAGGTACAAGTTTGTGTTTTACAAACATAAGATCATACACCCACGCTGAGGAGAGAGAGAGAGAGAGAGAGAGAGGGAGGGAGCGAATACTCGATTAACACAGCGAAAAGAGCTGCGATTCTGCTAGCATTTTACAAGCTTTACCTCTTTATCTTCTTCTCTCTTTTGTAACTTTAGTTTTACAATACAAATTCTTCTTTGACGTATTGTACAATGTTACTTTGGATATTACTGTAAACTAACTAGTAATTAAACATGGAGGTTTGAAATTGCTGATAAGTTCATAAACATTGTGACTGAATTTATCTGAAAAACTCAGATTCTTGAGTGGTATTTATTAGAACTTTTTATGAGTAATATAAGAATTTAAAACAAGTTCTCTTAAAATTTACTCACAAAGTATTAGAAATTGAGTATCTGTAAACACTTTACCTATTCAATCATCTTGAGGCTCTAATAGACCAATGGCAATCGCGAGTATGAATGAATGATTTATTGTCCGCTTTAAACTTTACATACAATGTATATAATACAATGGAGTATTGCAGCAGGAAACAAAAAGCCACTTTCGGATTTAACGGTTGTAATGGCATGCACTGTGCTTTTCTCTTCTATAGTCGAGACGGTAATGTCTGTAACTCGCATTCGGAAGATCCCGTGTTCAAAACTCCGTGCCGACCAAGGATAGGATATGACTTAGCACCTCGACCTACGCAGATCTTTTGTGCCCAAACCCTTGGCGGGGCACCCCCGGGAGGGGGGTTGAGACGAGAGGAGACAGAGGACGTCCGGACCAGGAGGCACGATAGGCAGAGAGCAGGGTCCCTACCATTTAGAGATCTGAACTCCCCAATGGAGCTGGCTGGTGCCTCCCCCTGTGGGCTTACACATCCCCTGGGGGACCCGGAGATCGCTCGTAGTTCGGGGGACGAAAGTTTCCACAAAGCATATTTTCCCCTGTCATACGCACGCCGACACATAACCCTGAAGAAAACCAACAGATGAAAGGTGAAGTGAAATGAGAATGGAGATGGAATGAAGGGACAGGAAATTCGAGGGATGTAATGATCCTTCCCAGCATTTGCCTGGCGACACGGGGAAACCTCCAAAAAACGAATGAGTCAGGAAGGTCGGCCACGGGAATCGAACCCACGATCTCCCGAATGCGGGTCACAGACGTTACCGCTGGAGTCATCCCGCTCCGGCGCTCACCAATCTCACCGAAAGCTTTTTCCGCAGTTTTCCTCGATTGCTAGGATGGATAATTTGATCCCCGAATGTTCCTATCATCCTTTTCATCACTGCATTTCATTTTCTTCTTCTTCTTCGCCGCCATTCCAGGCATTTGGCTGATCACACATGCTGGATATGCTATAATCCAGAGTTTGCTTGCTCTTGGACAGAATACTGACCCAAGACCCTTTGGGTGTAAGTCCTACAAAGAGCAGGTTAATCCGTTGAAGAAGAAGAAGGTATAAAAGGAAAGGCT
The DNA here is from genome assembly GCA_030765065.1 of Deroplatys truncata. Lineage (NCBI taxonomy): Eukaryota > Metazoa > Arthropoda > Insecta > Mantodea > Mantidae > Deroplatys > Deroplatys truncata. Next base: position 85,617,973 of record CM060976.1, on the reverse strand, counting down.
TTACACAGCCTGACATCAAATTTCGCTGATGAATGAGAAAACAAGGAAGCTGTGATAATCTTAAAATAAAAATGTCCCTGCAAAATGATTTAGAAGCGCGGCTGTGATTGGTTGAAATTCAAAATGTCATTACACTTTATTGGTCTAATGCGGAATGACATTATGTGAAGTAGATAAACCCTTTGTAAATTATGTTGTGTCATACTAATTCGGTAACTGAAATTTCAAAATAGCTTCAGCAATATCGCATTGTGCTTTCCATGTCAATATCATAGACATCTCCAAGAAGAAACCTTCGCCTCTACTCTCAAGGTTTCAAAGGTAAATGACATAGGTATTGCATCAGGTAGTGAGAGATCAGCATTCCACGCAGAAGGAGGAAGCATATAAGAAATAATCCAAAGGTACACGGATGTGTAAAAAGTGACTAGCAAAGCTGAACAAAGAGCTGTTCAGAAATTCACGACTGCATCTTCCTTATGGTCGCCCACCGTTATCTACATAGTGTCTCTTAGGCACACCCTCATTATTATTCTATGTGGTCGCTAACCATAACGAGTTCTTTGAATACACGGAGCCTCTAGATACTAACCTATCGGTAAGAGGTATTCACAAACGTATTAAAAACTCAAAAATGTAATTTTTAAGTGAATTATATTTTAGTGGCTTCCGAGGTTCATTCGCCGTTTCTTAAATTATGCATTTTATTTGTACCGTATATTGGGGATAATGTAAATACTTTAACTTCAATCGAAAATTGACCAAAATGTGAAACTGAGAATTCTCTAAGAATGGTTTATCGCCTAAGCGTTTCTACTTAAACATTTAGTTGAAAAGTAATAGAATTCAGGGACTCGGAAACCTATAAAAATAGAGGATGTCATATGAATGTAATGCATTGGAATTATTTTTTACATCTCCAACAACCTATTCTTCACAGGCTTATTTTTCTATCTAATTGTTAAATCGTGATAAAGCTTTAAAGGAATAGATAAACTATACGTTTCAGTGCAAGTACAAACGAGTTATTGCAGACTGTTAAAGCGATGGTCAAATGTTTAAAAAGCGGGTCACTATATCCTGGCTTTAAATATCATACTCTTTGCCATGCACTTTATACATAAAATGTAATATATACATTTTATTTGTTATGCAAACGTCTTAAAAATGTGGTATTTTGATTAAAAGTTTAGCTGTTTTTGAGAAAATAAAAAATAATGAAACACTTCCATGTAAAGGTTAGCCTTCGTGTTGTAGCCTTGAAAGAATGAGCTTAAATACGTATCAAGTTTTGTATTCCTCCGATCTTTCTAAATTAAGTCAACCTTTTCACAGATAAAGAAACACACTTTTTTTTTATAAAAATCCATTTTTGTTCAGTAGACCTAAAAACATGTATTTGAAGTGAAAGTTCAATATCAAATAAAATTGCTCCTCGCACCTTAAGCATGTTCTAGAGAATGCCCACCTAACCGCTGCTTCCTGTAATACAGGGTGTCTCAATGAAACGAAATTAACTCGTTTAGAAAATTTTGTCAGGTAATATTAACAACACAAAATCGATGTAAATCGTTCGCCATTTTATGCCATTGTTAATATGATCTGCAGCTCAATATGCCATAGTTGTAAACTTGTTTTATAACAACAATGATAGTCCAAATGTTACAAGAACAGCATTCCGACGTTACTACCACATTGGAGTTCTAAACATTCAACGATGGCTTTTAGCACTATTGAACAATCCCGTGACAGTGTTCACAGAATATTGAGAAAGGACCTGCGCCTTCATCCATAGAAGTTGCAGATAGTCCATGAATTAAAACCTGCAGACAAACTTAACTGGATTGAGTTCTGTGACCAGTTTTTAGTCAAATTTGATGAGATAATCACTTTCTAAGGAAATTATGAATGTCAGACGAACATATTTTCACCTAAGCGGCTTTGTAAATAAACAAAATATTCGCTACTGGTACCCAAAAAATCCTCAGCTACACTAGAGAACAGTCAGTAACAATATGGTATGCAATTTCTTCTCAAAGGGTTATTGGCCCCTATTTTGTTGAAGATGAGGAAGGGCGGACAGCAACAGTGACTTCTAATCGATATGTCCATATGTTCTCTTGGAGGAGCCAATATGGTTACAGCAAGGCGGCGCTACAGCGCACACAACTAGAATTTCAATGACAGTTGTGCATCAACTCTTCAGAAGTCACGTAATCTCTAAATACTTGGCTATTGCTGGCTTACCAGATCCCCAGATCTGCCTATGGCGAGTACTTTCTATAGGGATATCTGAGGAGCACGGTATTATTCAACTCTTCTACAAAACCTTGAAGAACTGAAGGAAAGAGATTGTAGAGAAATTGCTGTTATTCCTGTTGAAATGTTACATTTATTTCACGATCTACATAGGAAGCTGGCGGAATGCCATCTCAAAAATGCAGGCCACTTGAAGGACATAATCTTCAAAAAATAAAATAATTATATTTATAACATAAAATTACATGCTATTGTTATTAATTTTCTATGTTTTTTATTTTCCTTGTTTGATATTTAATACGTAGGTGCTATCTTATAGTTAAAAAGTTTTGTTGTATTGAGAGACCATGTACTATATGGCAACTTGAATTTAACTGAAGCATCTTTGTAGTGTTATAAGACTTTAAGAAGCTACAGATACGTCTACATTTAGAGCATATACTATAATTACCAGATAAGCTATTAGGTGCCTGCAGTTTATCTAACTGAAGCATAAAAGTTTTCTATTGTACTACCAACGGATTTTACCAAAGTATTAGTATCTGCAACATCCGGTATTAGTTTTATTACATTGACCATAAAACACACAAAATGTAGTAATTTTGGGCTTAACGTAGGTACAGCTGGTATCTTTTCTTCCATTTGTTCCCTAAAAATAAGTATTTCACAAACACTCTTAGAAAATAAGTAAAGAAAATATGCATTAAAACATGTTTGCTAATATGTAAAGAGATTAAATCCATAACTTCAGTTATCAAAACAACAAAGGAATATAGGTGTTCTCTTCAACCTCCAAATACCAGTCAGTCAAACGATACTTTGATTCCATGAGAAAGAATGCTCAAGTTAATATTCAAGTGTAAATATATTGCGTTATAAAACTAACGAAGCGCCTTTCAGAAATGAAACAGCTCTGTTCTGAGCAATAGGTAGCTTCAATAACAGTCAACTAACAGTTTCAACTCAATCATGACCATATCAGTGTAAATAACAGGAATAATAGCATATTGCACTTGTATGAAATGTTGGACCGGAATCGTTCTATACAGCAACATCTTGGTTCCACTGATGTTAAAATACGACTACATACGCTTTATTTCACTATTTCCCTAAATTAAGGAATGAACACTTCAGTTGCAGATCTACTTTATACAGACAAACTCCGAGGAACGATAGATCTTGCAGAGGAGAACACTTTTTGTCAAGCAAGCACCAGCCTCCTACTGTTTGAAGCGTATCCGGTAGGATAGGTTTGAGAGGCATGGTAGTCTTTGACTCTCTTGTTTGTTTATAACCGCTGAATTCAAGTGACATCAACTCTTTCTTGTCGCTTACGTCGGGTTATGTTTGGTAGGTCTGAGACGCGCAGCCCAATTCAACTCGTGCTTGTGAACAGCAGCTCCACGCAACCACCTCCAGAAAGTACCCACTGGGGCCGAACGACTTCACCCTCGTGTTCAGTTTGTCCAGTAGTTTTTGCAACGAAGTATTGCAGATCATATATTTCCCGCAACGTCTTGTTTAACGATGAGGCCTGCCTGCTTCACACCAGACGGAACTTCAACAGGAAGAACAGCCACGTCTGGGATGTTGAGAACCCTCATGCAGTGTTCGTTAGACATCACTAACAACAGTATTCCGTAAACATCTGTGCTGAAATCGTTGGTGATCATCTGCTGGAACCTTTGTTTTTGCCATCCCGTTTGAATTAAATTGGGCTGTGAGTTTCTGATCTATCAAACCTAACCAGACGTAAGGGACAAAAAGAGGCGATGTCACTTGATTGAAAGTTGTAAACAAACAGAGTCTAAGTGTATTGGCTGTGCATCTCAAACCTATCCTACTTTATATGCTTTAAACAGGGGTGAATTACTGCGAAACGATGCCTTGGAGGATGGTGGTTGCTTGACAAACAATGTTCTCCTCTGCGAGATATATTGTTCCTCAGAGTTTGTCGCAGAGATCCTGAAACACATACATAGTTTTACATTTCTTGCATGCTTAGATTTGAGTATAAAAAGGAAAATAAGGGTAAGGAAATTTTCGAAGCGGGCAGCCTGATACATTGTATTGGAATTGATTTAAATTGCATGTTTTCCACAGTAGCATGCCTGAATGATACTCCTCCACAGAAAGTGTGCATTTACTTTATTAAAAATTGTGCATACGCTCATATAAATTACCTTTCTAGAGATCGTAGGTTAACAATCCCACATGACGTAGCGGCAAATGCCTAAAATGTCTTGGTCTTGAATACCGATTGGGACCATTTGGCAGGCTACCGTTTTTATTCGGATGTTTTCCTCAGTCCTCGATGGATTCGTTCATATTTTTTCTATCGCTTAAAATTATTATCCCTTCAAGAACTTTGAACGTGCAAAAAATGGAGATACATGGGAAAAATACAAGCACTAGGTATCTATTTACGCTGAATAAAAGAGAAGCTTAAAACTTTGAAAAATTTTACTTTGCAAATATCTTTCTATTCCCAGTTTACAAAATTTTGCTTTCACCTTTAAGTTTATTCAGCGTTAAACTATGAGTGTAATGAATTATTTATTCTAATTCTTACAGCTAAGGAGAGCTGCTATGAATTTTCGAAAACGATACACTGGAAACTATCATATAAAAATCTCACAAATTATTATTAATTAGCAGAATCCGAAATTTTGGCTTATCTGCTGTATTCTTTTTCTCCTTCCTTTTGCCTTCCTTTCCTTCATTCCCTATATCTCTACTTTATGTGGGGTCAGTTGAAATCGTGTATAACAAATTCTGTTAAAAAGTACTGCGTTGAATCCATTATCTACTTGATAATGATCTGCTAGCGAGAGAATGGTTACTCTGCAATCAATATTTGTGGTAAAGCGTTCACATCAAACGAGGTAAACCAGAGCTCGTGCCGATTAGCTGATAAGCAGTGATCGGTGTTGCTTATGGTCAAACATAATAAACGTATAGACAAATAATTGCAACATTGAATCTGCAATACAAAAAGTCGCTTTTTCCGGATGTATGCGGTGTAATGATGTAGAAGCACAAACTACGAGGCATTTTTACATTTATATTAACGCATTCCACGGTTCGACATGTGTTTCACAATCTTATAATGATTGTATTCTTGGCAAATCTTTTACTAAGTAGTAATTTGAAGATATAATTTAAAGAGCTTCAGGAGGAAGGTTTATATAAATATGGAAAATTCATTGCCTCGGCTGAGACTCGTACCACGAATTTTGACTCTACAGTTACCGTGACAACCCCGCAACACACTGAACTTTTTTCATCTAACTCATACCGGCCAGAAGAGATACATATTTAATCCTTTAAATCAGAGGTCTTAAAAAGGTTCTATTTTTTTCATAAATGTGTAGGAAACTGCTTTAAAATGCAGAGATGTTTGATATGCGCTTTTCATTGCAGGTGGATGAGAAAATCATACTTGACGGGTAAGAAGTAGCATGCGATGTCGTTGTGAATTGGTTTCTCCCATACATTACGGAAAATATTAAGTTTTTTAGTAGTGTATAAACTTTCAAGATAGCTTTCCGTCTGCAAAATGCTTAGTGTTTTATGAAAACAATTAAAAAGAAACTAACTAGTTTAAGTTTGAAGGTAGTAGTAAAAGAAAATAAACATTTTAATCTAAACGCCTAATTATTATGCACTAATATAACAAAACAAATAGATAAAGCACTTTGTAATGACATACACAGAAATTTTAAAATTCTCAGCTTCCGGAGAAGGCCATGTCATCTCATTAGTTGCCGGTGTTTCGCTCATCTTGCCATGAGGATTCCTTGCCCTTCCTGGTTCTTTGCTGTGGTAGGAATCGCTGAGAGTTCCGTCAATTCTGAGGTAACCCAATGACTCCGCCGTCTCTCATTGGCTGTTTGGCGGCAAATGACTGCGCTTTCTGAGCAGATCTTGCAGGTTTTGTGGAGTTATTTTCTGCTGTTCCTATTCATAGGAACATATTTTATTAATATTTTTGGAGTTCATATTTTTATTCATATTGCTCTTTAAAACTTTCAAGCCTTTATCATTCTGTGGGAGAAATTACTGCATGTTGTCACAACGTTTAGTGTCAAAATTTATGTAGTAGCCGGTTGAGATCACGTATTTTTAGGTTTGTTTAATTTTAGACTACGGATGTGTTCTTTGTCATATTACGATGACGATATGAGAAAGCATACACATTTTCAAAGAAAACAGCACGAATAGGAACCGCTGAAAACAATTCCACAAAGCTTAGAAGGACCTGCTAAAACGAATGCGCAGCCATTGGCCAACAAATAGCCAACAAGAGCCAAGAGGCCCAGCCACAAGACCACATCAGAAATGTAGGCAACCCGCAGCAGTTCCTGGCAGAGGAAAGAACCAAAAAGAAATATGAACACTTTGAAATACCCAAGGAAGCAGAAAAAATTGCCTAAGACAACGAAATATAGCTCCACTATACCAAGAAATATCGCCTTCAGAGTTGTAAACCACTGGCAGACCGATAAGGGCGAAGGCACTGGAATATATAAACTGGGGAAACGGGGCAGATTCCATTACGGAGAGCCATTACACCAAGAAATCTATAGCAAAGCATTTCTAAAGATTCTGTATCCATTCGATACGATATGTCCCACACGTCTGCCATATAAGCTGGGGACGCTAAACTTCCCTGGTCGCTAAACTTCCCCTAAAAATCTGGTAGCAAATTACTTCAATAGGCGAATTAGTCTTGAAAAATGCTCTTTCGACTATAAGAAATATGCAGGAGAGGGCACCCAAAGGCAGTTCTCTGTGACCAGTTCTATTCACTTTGTAGATAAATGATATTCCAAAAATAATTGACACGCAAATGTCAGTCACTGCGAACAACACTGCTATAACTTCCCAAACGTGGAAACCACTAGTGGCCGCAAAACGATTCTACGCCGCCTTGGACGAAATCCAAACATGACTAAGCATATGGTGAATAAAACTTAATGCAATGCCGTCGCTGATGGTCCTCTCTACTCAGTGAACGTAGCATCCGGTTCTGCACACACATTAAAGCTATTTTCCAAGAAACTATACAATTGACTGAAAGCAGCAAATATTCAAGTGATGCATTAGACAGCAGGGTTACTTTGATAAACATGAAAAATACCAAACCAAAGGCAAATTATCAACCGCACTGCCTCTATTAACTATTACATCGGGACATTCCAATACATAACAAACTGGGACCGAACCTATTTAAGACACTAATCCGACCCGTCATAAAATAAGCAACATCCGTATGAAAATATTCTGCAAAAGCGTATAAAACAATGCCGATACTACACATCAAGGTACTTAGAATCATTACCAAAGTTCAAAAACTGCTCCAATATACTTCTTGCTCAGAAACCTAAAAATACATGCAATCGAAAGAAATGTACAGACAATTCTTTAACCTCTGTAAACCCCTAATCTCACCACGGAGACAGTATGCAAGCGATATTCATAAACACGAAATCTTTATGAGATGTTTGAAAGAAACATTCCCCTCAACAGACAGACGAAGGAAAATGACGTTAGAATTCGTAGCAAAATTAGTACCCAGATAACTGATAAACGCACAAAACAAAACACAGGCACTTCCACAATCTCACAGAAGGCCTTAAAGTCCTTGCCTCATCAGAAAAAAGTGGTAAGGATTATCTTCTGACACACCAGTGCAGTTGATCGCAATTGGGTCGGCTGCTTATCTGTGTGGTCCCTTTCAACACAGCTATAAAATAAATTGGGTTTTATTTATGGATGCTCTTTAAGTGCTATAGTCCTTAACATCCCATTCTGTATTGGGCGTGAAAGACTGGAACTTTTGCTCAGAGGGCTCCTTATCAGGTTTCAGGTTCGTTTGCGTGGCGTAAATCTACGACACGGGATCACCCGCTTTACTTCCCTTCCGAAGGAAGCCATGCTAAAGATTTTTACGCGCGAAAAAATACATCGACCTCCGCCGGGTTTGAACCCTTAACCTGGGGAACTAGAGGCTAGCATGGTATCTCTAGACCACGGAAAACAACACCACAACACAGCTGTGAACAACTGCTAAGAACACATTGTAGTAGTATCATAGGATGGCCTATTTAGGATGACACTCTGCAATAGTAGACTAGCAACATGGCTTGCATGTCACCATTGAACTCTGTGTCGTTAGAGATTAAGCTTATGTCCAGGCCCACCAACCGCCCAATATATTCCCTTCTATCAGGATATCCTTGTCTAGTCAAATCCTATGTTGACATTAACTTCACCTGCTTCCATTGGTTAGAGTAGATGATGTACATCCCTTTCGGTTGATTGTCACAGGGTGGCAGCGCAGAAGGAGCCCGCCCCTTAGGGTTAATGAAAAAAGGCAGAAAGGTGCAGTTCGGCGGAAGCAGCATTGAATTGAGGACCAAATACAGAGAGGAGCAACACAGAAGGCCGAAGCCACCGAAAGGGAGGATGTTCCTCCTTCTGACAAGCGCAGCAAACCCACACCTCCAGGGGGACCAGCTACGGGCGCTACTGTCATTTAGTAACTGAGAGGTCAACAACATAGCTGGATAGGGAAACACAAACGTGGCCCACAGTATCCGACTGCAATCTAGGTGCTTTCGGGCAGGTTCTCATTTCTCGTCCACTAATTATTCTCTCTCTCTCTCTTTCTTCTACTTCATATAAGCTTAACCTCCCCTTTGGTTTGCACTAAAAGTAGGTCAGGTAGCGCTACAAACAGACAGAAGAGCAGCTAGTCCAATTTATGCTCTGTGTCACAGTGGGCAACTTATCTAGATATAATCTTATTTCTTCACACCTCTTCTAGCTAGCTCACACTAGATCACCACCAAACATTAAGAGGAACAGAAATATTACGTCGGCTACATTCCCAACAGAGGCCACTAACCAAAATCCTGCACCGCGAATCCGACATCATGTACCGATATACAACCTAACTTTGAAAACCAATTCCTTTCTACCCCTGTCTCTCTCGAAACCAGCACTTCCAATGACGGAGGGGATGACAGCAATAACCGCCACACAAACTTGGATTATACCACATCCACAATGTACAACGTTTCAATCCGGCGCCTGTTTACATTAGCAGAAGCCAGACCTTACACTAATCAAATACCTAGACCAAAGATACCACGTAAACATACATATAGTATACATCGCTAAAAAATACGGAGACTTGTGTCTCAGGAACAACTGCGTACAGCATTATATCATTCCTCATCACCAGGAGGGAACAGCTGGGTGTGTAATTGGAGGTCTGTAGTTCCAGTTCCCCGGGAGCGAGATTAAAGATGATCTGGCAGTACGATGTTGTGCGGGTATCAGTGTCATTCGGGACCCCACCCCAGCCGATGTTATGTTCTTAATTGTGTGCCTGGACAAACTTGGGACCTCAAATACACTGCATATTTTGGGGTTTGGTTGTGTGTGTGTTGAGGGGTGTGTGATAGCTTTAGGCGGAACAAGCTCCCATAACCCCATTTGCGTAAGTGCATAGGCACCAACCAAATGCTTTGTTCTCCCTCTTGTGCTGTTATGTGTTCTTTTTATGTTTTGTATCTGTATTATACATCCAGCCAGTCACTTTACGTTGCTTGTCCCCTTTGCTTTACGCTCTCTTTGGTGCTCTCTTTTTTTTCCTCTGTGGGTTGCTGACGTGGCATGTGCTTTGGCCGTACGCGCTGAGTGGTGGGATTTCTGCCGCATTGCAGGGATAGCTCTCTGCCCGGCAACTACTGATGCGGATTGTGGAAGTTTTTGTAATGAATTTTTAAGGAACGTCTTTGTGATTTTCGGTGGATCGACCTTATGTAAAGGTAGGCTTTATTATCAGTTTTATGTCCTGGTAATGGTGAGTGAATTTTGGGGCGGAAAACGTTATGTGTGTTTGAAAATAAGAGTTCGTAAAGTGACTGGCTCTTGGAGTTGTTCATAGGTTTAGTGTGTTTTGTTTCTTTTCCAGTTGAGTTATATTTTCAGTACGTGATTTTCAGTGTATAGTTAGTTTAAAATTTGTGATAAGAGCTTTACACAGTTGTGCAATTTGAAAATGCATATTTTGATTCATGAAGGTAAAAAGCATCAGTAGTGTGAAATTTGTGAGAAAAGCTTTTGGCATTTGTCGTCTGAAATTGCATAGTTTGATAAAAGGAGGGCAAGAAGCAATATAAGTAGAAATTTGTGAGTAGAGCTTTACATATTTTGGGCACTTTGAAAATGCATAGTTAATTCAAAATTACAGATATTCTGTTGTGTAAATTATGAGAGCAGTAATTGCAGTTAAAACCCAGTTATGCTGAACCCATTTATGCTGAACTTTGTAACTGAAAACGGTTGGGTTGTAAAGCTATCTACATCTAGCTTAGCTGGACTTTGAAGCTCTCGGTTTCCTGAATTTCATTAAAGTCTGTTTCGGTCTTGTTCAACATTCTTAGCTAGTCTTTGACTAGCTAAACATAATTAAATTTTTTGGTCTGATGTTTATAGTGGCCTTGTTTTATAAACTTTCTAAATTGATTTGGTTTGTTGAATTTTTGGATTTACTTAATTTTGCTGTATTTAAAACTTGCCTTTACTGCTCTGCTCAATTGGTTTTGGTTGCTTTACTCTTTAAGCCATTTTTGTTTTACAGTTATTCTTTTATGGTTGCTTTACGGTTCTGGTTATTAATGTTTGTTTATTATTATCATTAAAGTACCCAAAAACAAACTTATCAATAGTAGTATATTTTTGAGAGTTCTGGTTTCCTTTTGTTTTCCCCTACGGCACTCGTTAGGGCTTCCCTTTTCGTTTGGCCGGGGTTCCCTAACTCAGTCAAACAGCGGAACCATTGCACTCTGGAACGTAAGTGCGTATTGTAGGGGCAAATTGGCCATGCAGTATCATGACGCGCCTACTGCGTCTATTTTGCTGCATGTAAAGGATCATGCCTCGTGTACAGCTTGCTAGAGACCCACCAATGGGATGCCACATAATATTCAAAGTAGTTCACTAGGGTGCGCAGAGGGCGGTCACATACAGCCTCCTATAGCCCAGTCCTCTGTAGCTGAGAGCACCCTACTCACTCTACTCACCCTACTCACCCTACACCCCCTCGCCCACTCCTCGCCGACACAAAGAGAAACTGAATGTTGAAAGCATACCCTTGATGAATGCGTTAGGGGTTTCCATTACTAAGCTCGCATTAAAACATGGAGGACCTTCTCAAGTATCTTCCTGGAACTCGTGTGTGGACACTATACAAACATTACAATACCTGACAGAATTTTTAGCAGTTCTTCCTAATTTCGGCTATGCATAATTCGTGTACTAAGGAATCTGGAATTCAGAGGCTTGCGTCAGTAAGGATTGTATTATTTTCTTCAGACACACTCCATCCAAATATCAATATCAAATGAAACACACCTAATTTACATAAACGCTTTCTTCCGTTCCGGCTTACATAATATATAGAAGCGATCGTAATCGTAGAAGAGAGATTGGGATAACTATTCTAACATTGATCATTATCAGTTGCGCATCCCCCATTGCACCACTTAGAGAAAAATTAAATTGAGTTTTATTTATGACATTCTTTAACCGCTGTGGTTCTTAACGTACCATTCCATATTGGGCGAGAAAGACCGAGAATTTTGCTCTAAGGCCTCTTTATTAGGACTGAGGTTCTTTTGCGTGCCGTAAATCGACGACACATGCCCACCGGCTTTATATCACCTCTGAAGGAAACTATGTTAATGGTTTTTACGCCCGAAAAAACCCATCGCCTTTCGCTTGGGTTTGAACGCGACCTCGGTAACTAGAGGCTAGCATGGTGCCCCTAGACCACGGAGGACAACCACCACTTAGAGGTCACAATAGTTGCCATCCAAATAGATAATACGGAATAGTGATAATAGTAACACACAACTTGGCAGGGAAATAAAGACGGATAAAGTAGAGGTTTTAACGAGGTTAGGTCCAAAAGTAATAGTCGAAGGGAATTTTAACAGCAAACACTACTTATGGAACGCATAGTCACCAGTACCGAAGAACCGATGTCTATTTCTTACCGATCAAAATCACTAGACATACCAAATATAGCGCTGCTAAATAACAAGCCGTTTGATTTGTTGTGAGTGTAATATACGAACCCACCGATACTTTGATAAATCACAGTTCCAATTTCGTTCAAGTTCAATTACAACCAGAGAACGCACAGTAAATACTTGCCTACCTGAATTGCAATGAAAATAAACGATTATTGACTAACAAATTAGAAATGACTAAAAAGGTGGCAAAAACGCGTCGCATTCCTCTTAAACTGCCACATTTCGTTAGCTCTAGTTATCTAACATTAGCGTTAAACAATTTCAACAGTAGTAAATAAATTAGTTTGCTGAGACATAAACTGCAACTCACAGGGAACATACAGAAACACATATGAGCAATAAACATAGCAAACGAACGCGCTAGGGAATGCATTTGTGATCAGTGGAACTAAATCTTAGAAAACTTAAATTCCCAGAGCAATTTACATGCAGATGGTGAGAAATTTCACGGGCAGTAAACCAAGTATTTCTCCACTACAAGTGGCTGAAATCCCATGGTGGAAGTCGAAATTTTTTCACGGAAACACTAGAAGTCTTTATTTTGAACCCAGTTGCAGAACAAGCAGCCTAAATGCAAGAAATTGAAGTTTTAGCATAATCTATCCACAATAAGCAAATACCGGAGAAATAGACTGGTTTATAAAGTACTCATCAAGAAGCTGGGACCATACAAAATACCAAACGTGATGCTAAAATATCTCATAATTACTACTTACACAATGGCACACGGAAAGAAGCTTAAGTACGTGTATTTCCAGAGGTAAAGAAAACCCATGTACTGACCATCAACTACGGGCCTATTAAATGCTGTAAGCAAATTACTCTAAAAAGATCACATTAAAACGAATAAACACACATATAGTGTAACATACCATTCCGATGGCAGAACAGTATGGATTTCGAGCCAAGCAGCCTGCAAAATTGCATCGTCCTCCGTGTTCTAAGGGTACGATGCTAGCCTCCAGTTCCCGAGGTAGCGGATTCAAACACGGTGAAGGGCGATGAATATTTTTTACGGGCGTATAAATCCTTAGCATGGATTCTTTCGTAAGGGAAGTAAAGCCAGTGGTCCCGTGTCATATACTTACGGCACGTAAAAGAACCTCAAGCCTGTTAAACATGCCTATGAGCAAAATTTCCGGCCTTTCAGGCACAGTATAGAATTGATGCTAAGGACCACAGTAGTTAAAGAACGTCATAAATAAATCTTGATCTTGTAAGACTCTTGCTACGCAAGACCGAATACATCAGAACAGGTTTCAACAAAAGAAAGTCTCCAAGTGTCATCTAAGTAGATATAGAATGCTCGTATAAAAAATTTTGGTACGTGGAACTTATAAGACTGAAAAATCAGGAATTACCTCACAGACGGCACTTTAGGATAGCTGTAGAAGATTGTGTCAGTTTCAGAATGATAAAAGCTTGGATATCACAGTGTAGCCTGTTGTGACTAAAGCTATTTCGTTATTATTATTATTTACTGTTCCATTTATACCTTTAACTGCAATGCTCATATCGGCGGCCTTTTACCTTTGGAGCATACTGCCTATCGGCAATGGTGTTAATTGTATACATTGTCATTGCATTTCTGATTTATCTTTGGGTTCTCTACATTAGATCACGCACACACTCACACCCTTTCACACATCCAGATTCTGGGGAGAATAGGGAATAATCTTGGCTAGAGGAAAACTTCCCATCCGCCAGACGGGAATCGATCCCGGGACCCCTTACACAGTAGCTATGCCGACTGAGCTACGGAGCCACCCAAGGCTATTTAATATGTTAAGTGATATGCCTGAATTTACCAGGTCGGAAAATGCATGTACGCTGACAACATAGCCAAGGTAAGACGTTTAACATAAACGCGAATATTTATTTTGTCGTTCCAGAAAGCACTAAACACTATGTAACCATGTTCCCCAGATGGGGCATTAATACAGCCAAGTAGCAAGCTATTGTATTCACTAAGCGACTAATGCATAGAAAAGTCGAACGCGCTCCCACCGTTAAGCTATCAGGCTGAACTCATAAACTAGAAAGGGCAAGTTACCTACTTAGGAGTCGCAACGGATCAAGGCCTAACCTGTAGTAAACACATGAGAACGGTCAGGGCTAAAGTGAATGGCCAACTAAACAAACTGTTCCCAAATATAAACTTAAACAGCCAAACTGGATTGAAAATGGGTCTCTGACTCTACAAAACCCCAGTTAGATTCACATTGACGTATAGAGAGAATGTGCTGCTGTTCCCACTAACTGCATATGCACAAACCCATGAATGTGAAGAACCACACAGTAACGAATACCTATATTAACACCAACCACTCCTCAATAACGCATGACGCATGCATTCTAGTTTATTCCTCGCCCTCAATCCTAACCTAAGGTGAGTGACAACTGCAACAAGTCCCCTTCGGGATATGCTGGGCAGCTCCAAGCATAGGTCCTGGAACACTGTATGATCTGTTGCTCCTGCATGTTTCATGTGAGAGCCCTTCAACATATGTACCTGTTCCGAATTCCGGGATGCATGATGTGTTTCCCGCCTCATCTTACATGTTAATAGTAGTAGTGGTATATATTAAGTACTTAGTATTACATTAATTGCATAACACAATCCCACGAGTCATAAGACCGTACATGCTCTCTAGAAAAATACCTGTTCTGTAAACGTCACTTGCAGAATCGACCAGAAAACAACTATTTTATAAGCACCACACTGTATACATGCATACATATAAAATGAAAAATACTCTGAATCACACACACACATAAACACACCCACACTCACGCACACAAGTGCTCAAGCACCACGTATATTTAAAGAAAATTTACATAAACACCTTATCTCTTAGCACACCTACTTCCATTAAGTATGTGCCCAAGCTTGGCCAGTTTTGACTATTTAGAATCAAGTCCAAGCATGCTGTCCTCCGTCTTTTGGAAGCCAAATATACTTCCGGTAATAATTTTTTCCTAATACCCTCCATCTGCACGCACGCTGCCAAAATATGCGTCCAGTCTTCCTGTTCCCCGCATAATGGGCAAATCCTCCTACCATCATCATCAACAATCTTGCGAGTTTTCCACCCTCCCAACCTAAGCCATGCTATTCCCGTCCTCTGTTTTACACCCAATTCCAAAATAAATGTTTCCTTACCCTACCCAGTTTTTATTTCACTTTGTAGCTCCAATGTTGATCTTTGTCTACATTCAGAGTCTATTTCTTGCCTATTTATGTCACATAGTCGTCTTTTGTCTTTTTTCACGGCACAGTGTGTATTTTCATTACCTCTTTGCCAGATATCGTTTAATCCAATTTTTTATAATTCCCGTTGTAACCCGGCGCCGACCATTTTGGATGCTCTATGTTGTTCATTTGATCACGATTGCATATAGCTCTCAGAGTTGTTTGATCATCTTTAATTATTTGCAGCCAATGCCTAACTACATTTAGTTTAGCAAATACAGCATCTTCCCAGCATCCTACCTCACGAAGAACTCCGTAGTTTGAAGTACCCCTCCCCAACCCTAGAATGTGCTTCCAGAAGTTACATTGTACTTTATTTACATTCATCACCCCTCCCATCCCCACACTTCACTGTCGTATTGTAATGGAAGCCTAACCATTTCTTCGTACATAGTTTGTAATGTTTTTACTGGCATATCTGAACATGTTAATAGAATAACAGCATGAGCAGGCGATGTAGACTTTCCCGTTGATCGCCACCGAGGGCTGTGAGATGGGATTCCCTCTATTCCCGTCTGGAAAGATTAACAATCAGAAAGTCATTCAGAGACCAGAAGAAGTTCACGCAGCATGAGCGAAACGCCGGCAACTAACTACATGACGCGGCATTCTCTAGAAACCAAGGGTATCACATCCCTGTGACCTATACATGCGCATAAAAAGAAAATAAAAGGTTAGATGCTTATATAAGCATTCAATAAGTGCAGTAAAATATTAACATTACTTAACAGTTTAAAGAAATGCAATAACATGAAGTAACAACTGGCTACAATGCTGTAGATGACTATATCAAAGATATGAAAGCGACTGAGAAACAGATGCCACAGTCGTTTGTGCCGCGTATTCGGGGTTGGTTATGAAGCACTGCAAGGTTTAGTTACAAGGTCGTAACTCTAGCGTAAATTACGATTTGCACAAAACGAAAATGCTGAATTGTGGAGAAACCAAGCGCTTAAGATAAAAGTGAAAACAAAGAAGTGTTGAATAGTTGCTGTTTTATTATACACTTAAATAGTATTTGCATTGATACTCCATATCCCCATGTAAAACAGAAAAACAGAACTTTGCAACAATACGTTGTAGAAGAGAGATAAAAAAAATACCGATAGTGGGTAGAGAAGATCGTGTGAATGTAACACATAAGATATTTCCTAAAACATTTTACACTCTACCATTTTTAAAAACTGAAAACTGTTTATTACCAGTACGCACCTCTTTTAATGTGGGTATTTACAGTATTGGCCACTATTCTCAGTTTAAAGGTTTTGAGCAAGTAATTTGCTGCCCGTTTCACGCGTTTTCTTTGGTTTTGGGTGTAAGTTGACATGATTATTGAATACCTTACATAAAATCCCAATTCATTTTGTAATTTATTTATTCATTGTCACCACAAAATGATTATAATTGCAAAAAAATAAACATAGTAAAATATAACTGCTGAACCATTCCATGCCAACATGAACCGTGACTTTAATATTTATTTAAATGTGTTTTAGGGATATCTTAAGCAATTAAACTGATTGTGTTTATTACATGGACATATTTTAAATATTCCATACTAACCAGTTAATTTAAACCGCTGTGCTTGAGAGCGTGTGATGGATAAAACGTTGAGGTTATTAGTCTGAATAAAAACGATCCATATTAATGTATCTCCAGCAATTAATGAGCAGGCGCTCTCGGTCAAATATAAACCTTAAAATAAACAGACTGTTTGGCGTATTTTATAACATTGAACTATACAATAAATAAACTTTCTTATTTCTACAACAGCAAAATGCTCCAAAACATAGTATAGGTCGTGAGCATAAAATCGGAAGCTTTATGGATGTTTACAGTCATTTCAAAAACTTTAATTCGGTGTATTTTAGCAATATTAAAGGAGTGCAATATATTTTTAATTCCTGTAAAATAGAATGACTGAGATATTTGCAGTAGAAGTTTACACCGGGAAAAACTAGTTGTAATTAAAAAGGGTCTGATGTGTTACATTCACATAACTTTCTCTGTAGTCTGTCGTTTATTAGTGGTTATACAAACTAATTTACTAAAGCTTGTTTTCATATCTACTTCATTTTAATTCAAATATATTTTTGTAGAAATAGCATCATTACATATTTCGTTATAGATACAAAGGGAACAGCGATAGTCAAATGTTTAAGAACTGAACGCTATACACTGGCCTTAAAATTCCGTACTGTCTCCATGCAATCACGATAAAAAGCTGAATGTTGACAGGATTTAAGTATTGAACAACTCGAACCATTAATAGCGGATATCTTGGAAATGTCTGATGCCACAAAAAGTTATTTAAAATAAATTGTATGTTTTAAAGAGATCTACACTTCTTGTGTGGTACACTTTTGTCTATCGCGTAACGTTTACCAGTTATACAAGTTTATACAAAATTCCTTCCGAATGAAGAGAACTCTAAAGGCTATTCCCAGAAAATTCAAATTATTTGTCATATAAATATATTTGGTATGTGGTATGTTAATAAAAATCGTTAAATTTGTTATAAAACCAAAATTTTCATTTAAGGATATTTGGGGTAAGAGAATTAAAAATCTTCGAGCTCTTTGGAAGGTACTGAAATTAAATACCAAGTTTGCTGTTGATCCGACTTTTGTTTTCTGTTCACAGACACACATACACACCTGGATCTTTTTCTAAAGTTTTGATGTGTTACACTCACATGACTTTCTCTACTCTTGAAAAACTATTTTTACAAACGCTTATTCTCCATATGCTTCATGTTAATCGAGATATCGAGATGTTAATCTTATTGCTAATTCTCTTGTAGATGCAAGGGGAATTGGTAGGCTTTAAGCGATAGTCAAATATTTTAACGCTGGTTGCTATGTGGAGTATTACATTCTCTTTGTATTACCAGGACAAAAAAAATGAATAACGAATTCCCATTTGAGAAATAAATATAAGTATTGGAAAATTTAATGGAATAATAAGCAATATCTCGAAAATGGTTCACTCAACAACAAAAATGTATATGACATAAATTGTGTATTTTAACGCGATCTACATTTTTTGTGTAGTAAACGTTTGTCTATCTCTTATGATTTACCAGTGATGCAAAAGTCGTTCACAAGGAAGAGTACTTTTGGAAACATTCCTAAACAATTCAAGATATAAATTTTATTTGTCATGAAAGTATCTTAAATATGATATTTTAATCAAAGCCGTTAGAGCCGTTTTTGAGAAAATTAAAATGTAAAGGGTAATCTGCGGTAGGAGGATTTTCTTGAAAACCTTCGTGTCGCATCTCTGGAAGATACTGAACCTAAATACCAATTTTGGTGTTTATCCGACTGTTCGTTTCTGAGTTATGCTGGTCACAGACACACACGTGGACATGTTCCCAAAATGCTTTATATGCATTCAATGCACCTCAAAACATGTATCGTATTCCCTGTGAAATCCCGGTATCGAATTTTTGGGTGAAATGCAATACCTACTAGGTACCTGGCAGAGAAAGTAATAAAGTTGATGTAAAGTATTTGGTATAGCCATTGCCTACACGTAAAGAACTTCAGATGTACATGGAGACAAATACTTTGATAAAGTCACTCTGTGTGTGTTATAAATTACAGGTTCACACTCCTGCAGCAGACAACCAGCATGGCAGCCAAGCCATGCGGGTATGCAACATATACGACGACACTGGAAACATTATCGTATGACTACCTGCCTGTGCAAATACCTGCAGAAATGAAACATTAACAGCTAATAACACGAGCTCACCTTGTGCAGTGCGATGTGAAGCCTACCCAAAACGTTTCCAAGGAATCTATATTTCCCCAAGCTGCATACGCACAAACATGTGAGTAAAATGCTGGCAAGAAGCTTCACGTCGAACTGAGCGTGTTAAGAATTGCTGTACACATGTTTTACAGATACGTGTACAGAATGCTAAGAAGTTTCTGTCGAACAGTTGGCTGGTGCGCATTGAAGCACAAAAACTCGGAGAACAAATACTGTCGGCCATGGCCTCTGCCTTCCAGTAGGAGAACAAGCGCTTACTGTCGGGAAATACCTGCCGGTCTGTTTGCAATGCAGAAGACATCGATAAATTGCTTTAGAGTGATTGCAGTTTTAATGTGTACTATCACGCGAGGCTCGGCAAGCGTGTTAAAATGCAATTATATAGGTTCTAGCAGTAACGTTTATCTCTAGGAGGCTATCAGTCGGTCCAATGTCAAAATGAGAGGGCTGGAAGAAAAAATGGCTATTGTTTGAACATGCCTCCCACACATCGGCTGTAGGAGCATTATTATAACAATTGTAACCTCAAACACTTCTTTCGAATTTTATATCCGAATTTATATAGCAAAAGTGCTGCAAGGTTATAGTCCTTTTTTGTCGTCCTTCACGTTTATAGTTATGAAGTCACAAACTTATGCCTGCCAAGGGAAAGAACTTACAAGATACAAGAGTTTTTTAAACTGTTATATAGTTAAACAAGTGAGTTCCTTTAAATGGAATGTAATCACCTATAGTCCTATATTATAAGCTTAGTAACTTTTAATTGATATGTGAGAAAATGCGCAGCACATTACTTACAAAAGCAAGAGCTGAAGCAATTTCAAAATTGTATAAAACAAGGTATGTAACTAAACTGCTTTGTGGATCTAAATACTGGGCTCCAACACACACCAACGAACAATAGAGGTAATGGAAATCTATTTCTTTGAAGAATTGCAGGATACAGAAGGATGACTATTAAAAATTACACCATTAGAGATGAACTGAAAGCTTTTAATATCCTAGAGAAAACTGATGAATGTCAATCAAAGTTACGCATCATGCAGAAAGAATAGGAGTAAATAGATACCGTAAGATATTCTGCAAATATAAAACCAAAAGATAAAGACAACATGACGACTAGTTATGTGGTGGAGAGACCAGTTTGAAGATTTCCTTAGAGACGAAACGATCTATGAAGACCAATACCTGAAGTTTAATAATTAGCGCTTAGCCCACGAAAATATGACTGAAGGCATAAATTAAATTAAGACATACTTCTAAAAGAAAAACATTTTAAAAATCTTAATTTTTCGAAAAAGTTCAGAAAAAGTTTCTAAAATTGATATGTTGCTTTAAAATGTGAATCCCATTATGAAAATCAATACAACCAAATTCAGGAATCAATAATGGAAGAATTCGACATTAAGAGAATACCATCTAAGTCTGATGGAGACCGTATGTGAAAATTCGGGCAAAGTCAGAAATTCGCCGCACTCAGCAATGTAATATTAGCATTAAACAATCCCAGTCTATAGCGGAAGTTATTATTTAATACAATAGTAGGTTGAATATGATTAATATTATTTCTTATATTAATTTCTTTTTTTAGAGCTGTTTTTTTATCTGTGTTAATTTGTATATTATTTTTAACCCATAGAGAATTAGAAGAGTGAAAGTATAAAACTTTGATGTGTTAATCTTTAAATTTTTAGGAGAAGCAAAAAACTACTTCTTTTCCTGGGAAAATATTTTGGAAGGGCTATTATATTGGACGATTAAGCAATTTATTTCATATTTTAGAAGCAACAAATGAATGGTTAGAAGAAAAACAAAACAGAGCGTTTCATGTGCAATTTCCATTGTTTGCACGTTGCACACGGTGTTTTAAGTTGTTTGAATTTTATTGTTCTACCAGTGTTTAATTTATGGATTAACAGATAATATTTCTGTTTAGGGATAATTTTAGACTTAACACTCAAAATTCATATATTGAGCTTTTTAAAAAAAATACTGGTTAAGTGTAGACCAGAGTTGGAGAAATAAATCAGACTTGAAACGTTCAATGTCACTACGGCTCTGATCATGAATCTTCGCTATCCGAGTGAGTGCCCTACCACCGAGGTACCATTGCATAATGTCTGAGTGCGCATTGATCGTTTTCATCTGATTCATGTATCCCGAGGCGATTTCCAATACTCATACTATATATATATAAATATTAAGGTCGAATTGCAATGTTACAAGTATTTTTGATTTACGGTTTTATAGTGTCAATATGATGATTAATTAATGCTTTGATGATTGCTCTTTCGAACTGATCGTGTTTAATCTGAATTTGGACATTTTAATCACAATTGAAAAATTCTGTGCCATGGCCGGATCCAACCAGGAATCATTGGTTTTCCGTTCCGATGCTCTCCCACTGAGCTACCGTGACAACATTTTTGATCTCCTTATCGCATTTTCTGTGTTCTAATTCATAGAGGATTTATTTACTTTAAATGTTTCATTTAGTCAAAGTCAACCTGTATCAGTTCGTTTCCGAAGTATTTCCTGTTGTTGGTCTGAATTTGACAATACTTTATAGTATGCTTTTAAGTGTTAAATATCCTTTCCACTGATTCTCCTTTGCTCGTGCAAAGAGTACGCAATATCAAGCTAGCATTTATCGACCTAGTTACAACATTTCGGTCTCCTAGTATGCTCTTAAGTACATACAACAAAATGTTTTGAAACCATTTCCAATAATGTTTATCATGACTGAGTAAGTACAAGATGGAAAAATAGGCTTTTATATGAATAAATTTTAGAATACACAATGAAAATAAATTATAATATGTATTAAATACATGTCATATTTTTACCAGTTCCAGCTCCAATTTTCAGTTATACTTTCCTACCGCATTTTGGATCTGACAGCTGGTATCATTCAGTTTTGTCTGTTTCTCAAAGCTTGCAGTGATATTCTCATACTCCCTATGTGTACTAGATATTTAAAGCATTGTAAAACAAAGAAATTGCACTATGATGTATGCTGAGTAACAGAAAAATGTGCACAATATTAATTTAAATTTGGAAAAAAGTGATTTTCCTTTCGCTGTTATGCTGTTCTGTAGACGAGGTATCAGTGAAGTTGAGTTACCAGAGTAGCTCCAAAACAGGAATTTCGAATAAGACCTAATGGTGCTATCCTCGGACCTTATGAGTAAAAGAAGGAGAGAAACAGATGATCGAATTGCTGTTGTCACTTGTCAGTATGGTACAAAGTAATGGACGTTGGAGAGTGGTGAGTATATCCAATCCAAGGAGCAATTAATAAACAAAACTTACAGAGCAAAAATGACAAAATTCATTGTCCGTTCAGTGATAATCGACATTACACTCCTGTGTGAGAAATGTAAACAAATACAAATTTTAGTTCGTGAACTTAGTCGGATTTTAAAAATAGTGAAGCGTTTCAAAACTTCAAGCAAGTTAATGAATTTCATTACTTTTTTATTCAAATTAAATATATGGTCGATTATTCTGCCTAATTAATGGAATTTTCCCCTTTCCTTCAGTTCTTTATTCCACCCATATGTGTCAAGACTTGTTTCTTTCGTTAAACTAAGGCAACAATATAATATAACAACAGGTACATGAAATTAAATTGTGTTCCTGACTAAAAATGGAGAGCAGTTAGTCAGCTGCGATTCACCTCAGATCAGGGTTAAGACTTATGCTGTAATATCTCCCAACCATATTGAAGTTAGCCGAAAAGTATAGTTAGTATCATAAATGGAGTAATTGATTGCGAGTGCTTAAATCAATATAGAGTAAACTTAATGTAGTTATTTACAGAAACATGTTATTTATTCTGTTATGTTATTCTAATTTTGTAGAAAAATAATTAGCTTTTTCTAGATTAACTCTCAAAAGCTAGAAGAGCACAAAAATGCTCTCGTCCTAATATCGCTGTTCTAAAAGTTATTTCCGCAAAGGTGTGCATGAGAAAGTTCCAGCATAGCCACTGTAACTGTTCCCTGTTCAGGATAATTAGTTGGCGGAGTTCCTCGGCTGTCACTTGCACTCCTAAGTAACTTCGATGGAGAAATCCCTGTAGTACCTCGCTGGGTTTCCCTTGTAATGTTTACTGTAACATCCGTGTCCAGTTTCCCGGTACGAAGTACACAGAGAAGCGAGCACTTTCTCTACTCGCGGTTTTCAGAATTATTATATGGACTGGAAATATAAACGCAACCAAATGAACAAAAGTAATGCTGAATATCTAGAGCTGAATTCTCCCTCCATTCGTGGCACCTACCTTGCAAAACATTTTTTATGTAAGAATGCATGTACATTATGTACAAAAGTGTGTTTCTCAGCAATCTTCCATTTGGAAATATATACATAACACAACAATTAATTCCGGAATGGTTTGAACTTTTTCTGAAGGAGCTTTTTGTCAGCTGTCCCGGTTTTCACAATTAATTGGGCACATCACTTCTATGTGTATTGTATAGCGTTGGTTTTCTTTATTGACAGACTGTAATCAGGTAACTAATTAAAAGCTAGTGAGTTATATAGTAGCCTTCCTATGGGATTCCTCTACAATTTTCTAGCCCTCCTAAGCTTAGGGGTAGCTTGTTTGCCTCTTATATCGAGTTTCCCAAACGAGCAAATGTTTTAAAACGCAAGCATCGGATAACACCAAATTTTTGGAAGCCAGTTTAATTCGAGCATTCTTTAATTACCACTGAATTCCTAGTCTTGATAGAACTTAGCAACTATAATAGACATTAAATTCTCTTTCTCTTTCAAAGAAGAATAAAAAGAAAGGAAAGGGAAAGAAAAGAAAAATCTGATACGTTATATCTCTACCAGTTCAACAAATTATTCTTACAAAACGTATTAATTCTTGTTAATCCAGGAAACATTTAAATTCACATTTACACATTCACAGTAGGTAAAACAATTGATTCTTAAAAAAGTAGATAACTATTTGATAGCTTTTAAATTGCATGCTCTTTGCATGACTACAAAAAAATAAAGAACAGCAATTTTCCATTTGAGAAATTTAATCTTCAAATCTACCTGCTTCATTGAAATATGTGTTGATTAATTTTCTGGTAGACAACGTCACCCGTATTCAGTTCGGAAGAGAGAAAACGAAACAAATCGGCTTTAAACTAGACTTCATGCAGGGGATCCCATCTCCCCGTTCCTAAACGATTTAAATATTAACCGCATATTAAATGAAGCGTCTGAGAGAAGTATTATAGAAAAATATGGCTACAGATTTCACCTGAGACTGATCCACTAGCAGTACTTCGTTTTGCGGATTAATTAGTGCTAATTGGAAGCGATACAGATGCAGTTAATGATTTAGTTACATTGGTTACTAGTCTTCAAGAAATTGGCTTTAACATCAATAGTAAAAAATCGAAAGTAATGTTAATCAATAAAGATAAACTTGACTTAGGAGATATTAAAACAATTTGTGGTGATTTAAAGGAGTTGCTGTTGAAGATGAAGTTAAATACTTAGGATGATCTACAAGAATTCTCTAATTTGTAACTCTTGTGAGATTTTGCATAAACTAAAAGTTAATTTATAGGGTTGTCTCATAGGTTATTCGCTTTTCGTTGCGTTTCAATCACTAAGAACGCCTGGGAGCACACTTCACCCGCAGCATAGCAACGACAGCGTAGTTGCCGAACTTTCCGTTTACAAACTTTAAACAGAAGGTCATTCTAAAGATAAATAACTACGGCAGTTAGGTTTTGTAAACAAACTATTTATTTACTGCAGTATACACCATTATTGTCGACAATATATTGCCAAGTTCCTGGCTCAGTAGCACAAGCTAAATTGAGTCCCAATGCCATCACCCGAGTTGTAATTCTTGAATTGTTGACTATTGTATCATGAATTCTTTCCACGTCCGTAACCATTGGCTGTCCAGCCCGAGGTTTGTGTTTTAGGGAGAAATTCCCAGTTCGAAATCGACTAAACCGCTTTTGACATGTTTGCTTCGTTACTGCATCTTCCCCGTAGACAGCACAAATTTTCTGCCGGCATTGTGAGGCGGTTTTACCCTTACGATAGTAAAACAGCATAAGATGTCGGAAATGTTCCTTTTTGCTTTCCACAGTTATTAAACAGAAGTTCACGCTGTTTATCCAACATCAGTCATACAAATACACACTAACATGTCCAATAGTGAGTCTGGTTGTTGATCTCTAAGTGGTAGAGGTGGTTAGGCAACAAGGATAACTTGAGTGTACAGAGGGTTCAGGGTTTTCAGGCGCTATAGATGGAACTTGCGAGCAAAATGTAAGAACTTATGAGACAACCGAATAGATATTTTGGCTTCTACACATCTGCTACAACCTCAAAGAATTTCTAGTTGTTAATCAACTCATATGCCTATCTTTGATATATTCCCTTAAAATTAACAAAACACAGAAAGCGTTTTTATTGAAAGCTATCAATTAATTGATCTGAAGTGCTGTAAAAGAAATCCTGCAGCTTCCAGTGATACATCTAACTTGATGATTTATACTTGTCACAAATCCAAAAGTCTTTGAATAATGCGAGCCTTTTAGTAAGTTTTTACTTTCTCTACTACGTATAGTAAGTAGGGGAAGTATTGTATTCCACCCAAAAATTCGATACCGAGATTTCACCAGAAATACATGTTTTGAGACCCCCTGAATCCAAAAAAAGCATTTTTGGAAACATGTCCGTGTGTGTGTCTGTCTGTGTGTCTGTGTGTGTATGTCTGTGTGACTGTGAACAGCATAACTCAGAAACGAACAGTGGGATAAATACCAAACTTGGTATTTAGGTTCAGTATCTTCCAGAGATGCGACACGAAGGTTTCCAAGAAAATCCCCCCACCCCAGACTACCCTTTACATGGAACATTTTTCGAAAATTTTAATTTTCTCAAAAACGGCTCTAACGATTTTGATTAAACTATCATATGTTTAAGATATTGTCATGACAAATAAAATGTATATCTCGAATTTTCTGGCAATGTCTCCAATAGTGTTCTTCATTATGAACGACTTTTTCATAACTGGTAAACCATAAGAGATAGACAAAAGTTTACTACACGAAAAATGTAGATCGCGTTAAAATACACAATTTGTCATATACATTTCTTTTGTTGAGTGAACCGTTTGCGAAATATTGCTTGTTATTACCTTAAATTTTCCAATACTTATACTTTTTCTCAAATTCGTTATTCATTTTTTTATGTCCTGGACATGCAAAGAGAATGGAATGCGCCACATAGCAACCAGCGTTAAAATATTTGACTATCGCTTAAAACTTACCATATTCCCCTTGCATCTACAAGAAAATTATCAATAAGATTGACATCTCGATATCTCGATTAACATGAAGCATATGGAGATTAAGCGTTTGTAAAAATATTTTGTATAAGAGTAGAGAAAGTCATGTGATTTTTCATCAACAATTAAACAACAGTACACTTCAGTCGCTAAATGAGCCTCATATTAACACTGTGCGAAATGATGATTACATCAAACGCAAATGTATCTCTGTACCGCAACTGGAACAATCGAACGCATACAAACCAATCAGAAAGCCGGAGCAGATTTTACAAAAATAAGAATATCCTACCCGCTTAAAAGCAAAGGTTGAGTTATCTTTAGAAGTTCCAAATGCAAACAGATGGATTATAAATAAAAAGGACCTACGTAGTTCTGAATGGAGGGACATCATTAAGATCAATGCAATAGTTTTTATTGTTCATTCTCTTCCTGGACGTACACACCAGCCGCTGCAGATATTGCAGTGTGTGTCAAATCGTTCCTCACGTGCTTTGGAGCTGTCCATAGCGAGAACTGTTACGAATTAAACATCGCAACACCTTTCAATCATTTCTAGCTAAAACACTTTGTGAAAAGGGGCTGGACATACAATATGACTATAATATGCTTGCAGTAATATGCGAATAGACACCATAGCCATCCACAGGAAGAAATCGTAAGCAGAGATAATGACTCAAACATCAGATTTGAAAGTGAAGTGGATCAACCTCAAGAACTAAACCAAAGAAAAACAACTAATTTATGAACCCACTGTATCATACTTCAGAGTTTTACAATGTGAATCAACTTTCAGTGACAGTCTTCTCTTTGCATCACGTGGCACAATCAAAAAGGACTTTGTAAATTGGTGTGAAAAGTACGAAATCAATGAAGGTATTCAAGATACTATTATAACATATATCATAAAAGACTCAATAGCTATTTTGGGAGTGATTTATATGGAACTAACAGCACTTACTTTGTTGACTTATTGATTATAATAGTTTCAATATGAAAATATTTCTATTGCTTTCTTCTTATATATTAATTTACATGCTGTTGCCTAAGTGTAATCTTATATTGTTCTGTATTCATCAAATCTATTTTAGATATTTATATATATTTTATTATTCTGGTTATTTGGACAACCAATTTAGTTAGATTACTAAATAAAAACTGTTTTGAAATTCAAACCAATAACAAGAAATATCTCAGAAATGATTAAGTCAAAAGGAAAAAGAAAAAAGAAAACATTTACTGTAGATAAATTGTGTGCTTTAATGACATCTACTTTTTGTGCAGTAAGATTTTGTCTACCTCCTGCAACTTATCAGTTACACAAAAGTAATTCAGAGTGAAGGAGACTTCACAAGTTTTTCCCAGAAAAGTCAAGATAAAGGTGCATTTATTTGCCGTGCAAATATCCTAAATATGCAGTATTTTAATCAAAATCTTTAGAGCCATTTTTGAGAAAATAAAAATATCGAACGTTTTACTAAGTAAAGGGTAATTTGAGACATCGCGTCATGCAAGGCGCTGAACATGAATATCAAGTTTGGTATTTAATAGAATTTTGGTTTCTGAGTTATTCTGTTTACAGACACACACACACACACACACACAGGCGCCTTTTTCTACTTTTTGTTTCCGGGAAGTCTCGAAGTCTCAGAACATGTATTCCGCGAAATCTCGGTAACGATTTTTTTTATAAAATGCAATAGGTACTGCTTGTACTTACTATACAGGATGAATCACCTAAAACTTGCACCACAAATATTTCGGAAATGGAAAGTGCTATTAATGTGCAATTTTACAGCATTGATTGGTAATCAGGGGTATTTAGCCTACAGAGTTTAGTAATACTGAGAAGGTTGTATTTTTTGAGCAAACATACAATTTTTTAAATGTAACAATGTCTAGGTTCATCAACGGAATAAAGTTAGTGTAAATTAGAATGTCTATGGTCTTTGTTTGCAGGATTCTGGTGTAAATGGTTTACGAGAAATCGTATGTTGAAAAGTTTCCACCCCGACAATTGTTAGTCCATTCAACCTGCTTAGTTGCTAGGTGCGATGTTGTTATGTTTGTTTGCATTGTGTTTTCTGTTCATTGATTCCATAGCGACTTTCTGGTCAGTTAGTTTGCGACAGTTCAAGCAGTAAGCCGTGAGTAGAAGATGGGGTTTACTAATGCAGAAAAAGCCGACATGCTCATGGTGTATGGAGAGTATAGGAAGAATGCAGTTCGTTCCTGTACGGTGTATGTGGAAACGTATCCCAATAGACGTCAACCATCTCGGCCATTATTTATCAACCTCTTCAACCAATTACGTGAAAGTGGTACTGTAACACCTAGAAGACATAATAGAAACAAACAAGTGACTGGAGAAGAGGCAGTAATTAATGTTTTGGCTGCCGTTGCAGTAGATCCGCAAATTAGTTTCCAGACAATCGCGGGAAGTGACATAAGCCGGGCAAGTGTACTGCGCATTCTCCATCGACATAGGTTCCATCCCTATCACATCTCTCTCCATCAAGAGCTGCATGGAAACGATTTTGAGAATCGTGTTAACTTTTGCACATGGGCTTTAAGACATGATACTCCAGATTCACCATGTATCTTGTTTAGTGATGAGGCAACATTTACTAATCATGGCCAGGTAAACCGCAGAAACATGCATTATTGGTCTGTTGACAATCTCCGTTGCTTCTTCAGGTGGAACATCAGCGTCCATGGAGTTTAAACGTGTGGTGTGGGACAGTGAACCATCAACTCATAGGCCCTTTGTTCATAGAAGGAACAATGAACTCGCACAAATATCGTAGCCTCGTGACAGACCATCTGCCACAGATGCTAGAAGACGTTCCATTGCAGACTAAGAGGAACCTATGGTACCAGCATGATGGCTGTCCAGCCCATAATGTCTTAACGATTGATTCCAAATCGTTGGATTGGACGAGGAGGACCTGTACCTTGGCCGGCCCGTTCACCGAATCTGACCCCTTTAGACTTTTTTCTGTGGGGAAGGCTGAAAGACACTGTCTACAAGGATGTCCCAAATACACCAGACGATATGAAACAACGTATTACTGCTGCCTGCTCTGAAATTTCCGCTGACATGCTAGAACGTGTGTAGCAGTCTTTCCATAGCAGACTGGAAGCGTGTATTGAAGCTGCCGGTGGTCATTTTGAACACAACCTTCGAAGGGCTATGTTCTCTTTACTTGTAAGAATCCACAGAAGTATTGAAATTCCCTTTTGTTTTTGTTTAGTTTGTGCTACCACAGGTTGTACAAGTGTCGGTGCGTAAAACTTTCAAAATAAGATTTCTCATAAACCATTTGCACTAGTATCTTGCAACAAACGCCAGTGACATTCTAATTTACGCTATCTTTATTTGGTTATGTGACTAGGCATTGTTCCATTTGAAAAAATGTATATTTCTAAAACAAATACACTTTCTCAGTATTATTAAAATCTGTTTACATGCTAAATGTACGAACTCCTGACTACCAATCAATGCTGTGAAATGTGCACATCAATGGCACTTTCCATTTCCGAAATATTTGCGGTGCAAGTTTTAGGTGATTTACCCTATATACGTAAGCAGCAGAGAAAGTAGAAAGAAACCTTTCGATATAAGCTGGAGTAGAATCATTTATGATTGTCCACTGAACACATTTAACAATGCTAAACATGAAAGTCTTCGCTAATGTAAGACAGCAATGGAAAAAAATACCTCTGTTGTGCGATCGACATAATACCGCAATTTGTAAAGAGAGAAAATAGAATGCTTCTCATCGCCAAGATATAAGACTTTAACAAAGAACATCATTATTGATATCCAAGAAGAATAAACATACACTTGAATGGGTTTTGAAGAAAACCTGCAGAAAATGTTTTGATGTGGGCAACATTATAACACGTTAACAAGCGGCTGAAATTTAATATAGGGATCTGCATCCTCAAGGTTTGTTATATGAATTACCGTTTTTAATAACCTAAGGGAAGGTAGAATCGTAAACCTATATCTGTTTACGATTTATTGTTGGATTGTACGAGGCGTATTTTTAAAGTAAGTACCGTTTTAAAAGTTTTGCCGCTGCAGCGCTGTAGTCGCGATTTTGAACGTGCGCGATCACTTTCTCCATTCGTTAGAAAACCAGACGCAGCTGTGAGCGATCGTCACTTTGCGTTTCCCGGCTGTTAGAGCGTTTGGAAATGCTCAAAACAATCGAACGACCCGCCAACTGTGAAGTCAGATCAGCGATCCGTTTATTTGAATGCGAGAAGTGTTACGCCAGCAAACTTACATTGTGTGAGGTTTATAAAGAAACAATTGAGTGACAATGCCCGCCACACACAGCAAACAAGCTCAAGATCTGATCGCATCATTTGGTTGGGAACAATTCGACCACACTCCCTACATCCTGGATTTGGCACCAAGCGATTTTCATCTGTTTCTTCATCCAAAGAAATTCCTTGGTGGAAAAAATTTCAACGACGTCGATGTTGTGAATCAAGAAGTGCAGACTTGGCTTTCGTCACAGGCGGCATCATTCTTTGACGGCATACTTTCTCGTTATAAGTGCCTGAATAACGGCGGTCACTTGTGGAGAAGTACTTGAAGGTATAAGGTAATGATTGATAAAGTATTTGGAAAATAATGTTGTGTTATTTTTTAAAAAAGTTATCGATACATTAAAAACAAGCCTTATTTTAGAGAGTTGTACTGAGATAGTCGTCTGGTAATTCCTTGCAAACCAGGTTTATGTCAAATATGACATAAAGATATTTACCGTGACTAACGAGATAGACAGGCTACGGCGCAAATCAGAGTTAGATATTAATGGTAGTCTTAAACATGGCTAACATTGAATAGCTTCATGATATAAATGTGCTTTTTCCATGCATTTAACAGGAAATTTATGTGGTTGTTTTAGAATATGGATATATTAGGCGACTGTAATTTCATTTCATCGGGTCATGACTCGACTGGAAGTATCAGCTGATTTCAATTCGCACCTTAGCCGGTCTATCTCGTTAGCCAGGGTATTTGTAAATATAATCCTTAAGAGTAACAGTTGTTTTTGAAGTGCGAAACAATGTAATAAAACTTGGACTTGTTCATCACCTATATATACATCATGAGTAACACCAATCACTGGAAGTATTTGTCTCTATCTCTCTCTCTCTCTCTCTCTCTCTCATTTGTGCCGAGTGGAAGTGCAGCAACGATGGAAAAGGTGAAAAAAGTTGGAAGTATTTACTTTGACGTAACAAGCTAAAATCTTCCATTTAACGTCAATGACCATAGATAAGTTATATGTTCCGTGTGTTTAAGGCTGCATCAGCAGACACAAACCAGGATGCAAAGAATGTGCAAAATAGTTAAAATCAGCTTGAGATGAGCTTATTAGTCTATAAATCCAGACGTCCCGGCCTCGAAAACTGGTTGGAGGAGCTATTTTTTTTCCTTTAGAATTATTTCCTAGCCTCTCAAGAACTTGAAAGTGTAATTTGAAATGTTAAAAAGAGTAAAAGCCAAGAATACTTGAAAAAGTGGTCAATGGGCAAGCGTTCTGAGGCAAAGCCGTCAATATTGCCTATATACTAAAGACGACGCATAAATGGAAAAAAATGCTTTAAAATTAAAAATAAAAGTAATCTGTTGCAGTCACATGAGTTTCTCCACTGACTCTTCTGACAACTATTCTTACAAACTACTTCTTGAAAAATGATAAACTTTCATTACACATTTACACGTGTCGTTGTAGCTAAAAGAAGTAGGATACAGAAAGCTAAAGTGATAAACATGTTTCTAAAAAAAAAGTATCGCTATGTGATGGCTTTTAAAATTCATGCTCTTT
Organism: Deroplatys truncata; assembly: GCA_030765065.1. Taxonomy (NCBI): domain Eukaryota; kingdom Metazoa; phylum Arthropoda; class Insecta; order Mantodea; family Mantidae; genus Deroplatys; species Deroplatys truncata. The sequence continues at coordinate 85,585,396 of CM060976.1, read as the reverse complement.
GCATGATCACGAGAAAAAAAGAAGAGCAACTTACCTCTTGAAAAAAGTATAAGTATTTAAAAATTCAAAACAAATAGCAAAGAATATCTCCGAAATGGTTAATGCCACAAAAATAAAGTTATTTGTCACAAACTACGAGATGTGTTTTAATGAACTTTACAGTTTTGTGCGGTTTACCAATTACACAAAGGTCGTTTTGAATGAAGAGCACTTCACAAGCTATCCGGAGAAAATTCAAGACATAGAGTTTATTTATCATAGAATAAGATATTTATCTTAAATACATAGTATTTTAAAGAAAATCGTTAGAGCAATTTTTGAGAAAAACAAAAAGCCCCAATTTTCCATGTAAAGCATATTTTGTCGTCACAGTCTTATTGTGTGATACATTTATCATAATGAGCGCAATGTATGCAATATGTTATGGGACACAAAGTTAACTATTAAAACCTGAAGTAAAATAAAACATTTTGAATTGTTAGATGTACGAGGATTGTCCCAGAAGTACCCGACCTAACAAAGAGAAAACAAATATTTTGGGAAAAAAACATCTTTATTTCTCTATAGTCTCCTTTCAGCTCGATACACGTTTCCCAGCGATGTTCAATAGCTTCGATTCCCTCTTTATAGTGAGAACAGTCGAGTTCTGCAAAATAGCCAGCAACTGCAAACTCCACCTCTTCATTGCTGGCAAATCGTTTATCACCAAGCCATTTCTTCAACTTTGGAAACAGAAAATAATCAGAGGGGGGTAAATCTGCGAATACGGTGCATGAGGAAGCAATTCGAACTTTAACTAATTGATTTTGGCCATGGCCATAATGGATGTGTGAACCGGTGCATTGTCTTGATGAAATATAACTTTCTTTTCACTAAATGCGGCCGTTTTTTGCTTGATTTCATCATTTAAACGCTGCAATAAGTTTGCACAATACTTGCCATTGATTGCTTTTCATTTTTGAAGATAATCGATTAAAATTATCACACGCGCATCCCAAAAAACTGACGCCGTGAACTTGCCTGCAGATGGAACTGTTTTCGCCTTCCTTGGAGCCGATTCTCCCCTTTCAATCCACTGTTTTGACTGTTCTTTCGTCTCAAGTGTGAAGTGATGGACCCATGCTTCATCCATGGTTATGAATCGACGCAAAATCTCGGCTTTATTGTAGCGAAACATCGCCAAACACTCGTCTAAAACATCCTCACGACACTGCTTTTGTTCCATTGTGAGTAAACGCGGCACCCATCATGCGCACAGCTTTCTCGTGTTAAATTTCCAGTTAGTATGCAATGTACAGCACTTTTTGAAATGCCCACGATGTCCGCTAGATCGCCCACTTTCAGTCGACGGTCATCCAATACCATTTTGCAGATTTTCTTCAAAGTTTCTGGCATGATCACCTCATTTGGTCGACCACTGCTATGTTCGTATTGGCAGCTCGTACGGCTTTGCTTAAACTCTGCCACCCAATATTTTACTGTTGTAAACGAAGAAGCAGACTCCCCCAGAGTAGAAACTAGCTCAGTTTTAATATGAGTTGGATAAGACCTTTCAAATTAAAGTATTGTAACACATAACGATGGCCAGTTTTATCTATGTTTACAAATTCGCTGAGAGAGTTCACTATTAATGGTTGCCAAACAATTACTAAACAACGCAGCATCGTCAAACTTCAAATTTAAGTTTTCTACCATAGTCATTTGTTTGAAATAACAACCGCTGTATATACGTCAGGTCGGATACTTTTGAGACTACCCTCACATCTATGACAGTTTTAACACTTAAGTAACGCTAAGGTTCAACCAGCGTATTTGACTTTGGAAACAATACCACTGGTTTACAATATGAACCTAATAAGTATTCTTACTTCACACTTAATTCACATTTAAAAATTCTAAGAAAATTAGGGAACAAATCTAATTGAATGGCATTTTCCTCTGTAGCAGGGAATCGAAGCCAAGGGCCTCTGGCAGAGATCTTGAAGCCTATTTAAGTTACGCAAAGTATTTCGTTAAAAATTAATCATTAATCTCTGCAGAACGTGGTAAAAGACAATGACCCATCTAATAGCTGCGTAGTATTGAAACGAGGACAGTGAGGTTTCTGTCCTCCGAAGAATTACTAAGTAGACACCGGCCTTGAATTAATTAAGTTGCATTGTGTTGAAAACTGGGGACAGCTGTTGTGTTAGCAACAGGTTCTTGGCTGCAGTGGTAAGCTAAGACTAATAACAGTGACACCAGCGAGGCACATTTAATCCTCGTATACAAGCTTAAATTAAATTACAGCTTTTCCTAGAAGCTCAGGTTGTCTTAATAATTCAATGAATTTGAATAATTGTGGTTGTATACTCTCTTTATTTCCTCTACTGCTTATTTACAGTAAGTAGAGGAAGTATTGTATTCCACCTAAAAATTCTATGTAGAGATTTCACGGGAAATGCATGTTTTGAGGACCTCTGAATCCCCCTAAAAATAATTTTTAGAAAAAGGTCCACATGTGCGTGTGCCCGTGAACAGCGTAATTCAACGTTTTTATATGGAACTTTACATGGAACGTTTTCGAAGTTTATGATTTTCTAAAAAATGACTTAACTATTTTGATTAAAATAACATATATTAAAGATGTTTAGATATAAAGCAAAATCAATATATTGAATTTTCTGGGAATAGTCTGTGAAGTCCTCCTCATTCGGAAGGAATATTGTATAATGTTGTATAACTGTAAACGTTAAGCAATAGACGAAACATACTACATAACAAATGTAGATATTTTTAAAACGCAATTTATTCAGAATTAGTTTTTTGTGGCATAAGCCGTTTTCAAGATATCCGTTATAAAAGGTTGAAATTCTTCAATACTTTGTCATTCTTTTAGTTCTGTCGATATTCAGTGTATCTCGCGATTGCATGGAAACAGTATCGACGGTTCTCCTCCATGATCTAGGGGTACCATGCTGGCCTCTAGTTCCCGAGGTCGTGGGTTCAAATCCAGCGCAGGGCAATGTTTTCTTTTGGTCGTAAAAATTCTTAGAATGGCTTCCTTCGGAAGGGAAGTAGATTCGGTGGTACCGTGTTAAGATTTACGGCACGTAAAAGAACCTCAAGCCTAAGAAAGAGGCCTCTGAGCAAAATTTGCTTTCTTTCACGCCCAATAGGATGCTAGGAACATAATAAGTTAAAGAGCGTCCACAAATAAAACTCAGTTTAATTTAACACTAGGTGATTTTAAGGCCAGCATATAGCCTCCAGTTCTAAAACATTTGACTATCGCTGTTCCTTTTATGTCTATAACTAAACGTGTAATGTAGCTATTTTTGCAAAGTTGATCCTGATTAAAACGAAGTAGATAGAAAAGTAAGTTTCGTAAGAATACTTTTTATACAACTAATAAATGATAGAGGGTAGAGAAAGTTATGCGAATGTAACACATCAGATTTTTACTTCCTCTATGCTCTGGTTCATAAGATAAATTATTGCATTTGAATTAGAAATTCGAAACCATTTCAACAGAAATATACTTTTTTTAGGTCCCCTGATTAAAAAAGGACTTTTTTAGAAAAATATGTAACTATGGTAGGACAACATAACTCAAACACGCAAAGTCAGATAAAAACCAAATTACATTATTACAGGCCGACACTATTTAAGGACGCATGTAGTTTTCAATAAAATATATTAAGTTTCATTTTTTAAAATAAGAGACAGTATTGATTATTATTAAAATATCATATATTTGGGATATTGACATAAGAAATTAAATGTACTAATCTTGTATTTTTTGTAAATAATCTATGAACACCACCTTAGTTTTATAAAATGTTATAAAACTGTAGGAGACAGACAAACATTCCCGCAGGAAAAATATAAAACCCATTAAAATACATAATTGCGCCAAGTTAATTTATTTGGTGCCAAGCGAGATGCCTCCGCGATTAACGTAAAGGCTCGTATTCGGGAGGTTCCGAGTTCGATTCCTAATCACCATGGGTATTTCGTGGTTTCCTCGGATCGATTGGCGAATGCTGGGGGGTTCCTCTTCTACCACGGCTTATCTGCTCCCATCACTTTTATCATTTGTTTCAGGGTTGAAGGAGGGTTGGGCGATGGAGACGTGCTTTGTAGAGGTTTCTTCCTGGCGTCAATCGGTCCTCCTCCGTGTGTTCTCGGGCGGGCGCCTCGTAGGGGGGTCAGGGGCTTGTGGGTGGGCTTGAGCGGCGTCGAATGGTTTCCAGCTGGAAACGTTGGACACTCCGTCCATGCTTGCGCACGTTGTCGTCCGGATCTGGTCGCCCTTTAGATCTCTCTCTTCATCCCTCCCTTCCTCCTTCCCTCCCTCCCTCCCAAGTGGTCACGGTAGGCCGCGGGATCCATCCTAGATTATACCTCTACTTTATTTGATAGTATCAAATGTTTCCAAAGTTCTAATTATTGAATGTTCAACTTTTCCAAAATTGAAGTCTCTTTGGTAAATTGGAAGTGAGCAATACTCCTTCCCTTCGCTTTAGGCGTTGAGAAAAAAGAATTTTAATGTGACACAATCACATGGCTTTCCATACCTATCACAAATTCAGACATACCCGTTATCCTCGTATATTATAGTATTTAAATAAAAAGCAATTATTCTATTCATCTTAGCTTATTCATTATATATTTTTGCCTAGGCATGTTATCAAATTAAGCAGGAAATTTTTAGTTACATGTGGAAACACTCTTATTGTTTATTCTTGGTAAGAAGCTTATGACATGAAAAGAAACAAGGAAAAAATAAAAGAAAGCAACCGCAAACTTTCAAACATGTCCGATGGATGGCGCACTCATATTTAAAAAGGGTTTAAACATGCTATATGGAATATTTCGGAAAGGCAAACGCTACGAAAATCATTATTTGACTTAAGTTGCGTATTTTAATGAAGTCTACAGCTTTGCTGTAGTAAGCCTTTGCTTCTCTTATGGCTTCCTCTTATACCAAATTATACAAAATTCAAGCAAGTAAAGGGAAGGTGACACACTATTCGAAGAAAATTCAAAATATTCACTTTATTATTCATGCTTATATGTTATTGTTTTACTCAAAATATTTAAAACCTTTTTGAGAAAACACGACATAAGGAAAAAGTGTAATATAAAGAGGTGGGAGAATTTTCTTGGAAATCTTAATATCGCATCCTTCGAAGACAGTAAACTTAAATACCAAATACTCTTTCTCTCTCTCTCTCTCACACACACACACACACACACACACCACGGACCATTTTCTAAAAAGGCTCGCTTTTTTAATTTAGAGAACCTCAAAAACATGTATTTTTGCTGAATATCTTTATTGAATTTCTGGGTGAAACATAACACTTCTTTATCTGCTTTAAGCAATTGTTTAATTTTTTTAATTCATTGGTATTTGTTGCTTTTATCAGGAATGTTACATGAGAGTGGATTTCCTTTCGCCCTGAAGTAAGTCACAGTTCTTGGAGTACAGCTATGGAATATTTCATCACTTAGATTAATGTTTCAATTTTGGGAAGAGGTATTTTGATAGAACCAAATCTAGTTAATTGCGTGCTCGAGCAGTAAATCATATTTCACTTCACTAATTATTCATTTACTTTCGTTTTCATCATTTAAATGTAAGGAAGCAGGTGTTGGCTGCATTAAACAGAAAAATTCAATATCGTGATTTCGGCGCAAGTATATACGTGTTTTGATACCTCGGCAGAGAGAGGGAGGAGTAGAGGGCGAGGATTTTTCAAATCGGTTCCACGATTGTGTATTATGTATGCGTGGTGTGTGTGTGTGTGCGTGTGCGCGCGCACTCTATTAATGTTATTTTCTTAATTTGGCTTAAACGAGCTGTATATAAATACTCTAAATTTAAAGTATGGTATAACAATGTATATAATTGTAAAAATATCATATATACGTTTTAAGGCTTTGTTAACATTGCTAAATTATTTCCTGTACTAGTCGGCCACGATATGACTGTGCTTGGAGGAGGCCACTACTGTATTTGTTGGCATGTCTAACGTCATGAAGGTCTAGGAATCAGAGTGGAGTGAGGGGCAAGGCGATAGGGGAATGTACAGTTACACGATGAAAGCAGTACTACAGTTGCAGACCTCAGTCTTGTCTGTAAATGCAACTCGGAACTGCGGATGCTTTCTTTACCTGACTGTCCTACCGATGCACCGCTCACTTGTTCGGTAACTGTTTAGTTCCTCTTTCCACCGAACTCACTCGTATCGTGGTCAACTTGTACATGTTTATTCATTCAGTGTTCCAGAAGTACGGGATGAACAAGAAGAATGGAGTATTATTTATATCTCGACGGTTTCAATGTTTCTTGAATACAAATTTTGCTTTTGTTGGACATCATTTTTATATTGTACGTATAGTTTGAAATTTGCATCCTCCAGTGTGCAGTTTGTATCAAATGACTTTTGTCTTGATGCAGTAATTTGTATCACAAATTATTTAAATGTAAAGAGTGATTATAGTATGAATATGCTTTATTATGTGACATTGATTTGAGATGTTTGTTGATTGTAATTATTGTTGGGAAGTAAATTTATACTGCCTTACTGAAACTGACAATAATAGCGTGCAATAATGCAGCGAGGGGGTGAGCTGTTTATCATTATTGGAGACGAGGAAGTTGCGTAATATTGGCGCGTTTTTCTTTTAGAATCTTCTGGAACATTTCCTAGAGCATATGTATTCATAATTTTCATTGGATATAAAAATAGACGCTAATGTTGGCGCGTTTTATTAGCCAATTGCAGCTCAGTTATAATCTTTAGGCATATCGGGGTGTATGTGTATAAAAGAGCCAAGTCAGAGGTAAATCGCCTCCCAGTTCATCAAAATTCTTTGTACACTACACGTCGCATTCCCGTCAGTTCGTCGAAAATATTTTGTATGATACACGTCGCCTTCAGTCCAGCAGAAATATTACACGTCGGCTATCGATTCGCAAGTTACGCGTATAAGAGTTATAAAAAAATCTCAAGTGTTATAAAGTTAATTATACAAAAAGTTGAAGTACGCGAATTAAGATTGATCAGTAATGAAGTTATTATAACAGTTTCAGTTTGGCGAGTGTCAAGATCAATGTGTAAATGTGATAGTAAATGTGTTCGACAATAAAAGTGTAAAACAAATTCCTTCATCAGTGTTATCTTTGGATAAAAGATTCCTTTCCGTTTACACAACCTGTATAAAGAGAAGTGCTTGACCAAAAGATAATAGCTAGCCGGAGGACAGAGAACCAAAATTAAATAAAATAACAGTAGCATGCTTCCAAACAAAAACTAATACTGCCGCAAATTGCTAACACCAGATGGAGCTAACAAACCTAACAAATGAATCACGCCACAAAATGGCTTCAACACGTTGAGTAAACACACATACACAAATAACATTACAAGTATACTACTTAAAATTGGCTACCACAACGTGGGGCCACAATAATAATAAATATATATGTCATGAGAAAACAAAAAATAAATTCAGAACAAAACAACCATAAATGTTACTTCAGTCTTAATGGTAGTTCATATTTTGTTATATTTCAAGCTATGCCTTTTTCATGTAAGGCGAATCGGTGTGTCCGATCATACGCTTTATCTACCCTTTGTAACTTGCTATCACATCTATTCTGAAGATTATTTGTAAACAAAGTTTGTTTTTATACTTTTTTATTCATAATAGATGTTGTTCAAAAAGTTTCAACATAAAGTTTGTTAATGTTAAAGATTAGTGCTACAGTCAAATGTTTAAATAGAAGCTCGCTATATGAATGTTGGATTTAATGTTTTAAATACTCTTTGCATGGCCGGATGAGAACAGATCACACATAACGTTTAAAAACTGTGTTGCTTGAAATAATGGAAAATTCTGACCAACAAGAGAATACCTCGTGAACGTCTAAACCAAAAGTGAATTAACTTCTCTTTGATTTCGTATTTATACAAAATTCAGTCAGAATGAAGGGGCCTTCACAGGCTATTCACAGAATTCCTTATGTTAAACATGTGATATTTTAATCGAATTTTTTAGCTAATTTTTTGAAAATATCGAAAAATATTATTGAGGGTAGTTTCCTAAAAATCCTTCGAAGTTGCTGAAATTGGTATTCATCTAATTTTATATTTTGGGGTGATACAGTTCACACACACACACACACACACGCAGATCTTTTTCTAAAAATGTTTTTTTTTGGGGGGGGGGGGTTCAGCAATTTTAAAACATGTATAAAGGATAAATTATTGACTTCAAATTTTATGGTGGAATTCAATACTTCCTGTATCCTACCATAAGTAAGTGGTAGAGAAAGTAAAAATTTGAATATTGATTATAAAGGTAAGATCAGAGTAAAGTGAGCCCATTGACAATAAAATAGTGCCTAAGCCTGTCAGGAATTGCCTTTTATACATTAATTCCGTTAAGAAACAAGCATAGTGCTACCTCTTTTTGTTCTGTTTAAATTCTTTTGTCTTTGAATAAAGTTAGAGAAACTGAAATTAAAGATACCGTAAACAAAATAATAACGAAGATGCACATGCAGGTAGCTGCAGCTCTATTTTTCTTATTAACATATCTCAGTGCTCTGCTCAGCTGTGTTAACGGAGAAAGAACGGCGTGACAAAATGAATTTTGTATGTTACGAATAATGAGAAGTGAATGGGAACTAGTAGTGAATGCTACGCTTTAATTTCACTGCTTTTATGCAATTAAGATAAGTATTAGCTCCTTAATGTCTGAATTAGTTTCCGCTTGAAGATAAAAACCAAAATCCGGATCGTGAGTTTATTATGAGCTTAGTTTGTATATGTATATAATATCTGAAATAATAAATCTTAACACCCGTTTGGTGGATTTATATCAGTAATAACCTTATTTTGTTTAACTGTTTGATTTCTTAGAGTTTCAGCTTATTTAATTAATTTCTAAAAGTGAATGACCCACTCCGTATGTTAGGTAAGCAATGGACTACAGGTTTCCTCAGACTCATACATCACGATTTCATTTCTAGTTCTGTGTTACTACTTTCAGAAAATCTGTCCTTCACCTTTTTATGCTGTATCCTTCCTTGCCAACAAATACTTTCTGCGATTCAGGATTAGATTTGCTCTTGTTTATACAAAATGTGTATCCCATCAAGGGGACTCCAAATTGTATATCTTCCATCCAAAAAATTAAAATGGTATGACGCGAATTCGCTACCTTAGACATTGGCACTAAACTCATAATAGATAAAGAACAACGTTTATAACAAAGAATTAAGCTACTCGCTAACGACTTAACAGTGAATTTTTCTTCTTCCTTTTCTGCTATAAAATCAGTATTTCACTGATCACTAGTTCACTGTTCACTAATCAAAATATAAAAGAAAAGAAAGAAGGTAAGTGAAAAAGCATCTTTACGTGAGAATAACTTATATTTATTTTTCTGTAGTTTGTGAATATATACTAGAAGGGTGAGGGTTATGTTCATGCTAGATTACAACGTGCCTACCAATCCATACAAGACACATTTCTTACCCCAGGCTAATTCTTGCCCTGTGTGATCTAGAATTTATGGAATAACTCGTCCAAGGCCTTTCAACATCTTTATCTACGTATATTTTCTCATGAATATCTGCGGTGCATTCTGCAAACACGACATTACTGTCATTTAAACAACATGTTACATGTAACAGTTGTTGGAGCGGTAATATTCCCTCCGCTGTTGTTCTAGCCAGTAAGGTGCCATCACCCTCCTTTCCTTCGCTACAAGCTGAACTTTGAAGGGTAGATGTTGCCGTGTTTCACTACATTGTACTATATGATTTCCTATTGCTTACTAGCGTTCATATGTTCTTTTTATTGTCATTATTTACTGTTTATTGTTGGGTGGTCGTGAACAGAAATTTATTTTTTTTTCATGCAGAGGCCTCCCGAGGTCCTTTCCTCTACTATTTTCTTATGTTTTGTCCGAAGAAAGAGACTTCCACAAGAAATGAATGCTAGCTCTCCCAAAGCATAGTTCCAGAACTATTTACTTGCCACATCCCTCCAAATTTCACTATAGAGATGGATAAGGCCCTTTATCATTCTGTGGTAGAAAACTAGGCACAGCCGCAGCTGCTTATAATTCACTATAACTATATGGTTTTAAAAAAGTAGTTTTAAATTACATCTATTCATATAGCAGATTATGAAAGTTGATTATTTTCAACATATTTCGTACTCTGCATATTTACATGCATACTGCATAAACTAAGAGTTCCAGAGACGTTACACATATTAAACATTATGCTCCGTATTTCAAACGCAAAGCATGGAGATATGTTAGGAGTTAGCGTCTTTATTAGCTCAAAAAGCTTCGTTTTAGTTTACTACCCTAGCACTAACCGTTATGGCTTATTAAATGCTAAAGCTATGCAAGTGGTTTGTTATTCGGCGCTGTACCAAATAGATAACAGAAGCTCTAATACAACGTGGTCATGCATTTTTCCCACTTCTCTGCTTCGAGTGAACTGTCACACGTTGCATGTTGTTTAAATGGCACTGTATTCACTAAATTCAGAAACAAAAATTGGAAGATACCTATGTGATATGGAGAATTTGAAGGCCATATTGTTGAAAAAATATATTATTATCGAATGTTTCATTCAAATAATACGGTCGTCTTTTACACAGTGAGATAGTGCGCCATCATGTTGGATCACGATATCCACGTTATTTTATTGTTGCAAATGCGAAAATTTGACATACCACAATACGCATTTTTAGTTATTACCAAATAAATTCTTTTGTTTCATATATATAGAAACAAATGACGATGTAAAGCTCCCATTCTTTTGGAAAGTATTCACAACTTACAGAAAAATAAACAGGGCTAAAGTTCATGTTATTGTGTGTTATTTTAAATATGCCATAGCGAATAACCCTGTATTTAAACTCTGTTCAAATATAGTCTGTAGTAAGATCACAAACAGCAATTGGAAGGTGCAGTTACAGCTTGACATTTCGTTTCTACACCAGATACCACTGCATTTGAAAGGCCTTCTACTCTAGAATTAGAAATCACTTCATGTTGATACTGAATGTGCACTCAAGGTATTAAGACCCTACAACAAGGAGATCAAGTCAAGGAGGAAAGCTGCAGCTGTTTAATACATCAACGCTTTCAAATTACGGTCTCATGATGCCAGTTGTGAGAAACTCAAACACCAGCACCGGAGTTTCTATTCACATTAACGTTCTCATGAAACCGTAGTGTTATACAATTTAAAGCAGCCCTAACCCGATTGTGTCTTGTTCCCCCGGAGAATCTATACCGCGCTTTCAACTATGTTTGCTCTGAAGTCCTCGATAGACGAATAAGCTCAAAACAAGCTCACTTGGGATACAGACATAAACTTTTAATTAGCTTTGAGAATGTATCAAAAGTAGTAGAATTTACTCTATAGTAAGTTGTTGGAGGATATTTATTTCATTCAAATTCCCATACAGGTATTCAGATTAATGAATTAAGATAATTTCAACTCATTAGCTTTCAAAATTATTTTCTGAGCAACTGTTAACTTCCTCTAAAGGAAGTATTCAGTCTCCAAAATTTCGATACCGAAATTTAACCGGAAATACACGTCTTGAGGTTCCCTGAATTCAAAAAGCAGCCCTTCAGTTTGTCTACTATTTACCTATAGTATGTAAAGGAAGTATTGCACTTCATCCAAATATTCGATACCGATATTTCACGAAATACACGTTTTGAGACTTCCTGAATCAAAATAGTAGTAGAAATAATGATAATAATTAATACAATGTTTAAAAAATGGTCCTTGAATGGGTGTCTGTCTGTTAACAGCTGAATACTACACTTGGTTTATGTTCAGCGCTTCCTAGGTTCCAACACGAAGATTTTATGGAAAATTCCAAAACCCTAAACTACCCTTTACATGGAAAAATCATTATTTTTTATTTTTTCATAAATAGCACTGATGATTTTGATTAAAACCTATATTTTAAGATATTTACAGACAAATAAACTTTATATCTTGAATTTTCTGGAAATAGCCTGTGAAGTTCTCTTCATTTTGGATGATTTTTGTATAACTGATAAACCGTATCTCGCTAAAATTCACAATTTATGTGAAATAAAAATGTTTTGTGGGTTAACATTTCCGAGACCATTTAACCATTTCTTGCTGTTGGTTTGAAACTTCCAATATTTTCAATTAGTAAGTCGCTAATTATTTTTTCTCGTGACCATGTAAAATGTATGGAATCTCAAAAGCTGTCTTTTTAAGCTGTGTTCTTCTTACACCTACAACAAAATGTGTAAATGTGCAATAATGTTTCTGGATTAACAGTAATGTTGAATAGAAGAGTGAGTAGAAAAGTCAAGTGAATGCAACACATTAATCTTTTTCTTTCTTTACAAGGCAGTAAAACACTATTATTTCACCAAAAAATTATTGTATAGATGTATATCCGGAAATACACGCGTTTATGTCCCCCATAAACTAAAAAATATAAACATGTTTTTGTGATCAGCAAAAACAAAAAATGGTCTGATCAATATCAATATTCCGATACTTTTTAAGAATGCAATACGTAGATTTTTCAGTAAATTTCTACAATCCCAAACAACCTTTTACGGTTAAGACACTATAACGTGTGTATTTCTGATTTTAATGATATTTTAGATGTATATCTTTAATTTACTGTAAATAGTCTTGTGATATCCTCTCCAGATTGATCGAGTTTTATACAACTGCAAAATCTGAAGATGTAAATAAAAGCTTACATCAGGAAAAACGTAGAACCCGATAAGAAAGACACTTTAAATATGCGAAACAAATGTTTATGTACTTAACTATTTCTGAAATATTGACTCATTTGGTTTTTTTACAGTTTAAGCAGTACACCTTAAAATCATCTGTGGGCATTCTTCTGGTTCTCATTAATTCACGATACAAAGGATACCTGTTTAAAACCATAGAAATCCTTGTAATTATCAATGAACAATTCGGTGTTGTCTCAGCTTTCAAAATTATATTATCATAGTATTACCTAATTGAAACCATTTCTAGCTAATATATTTCGTGATTATCTGAGCTTCAATGTAAGTAAAAGTTGTGGACCAAGAAGATTTTCTTTGAATGACTTTAAGCAACATTCACCGGGAAGGTTTTAAATCTTTTATGTGAATACTTTTCAGAATAAGTATGAAAATAAATACAAAAGTGTGAAGAAAATCATGGGAGTGTTATACAACATATATTTTCATCGCCTGTGCAGAACATCTAATACAGATTCTGGCTACCGTTTTCATAGCTCGCATTTTAATTGCAGCAGTCGCAGGTCGCCGTGCAGGCGAGTTGACGGATTCAAACCTAGACGTAAGCGTCACGCGACACTACTGTTCTAGGGTTCCATGAGTTACTGCTTCTAATGCCATTCTTAATATTTTGGCTACTAAACATTCTCGTACTCAAAACAAAAGCTATCCTAGTTTAGAGCACGAAAGAAAAATGGGGTATACCTACGAAGAAAACGCGTCGCTTTATAACAATTGTAGAGAATATCTATGGATTTTCTTTATTTTCTGTTTGCATCTCAGCGAATAAACTTTACAATATTATTGTTTTGAAAAACTACGGTGATTCGAAAATGCATGATGTTATACTTGATGTAGTCTTATATTTAAAAATATATATCGTATGATTTTGGTCCTGTGTGTTTTAAATATGGCTCTAATCTTATTTATGCAGCTGAAAAATGTTTAGATTTTTCTAAAGATTTGGACTCTATATAGTCAACATGGGTATATTTTTTATCATTATTTGCTTTTCTTTTACAAATTTATTTTACAGTTGTAAGGTTATGAACGTTAAAACTTTTTCAGTAAGCACCCCAAATTATTAATTGCTTATTATGTAAAAAACCGTGCAGATAATATTTTATATCTTTAACAAGTTGCTAATCATAGATTATGCCACTATCATGACTTACAAAACAGATGCACTAATAACCACTTATCTCAAAATGAGAATATCAAATGGATTTTTCCCAGGGTTCCAGTTCAAATGAGCCAATAACATTGAGAGAATTACGAATCTAGAATTATATACCGTGTGGAGTTGTAAGAATTGTAACGAACAGTTGATTCAATTTTTAGCGAGTACTGTGTACACTGACATGCATAAAAAGTGACCCATAATGATACGTAGCTGATTATGTTGGTAATGACAAATGCAGCCCCACCCTCTGCCAGCATGAGTTGCTCTGTTCTTCGAATCATTTCTAACCACTGGATTGGCAAGATACGTTCATTTCCCCAAAATATGGTCGAACTGCCAAAGGCTAACAGTACATGCTACATGTTCTCACTACGGAATACCTTTATACAATGCTTCGCTGAATTTTGGCGCGAAATAAAATATACCTAATATAATAAAAAGGTCGAAATAAACATGAAAGCGTCTCCATGTCGCTGATGAGAGCTCTCATATAAATGTCGTAGCTATCGTTTAATGACACAGAAATAATTCTTCTTCATGCCTTCCTCTAGAACGCCGAATTATGTCTGTGGATCTAGCGTTTCCTTGTGTACCAACCGTAACGAAACACTTTCCAGAGGCGGTATCCCAAACACCCCTTCATTTTACATCACTTATAGCATCGTTCATTGGTTTGTTTTGTATCTCTAGATTGTTCTTCAGCCCAATCACACAGAGAACTGATACTGGCTGGCTGGAGCCAAAGGTTAGTTACCTGAAGGTGGTAATCTTACGGAGGGAAAAACACTATCGCGATCTAGGGGAATGGGCCAATTTTATGTACGTAAACAAATTGAAAAAAATGCATAAGCCAGTTCACGTTGGCAAATTTAAATATCGTTTTAATATCAACGCAATAACTAAAACGTTTCCAAACTGTCATATTTAGATATATTTATTGCAGATGTTAAAGACATAGCTAGTTTAGATACTAATGTAAACAAGGGTGTAAAAAATCCTAGCATTAAGGTACAATAAACATGCATAAAAGCTATATAGTCAGTTTTTACTTTACCACCTAGCTACAGTAGGTAGATAAAGTATTCTATGCCATACAAATATTCACTATCGTATTTCATCAAAAATACATATTTTGAGGTGTATGTGTCCTATCTGTCTGTCTCTCTGTAAGTCTGTGAAGAGCTTAACTCAAAAACGAAAAGATGAGCATACCATATGGATATTTTAAAAATATGTTCTCCACTCCAAACCATCCTTTATATGGAAAAACGTTCCTATTTTTTTATTTTCCCAAAAATTCCTCCAACTATTTTTATAAAATACCATATATTTAAGATATGTGCATGGCTAATAAAACAGCTATATCTTTAGTTTACTATGAATAGCCCGTAAACACCTCCGCATTCTGTATACATATTTTTCAATCCGGTGCTTTTGGTTTCCTATAGCGTTTTCTTTATTTAATGTTAGCAGAATTCCCTTATCAGTTGTGTTCCATGCCTACACGGTTGTGCTAATCTTTTATTGGTTTGAACAAAGTGAGCCGTGAGACGGGAACGGAAGCATTTTACCTGAGTGGCTATAAGACCAGACACACGCCAGATCTGTCCGCCTCTTAATGGTTTGATGTCAAAGATCTGGCGCTCAAACCTTAACCATGAACAGAAGTCGATTTCCGGAGCGAAGGAATCGGGGAGAGGATCTAAGAGAAACATTATGTGGAATAGTTGGATGAAATTGCCTTGTAAACAATGTCCTCTTTATTATATACGCCATTTTAAAGTACCAAAGGATGTGGACAACAAACTGAAACTCATTGGCCTTAATGAGCAAGCTTAGCGCGGCGAGGGCTGCGGAGCTATAGAATATCTCCAAAAACAGTGTCAAACTTGTGGAAAAAATACCAGGAACGTGGTTATTGGACACCAAACCAGGTGGCGAATTTAATTATAAATGTATAATGCAGTCCGCATCGTACCAAAAGCATCAAAAACATATCACAATACAAAGAAAAATTAAAGAACATGTGAAAAAATAGTTTAATAAATAGTTTTCAGCAGAGAGAGCAAGTAGTTTACTTTGAATAGCTCATTTAATAGGTTGGGGCATTGTGGAGTAGTTATTGTTCCTTCCTATTATTGTTATTATTATTATTATTATTCTCTTCTGATAATTGCAAAGCATCAAGAGTAATAGCCATATTGATTTTGAATTATAATACATCCCAAATAAGCAATGTAAGGAACGAGTTATGCTAAATGAACCATGCAAAATGAAAAAACATTAAAATAAATTCGCGAAACATAACATTTTCGTATTACTTCAAAAGCGTTATCAACCTCCTTTACATTCCTTTTCTTGCAAACCTCGGATAATAAAATTTATTTAAGATAATACTAACTCCGAATTAACTATGGAAAGGTAGAATAAGAATAACAAATTGCATGCCATAGTGCGGGCTCGAACCACCGACCTTCAGCGTCACGTACCGCTGCTCCGCCGTCTGAGCTACGATGTCGATATGGCCATCCCTCATAAAATTCTCCACGTGACTCCAGTTTTACCGGTAGAACGCAAGGTGTAACATACCCCAATGTTGACTTACATACTTTTTTTATTCTGCTTCTACCTTTCCAGCCTAAAGAATAATTAATAAAACAGGATTAATTATGTTTTCCCAACGAATCTAAAACCGCCTTGGATCCTAGCCTTTGGTGCACATCTGCCTTCACGAAAAAAGGCTATGCGAAAGTCCCCATTCAACTTGGGTTACTAGAACTAGGTGAGGAGTGGGGTGGAGCCGTGAATGGGAATGTTTTACTAATCTCTTACCAACCTATAACACTTTCGGCACTTTCTTGTACGCGAGTGTACGGCTTCTATAACTAGGGAAGCATAAGGACTAGCACAAACTTACTTCAGGAAAGATGCAACACCTGACGGAAGATGCTTGCAAGTTTCGGATTCTTAGCTTTCCTCACTCTTCGCAAGAATCATTACTACGACTTACGATTATTCCTCCGTGCTTATAATAAACATTTGAACGTTGTTTTGAGCATGCTTCAAGACTTATAGCTCTATAGATGTATAGGTGAAGTACAATACATGCTACATATAAAAATCTGTAGACGGGAGTGGAACTCGAACTTGGAGCCTTTTCGTTAGAAACCGGCTATTTTACCATTCATATACAAAACACAGCTGCGAATATGTAGCAGTCGGCCACGATATGAGTGCTTTCGGTGGGAAAGGGAATTAACAGTTACGAAACAAATGGGCACGGCATCGGAAGGACAGTCAGGTAAAGAAAACTTCCGCAGTTCCGAGTTGCACTTACTAGCGAGGCTGAGGCTCGCAAATATAGTACTGATTTCATTGTGCCATTGTACATTCCCCTATGATCTTGCCCCTCACTTCCCTTTGATCCGCAGCCTGGCATTGTCAACAACAGTGGTGCCCTCCCCCAAACGCACTCATATTCGTGGCCGACTAGTAGTCTTCAGATGTCTAATTAATTATTATTATTAGTAGCAGTAGTAATAGTAGTAGTAGTACACATATAATGTATTACGGAGTATTACATTAGTATTTGCATTTTAAACATTATAATACCATACGAAGTATACAACTTATAATATACAAACAGTATGTCGGTTAGATCGATGTTAACAATCCAAGCTAAATATTAAAATACACTTGACTCATACGCGGTGATAGTGTGAGTAATACCAGAACGCTTTTAAATAAAATAACCGAAACAGAAGCCAGTGGTTCTACGTAATATAATGGTAAAGCAGAAGAGATATTTAAGAATTTCTAATGTCATTTGGGTTGCCTATACGAACAAAGTGGATAGCAATTCGAGAACACCGTACATAACTAAGTACTCGTCACTTAATTGAAATCGTCTCTAAACAAATGAAACGTGTATATAATAATCACTTTTAATGCTAGTAGGTATGCCTTGGAATATTTAATGGATGGAGAAAGTTATGCACCTGTATCACATCAGACTTTATTAATAGATGCGGGAGTATATCTGAGACATACACGGGCGCAATGATTTAAAACATTCCAAACATTTCGAGTAAATATAGGAACATAATCACCATGACGATGTTGATTATTGTTTAATATACTTCGTAATAAGTGAAATATTTCTAATATATATGTATAAGAAAAATGTGCACTTTTGAGAGAATTTAAGCTATTTTAAAATACTAGCATAGTAAAACCCTCAGGTAGTTTTCTTTTACTTCCTCTACCACGTACATAGTACGTAAAAAAGCTCATTGCATTCCACCCAATAATTCGATACCGAGATTTCCCCGGAAGTGAATGTTTTGAGGCCCTCTGAATCCCAAAAAGCATTTTAGACAACGGTCCGTGTGTGTGTGTGTGTGTCTGTGAACAGCATAGCTCAAAAACGAAAAGTTGAAATAACACCAAACTTCCAAAAGTGCGACACGAATATTTTCAAGAAAATACCACCATCCAAACTACTCTTTACGTGGAAGATGTTTCGAAATTTTTGATTTTCTGAAAAATGGCAATGGGGATTTTGATTAAATTACCATATATTAAAAATATTTACATGTTAAATAAAATGCATATATTGAATTTTCAGGGAATAGCCTGTGAAGTCCTCTTCATTCGGAAGGCATTTTGTATAAACTTGTATAACTGGTAAACGTTAAGCGTTAGACGAAAACGTAGTGTACAAGAAATGTAGATCTCTTTAAAACACACAATTTATTTCAAATAACTTTTTTGTGGCATCCTCCATTTCCGAGATATCTGTTATTAATGATTCGATTTGTTCAATAATTTATCATTGATTTCCAGTTCTTTTGATTATTCAGTTGTTTCTCGAGATTGCCCGCAAAGAACATGGAAATTTAAGGCCAGTGCATAGCGTCCGGTTCTTAAACATTTTACTTTCGCTACTCCCTTTGTATATACAACGAAGTGTATAATGCAGCTTTAACGGAAGGTTTTATCCTGAGTAAGATGAAAAACATAGGAAAATAAAGTTTCGTAACGATAATTTGTATACCCAATAATAAGGCACATAAAACTTTTTCATTAAAAACATTTGTATCATAAAGACCAGCACAGAGCATTTACGTTGGCAACAACTGAACATTTAATATGCGAGTTCATGGCCTCGGAAAGCTGGTAACTGATCCTGTGGGCGTGTGCTACTAAAAAGACTAGAACATCATTTGGAAATTGGAACAGTCTGATGAAGCCCTGATTTAGTCTGCGTGAGTGGTGATGCAAGAACAAACAAGGATCCAAAATATCATGTGATGTAGCGAATAAGTGCCACCTCGAACCAGCTCCCGAGGCAGATTATGAAATGCAATAGGCAAGTGGAGAAAGTGGCCGCCCAGACGTAATGATGAAATATTTACGACTTAAGAAGCTTCTGAAGCATTTCGGCATTGTTCTGCGTATTTTGCACTTCATATGTTTCCAGAAAGTTTAAGTACGTTATAGGTATTTTGAAATCTTGTCTCGGGCACTTCTTCCCTCACAAAGGAAGACAAATATACCTACGAAGTTTTCATGAGATTAATGATGCATTATAACGTTTCATATTCTGAGCTACATGATCTGATTACATTACCCACCTACATTTATCGTGGATTATTTACATCCAATGTATTTAAATGGATTAACAAACAAGTATTTCTTTACACTCCACGAAGTAAAATATC
Organism: Deroplatys truncata; assembly: GCA_030765065.1. Lineage (NCBI taxonomy): Eukaryota > Metazoa > Arthropoda > Insecta > Mantodea > Mantidae > Deroplatys > Deroplatys truncata. The sequence continues at coordinate 85,565,668 of CM060976.1, read as the reverse complement.
AACAGAAAGACCGATAATACGTTGTGAAGACAGTCTTTGAGGTGGAAGAGTGTTAAAGTTTATCCTTGAGGGGAAGAAAGAAGAAGAAGAAATCGTCAGGGATTGGTTAATCGTTACTAGGAATTTTTATTATAATCTACAGACGTAATAACATTTTAAATTTAAGTTTTCTGGTAATCTTGATTTTTGAAGAATAGCTTATACTAACCCATAAACTTGAAGCCCTAAATCTCATTTATAAAATGCTTGTTCACGTCTCTGTGCATATGCACGTAACCTTTTCTGGCAAGAATGGCCAAACCCATTGTTATGAATCTTGGTACATAACATGTCTTAGGACCCGCTTAGAAAAATAGGTCATCCCTCAAAGAGGGCATTCAAATAGGGGTGCCAAATCAAAACTCGAAATGTCGAGTTTTTAAATGTCGAATAACCACAATTTATAGGCATAATGAGCCGTACGCATAAAATGTAGTATTATCTTTTGCTTTACCTACATGAAAAACTCGAAGGAATAGCATATACTTCATTTCGTATGCATAAACAGCAACCTAATGCTAAGGAGTTTATATTTTTATATCATAGCTTTACCTTTCGATAATAATCGAATTTCCTATTAATCGGGAGCTTCCGCTACTATTCGGCCATTCTCATTTAAAACAATACGACTGATTATAGAAGGTGGTAAACTCCAACAATTAGAAACTCTAGTATCAACATAACCTGTGTATGTAAAACATCTAAAATGTCTGATGATTGTGAGAAACGAGGAGAATAAGAACAAATACAGTTAATAAGTTTGCTGAAGAAATATCAATGCTGCTGAATAGGTCATAAACCCCTGTAGTGAGAAATAAGATCGCGTCAGTAGTGTAGAATTAAAGACGACGAGGTTTCCAATAAAATAATCACTTAACCACTTCACATTCTGTTTATCGAATCGATATAATTGCTTGAAGTCCGAATCTGTAGGCTGTTTTCTTTCTTTAAACTGCTTTCTAGCCTGAACTTGAAGAAATGCAGCCATTTTACTTTATTATGGGCATTTGCTAAACAAGCGAAGCGTGGGGAAAGGCATGCTATGATTTTTCTTAGTATTGCCTACGAAGCAAACTCTTTTCCTACGTTTTATGCATGACAATCATAGCATATTCTAAGGGTAGAAGTTTAACCTACTAGGTCGATAATGTGGTAAGAGGAAAAGCATATACTAAGATTTTTATGCGTTCACCACATATTACGCATACGGCTCATTATCTCTCGGAAGTTTTGTTATTTACAAAATTTCGATAGGAAGAATACATAAAAAATTGCACAAAAGCGTATTCCTTAAAATAGGAAAATACAAATAAACAACAAAACCAGTGCTATAAAAGTTATTTTACACACATTTCATATTTCAACAATTTCTACAATCTCTGCACCAGTTCAGGCTCGTTTTTAATGGTTTTCCAGTTATATTTAATGAGAATGAAGATAACAGGCAACTCATAGAAATATTCACGTATAATGGTTAAAAGAAAATATGTGGATATTTCCTACCTGACGAAAGTCTGCAAAATTGATAGTTTATAATTACAGCGTGCTAAAATATTGTGGTTTTAGGAGAACGGCTGAATTTCCGGAATTGAAGTTTATGTGCTTATGAGAGTTTAAGGAACGTTTGTAAATCAATATCGTACTTGGTTGAAGTCGATTCAAGGTTAGGGATAATTTTATGGAGCGTTCTTCTAGGAGAATTTCTTAACTTATCCGTAATAATAAAATTCTTTGCCGTTTCTACCGGATTTGAGTATTTTGGTGCAAAAGGCAGTTAAGTGCGAAACGAAACCTAATGTCGATTACAAGAATTCGTATAGTAAATATATAAATTGATTGTTGCGAAATATACCTACCTCTATGTATGAATATAGAAATAAGACTTTAAACGTATATTCTGAAATATAGTACAAATGGACTTGCCTCGTCTAACATGCGAAATACAATCAACTAAAAACGAATATAGAAAATTCTGAAGTGGCATCTCTAATAACTGTATCCTCTTAAAACGTTCTATAAGTGAATCATATAGTATTTTCAACAATTAATCTGATGCATGAGGTAGTAAATATTACATGTATTATCACATTTACGCAACCATTTTATGTGCGGAATATAACGACAGCTCCAGATTTAAAATTGTACCTCATAGAAGTTGATTATTTCCGGAAGAAAAAAATTATACAATATGTTGCCCAGTCCAGCATTAACAGTGGAACAGATTAACTTCGATATTTCTGTAATTGTATTAATTTAGATTGCAACACTAAGAAACAAATAATTGCACATGGTGTGATCATTTAAGAACGATTAAATTAAAGCGATAAAGCTAGCGTACAAGTCTGTTGCTGCACAAAATATAATTTGTATTCCAGATATTGCATCCTCTAAATTATGCACAACCAGAATATAACTTTTGTCGAAACTCTTCAATCATAATTTATATAGTTTAAATAAAACATTACATTTTCATTTTAAAAATAAATATTTCAATTTTATTCCGCCACAAAATGAACCACCCGAAATGTTCACTATGTATACATTTACGATTACGTTTTCCATTTTGACACTTAGCTCTAAGAGTATTTCTATACTACTTCTATATCACTATCAAGGATTAAGTTTAAGCCTGTTCCGTCTTCACTCCAGCCTTCATTCCAGCCAACTCTTTCAAGGTCGTCTTATTTTTTGTCTTCCTTCTGGTTTGTATTGTAATATTTGTTTGATTATTTTTTTTTCACTTACCATTCCTATAACATGTAATACACTTTTGTTTTTGTACGTTCATTAATGGAAAATATTTTATTTCCGTTCCTTACTTCTTCGTTTCGTATTTGATCCAATATTGCGCAATCTTTTTACTTTTCTTAAAAATCTCATCTCTGCTGCTGCTGCTACTGCTGTCTTTTTCTTTCCTTCTTTTCCATTATTTACTTCTATAGGTTAAAATTGGTACTGCCATTGCCTATAATTTTAATGCTTTTTGACTTCTTTCTTTTTGTGTTCTTTGTATTGCGCCACATCCATTTGTAACGTATTAAGCTTATTGTTTATATCATTTTCTCGTTCATGGTTTTTATCTTAGCTTATAATTGAACAAATATCTCATTTGAAATGTTTATGATTATTTATTATCTTAGAACGCACAGGGCATTATTCTCTGAATGCCATGATTTAAACATTCTTATGTGTAATTTTGAAATTGTATTTCTCACATAATTGGTTTAAACAATACATTACTTGTTGCGATTCATTTCTTTTATAATGATTTGATTGTCTGCAAAGAGAGCGTTTATACATTGTTTCCGGGTAAAACCTTATTCCTGGATATACCCCTGTTTCCTTTTTCCATTGCCTTACAATATCATCCTTAGATATATTTTCCCATTGTACAAGTTAATTTGATAGTTCCGAAGCTAGGTTATTATGTCTTCCCTCGCTCTAGGAAAGGACTTGTTTTAATTAATTACTGAGAGTATGTCCCTTAATATAATTGCTAATATAAAAAGGAACTTTACACTCTTTTTACCGGAAACAGGTCATTGTCCTCTTATCTAAACACCACACAGACAACCACGTGATTGTTCAAGGACGCTAAACATACAACAAATATACATATGTTGGTTGCCTCCGCAGCGAGCTTCACAATTTCCGCTCTTCGTTCCGACTTTGTAAACTTCTCAGAAGGTCTGTTCTAGCTCTTCAAATATTTACCTTAGGACGAACCTCTTCTTGAATGCACTTAAAATTGCGTTCTTCGTCCAACGCGAAAACATTTATGTTCCTATCCTGTATTGCCGCCTTTTTATTTTCTGCGAAATGAAAAGAGTTTTGGATTTCCCAGTTATTTGCATTTCTATTCAACGTTCATACCAATCATGAGGTAAAAACTTAACTAAAACGTTAAAAAAATAGAATTTAAAGAATTTATTTCTCCTTCCGATTTTCGATAGTTACAATAGTGCTTAATTTAATTTAGAACAAATTTAATACACTGAGATTGGATTGGTTCTGTGAATTCACTGGTGGCCATAGAGACTTGTAAACATAGAACTTGTCAAGGAAAGTACAATTTGCTTACATCTATAATTAAACATTGAATATGAATATATATTTAATATTAAAATAAATAAGTCAAAGTAAAAAAATCTTATGTGTTACACTCACATGACTTTATCTACCCGCTATAACTTAATAGTTAGCAAGTATAGAAATTATTCTCAGAAAGTTTATTCTTCTAACAACTTCATTATAATCGACATAAATATTTCCAGAAATAACTCCATTACACATTTCTTAAAGGAAATAGCGATATTCAAATGTTTTAGAACTGGACACTATACGGTGGCCTTAAAATTCCACTCTTTCCACGACATCCCGAAAAACAACTGAAAGTATTCAACAGGACTTTAAAAGAGTGGCTAAGTTTTGAACAATTCCAACCATTAACATCTATCTCGGAAATGGCTAATACCACCAAAAAGTTATTTTAAATAAATTGTGTGTTTTGAAGAGATCTGTTTTTTTTTTCTTCTTTTTTTTTTGGAGTACGTCTTTGTCTATCGCTTAACGCTGATCACTTATACAAGATTATACAAAATTCCTTCCAAATGAAAAGGATTTCATAGGTTATTCCCAGAAAAGTAAAGATATTAATTTTATTTGCCATTTAAAAATATTTAATATATTGTATTCTAATCAAAGCGTTATAGCAATTTTTAGTAAATAAAAAATCTACAACACTGTTCCATGTAAAGTGTAGTTTGCGGTATGGAGATTTTCTTTAAAATTGTTGTGTTCTGTCTTTGGAAGATGTTTAACTTAAATGCCAGGTTTGGTATTTACCCGACTTTTCGTTTTTGTGTCATGCACAGACACACACCCACACATACGGAGCTTTTTCTAAAAATACTTTTCTAGGTTCAGGGAGCTTCGAAACATATATTTCCGGCTAAATCTAGACATCGAATTTCTGGGTGGAATACATTACTTACCCTCATGACTATGTGTAATAGAGAAAGAAAAAAAACTGAAAGGAAGCATGCGCGATATGTGCAGTTAAAGAAACAACAAAATGTACAAATATTTCCCTGCAGCTTACATGTGAAGATACACATACAGATTTACGATACTTACGAAATCCCTTAGCTTATTTTACGTATTCATGGGAAATTTTACAATTGAGTTGCTAAAGCACAGCATTATTTTCAACAGACACCAATTTTAATATCTACAATATATAGCATATATATATATATGTGTGTGTGTGTATATATATATATATATATACATTTCTAAAATAGGTGCTCATAGATCAAACGATTTTTCGTTAAAAACAGCAAAATACTTTTAAATAATTATATAAATGATATCGTAAATATAACTGTCATTTATATTCCAGAGAATAAACTGACTTGGAGCAAAGGTGTTCTTTAACAGCAGTTTTGAAAGCACTGAAAGTGTAAATTGTTTCCTTAAGAATACTAGGAACAGCATTAAATATTTTAATGGTTTGACATTAATATATTTCTGGAATGACATAAGTTTTGCTGTGCTACGATAAATAGTTTCCTTTTACTTTCTCTACTAAGTATAGTAAACAGGGGAGTATTGTATTCCACCCAAAAATCGATATTGGCATTTCACCGGAAATACATGCTTTGAGGCCCCAGAATCTAAAAAGGCATGTTTAGGAAAAAGCCAAGGTATGTGTGTGTGTGTGTGTGTGTGTGTGTGTGTGTGTGTGTGTCTGTGAACAGATAACTCAAAACTGAAAAGTCGCAACAACGCCCAAACTTTGTATATAAGTTTAGTACCTTTCAAAGATGCGACACGAAGATTTTCAAGAAAATCCCCCACTTCAGACTACCAGTTACATGGGAAATTTTCGAAAATTTTGATTTTCTGAAAATTTCCCTTTAACGATTTTGATTAAAGTACAATATATTAAAGATATGTACATGAAAAATAAAATGTATACCATGAATTTTCTAGAAATAGCTTGTGAAGTCCACTTCAGTTGGAAGAAAAATTGTATAATCTTGTACAACCGCTAAACGTTAAGCAATAGACGAAACGTGCTACACAAAAAAATGCAGACCTCTTTAAAATACGCAATTTACTTCAAATAAGTTTATTCGTGGCATAAGCCATTTCTGAAATATCCGTTATTAAAGGTTGGGAATGTTCATTACTTGGTCATTCTTTAAAGTCCTTTCAGCATTCAGTTGTATCTCCCATTGCATGGAAACAGTAAGGAATTTTAAGGTCAGCATATAGTGTCCAGTTCTTAAAACAGTTGACTATCGTTGTTCCCTTTGAATCAGTAACGAAATGTGTAATATAGCCATTTCTGCAAAGTTTATTTGGATTAAAATGTAGTAGACAGAAAAATAAGTTTTAATAAAACTAGCTTGTATACCCACTAATAAATTATAGAGGATAGAGACAGTCATGTGAATATATCAAATCAGATTTTTAATTCTCATTTATTTATCCCCCTTTAAACCCTTTGGCTTTATCGGAGACTTTGAATTGAGAAACAATTGATTTTTACTTCCTCTACCACGTACATGGAAGGTAGAGAAGGTATTGCATTCCACCTAAATATTGGATACCGGCATTTCTTAGGAAATACATTCATTTCTGAATCCAAAGAAAAGCAACTTTACAGAAAGGCCCTGTGTGTCTGTGAACAGCAGAACTCGAAACGGAAAGTAGGATAAGTACCAAAATTGGTACTTAAGTTCAGTATCTTTCAAGGGTACAACACCAAGATTTTCAAGAAAATCCTCCCAACCCAAACTCGCTTTATATGAAACATTTTCGAAATTATTGATTTTCTAAAAAAGACTCTAAGGATTTTGATTAAAATACTATATATTAAAGATATTTACATCACAAATAAAATTTATATCCTCTTCATTCAGATGGAATATTTTTAATCTTGTACAACTGGTAAACGTTAAACGGTAGACGAAGACGTACTACATGGAAATGTAGATTTCTTCAAAAAACACAATTTATTACGAATAAGTTTGTTATTGGCATAAGTTATTTCTGAGATATACGTTATTAAAGGTTTGAATTGTTCATTACTTGATCTTTATCTTTAAGTCCTGTCAACATTCAGTTGTTTGTCGCGATTGTATGAGACAGTGTGGAATTTTAGGATCAGCATACAGCATCCAGTTTTAAATATTTGATTATCGCTGTTTCCTTTGTATCTATAACGAAATGTGTAAGGTTTATTTGGATCAAAGCGTAGTATATAGAAAAATAAGCTTTAGTAAGAATAGTTTGTATACCCAACAATAGAAAATCACGTGAATGTATGTCATCAGAAATTTCTTTTTCTTTTTTTCTGCTCCATTTAACATCTCGGGTCATATCTGCAGCTTTGTCTTTAGGATATCATCGACAATGATGTTCACTCGTTTTAGAGTGATGTTAATATTTCAGTTAATATTACTTTTGGTAATTACATTACATTCACACTTCAAGACTTTAGGAAGGATAGGAGGTAGTCCTGACTAAAGAAAAGTTCCCAACCTGTAGCCGGAGAGACAGTCAATTTTTTTATTGTTAAACACACTCAAATTCACTTCTGTATTTATACTTCCAGACTCTGTGGAGTATAGAGAGAGATTCTGCTTGAAGAAAAATTCCCTGCCCCAGCCGCGAGATCCCTGGATTTATAATATTACCCTTTTGTTTAGTACCCATGAATTTCCGTGTTGTTATGAATCTGGCTCGATTCTATACATAGAATTTTAAGATGGAGAATATATGCATGTAATCCTCTAAACATTAGCATGTCATTCGTTGAACGAAGCGTATTAAACTGTCAGAATAAGAAATGAGTACTGGAGGAACTGATAAAGGATGTGTAGTATTGTCACGGAAGTACATGTTACTAAAACCATCTGATGCGAGTGCTGCCAGGACCTTCTCGAACCATAACGCACTCACATGTATCCCTGTATATACCGGGTGAACAAAAAGTATGGAATATTGGCCATATCTTCCAAATGGAGCAATGACTTTTTTGATTCTCATGGGTGGTGGGGGCCCTCTAGACAGCATAAGAGGCAACGCCCCAGTAGATCCCAAGTGGGGTGAGGGAGTTGAATTTAAGAATTTTAAATGAAACCATGGTATAAATTTGATTTATATTTTAATAAATTAAGAATCTTTTGTATAACACGTTTTTTCTAAAATGAAAACTTGAATTTATAGGGTTTAGAAATGTTATTTAAAATACTTGATCACCTTTATTCTCTAAACTTGTGCTGATGGATAACTAGTATTTAAGAGCTGTTGCTATTTCTTCTTTTTAACTCTGTAAACAGCCTGCCCAGCCTAGCAGTCGCTCTCCGTGGTCCAGGAGTATCGTGCCTTTAGTTTCCGAGAGTGCGAGTTCAACCCGGCGGACGGCGATGGGTTCTTTGGAGGTAAAACTCCTTAGCATGGCATAGAGAACTATTCAAAATTATGCAAACTTTAACCTGAATGGAGAGCACTTCACAGGCTATTCATAGAAAATTCAATATATGTAAAGATTATGTATATATCTTTAGACATCTAGTATTTTAGACAAAGTGTTTGTAATTTTGTGAAAATCAAAAATAGCTAAAAGGTTTCCACGTGAAGCGTATTTGGGATGGGGATTATCTTGAAAATAGTCGTGTCTTAGCTATGGAAGATGCTGAACTTAAATACAGTTTGGTATTTATCCGACATTTCGTTTTAAGTTGTGGTGTTCAAGGATACAAATACACACAGTATTTTCTAAAAACACCTTTGTTTATTCAGGGAGCCACAAAGTATTTATTTCTGGTGAGATCTCGATATGGTATATTTGAGTGAATCTATTCGTGCATTATATTTTTCTCCATACGACGTTAGTGGTAGAGAAGGTTAAAAGGCATATTTGAATAGAAAACTTTAAACCAAACGAAAATAAAGAAGTATGTGAGAACTGTGCTAAATACTTTTGGGTAACTATTGTAAAAAGTAGAAAACATTAACACGAAGATTTAAGAAAATTAAACTTTTTATGAAGTAGAAATAGGAAAAGAAATAAATTCACAACAATATGTTATTAAAGGCCTCATTCTTAAGTGCTATCAAATCACGAGGAAATTCACGAATGTAGAAATGAAAGAGGAATGTACATTACCTGCTGACAGCCGATGACTTTTGTGTTGAGATAAGCTTCACACTGCTCTGAATTTGCTGCTATCCACGCGTGTTAATGTTCTCTAATGAAAGCCTGCAGATTTGATAAACAGATTGGCGCCGACTGTGTCGAGATTTCTTCCGCAGTTAGCGCTCTGATGATACATTTTCATCTGCTGGAAACAAACCGCACATCTGTAGTTTTGTTAGCCGCTAAGTAAAGGCGGGAGATTATTATTATGGTAATGCAATACCAAAGTGCCCTTATAAGCCTGCAGGTCAATGCATTACTGATTTTTTGGCCCAGATTATTGCACTGGCATAGTCAACATGCGAGCTTGTTGAGAAAGGTAATTAATTCACATAGAAGACATCTGGTTTGCAAATTTTAGAAAGAATATCTGATTAACCTTCATATCTGAATTATTTATGATTGCAAAATTGAATTATTTCAAAAACTGTTATTTAAAGGGCCTATTGGTTAAAGCTCACGTGCCGTAATTATTAAGATAGTTAAAATACTATGATTAGACCAAATATCCCTGATACAGAAAGATCATACTTTGAGTCCTAGCAGTTGATTGTAATTGGACTAACAAGTATCCGAATTGGAAGTGTCTAATTTTCATTTAAAAAATCGTGATATGTTACAATCACATGGTTTTCACTATTCATTATATTATTTTCATATCTAAAATGCAAATTATTCGTTAAAATACTAGCATTTTCTACTTATGTTTATTGATAAATGTTTTCCAAAATGAATTCAATACGCATTCTGTTATAGCTACATAGAACCATAAAGGACGCTAGTAAAACGGTCAAATTTTCAAGCAGAAACTCATTTTACGCATGCTGGACTTGATATTTGAAATACTCTTTGCATTGCCTGTGAGAAACAAAACAACGGATATAACATTTCCAAAGACTGTAGCTTGAAACACTTCAAAATTTCCATTAATAACAAGAAATATCGGCTAAAGTTGCTAAAAGGTATTTAACACAAATTATGACTTACCGCAAATTTTATTTTTTAAAAACCTCTATATTTTTTCCAATGCTGATTTTTTATTATCTGTTATCGTTTTTTAGTTATAAAAATAACGAGGAACTCGGATTCAAAATGCGTTATGTCCACAAATCAAAACTTTTCAGGAGACGAAAAGAAAAAGGTGGAACTTCTACAGCTTCAATGAATTTCAACAGTTGAAAATGTTAATTGTTTATGCCCGCTCATAAAGTTATGCAATGACTATGGAGGATATAAAATTGTATCCAAGGCTAGTATCAGACTTTACATTTTCAAAAATCATGGACGCAAGTTGATTTGCACTAACATCATGGACTAACATGGTATTGAAGTGGAAAACTGGTGCATTAGCGCCCTAAAAGAACTACTACTAGTACTACTACTACTACTACTACTACTACTACTACTACTACTACTACTACTACTACTACTACTACTACTACTACTACTACTACTACTACTACTACTACTACTACTACTACTACTACTGCACCAACGGTTTTCAGAAACGTCCATATGAATACACGGATACGGTTGGAACATCGTATCAAACAACAGGGACAAAATTTCGAACACCTATTCAATGAGCGAAGTTAGCATAGCGGTACTGGTAGATGATGACGATGATAATAATAATAATAATAATAATAGTAATATTTATAAAAGTAGAGCAAAATTAATAGTGAAACACTGTGTGCCCTCATAGTCCGTAATGTTAGACCAGAACAGCATAAACACAGTTAAAAATAGCTATGGGTAGATACGGATAGGACAAATAAAGAAATGTTAATTATTTTTCAGTCTAAAAAGCATGTTTATTCCCTACAAAATAAATCCTGTGTAACTAAAGTGGAAAATATTCTAAGACCTTTTCGGTCTATTTTTGTCTATCATCACGGACAGTACAATCTAGTGCAAGGATCTGTTTCTGTCCATCATCACAAACTGTGCACTCTATTGTAAGCTTGGGAAGTGCCTCTCAATAAGCGCGATCCGCTGATGGTCTTTGCTGATAAGCAAGAGGAGTAGAAGGAAGGTCGCATGGCCCGTAGCCCAGTCGGTAGAAGACCTGCCTGCTGTGCGAATGGTTCCGGATTAGATTCCCGGCTGGGGGTGGGAATTTTTCTCTAGCCAAGATTATTCCTGATCCTCCCCAGAGTCTGGGAGTATGAATGAAATTATGACTGTGTCTGTGAGATGAGAGAGAGAGAGAGAGAGACGGAGAGAGAGATATAATGATTAGCTCAAATTTACTAGAAACCCAAAAACAAGCGAATACGAGATAACACCATTTTCAATAGGCAATAATATGTTCCAAAGGAAAGCCCAATAAGACCGTTATAGTTGAAAGCGGGTTATAAATGGAATTTACAAAACTAACAAACAAAATAAATAAAGCAAGCCCACTCACGCTATTTCATAAGTTCCCCACTGACCTGTGTTTATTTGGAATTTCCCCGTTAAGTTTTGCAACACCTCCAACGCACGAAGGGATATCTACACACTTGAAATACGACGTGACTGGGCCACCTGGTATAAAATAAATCAGATTTTCTTTTAGTTGGGAAATAATGTTATTTTTGGCAGAATTACTCTACAGACTTCTCCAAAAATAATATTGAATCATTTAGTTAATTTATACCAATGTCATTATTTATTAATATTTTATTAATTCATTAATTTCATAGTACAAACAAACTGTTTATAAGCATGGTTGTTACAGAATTATTTCCAATATCACTATTCGTGTATGCTATATAGGAAGAGTCTGTTTTGATACAGCCACACCCACCTAATTCATTATCATCCTGGATACACTGGTCTTCTTGATGAATCACGTCAATATACAATTTAATTTTCTCATCATTTATCCAGTTTTCAACTAATCTTTATTGCAGTAACTAATCAATGTATTTTTTCTCCCCCTTTATATTACTTGTTAATGGCGCTAATGAAGGGTCAAATGTATCTAAATGTTCCATGATACGGCCTCTTTTTAGTAAATATGTAGAACGCCTTGCATCACCCACCGAATAGGCGTATTCCAACTTATTAGCAATGCAAATTTTGCCTTCTCTAATTTTTTTTCATAAGCCTAACTCGTTTCATATTATTTATGCCAACTAGTTTTTCCAAGGGATCACGCAGAATTCCAAGTTGCGAATCTGCCAATCCCTCCCCAGTACATAACCTCTCCACATCTCAATCGAAGAACAACTAAGATCGTAATTTGTTCTTAATATGCAATCAACACGGCACCTCATTTACTCGCCTCAACCACTCCTATGCCTTTTTACAAGTATTTTAGTTTATAAACAAATAGGTATTAAGGAAAAGAATGTACGAGTATATCATCGAAAAGTTGTCAATGAAAACAATGCAACAACTAAACAATTGAAGTCTGTTGCAGATGGCGAATAACTTTGTGTGATTCCTGAATGTGCTGGTTTCGTAAATTTGTGGACTCAACGTAGTTTTGAAGTGATGGACAGAATTGGTTCTGAACCAGACGCTTGATTTGTAACTGCTTTTAAACAAGTTAAAATCATTTTTGATCCAATTTCATCTGTAGCTCCATAAAGGGCATCTAAAAGAAAGCAAATTTGAGACTAAAAAGTTTACGACAGAATCTGGACCTAACACATTTTGATTCAGTTTGAACGAAGGGCTCTTCATAGCTATTCAGACAAATTTCAAGATACTGCTTTATCTCATATTAATATATCAATCATGTAATGTTTTAATCAAAATCTTTTAGAGTTTTTTTTAAGAAAATAAAAAATAATAAAGATTTTCCCATGTAATGGATAAGTACACACACAGTTTTCTATTTTTTTTTTTTTGTTTCAGAGATCTCAAAACATGCATTATCAGTTAAATCCCAATATCTAATTGTTTGTGGAAATGCAATGCTTCCTCTGCCTACCATACATAAATATAGTACAAAAAGTAAATTTAGTTTATTTTTTCCCACAAATTCCACAGCGATTGTCATTTGATTTCATTGTTTGAAGGATTCAAGGGATTGAAATACAGACGAGTATGTTGCCTCGGCGACCAATCATATGCGGATTTCTTTAAGCGAAATCTACTGCAGTTTAAAATGTCAAAATTGATTATAAAATTGCGGAATATTTTAGGGATTAGTTGATGGTTTAGAAATTCGTTATTCTTGTATATTTTGGAGGATTTTACAGTTATCATAAACGTCTTTAGATTAAAGTTCACTCTACTTGCTGTTCGACTTGTCATAATATTCTAATCAATCCAACATTCAAAACTGGGCCACTTGAAGACGAAATTCTCAATTAAACATCACTGCATTGTGCACAAATGCACAATTTCCAAGCCGAACCAGTTTTAAATCATACATAATGAAAACCAAGGGCAGATTTCCTAATTCCACCTGCGGTGAAGTCGGCTTAAGAAGCCATGCTTATCCTCTGCTTCAAAGATGCTTAATTTCCCTGTCGCCCTAAGGAAGGTACATGGGATACAGTTGAATTCCAATCAAATCTTGATGTAAAGATTTCACTGGAAATAGACATTTTTGGAGTTTCCAGAATCACTAAAGGTATATTGCGCCGTCCTTAGTTATTTTGTGTTTTCTAAAAGTTGATCCAATGATTTTGATTAAAATAAAATGCGACTTCATGCTAATTAAAATTGATATAATTGGGAAACCATTTGAGAAAATTCCATTAAAATATAAAGAGAGAGAGAGAGGGAGAGAAACAGACACCCAAAAGTGAAGATCTTGATTAAATGCCGCAAATCCCCAAACAGGGTTTACATGAAAAAATTATGTTATCTTTAATTTTCCTTAAAAAAAATCTTCATTCTAGATCAATTTTGCATAGTCTAGCATAACTGATAAACTATAAGCGAGACAGAAGTTTACTATATAAAAATATAGAGGCAATTGAAATATACTATTTGCGATAAATGACCTTTTTATAATATTAGGGTTTTGAAATTATTCATTTTTATGCCATTAAGCTTTTCCAGGTTGAACGCGATTCCTCTTTTTCTTTGCAAAGGTTGGTTAGTAACAGATGATTTACGATATGCGAACAGTCTTGTATAGTTTTCCGTGTTGTAGAGGCAGCCAATTCAAAGGGGATTTATTTCTGTCAAAAACGTATTGTGATTAATGTAACGTGGATGGAAGAATCACTTTTGAGTTGTATTATACGATTTGAATTGTATCAAACAATTTGTATCATTGTATTATACAATAATACATAAGGGACTATATGAAATTGTGATGGGTAGAGAAAGTCGTGTGAGTGTGACACACCAGATGCTTTCTGTAAAGCTACAGGGTGAGAAGGGATTGGATACACAAGCACGGATAATGGCAACAGGCATTAGGATCATCATTATCATCATGAAATAGTCCTTTCTACTTGTTTCAACCTCTCAAAGAAACTGGTCTGTCCATCTCTTCATGTGTTTTACTTTCTCTCTCCTTCCTTTGTTTGTATTCTAAAATATTCTTGTGAATGTGAGATTCTGGCATCCGTTACACATGAGCATAACATGTTTCTTGATATTCCTTTATTTTGTTTAGATTAAGTTTATTCAAGTCTTTCCTTGTCGCATCACTGTATTTGTGTCTGTTTTTTAAATCCAGGGACCACTCTGAGGATTCTAATTTCCAATGCTTCTATTTTCTGTTTTTGATTGTGATAGTCCAGTATTGTGAACTATAAAAAAGAGGTGGTACTTCTAAAACTTTATAAAATTTAAAAAAAGTATCGTTCTGGAGCCTAAATATTTATTACTTCATTAGATTGTTTTATTATATCTATTAGATAAATTACTGTTGATTACTATTTTACCGCACTTGTGTTTTCCCCCTGGAAAGCTAGAATTTTTGTTTTTGTTGGAGATATAATTATATTATAGCTAGAAGCTGTGTTTTGTAACTTGTATATTAATTTCTGGAGACAAAGTGATAGGATAATGTGAAGATTACAAGCAAGTATTCCAGACCCAATGTGTATGTGAATCTCTGTCGCAAGGAGTCGAGAGCTTGATAGGATTTGTTCTCCTAGTAACCTGTGGGTCAGAAGATACAACTTTTCTATGCAAGAAGTGTTATGGCTTCTTCAGTTTCACAGTCTGATCACTTGACATCAAGCCAAGTATTGTTTCACGCTTGGTTACGCTAAGAAACACGTGGAGATATTTTGGGTCCATGATGTGTATTGTGAAAGTGTGAGGACACACTGAAGCCAAGAAATAGTGACAGATTCTCTTCAACATGCAATGCAAATAATTTGGGAAGAACGTGTAACGGAATGAAAAATGACAAGGCAGGGGTATGAACCTAGAGACAAGAAACACGGAGTCAAATGGACTGTCACGTAAAGTAATTGTGGTGATAATGAAGATGATGAAATATAGTGACCCATTTGAAATATTCTCTTCTCTTATACCAGTATTTCTTTGTAGTATTCCCACTCTTCCTATCCCAAAGACTATGGGTGTATCCCAAAATTAAATTTCAGATTATTGTGCGACTTATTCTTCCGTAAGGTATTTTCTGTTGTTTACTTAAGATAGAGAAAGTACTTCATTCTACCCAAAACTTGAAACTTCACCGGAATGGGTTTCAAGTCCATTAAATTAAAAGAATCAAAGAATTTATACAGATAACAGTAAATATGTTTGCATGTGTGTGTGTGAAAATCAACAGTCTGAAACACATCAAGTTTCACACTTAAAACAGAATGTTTCAAAGTTGTGATCATCAATGGGGTTTTATGGAGCAGAGTTACTATATCTAGAAAAATAAAACAGTATATTCTTATAACGGCAGTGAAAACTATTATGACATGTGGGTCAGAGGGCTGGAGAGTCAGAAAAGCAAAATACAGGCAGTGGAGATGGATGGGATACGTAGAGGAGCCAGAGTGTTAAGTCGACGAGGAAGAGGAATGAATAAGTAAGTCAGTTAATGGGAATGGATGAACCAGTGTCAGACATAATTGAAAGAACAGCTCTCTAGTGGTATGGCCACGTCCGAAGAATGACAGAAGAAATAGGATTATTTTGGAATAGTCGCCATCAGGGGGGAGGAAACATGGAAGACCGGAAGCAAATTGGAGAAGTGTTATAGTTAAGATGAGGAGTTGGTATCTGGAGGAGCAAGGTTGGCAGAATCGTGAAAATGGAGACTGCAAAGACGAAAAACCCTAAAAAATAAAAGTAAGTGATCGTCATCAAAGTCATCATCAGGATCAGTCCACCAATTTAGGCATTTATGTGAAAAACACATCATAATTTTATTAAAAATGGCCATTGGTAATAAACTACTGCATTTTACAATTGTTGTTCCACACCAGCCGTATGTATGCACTAAGTTTGAAAGTTGAATCAGAGTTGACAACTTCAGTGCTGCGGGCGGGACTCGAACCATCGATCTCAAACTCTCTATGTCTATTCTCTTACCGCTTGGGCTACCATAACGAGATTAAAGATATTTATACAGAGCCCGTCAAAAATGTATTCATACTTTAACAAACCAATTATTCACTGTGAATTAATACTGGACTAATTATACTTCACAGGTTAATACAAGTTTCCTGCATGTGTTCAGTTACTTTCGGTTCACAAATGGTTGCTGTTAGTGGCCAGACATCACATTGGCGAATGGTTGCTTGAATCAACGTCGGTCAATACGGCCGTGGCGATTTCTGCCCATGTTGCTGTAATTTCTTGTCGAAAGGCCTCCAACTTAGACGGTATCCTTCTGGGTCCCCCAGAGGTATTAAATATAGTGAATGTGCTAGGAATGTGCAGCTCTTTGTCTTCTCCAGCGTTCCTGGAAATTCCATCCAGGAAAGCTCTCACGCCTGGGTGGCAGTGTGGGCGTGTATTTGGCAAAATTGATGCGCTTAGCACTTCCAGATACTGATACCTGTAGCTTCACCTTCAAAGAAGGGTCCTTATTAAACCCCTAGATGACATTCCCTCTGTAGATTGTTGCTTATTGGCATGAACATGTGGATTTGATTTCCAGTATACACAAGTATGGTGCTTCACTGCTCCCTTTAGTTTGTATTGTTGTAGTACTATGGTAGTATTTATTTTTTACATAGTGGATTACAATTTACCGAATTTATTATACTATATTTCTAGGAGTTACTTAAGGTTAAGATTATACACGTAACAACCTGGTTTAGTTTGTATTGAGGTTCATCAGATCACACAATTTTCTTTAATAAACTTTTCATCCTCGTTTACCATAAACTAAAAACATTCAGAAAACTCAATTTGGCCATCAGGATCGTCCTCATTTAATGTATGCAATAATCTTGGTACATATACTTTCCACCTAGCAGCTTTCAGCATGCGTCGTACACTCGCATACAAGAATAAAAAGTTTTTAATTCGAGTTCAGAAATGCCTGATGCAGATTTACATATTAGGAAAAAAGCTGGAATCAATTCATGGTCACGGAAGATTAGGGAGCGATTGTTCAATAACAACTAATCTCAGAAAGGGTGGCTGGAAGATGTAGGATCAACGTTAGAGTATATGGATAGACTGTTGTTATTTGGTCTCGCCCGGGAGGAAAGATCATTGTATTTTACAAGGAAATAAAGATGGACTTTAAGAAAGAAAATAATTTTAATTAATGTCTGCAAAAAAAGTGAAAAGGAAGGAATTACATCACTCCCATTAGGTATATGAAAATTTAGCAGGTTGGGGGGAAATATTTTATAGGGTACATGTCCAATTTGTAAAGTAACTTAAAATGAATAACATTTTAGAGGCATTCACAATAAAAATTGATAAACATAGCGTAAGCATGAAAGTGTATTTCATGTTATCTGAATACATGAGTTCACATTGCTAACGTTAACATAATACAACCGTAAACTTGAAACTCAAACGCAGAAGTGTGCAAGCTTTGATATATGTATGTCTACGTCAAACATAAGAAACTGACCAATCAGAGAGGATTCTCCACATACCCCATCAGATGATCATTCTGCCATCTCACGTCAGATTTTCTATCGCCATAAATGCTTACTCAGTAACTACTATCTGTATAAGATCATGGATCGGGACTCACTGTGATATTTATATAACTTGTAGAAAACAAATTTTGATGATAGAAATTGCTTTTGGCGGGTTTCGCGTACTTAAATCGCGTAGCTGGGATCTTGTTCATTTATACTCTTTTGTGGCGTATGCTATCGATGGTCGATTTGCAGACCGCCATATTAACTCAGCGTTAACCTTACGCTCATGTTTTAAGTTCTCATGTTAACGCTTAATTTTCATTGAGAATGACTCTTTAATGTTCAAATGTACAGGATCGAATGAGGAGAGAAAAAAGCAGATAGAGGAGAAGTGTTTATAGAAGAACCAACAAGTTGCATTAAACGATGTCATGACCTATTAAGAAATTTGAAGAAGGGAAGACAAAGTTGAAATTGAAATGTTCAATGGAAAAGATAAACAAGGATAGATAATCATTACTTTCAGATAATGGTAGAAATCCACCTCAACTTGCGAATGTATAGTAAGAAGGTAACGTTACGGGGACAGATGTCTCTAATATTGGAATGTATTGGTATAGTAATAGCTTAATTACTACTTTTACTCAGACTGCATAACATATTGCTAAGAGGTCTGCCTGAAAAATGTCTGGGGAAAACCACCAATAACACATGCGCTCAATCAAATAAACAAAACATGTTTGAGATATTGAGGAATACAGTGTGCATTTTGTATTCTCCGTAAATAGCCAGCGAAGTCCCTTTTTTGCTAATTGACCTTCCACGAGTTCTGACGTCACCAAACTTGTACATGTCTTTAAAATCCGCAGATACAATTCCAGTGTATAATATTCAATAATTTTATATACCGGAGTGGGTAAAACGTTATAACATGTGTTCAGAACACACAATATCCTCCAGTTTCCCCCTAATACTATAAAAAACCGTTATTCACTTAAAATGAATTAATTTTTTATGCTTTTTAAATGTAGTGAAGATGGTACATCAAGATCTTCAAAGTTGTCCTCCGGGTGTAGTGGTTACCATGCTAGCCTCTAGTTCCCGAGGTCGCGGGTTCAAACCCGTCGGAGGGCGATGGATTCTTTTTCGGGCGTAAAAGTCCTTAGCGTGGCTTCCTTCGGAAGGAAAGTTAAGCTGATGGCCCCGTGTCGTAGATTTATGGCATGTAAAAGAATCTCATGCCTGATAAAGCGGCCTCTGAGCAAAATTATCGGTCTTTGACGCCCGTAACTTCCTCACATAACTCCTATCGAAAATCCAAGCGCCACTAATCCTTCACAATATCACTTGGGATCCCTACTATTCTCACCTTAACTTCGCTGCGGGGGCAGGCTGGGCCCTGGTCAAGTCTGTCTCCCGACAATAATTCCTTACTCCCCTTGTGACCACACCGCGGCCCAGTCACGCCGTCAACTTGGAATGCGCGGGTGCTTAGGCGGTACCGCTGCAAACTCTCTCCTTTCTAACTCCGGTGGAGGAGTTTTTAATGGGTATGCCAATTCATTGGTGAGTCCCACACTCCCAGTTCCGACTCCCATTAGTGACTAAATCATTTTCTCCTCCACTCGAAGAAAAGACGCCCAATACAGAATGGGACGCTAAGGACCACAGCAGTTAAAGAGCGTCCATAAATAAAACTCAATTTAATTTAAGATCTTCAAATTTATTTCCCGTACTTCTTGATTTAGTATGTAATGATCCATAGAGGGTTTTGCAGCTCTCTAACACGCATCGCTACAAATAGTTCATTGTTGAATATACTTTCAGATTCAACATTCTGTTTTATTTTGGCTACAGTGTGCGGTTTTTGGTCCTCTTCACAGAAATTGGAATTTCCAAATACAGAATATCTATGCATTTTATACATGGCGAGAAACTAAAATGACTCGTTGAAGTTCTCTGTTGATCATCCACACAGCTTTACTGGAAAACCATTATAATTGTGTTCAGAGTTGATTAAAATGCTACATTAACGCACTTTTGCATGAATTTTGTTTGTTCATAAATGAGAATTTCCATTATTAGCTAAGCAGGGCAATAGTCAGAGGTAACATCGACGACTTCAAAATATTACAGATGTTACAGCATTACGCAAATTAAAATAAAAGTGCCCAAGTTATAAAGGTAAAATAACTGAACGAAACGATAAAGAAGTACTAAAGGATGAACTGTACTCTAAGTTTAATCCATATCGGAACATACAGTGAATTTGCAAAATGAAACCTTTGTCAAAATTACTTTACATTTTCTCATAAAATCCGCACTCCTTCACTTTTACGCATAAGGATGTTAGCGAATGATGTCCTTTCCGAGATCAGGCTTTTGCCTCTTAGTTGGTTGTTAGTGTGGTAATGGTGATTAAATTTGAATAATCTGTCCCAAAAGGAGAATGAATTCTACCTGAGCAAATTGGACATAATTATGAAGTCGAGTAGTTGTGAATTAGATGTTCTCCAAAATTTTCATTATGTAGCTAATAGTAAATAAACTTCTAAACACTGTAAGTGTCATAGATAACAAACCTCATTCTACCACTCACCTTGGAAGTATATGTTCCACATATGTTCCATGAATTCCACAAATGAGTAGTTCTCTTTTAATCTCTATGCAGCCTGTAACCTGGTTTATCTATACTTTACACAATCGAGACTTTGGTAGAGAACGCAAGTGCCCCCTAATCCTGCCGAGCACACGCGACAGCTTTCCAGCGGTATGTTGTGGTATATTTTTGGAAAGGATTTATTTTTAGAGTCCCATTATCGACTTTACATCTTCCTTCATCCTTTGGAGCACTAGAACTATGAGATGCAGCTCTGACCTTATTTATGTAAGAAAGTTGGGAGTTACAAACTCAGGCTGACACGATCACGCAAACATCATTGAATGATTAGTGACGACAGATCTTCCAAACTCGATGAAAGCTCGCCAGATACTCATGAAATTAAAACATTTGCCAAATGGGATAGATATACGGGATGTTCCGCATATGTATATAATAAAGGAAACATTTAATAACTGAAAAAGTACAGACTAAATTGACAAACGGTCGGTACCATTGAAAAAGAGCAGGCCTCCATGATTGTTAGATGAGTCACATATACACAGGTGGTTTCATTTGATAACCTTGTATTGGGTAAACGACGCGATGTAGACGCCACAGCAGATGTTTTGCATGTTATCATCAACAGAATAACGTCGCTTTCGTCTTGAGTACAACCTAGGAACGTTCCCACTTATATATCAATAACGAAACAGGATAGGCAGCTCAGAGAACGGAAAATTTGTTATCTAAATACAGGTAAACATGCCAAACGAGAATGTCTGGCAAAATGTTGATCGCATTCGCCAAGCATTTGAGAGAAGCCGGCGGAAATCTATACGACGACTTAGTGTGCAGCTAAACCTCCCACCAGAACAATGCATACCATACTCCACAAAATATTGCGATTACGAGCCTACTAGATCCATCTTCACCAGAAAGTTACACGGTATGATTGGCGGGTTCGAAAAGGCTTTGCGGATACAATGTTGGAACAAATAATGATGATGACACATTTTGTAATTAAGATATGCTTTTAAGATGAGGCAAACTTCCACATGGGTTGAACATTAATATGCACAGCTGCCATATATGGGATTAGAAAATTCTTGTTACGTAATTGAATACGAATGGGATTGTGCATGACAGAATCATCGGCCCTTTTTTCGCGGAAAATATGGTCACTGGAAATATATGCGTACCTGCATATGTTGCAGCTTTATGCTGTGCCACAACTTCCAAACGGAACGATGTTCCAGCAAGATGGGACTCTTCCTCACTCTACCAACAACATTCCCACATTCATAGATGACCGCTTCCTAACAAGATATATTAGAAGAGAATTGTCTTGCCTCGCATGACCTCCCAGATCACCAGACATAATTCCAACTGATTTTTTTTTTCCTTTGGGGATTCGTTAAGGATCAAATGAACAGGAAACATTTACCTGAATTGGTAGACTTAAGGCACAGAATTTATGCTGCGGTTAGTAATGTCTCACTAGAGATATTTTATAACGCATGGGTGGAGTAGACTACCTGTTGGACATTTGCCGTGCTACTAACGAAACCCATGCTGAGGGGACAGAAGTAAACTATCCTCTGTGTTGTTACTATTGCAATAATTACTATTTTAGGCTTAGTTGTTAAAAGGTTACATTTATCAATTTTCATAGTATCTAATCTGTATATAGTTATTAGAAGCATAAAATACCTTATGCTATGAATCTCTTCATCTTATTGTATCTTGATTTGGCTGTTGGAGAACGTAAAGAACACTAAAGTGAAATACATTTACCAACGGTTTCTTCGGTGCAATGTTTTTCACGAAACAATTTGTATACGTTTAGAAGTTATCAATGTTTATTTTATTATATATACAAATGGAACACCCTGTGTATGCCGGAAGTTTCCGATGAAATGAATTCCCTCACCAAATGGAAGTTGTATGTTCACTATATGTCGACAACTCGCTCAAATATGGAAATATTTTACGCATAAAATAAATGCACCACCAGTGAAATTCTATAGGTACGTGTAGTCATAAACAGATAGTATAAAATGTACCATTATCTGCTTAACTCCTTATTAGGTGTTTCTTTCTCTTTTATACTGCTTATAATTAATATTGCTTCAACTGAGAGGTCAAATTCCACATGTTTTCCTTTAAACTTGTAGTGCACGTGAGCCAGCGTATGCCAGACAAGTAGTCTTATAGGGCATTCACTTACAGCTTGCTGATACATGATATCTGCTGCGCAGTCCTGTGCAATCCATTTTATTCTGATATGTTAATCAAGAGAACTTACTCTCATGGGCTTTGATACATAGTTACTAAAATGCCAGATGCAAGGGTTGCCTTCTTGTACCACCTGCTTAAATACCTTACCGATAGAGATCATTAACTACTCAGCTAAGTTTACAATTTTCTGTCTATATAGATCCTTAATGCATGTTAGATTGGGACGTTGCCACGTCATTTCAGAAATATCAGTGAGTTCTTCGAAACCGTAGTTTTAATCACATTATTAAGTATTCTCTCCCATTAATTAAGAAGAGAAAACTTGCTGGAACGATATTTTACAAGTAAAATGTCGAATAGCGGTACAGGAATATCTGGTTAGGTGCAGTGTTGATCTAAGCAACAGTTATATGAGAAGTGTTATTGAGAAATATAGCAATAAAATTACATTTAAAATTTGTTTTCTTGGTCTTATTTTATCGATACTTTGCTTCTTTCTCTAGAACCATAAATATATAAACATAAAATGTTTGTATTGTCAGTGGTAGAGTTTTGTATGGAATTAGTCGCATCACTGCTTTTATTTATTTTGTAATGGACAGTTTATATTCCAAACGTATTTTCAATCATTTCTGAGCATTCGAATTCATACATCCCTGTAATTACATGTATTATGATTATGTATTACGATGATTAATTTATTTATTTATTTATTTTATGGGGTGCCCTCTATCATGAAGCCATAAGTTTACATCTTATGAACACACTATAAATCCAACACGTATTACTTGGAATATTCCCTGAATAGAATTGTCGAATGTGCTCCTGCACGTTAGATCACCATTTACACTTGTGTGCTTTACCGTAGAAGGCTTTAGCTGCCGTCGACAGGTTAATAGCCAGTCTTCTCAGTACTATCTAATCAGTGAATATTAACGTTTTAGCATAACGAAGCCAAGCAAGTCGGAGAAGTAAAATGAATAGAATCTTTTGTAATAATATGGAGCCCCTGTATTAAATATAGCTTTATTAATAACTCGCATTAATGGGGAGCGAACCAGCGAATAAGGTAATAAAATAAATGTCGATTGTGATAGTGTGTAACAAATAGAAGCGCACAATACTCTGGGAGCAACTCATTTGTTAGCCATGTTTACTTTAAATTATTGATAGTCATTTACGTATAAGATTTTGCACTGTCAGACCTAGCGCTCTGCAGCTTAAAAATATGTCTTCACGTTTACCTTATTACTTCGCAGTTATTCCGACGGATATGTGTGTGTTTATTCTGTCGATCTTTCGCTTTGGGACGCAACCTTTGGAATTTCACACTGCTGTGGTCATATAGACAGTAGTTTAGACTTCTGGCAGTGCTTGAATCTTTGTCTTTGAGCACTTCTACGTCAAAATCAGAAAATGAAGTGAGTTTCAAACTGGCATACGTCATAGCAAGTGTAAAGAACGTGTTAGGGAACAAACTTATTATATGGTTTACTAGCACATTATTGTTCATTGCTTTGGTATGAGTTACGTTATGGAGTTGTTCATATTATACTCTAGGAATAGGCTTAATAGAATTGATCATTTCTGCATAATAAAAACGACTACGAGTGTAACCCAACATTACTAAACCTTAATATGAGACATTTTAATCTCCTAAGTACATCATGCAGTGCTGGAGGCGGTAAAAAATAACATATCTCTAGATTATTTTTCACTACGTATTCCACAACCTTTTACATTAGTTGACATACACAAGCATTATGTACATAAACATACGACTTGCGGGGATTATGTATTCTGAACATTTTCCTCCCACCCATCTCCCTACCTCATTCGCGATTATATGGACCAGAAGAGTAGCGCCATATGAACGTGCAGATAGTCTTGCGTTCTAGGCATTTTATACTCTAGACCAGTCGCCAATATCTCAGAAAGAATAGCATATTTGAAGGTATATGATTCTCCTTCCACAATCAATGCAAGACTATAATATAAACAAATGAATGACGGATTACAAATTTGATGAATGTCACATCCCTCACTGTGAAGATCGGAGAGGGAATGACTGATCTGACTGGCTTCTAGGGTATCGCAAAATTATGTTACACTTCTGCAAACCTTGTATACTTATTCATAGTACAATAAGACTACCATATCCTGAAACATACTATTTATGGTCTAACTTGTAATAAGATGGGAAAAATTGGATGTATTTAATTCAGTGCTTGTTAACAAAAGCAAAATATATACATTCTCTTTTGATATTCCCAGACGTCTTAAGACGCCAGTTTAGATATGCACTGAAAAAATGTTAAAATAATGAAAATTCAAATTAGCAGTTAATTTAGTTTGTATATATGCGAATTTAATTTGAGAATAATAGCCTAAAAGCATTATTAAATGTTCTTGTAATATTCTATTAATATTGTATTAAGATATTCAATGCATTCATTTCAAATGGCATGTAAAATGCGCATAAATAAAATAATGTAAGCATTTAATATTCTACTTGTTATGAAATATTGTTGAATTGGTTTGAACTTCGTATGCTTTAGAGACTTAGAAATTAACAAGATGTGCATTAAATTGCTTCCTATTACCTCACTTTGCATTAATCTGCGTGAATATAGGATTTAGATGTTAGATTATCGACACAAACAATATTAAAAGTATTTAAAATGCGCTGTTCAAAAGTCTTTTGACTGCTCCAAACGAAAATTAAGGGGCCTACTACATATTAATAATTATTGGACCGGAAAATTGTACAAAATTCGGAAAGATCTTCAACAGATTGGAAGGCAATACAAAAGCTATGTTTATTATATATATATATATATATATATATATATACAACCGGAATATTACTTATATTTTAATTAAACAGTCAGCTCTAGGTTACCAAACCATGAAAGCAAAATCGTTTCATTTACAAAGAGAAACATTCAAGCACAAATCATGTATATAGTTTACCATATAGGTATCACATTTGTAGCACTACTTTATTTGTTAATATATTATTATTCCTTTGAAGGTAATTATTTACAGCTTCTGATTTTATTTTTATATTTACAGTTTTCTCGAAAAATGCATAGCTTTTGTAATCGAGTTTCATATAGTAATATCAGAAAATATTTTGAACAAAGTAACAATAAATTACACCAGTAAACCTTATAAAGATCATCCTAAAAGGAATTTACCACCAGTAAATCAAATAAAAATAATTAAGTATCCAGGATTATAAAAATAATCGCCGAAACCGTATGTGAAATTACGTGAAAAATAAATAAAACACATTTTAATGTTTATACTTATGCACATTTATTCCTAAAATTGAAATTTCAAAGATTTGAAAGTTTGTTTAAATGTTTTCAACATTTTCTGTGGTAGGTGTTTTGTGTATGAAGGACGTGTTTGATTGTTATGCGCTTTCAGGAAATATGCAACAAACGAACATTACAATTCATCACCTGTCGATTTTAAGCAACGTTTAAATATTACTTTTTGAAACACATCATTGACACATGTGTTTTTTTCAAAACAATGCACAATCAAAACAAATCAAGTTATTTCTAAAAATGTATACATATTTTTGTACAAAGACATGAATTTTATAATAAATAATTCCAAAACTTAAAACTTAAACTTACTTGTTTGGAACACATTATGAACTCTTTTAAGTTAACTATAGTTAAATCCTTCAGTAAAGGTTTCAGGGATAATAAGAACTACTTGTTATGGAAAGACCCACTCATGAGTTTCTTTAATTAATGGTCTAATTATTTGAATGATTTATTATTATATTTGATTTGGATATGCTCTTAAGGAAAAGTATCTGTGAAATTTTGTAAAACATGTGAAAATACTTTTTGGGGCATCTTTGTTACACTTATAACTTGCACTTTCATGCTACACAATTTTAAATTGATTATTTAATCGGTCTTTTACTATTTAGGAAAACACCGCATTAAACTTGAAACTCCATTTTTCTTCAGCATTTTTCATTATTCAAAATGCTCCTTGGGCAACAGTTTAGGTATAACTTATTAGTTTGAAATTGTCGGTAGAACTTCAGGAATTACGGATATAAAATAGTTGTGAACTAGTTAAAAATATTAAATAGTTGAACTGAAGTTAATTGTTGTCCATAACTCACAATGGAAAGTTGAAAAATTGAATAACATGTATATAATTTTTCTCTTAAGTTAATTAAAATTAAGAAATGCGTGTACAACAAATCTCTTTAAGTTTGTGTACTAAGCTCAAATTAAAATTTTGGGGGGGGGGGGGTACGATAAACTTTAGAGTCCAATGAGAATTTTATATTATCATTTAAAATGTGATCAATTATGAATAAAAATTAAATATTGTATGCACTTTATTATGATATTCTGAGTATACGGTAAAAAAGTAAGAGCAATCAGAAGGAAATAAAGAGATTAACAATAATAATAATAATAATAATAATAATAAACTGGTTTCTTGGATTTTCACAGATATCTTGCCAGAAATATGTTCAATAAGGCATTTCATCGTATAATTTAAATACACTGTAATCTTCTATTCTAAGACTTGACTTTCACTTGTTCGTAAATGCTTATTCTGTGTATAAATTCTGTTGCCTCAAAGAAATGTTACTTATTTTTATTATTATAGTAATCACGACAGTTCCACAGTCCAGTCCCTGTGGGGATATCACATGCTGATACACTGAATGTTGTTTACAGAGAGCTGAAATCGGCACGAATGCTGCCTAGAGGGGGCATAATCACCGGCTTGAGTCCTACTTAGGTAAGTGAAAACTGTACCTGAAACTAGTCCCGGCAAGTGACTTCCATGAGGTGGGAATTCCTGGCGTGCACTCTCACACTCACTTCGACACTGCCCGTGTCCTTCGAGCCAAACACCTACCAGGCTGGCCCAACTCGCACTAATCGGCGTGACGTACTTAGGGTTTGGCTTCTCGGCATGTGATACACATGGTCTTATTCTGCGTGACCCACGGCCGTGAACTGCCGTCCCCCTACAAGTGTCGCCGATGTTTTATTAATAATCCGCTTCGCCGCACAACACTTTCAGCTGTTTTCACTGTCATAACGAGTAAACACAAGAAATCCAAAGAGTATAGAGTAGGAGGAGGGCACGTCAAGCAAATTCTACTCTCCGTGTAACCTGCTGAATGTAAATAAATACACACGGCAGTAACTGTATGCTTTGATTTCACTTGTATAGCCTTAACTTCTATGGTCATATCCGAGGCTTAGATTTGAAAGCGTTAGATCCATTTTAATAAAACTAAAAAATCTGATGTGTTACACTCACATGACTTTCTCTACTCTTGTACAAACTATTTTTACAAACGCTTATTCTCCATATGCTTTATGTTAATCGAGATGTTAATCTTATAGCTAATTTCCTTGTAGATGCAAGGGAAATTAGTAGGCTTTAAGCGATAGTCAAATATTTTAAGAGCTGGTTGCTATGTGGAGTATTCCATTCTCTTTGCATTACCAGGACCAAACAAAATGAAAAACAAATTTCCATTTGAGAAAAAGTATTAAGTATTGGAACATTTAAGGGAATAACAAGCAATATCTTGTAAATGGTTCACTCAACAAAAAAAACGTATATGACATAAATGTGTATTTTAACGCGATCTACATTTATTGTGTAGTGAAATTTTGTCTATCTCTTATGGTTTACCAGTTATGCAAAAGTCGCTCACAATGAAGAATACTTTTGGTGTCATTCCCAGAAAATGCGAGATATACATTTCATTTGCCATACAAATGTCTTAAACTTATGGTATTTTGTTCAAAATCGTTAGAGCCATTTTTGAGAAAATGAAACTTTTCGAAAAATGTTCCATGTAAAGGGTAATCTGGGGTGGGGGGATTTTCTTGAAAACCTTCGTGTCACATCTCTAGAAGATACTGAACCTAAATACCAAGTTTGGTGTTTATTCGACTGTTCACTTCTGAGTTATGTTGTCCACAGCCAGACACACACACGGGCATGTTTCCAAAAATGCGTTATATGCATTCAGTGCACCTCAAAACATGTATTTCATGTGAACTCTCGGTATCGAATTTTTGGGTGGAATGCAATTCTTCCCCTACTTACTATACGTAGTAGAGAAAGTAAAACAGACATTTTTAGAATCCTGTGTATGTGAGAGAAAGAGAGAGGGGAGAAAGAGAGGGAGAGAGAGAAAGAACTCATAAACGAAACTTCAGATAAATGCCAAAATGGTATTTCAGTTCAGCATCTTCCAAGGATGCGATATGAAGGTTTTCAGGAAAGTTTCCTACACCAAGCTACCCTTTACATTGAATTTCTTTTCGTTGTTGTTTTCTCAAAAATATCTCTAACAATTTTAATTAAAGTGCCATATATATAAACATTTACATGATTAATAAAATATGTGTCTTAAATTTTCTGCGAAGAGCCAGGAAGTCCTCTTTAATTTAAATAATATTTTAATAACCTTGTTTAACTGCCATGTCTTAAAACATAGAAAAAACTTACTACCTACATGAAAAACTAAGATCTTGGTAACACACAGTTTATGCCACGGTTTTTCTTTCTTTCTGTCTGTCTGTCTTTCTGTCTGTCTGTCTGTCTGTCTTTCTTTCTTCCTTCTGACATTAAAAATTCGTTTCTGTTGGTTCGAATTTTTCAATTCTTTATCACATATTTTTAAGCGCTCAGTCACCATTCTTTGTCTCTCGTGATGCCATATAAAAAGTAGAATTTGAAAGTCTGCTTTTTAAAGATTTGACTGTCGCTTCTGCCTCCTATATCCCCTTGCAACCACAGCGAAATGTGTCATGAATCCATTTATGCAAACATTTATGTCAATTAATACGAACTAGATAGAAAATTAAGGTTTTGTACGATTATTGTAAAAGATATATATAAAAACAAAGGACCGTGGGGAAGAAAGTCGTGTAAATCTAACACTTAAGACTTTTGTATAAGAGATAATTGGCGATAATATGTGTCCACCAACTCAGTTGTACGAGACACACCACAGCCTATGTAATGTAGGAGCTACTCTGAAGAATTTTAGATAAGAGGGTGCAAAGGAAGGAAAGGGAAGGGCAGGTTGATTTTAAAATCACATATGTGCAAGATACGACATATATTTCCCTTTCTCCGTCACTTACAGTTTACTTTCTCTTTGCCTCACTTGCCCCAAGCTTCTCAGGGAGTTGCTCTCTCTGTACCGGGAGCCAGAGAGACGTGTTCCGACATAACAGAGAATTCATATACCCGACACTGGGATTCACTTGGAAGAGTTAGTGTCTCTAAGATTTCTGCATAAATGTCTGCTATGCTTTTAATTGAGTTAAAAATGTAATAGTAAAATCAATGCAAAGTTCTCAACGATTTTAAAGATAATGTGTGAATTGCATTATATGTGAAAATAAGTTAAGTCATTAGAAAATCAGTGTAAAACGTTTCAAAAAGGAGGAATAAATTTTGTTATAATTACTATCATCTCTTTACATTCCCATTTAGGCCTGATAGGTAACCTACGTAATGTGTGAATTATTGCATTACAGTTATATGCGCAAAAGCCAGTATTTAATATAGGATAGTAAATGTTAAAAATGTTTTAAAAACGAAAAAAAAATATTCGCCATCTCACTCGCATGTAACTATCGTAAATGTATTTTAAGGGGTTCCATTTTGCAAAAGAACTGTAGTTTTTAGAGAAAATCATACACCTTAAATGAGAGTTCACATTTTGAACCAAAGAGTAGTACTCCATATAAATGTCGTCTTTCTCAATCCGTTTTTCTGCACGACATATGTCGGCATTTCAGATATGTACTAGATTTGGGTTTCGCGGTGGTAGTCATTGAGAAAGAGCACAATGAACACATTCGCCATTTTACCAACCAATCATCAAAGAAAAAGGCGTGGACGTCTGTGTAATGTAATATTAATGGATTAGCAATAGACTCAGAAATATACTGTTTATCATAAGGCACTGCGGCTACAAAAGTAGTGCTAACACAGCTGCTTGTCGATGCCAAAAAACAGCACTTAAGCAACCTAAGCCGCGGTGATAACATCTTCGTTCGCAACAGATACACTGCTTACCTTGCACCAGTCTTTAAATACAATATATTCCTTCCCATACTGCAAGCGATACTTTGGTGGCAACAGTTCTGACTCATTGCTTCTGGTTCGGATTGAAATTTCCTAAGGATTTTCACCCAGATTTTCAGTCACAATCTTGTTGTTTAAAAACGATGCTCAGAATAAGCACTGTTGGAAAGGGTTTACAAAGCTGTAGTTGAAGCAAAAACGGTCTATGGATCAGAGATTTGGTGAAGTGACAAAGGATGGGAAATTACTGATAAAGTACATAGATCGTTCTGTAAATGTATGTTAGGTTTATCTATTTCATTACCTATTGGAGCGGCAATGTTGAAGTTGGGAAGAGTAGGTAGCAAGCGCATGATAGTAGAAAGGATACTTAAATATTGGCGTAGATTGAAATCATTGGACGAGCATAATATCTTGAGGCAATGTTTAATAATCCAAGAAAAATCCAGTGCTGAAATGAACTGGGCTCAAGGAATAAGGAGAATTCTGCAGGAAATAGGAATGGGTAACTTATGGAATGAGAGAGAGGGGTTAGTTAAAGGTTTCTGGAAAGAAGTGAGAAACAGAGTGGAAGATATAGAGAAACAAGAATTATTTCAAAGTCTGGAAGGAAAGAAAAGTTTGGAACTATAAAGACAATTAAAGGTGGACTGGGGAAGGGAGAAGTACGTGGATGTAGGTAATAGGTTAGTGAGAGAAGGTTGGGCCTGGTCTAGATTAAGTGCACATAGGCTAAGGGGAGATAGGAAGGGAGCGAATTTGGATAGATGTCCTCTTTCTGAAGAGATAGATAATTATTAGCATTATATAATTGAATGAGAAGAAACTAAGTTGTGGAGAGATCAGTGTTTACCTAAAGAATGGGAGAATGTTAACAAAGAAGTATTAAAAGATAGAATCATGAAAATACAAAAGGAGAGGGATATAAAAGGAATAGGAGAATATATGGGGAGAGTAAGAGAAAAATGGTTTAGAAAAATAAAGCAATATGAATTTGTTATGACCCACCGTGCATAAATAACCACGGTGTTAAACTGCATGATGGACTAAAGAATAAATAGCAACTCAAAGTAAAACACACACACACCACACACACACACACACACACACACACACATACGCACACGCACACACTGCCATCTACATTCCATCTGATATTTTTACGGCTAACCCATCCTAGGAGGCGTTGATACGGCTCATAGCGTAGCATTCAGGTGGCTGTGAGACTATGTCAACAAATGACTGACTAAGGCTCTTAAATTTATGCAATACTTATATTATATTTATTTATTTTATTTAGTGTAATTTAGAGAGTTTTTACTAAAAAGTATTGTATGCACTAGCTTTTGCGTATGTGAGGGAGGATGAGGGGAGAAAGCGACCAGATCCGAATGTCGACGGGCGCAAGCATGTACGTGGTCCCTAACGTTGCCAGATAGAACACATCCGACGGCACACGGTCTCTGCCCACAAGCCACTAACCCCGAAGCGGAGTCCCACTCTGAGGAGAGACCTAACTGAGCCGTATCGCAGTGACGCCGGGTAAGAAACCTTTACAGAATGCAAGTCACCGGCCAGCCGCAACCCGCCGAACACCCTCGCTTGGTCCTACAACCTAAACAAATGACAAGGAATATAATGGGTACAGGTAAAGAGAGGTAGGAGAATCGTGGTAGAAGATGAACCACCCCAGCATTCGCCTGGCAACCCGGGGAAACCACGAAAAATCTATGGGCCAGAGTGGGCGGTCGCAGGGGATTGATCCCATGACTTCCCGAATGCGGGCCACAGACACAACCGCGTGAGCCACCCCGCTCGGTATTTTTGTACTTTAGTTGAACTTCACAAGGGAATTTTGAGAAAACTGTAGTATTGAAAGGCTAAGTGACATTTCATTGGAAAGATCGCATCGTCGTAATTTCGGAAAGAGAACATATAAGATCTAAGACCATTCTTAAGAATAATTTAAAATTACACAGACCAAAAGGCACAGTATGTATTTATTATTATGCAAATACCACACTGAAATTCACTTCCTACTGGAAAATTTAAACATCTAACGCTAATCTATACTGCATTTGAATTCCACAAAAATTTGTTTTACATTAATAGTATGTTTCACCAAATCTATATTTAGAAGGTAGAATCAGATTGGTGGCGTCGTCCTCCGTGGACTAGTGGTACCGTGCTAGCCTCTGGTTCCCAAGGTCGCGGGTTCAAACCCGGCGGAGGGCGATGGATTTTTTCGGGCGTAAAAATCGTTAGCACGGCTTCCTTCGGAAGGGAAGTAAAGCCGGTGGTCCCGTGTCGTAGATTTACGGCACGTAAAAGAACCTCAAGCCTGATAAAGAGGCCTCTGAGCAAAATTACAGGTGTTTCACGCCCAATATAGAATGGGACGCTAAGAACCATAGCAGTTAAAGAGCGTCCATAAATAAAACTCAATTTAATTTAGATTGGTGGCGGCGCCGTGGCCGAGTGGTTAGACCGCTCGCCTCTCAGAGAGGCTGCCCGGGTTCAATCCCAGGGACCCACATGTGGGATTTGTGATGGATGAAGCGGCGTCTGGGCGGGTTTTCTCCGGTATCCCCCGTCATTCATTCCACCGATTGCTCCACATCACCTTTCCTATATCCATTTCGCCATCATTTCGTTATCAACTACTTCCTTCATCCCATTCCAGGCATCGGGCTGATCACCCATCCTGGACATTCTGTCTGCTCTATGAGTGTGTCTGCTCCTCGACGGACCTCTGACCCCAGGCACCCGCCTGTAAGTCCTGGGGGGTGTAAATCCTACATAAGAGGAGGTTAAACAGTGAATGAATCAGATTGAAAATTTCAATTCCATAGCCGGCATTTGAACCGCGGCTCTGACATTGAGTTTTTCAGTCCAATTTTACCTTTCCAACGTTGTCCTACACACGACTTGTGTGAAAGAATGATTAATTATCAATTTTATATTTTCCCTAAAGTAACCTTTTGTCTCTTCTGTGGTTTACCAATTAGATAAATTCAGCGATAAAAAAACCTTATGTTATACATTCACATGACTTTCGCTTACTACTGGGTATACAAACTAGTCATACTAAAGCTTATTTTTATATCTACTCGTCTTAATCCAAATAAACCCTTGCAGAAATAGCTACATTACACATTTCGTTATAGATACAAAAGGAACAGCGATAGTCAAATGTTTAAGAACTAAACGCTATACGCTGACCTTAAAATCCCATATTCTTTCCTTAACATTGCGAGAAACACTTAAATGTTGACAGAACTTTAAAATGAATGGCTAAGCATTGAACAATTCGAACCATTAATAACAGATATCTCGGAAATGACTGATGACATACAAAAAAGCTATTTGAAATAAATTTTGTGCTTTAAAGAGATCTACATTTTTTTAGTACGTTTACATCTATTGTTTAAGATTATACAAGATTCCTTCGAATGAAGAGGACTTCAAAGGCTATTCAGAGAAAACTTGTCATGTAAATATTTTTGATATATGGCATTTTAATCAGAATTATTAGAGCCATTGTTTATAAAATCAACAACTTCTTGTAATGGGGGATTCTCTTGAAAATCTTTGTATCGCATCTTTGGAAGATATTGAATTTAAATACCAATTTTGGTGTTGATCTGACTTTTTGTTTTAGAGTTACGCTGTTCACAGACACACACAGGCGGAATTTTATTCAGGGATCTCAAAGCATGTATTCAGGTGAAATCTTGGTATTGAATT
Organism: Deroplatys truncata; assembly: GCA_030765065.1. NCBI lineage: Eukaryota > Metazoa > Arthropoda > Insecta > Mantodea > Mantidae > Deroplatys > Deroplatys truncata. Next base: position 85,530,732 of record CM060976.1, on the reverse strand, counting down.
TTTGGGTGGAATGCAATACCTTCTCCAACTACTATGTACGTGGTGAGAAATAAAAGGACAACGCAAACAACTCAAATACTTATGTACACTAGTTCACCATAGACTGTCTCAAACTCGTAAACTTTTAATCAGAAGCGTTAGATCTATTTTAATAAAATTAAAAAATCTAATGTTTTACTTTCACATGACTTTCGCTACTCTTGTGCAAACTATTTTTACAAACGCTTATTCTCCATCTACTAAATGTTAATCGAGATAAACATTCGCAGAAACTATCTTATTGCTAATTATTTTGTAGGTGCAAGGAGAAAGCGATAGTTCCGTATAAAGGGTAGTCTGGAGTGGGGGATTTTCTTGAAAATCTTCGTGTCACATCCTTGGAAGATACTAAACCCAAATACCAAGTTTGGTATTTATCCGACTATTCGTTTTTGAGTTATGCTGTTCACAAACAGACACACACACACACACACATACGTACATTTTTCTAAAAATGCTTTATTTGTATTCGGGGAACCTCAAAGTATGTATTTCCAATGAAACCTTGGTATCGAATTTTTGGGTGAAATACTATACCTCCCCTACTTATTGTACGTAGTAGAGAGGGTAAAAATGACGGCGTTTTTCCCATGTAAAAGGATTTTTGTAGACCGGGAATTTTCTTTAATGTTTTTACCTTGCATCCATTAAATATGAAAGTTGGTGTTTATGCAATCTGTTATACACGCGCGCTCGCACATCTTCCTAAATAAACTTGTTTTAGGGTTTAGGAGACGTTAAAATGTACGTTTCCGGTGAAAACTCATTTTGAATGTTTTGGTAGAATGCAATACTTTCACCATCTTAGATAAAATCTAGGGAAATGATAGAGGTCATAAGATTTCCTTTAAAATACCATATATTTTATAAAGTTTCTTTTCCAGTATTGTGATTCATCTTTGCAGATAAAGAAAACATATATCCTCTCATAAGCTTTACCAACCTTATCCGATAACTTTAAATTCTATTACATCCTTCCTTCGTCTTCATTCTATTCATAAAAATTATAGTATCAGTAAATTAAAGCGTTCATAGAGTTGCCCGCAAAAGCTTTGAAATTCATATATTATGAATTTAGGTTTATAAATTGGGCTAAATTATTAAACTAGTTTAAACTTAACTTAGAGCTATCTTAAACAATAAGTAAGTAGGTTTGGTAACTTCCTTTAATTTTCAGAATAAAATGAAATGTAGCAAGAAGTTAAAGTTAAAAAAAAATTGCCAAATCATATACATCATACAGTGGAATTTAATTACTTCGTTGTGAATAATATAGTGCCTCATGTCTTTTGATTCACGATGAATTAAATAACCTTGTGCTAGATATATTCTGCTAGAGCTGCAGGTGTTTCCCCTTGAATACCAAGATAATCTGAACATTTCTTGAGAGTGCTTGTTATTCCATTCGGGAAAAGCTCGAAGACAATGGTGCTGATGTTCATGAAGTTGATGGCTTTGCGTTTAGCATATGTTGGAAGCTGCATTTAACGTTAAGAAGATATTCGTTACGTCTTAAACTTGGGCTGTTTGCAGTATATGCATATAAATTACAAAATGGGTGTTTAAATATATTTGTTACGCAGCAAAACAGTAAATGTACTCGTCTAAGTTTTCAGGCCAAATATCCGTCATAATCTAGTTATCAGCTCTAATGAACATTGTGGATACAACTACATCAATGGCCAGGAATAGCATACATGCCTGACCTCTGTTGAAATGTTAGAGCATCTTTATCTGCCCATAAATAATCGCATTGGGCAAGAACATCGTTAGAGAAAACTGTTTCAAAATTAAATGCGAACATGGCATATTAAGGTTAATGCTTCGGATATTCTATCATCAGAAACAACAACAATTTTAATATCGGTCATACCTGACTTTCTCTAAACTACAATAATTCACAGGTATGCTATTGATATAAAAAGTTATTGTCCAACCCACTTTAAATTAACCACAATCACTTTATGCCTAGAAATGTTTGTTTGGAAAGTCAGTTTTTGTCAGTGATGACTCGTGCACAATGGTTTGGAAACAACAGGTGCTGTAAAAAAATTATGATATGAATTGTATCTAGATGTTAATGAGTTATACATTTTCCTGTTGTAAATTATTGCTTGTGTCTTTATAGTTTCCCTGTTATACAAAACTCAGTAAAATTGAAGATGGCTTGAGGGGCTATTTACAGGCATTTGAAGTTTTGCGTTTAATTTTCGGCGCCAGTATCTTAAACATATAATATTTTAATTAAAATTGTTGTCATTTTAGAAGATAAAAAATAACCAATATGCCTATTTAATGGGTTGTTTAGAATGGGGAAATTCCACCAACACTTGCGCGCACACTCACACACGCACAGGCTCTCTCTAAAACTGTTTTATAATTTTTGTTGAGGGAACGCCTGAATGTGTATTTTCAATGAAATCAGATAATTGAGTGGAATCGAATATTTCTTTGCTTTAGGAAAGAGGTAGAGAAAGCTTAAACGTCATTAAAAGAAATAATTGTGGGCCGTTTTTCATGCAGCAACTAGACCTATTTCGAATAGTTAACAAATAATTCGAACTTAAATTACTTGTGTTTTTTTTTGAGAGAGAGAGAGAAAACAGCAAACTTCAAAAACGAATACCAAACCTGGTATTTAAATTCTACATTTTCCAAAAATGCGACACGAAGATTTTCAAAATAACCCACCACCTAAAACTATTTTTTGCTGGAAACATATTACTTATTTTCCTAAAAATGCCTCCTGCAATTTTAAGAACTATATCATATGAAAAATAAAATCTACTTCTTGATTTTCTGAGAGCCTGTGAAGTTTTCTTCATTCTGAACGAATGTTTTATTACTTGTAAACGTAAGAGAGACAGAAACTTGCTGTACAAAAACATGTAGATCTCGTTAAGTCACACAATTTATGTCAAATAAAAATGTATGCATGCGGTATTATTGCTGGTTTGAATAGTCAAATACTTTTTCTTACTTTCTCTATTACGTATGGAAGTAGGGGAATTAGTATTGTATTCCACCCAAAAATTCGATATCGATATTTCACCAAAAATACATGTTTTGAGGCCACAGAATAAAGAAAAGCATTTTTAGGGAAAGCTTTGTGTGTGTCTGTGTGCCTCTGAACAGCATAACAGCAAAAACTAAAAGTTGGCTCAACACCAAACCCGTATTTAAGTTCAGTATCTTCCAAAGATACGACATGAAGAGTTTCAGAAAATCCCCCACCCCAGACTACGCCTTTCATGGAATATTTTTCGAAAATTCTTTGATTTTCTAAAAAAAATGGTTCCAAAGATTTTTATTAAAATACCACTTATTAAAGATAATTACATGACAAATAAAATGTATATCTTGAATTTTCTGTGAATAGCCTGTGAAGTGCACTTCATTTGGAAGAACTTTTGTATAATCTTGTATAAGTGCTAAATGTTAAGCGACAGACGAAAACGTGCTTCACAAGAATATAGATCTCTTTAAAACGCAGAATTTGTTTAAAATAACTTTTTTGTGGTAAAAGCCATTTCTGAGATATCGTTATTAAAAGTTCGAATTGTTCATTTCTTGATCATTCTGTTAGTCTTTTCAACACTCAGTTGTTTCTCGCAACATAAAGTCCAAGGCTTAAACATTTGACTACCGTGTTTGTCTTTGTATCTATAATGAAATGTATAATGCTGCAAATGTTTAGTTGGAATAAGATGTAGTAGATAGAAAAATAAACTTGTATAAGAATAAACGATAGAGGGTGGAGAAAGTCATTTGCATGTATTACATCAGATTTTTTTTCAACTTCAAAGTCGCTGTTAGTTTTTTGCTTTCTTTATCTCTGTGGTTATGCAAAGTGGGTGGTGCTATGACCGAGTGATTAAGAGTGCGCGCCTCCCACCAAGGCGGCACGAGTTCGATCCTAGGGAGATTTGTGGTGGACGAAGCGGCGGTTTTCTCCGGATTCTTCGTTTTCCCCCGCCATTCATCACCAACTGCTCAATCATCACCTTTCCTTTCATCCATTTCACCATCATTTCATATCGTCCCCTTCCTCGCTCTCATCTCATCCAAATAGTCTGCTCCCCGGCAGACGTCTGAACCCAGACATTGGCATGAAAGTCCTGGGGGTGTAAGTCTGCCAAACAGGTAGGGTAAACAGAGAAAGAAGAAGAAGCTCATACAAAGAGAAGAAAACTTCAATGACATCATTTAACCACCCGTTCTTGAAATATCTGACTATCTCTTAAGCCCTACTCCTTTATTCCCATTGTGCCTACAAGGAAATATATGTAATAAAGCCTTTTCTAAGAATAGTCTGTTGAACAATGGATCGAGAATGTCATGTGACTGAAGCACACACACACACGCACACACACGTATATATATATATATATATATATATATATATTTTCTGGAGAATTTCTCATATAATGGAATCCTTGACATAGACATGGGTTATTCCATATTCAGGAGCAACTTGTGCAAAGTTCAGTGCCTGAAGTGCTCGCATATGTATGCCGTTAAGCAATCACAACGAGGAGCAAAATATTGATCTTATCACGTCAGCTAACACACTTTCCTCTACATATGTGTAGTTGTAATAGTGTTCCTCGCAGATCCCCGCTCTCTCAAGATTGATTACGTAGGCATTGCACTAGAAAGCCAGGTATTATCAAAGTACCCACAAGCAAAGCCTATAATCTACAATGTAGAGAATGTTCTTCCTGTACGCCATATTGTTTTGCAGCCGGTAGTAAGTTTCGGAAAATTAAATATAAGAAAAATAAAATAGTATATGCACACATAGCTTTATTACAGATGCGTTTGTTTTGGGGAGAAACAGTGCTGAAGACCGCTTAAATATTGGTAACTAACACAGTATGAGGACAAAACGTGTTATTTTCAATTTCTGAAAGGATAGAGGGAAAGAGGGACAGAGCAGCATAATTAAAGAATCTGATGTGTGGCTCTCGCATGATTATCTCCACTCACTCTTGTACAAACTATTCTACAAACGCCTATACTTTCTTGTATCTATTTCATGTTAATGAGAAAAAATTGCAGAAATTGTCCTATTACGTGTTTCTTTGTGGATTGAACGGGTTTAGGCCATAGTCAAGTATTTTAACAGCAGGTGGCTACGTGATGGCTGTCAATTTCCGTTCTCTCTGCATGGCAAAGAGAGGAAGAGATAGGAATAACGACTTCGTATTTCAGAAAAGTATAAGTATTTTAAAATGCAAACCAATAACTAGCAATGTCTCAGAAATGGTTAACTCCACAAAAACAATTTCACATAAATTGGATGTTTCAATGAAATCTATTTTTATTGTAGTAAGATTTTGTATATATCCTACAATTAACCAGTTATGCAAGTCATTCAGAATGAAGAAGACTTCAGAGACTATTCCAAGAAAATTCAAGATATGCATAATTTCATTTGTCAAGAAAATTCCTTAAAAGTAGTTATTTTAATCAAAATCATTAGAGCAATTTTTGGGAAAATCAGAATTTTCGATAAATTTTCAATGCAAAACATAGTTTCGGGTGGACGAATGTTACTGAAAATGTTCATGTCGCATGCTGATAATGCTGAAGATGCTGAACTTAAATACCAAGTTTGGTTTTTAATCGACTTTTCATTTTGATTCATGCTGTTCACAGATACACACATGGAACACACATGCTCCTTATTTGGGAGCAGGGAGCCTCAAAACGCAAATTTTCGGTGAAACCTTGACATGGAATTATTGAGTGAAATGCAAACTTCCTCTATTTACTATACGTAGTAGAGAAAATAAGAAGTCAAATATCCAAAAAATATTACATTTTATGCTCAAGTGAGATCCCTTTTCAGGAAGCATTGGGGGAAAAACGATTTTGTTTTTAATTTTCTGACCATTTCCATAAAAAAAAATCATCATTATTAGAAAACATGAGGATTACATTTTCTGTAAGAAGTCTCCGAAGTCCTCTTTAATCTTATTGCATTTTGAGCAACACTAACAGTTTTACCGGCGTTGCACGGCTGTATTCCGAAGTGACGGGTTGAAAATAAAAATAGGGCTAATTTTTAAAAGTCGTGAGTAGCTACAATTTTCTCTGAAGCCTAAAGTACAACCATTTTAGGTTTATACATGTTGATCATGTAATACATATTTGTAGGTAAGATGCTAAGAACAAGAATAAGGGTGGTTTTTAAAATTGTACACCTATAATTCACACAAAGTGTTGTATTTCATGTGTATAATTCATTTCCCGGTTGGCTAAGCGGTATAGTTTTGTATAAAAGGGACTGGACATAAATATAAGCGTAGTTTTTAAAATTTTCTAGGAACAATATGAACAAAAATAGATTTGAGAGTAATTGTGAAAGTTGTAAAGTAACCTTAAATTTTTCCATGTACTAAAGTATAGTTGTATAACATTTTGACCAGACAGTATCTTGACAGTATTTTAAACAAAGCGGATTTATAGACATGGGGTTGAAATTATTATAGGGTTGGTTTTTTTAATACCGTTTCGATATTATTTATGTAATTATATACATCTTGATTAATTTTAAGTCATTCCTAGGAAAATATGATGCATTACACTCACATTACTTTCTCTAGCCAATATACAATCTTACGGTTTACTAGTTGTACGACATTATGTAACATTCCTTCCAAATGGAGAGTAATAAACAGGCTATTCCCAGAAAATGCAAGATCTATGTTTTATTTGTCATGTAAATATCTTAAAATACGGTATTTTAATCAAAATCGTTAGAGCCATGTTTGAGAAAATCGAAAAGTTCAAAAAACCTTTCAGTCGCATCCTTGGAAGATACTGTACTTAAGTACCCACAACGTCGGTATTTATCCGGCTTTTCGTTTTTGAGTTACGCTGAACACAGACATAAACACTCTCTCTCTCTCTCTCTCCCTCTCGCTCTCTCACTTACTCACTCACTCGCAAGCGTTTTTCTAAACATGTTTTTTTTTTTCTTTTTACTTTCTCTACTACGTATGGTAAGTAGGGAAAATATTACATTCCACTCATAAATTCCATACAGAGATTTCACCGGAAATACATGTTTTGAGTCCCCTGCACCCAATAAAGCAATTTTGGAAATATATTCGTGTGTGTATGAACAACATAACTCAAAATCGAAAATTCGGGTAATGTCAATGGTACTTAAATACTTGGTATTTAAGTTCAGTATCCTCCAAGAATGCGATACGAACATTTTCAAGAAAATACCCCACCCCAACTACCCTTCACATGGAAGAGTTTTCGAAATTTTTTGTTTTCTAAAAAATATCTCTAATGATTTTGATTAAAATACCACATATTAAAGATATTTAGCTGACAAATGAAATGTAAGTATATATTGAATTTTCTGGGAATAGCCTTTGAAATCCTTTTCATTTGGAAGGAATTTTATATAATATTGTATAACCGGTAAATGTTAAGCGATAGACGAAAACGCGATACAAAAAATATAGATCTCTTTAAAACACACAGTTTATTTGAAATAAGTATTTTGTGACACAAGCCATTTCTGGGATATCCGTTATTAATGATTCAAATTATCCATTTCTTGGTCAGTTTTTAAAGTCCTTTCAACATTCAGTTGTTTAGATGGAAACAGTATGGAATTTTAAGACCAGTCTATAGCTTCCAGTTCTTAAACATGTGACTATTGCTGTTCCCTTTGCATCTATAACCAAATGTGTAATGTAGGTATTTCTGCAAAGGTTTATTTACATAAAAATGTAGTAGATAGAAAAATAAGGTTTATTAAGAATAGTTTGCACACCCACTAATAAACGATAAAGGGTAAAGAAATCCATGTAAATGTATCACATCAGAAGCTTTTTTATTAAGGGATATTGAATAATGCATTTACCTTGAAATCTCAAAATCAAATTTTAGAGTTGAATACAATGTTTCCTCTTGCCTGCTTTACGTAAGTGAAGAGAAGGTAATAAATTAATAATATATAGGGAACATTGATTAAAATAATATATTTTTATATAAATGCATAATAGATATACCCACGTCAATTTGTTATTGATAGAGAAAGTCATGTGAATGAGTCATAACAGATATTCGCAGAATTACGTAATTGAAATTTCTTCTGGCTATTGAGACGAAATAGGTAGAAAAACAGTGTGTTGCATAATAAGAATTAAAATAGGTAATGATGCGTGTAGAAGGCATGTAGATTATTTAATATTCTTTCTCAACATTATTTCCTAGCTTTGAGAAGCACACATATATTAGTTAAGTTGCACACATTTGTGACGCTTGGCAACGTGGTGACGGTATAATGGCCACTCACTTTCTGTCTGGATACATAATGTAAACAAATCTGTAACATTTCAAATGCGATATGAGAGATCGATATTAACTACGAGGCTGCGATAAGATGCCCCAAAGCTCAGTAGATTCCGGTTATTATTATTGGAAAGAGCTAGGAGCATGTTCTAGAATGCATTACTTCCATAGCGGTGGATTAGTTAGAGGAGCGTAATTCATAATATCGCGTGTTCAGAAACGTGATGCATGCACGACTCAGCCGTAAAGGACGGACAGCTCGAACACGATATGTTTTATCAGTAAAAATAATGCAGTTATAAGGTGGATAAGTTCTGTTGTAAATACTATTACTAATTAATGGTGAAAGAATAGAATAAAGGAAGTTTAGTTCAATTCGGAGTGAGTGACAGGTGTAATAAAATTATAATAATCAACTTCTTAAAATATACAAAGATATTTAAACGATTAAAGAATAAATTTTTAAGCAAAGTGCATTGAAGTTGTATAGAAATGATAATAATACAAAAAATCTAAGTTATAAATCGGAATTTGGATATGAAATTATAAAATTTATTTATAGTAACTGTATATAATAAGGAAATATGAAAGAAATATACAATTACTTTTTCTCTAAAGGAATTGATAGCTTTATGACGTATGAGAAATTTATAGCCATTAAGAAATATACAATAAGAGCAATTAAAGCAAACCGAGAATAAGTAATTTATGATCAGCTATGATTAGATGAAAAAGAATTATATATAAGTGTAATTTTGTAATGGATACCAGTACTTTTAAACCAGGAAGCCAGTGGTTAGAAAGTAGTTTAGATTAGTATGTAATGTATCGGTACATTTCTCCTTATTTCACTTTAGCAACACACCAGTTATGCTCTGTTGCTGGATTCCAGGAACAATAGTTGATTATATATCTTACTTTTTAAGTTTCAATTGTATCTGTAAATTTTTGCGTCTTATTTTTATTACCTTTATTTTATTCATCCAGTTCATTTTTTATTTACTAGAATATAAGTAAACATCTGTGCGATAATGCATAACATGAAAAAATCGTATGTGTACCATTCCATGACCTCTACCCTCTATGATTTATTAGTGAGTACACAAATTATTCTTACGAAAGATTATTTTCCTATGTACTTAATTTTAATCCTGATAAACCTTTCCGGAAATAGCTACATTACACATTTTGTTATAGATACAAAGGGAATAGCGATAGCCAAATGTTGAAGAAGTGGACGCCATATGCTGGGCTTAAAATTCCATACTGTTTCCATCACATGACAAGAAATAACTGAAATTGACAAGACTTTAAAACAAAGGCTAAGTATTGAACAATTCTAGCTATTTATAACGGATTACTCGAGATGACTAATGCCACACAAAAATTTAAGGGAAATAATATTGTGCTGTGTGTTTTAAAAACATCTGTATTTTTTTGTGTAGTGCGTTTTTGTCTATCGTTTAACGTTTACCAGTTATACAAGGCTGCACAAAATTCCTTCTGAATTAAAGGACTTCAAAGGCTATTCTCAGAAAATTCAAAATACACATTTTGTTTATCATGTAATTATCTTTAATACATGGTATTTTAATAAAACGTTAAAGCCACTTTTAGAACATAAAGAATTTTGAAAAATGTTCCACGTTAAGGGTGGTTGGGCTGGAGATAAACTTCGTGTCGCATCTTTGAAAGGTTCTAAACTTAAATGTTTGGTGTATATCCGACATTTCGTTTTTTATTTATACTGTTTATACACACACACACCACACACACACATATATATATATATATATATATGCACACGGACCTTTTTCTAAAAGTCTGATGTGTTACATTCACATGACTTCCATTACACTGTGTCACTTATTAGCGGGTATACAAATTATTATCACGAAAGTTTATTTTCCTATATACTTCATTTTAATCCAGATAAACCTTTCCGGAAATAGCTGCATTATACATTTCGTTATAGATAAAGGAAATAGCGGTAGTCAAATGTTTTAGAACTGGACGCTATATACTGGCCTTTACATTTCCATACGCTTTCACGACATCGTGAGAAACAATTGAAAATCGACAGGACTTTAAAGGAACAGCTAAGTTTTGAACAATTCGAACCATTAGTAACCGATATCTACGAAACGGCTGATGCGACAGAAAAGCTATTTGAAATAAGTTTTGTGTTTTAAAGAGATCTACATTATTTTTGTGGTACGTTTTCGCCTATCGCTTAACGTTTACCACTTATAAAAGATTATATAAAATTCCTTACGAATGAAGAGGACTTCACACACTATTCCCAGAAAATATAAGATATATGTTTTGTTTCTGATGTAAAAATATTTAATCTATTTTAATCAAAATAGCTTTAACCATTTTTTAGAAAATAAAGAATTTCGAAAAACGATCCATGTAAAGGGTAGATTGGAATAGGGGGGCTTTCTTGAAAATCTTCGTGTCGTATCCTTGGAAGATACCAAGTTTGGTGTTTATTTGACTCTTCGTTTTTGAGTTATAGTTTTCAGAAACACACACACGGACCTTTTTCTAAATATGCTTTTTCTGAATTCAGGTGCCACAAAACATGTATTTCCGATGAAACCTCGGTATCGAATTTTAGGGGGGAATACAATAGGTACCTACCTCCGCTGCTTACTACATGTAGTGGAGAAGGTAGAAAGTGTGAAATTGCAAAGTTTGACATACACATTGTAGTGTAGGAAATAAGGTACCAAGATGGCATATTGCGGATTTTTTTTACTTTTATTTTACATTTTTTATTACAAAGTAAATTGAATTGTCATATTCAGTATAACAGTATTTATTACCTACAAAAAATATCTCCGAATCTTGTTACAAGAATACGATTCAGCTTCCAAAATAAAAACCCAATGCAGTAATGTGTTCTACAGCCATGTATTTCTGGTTAAGTTTATGACGAGTCGCACCATAGCTGAGCTGTTAAGTATGTCGGCAGTGAAGCCAGATAATGGTGGAATGATTTCGCATCCGTTAAATCTTCATTTTCAATACCTGTCCTACACACGGATTGTGCGAAACGATTACTTCAGTGATGATGAAATACAGTGCCTTCGTTTATGCCAAGGCCACAACTGCCTTATACACGCATCGGCCGAGACGGCAGTGACCTCGGTATTACGCCACAGCACAGAAGCGGCACAGGACGTGTCAGGGGTACGTTTATCAGCTGTGAGCTGTCTCGGTCTTTGCTTTGTCTTCGTGTTGTGAAGTGTTTCAACAATAGTGTGTTGTGCGTGATTTCCTTAGGAATGTTATTCTCTGATTGGCCCACGGAAATGCCTGCCCACAAATTCACACTTGAACGACGTATTTTTATGTACGATACATATGTAAGAACTGAATCATTTAGGCAGGTGTGTAGACAATTTCAGCATAAATGTCCTGGTTATCCAGTTCCGACTGTGAGATGTTTGGTCAATAAATCTAGAACAACGGGATTGCTAAACGCTAAAAAATAAAGTTTATAGGAACAATCCCCACAACATAGACGAACTTAAGGACAATATAAAAGCAGACATTATGGACATTGCGTAAGAAGATCTTGTGCCTGAGAATGGTAATTTCATCTGACGATTTCTAGAATGTGTTCGCGCAGATGGATACCACTTTCAGCAATACTTATAACAAGGTTTGTACTCATTACATAGTTATTAACACTCGTAAGTAACACGGAAGTTGCGGAACGGAAAACTCTGCAGTATAGTACACTGTATGCGGAGCACGCATTCGCGCGATCCGCGGCCTGGTCATAAAACGAAGGCACTGTATATTATTGACTACCTGTGTAGTCGAGTGGTCAGCGTTCTGGCTTTAACCCAGAAGTACAGGGTTCGATTCCCGGATGGTGCGGAGAAATGTTCTTTAATTAGAATTATTCCCTGCCCTTCGCAGTGTTCGAAAGTATGAATGTGAGTGTGTCACCCAATAAAAATCAATGAAAATCAACAGTTCAACGAATTAGTTGTTCCTAACTCTAATAAGACCACACAAGTTAAAGGGGGCCAGCTATCTATACAAATGAAACATAGTAATATGCGTCGGTTGTGACTCTGTCCAGCTTTTTCAACTGTCACTTTTCTCAGCTCTCACTGTCACTGTTTCGTTTTTATGTAGTTCACCTACACTGGCGGCTCACTTCATTAAGGTGAACTAGTTCAATTCTCTGTCACTTCACTTCCTTGGTGACGTAGTCTCTTCACGCCGGATGGTTCACTTCACTAGGGAGTCGAACACAGAACCTCCACAAACTGTCGCTACGCAGAAGCATCGCTGCATATCACAGCAGTCGTAACAGAAACGCAGTCGCTAACTCACTCCCACACTGACTCAACAACTCTTCTCACCTCGCACTCACTCACTCCCGCGAGAGCGCTCGCTTATATAGTCAGTGAAATCTTTCCACAATGTTCTTGAACTACTTCGACACACTTTCTGGAGGAGGGGGAGAACAAGCTTCCAGAAGGTTTTAGTTATCTGCCGAATAGCGAGCCCGGTGTTTACGCTCGTTTACTCGGACCGCCCGGCGTCGATCACTCGGTAACCTTGGGCCATGACCGCTGCATCACGATGTATTATTGTAATATTATAAGTAGCATTTATTATATTAGTTATTATTATTTAAAGGAATATATTTCCCACGGCGCAGATAAATTAAGGCGAAATGCTAGTGCGAGTTAATGCTATCCTATTATAAAGATGTTATCAACCACAATAAAGGACTGCCTCTGCGGTCGAGTGATCGGTGTTGTGGTTTCTCTATACAGAGCTTCCGGGCTCTATTCCGGCTGGGGCGGAAAATGTTTCTTTATCGAGAATCATTTTCCTATGCTCCTGGCTCTGTATAATGAATGCGTTAATGAGTGTGCAATGCAAAAGTTCGCGAAAGATACATCTTAAAAATACCTTAAAGTTCAGAGAGTAAAAATATCATCAGTAAGTTTTTTATTAAGTCAGAGACCCCACATGATCATAGAGGTTAAATAGTGCTATACAATCGAAACAATTAAAAAATATAGAAATATAAATAAAGTAATTTGGCTATAGGAAACCTGCGAATAAACAGTACTGCAATCTGGTAGAAACTAGCGTATATGATTGGTGGGGTAAAATTTATTTTAGTTAATTCAAGGGAAATAAAATCTCATCAACTGAGGAATAGCGTGTTTCGCTATTCTCTGGGGAAAACTAGACATACAATGCCTCATAGATATCTCCGGTGCTAACGACAAGCACATCAAATCGCATGTAAACTGTTAAGTTGATACAAAATCTACTTTATCTTGATTTATATACTGTATAGGATTTGGTTAATATTTGTCTCCTCAAACAAAATCCTGGGATTTCCTCAGAACAGCTTTTCTTTCGCTTAAAGTATGTGATTGCTCTCATACAATGGTTTCCTTTATTTTAAATGGGAACCTTAAGCCAATAAGTTCATTATTTAATCATATGGAAATTAAAACACCTTTCAGTGGCCAATTGTTAACACTAACTTAAATTACAGCATTGCCAGTCTTTATCACGCTGTAACCTGAGACTCCCGCCAGTCATTTAGGTTTATTTCTGCTAGGGGCGCTTCGGTCAAGAATCATGTCATTCTTGCCCAAGACGGAGTAGCAAAGCTACACTTGGGAACGATGAGATTTAAGTTCGTACTGGAATATGTAGCTCCGTCCTCCCCAAGCATCACCTTTCTACCTCCCCTTTGCATAATCCTATCCATTTGATTCACAAATTGATTATGTCATTCCAAAATATGGATGAAACATAGCACTATGAATGAATGAACTGCCCTATTATCCTGCTGGTTGATTACCTTTAAGTTCATAATCATTACTTTAATATCAATAAGACTCACGATAATAGGTCATTCAACGGCGCTTTTTGAATAATGCGGGCACATCAGTATCATAATATAATAATAATAATAATAATAGTAATAAACAAATAACTTTATAATATATCTGTTATTATTTAACCATCTTGGCATCGACAACAACACTAAAATTATAAACAAAAATAAATTGTTATAAAATTTATACTGAATTACAGAATAACTGATTAGACTCTTCTTCTATTGTTATATCAGTATTATTAGAACGAATATCATTATTCTTTATAAGCTTGGTTATATTAATTTCTTCTTTAGTAATTTCATATAGTGAAGGTTATATTCGACCTAGTTCAAGCATATAATATGAGTGGAACTTGGTTGTCCGATTTCCTTCGGAAAAATGTTTCCATTATGAGGTATTATTCCCTTTTACTTTAAATGCAAACGGTTGCTGAGAGTAATACATTTCATAATCACCGGTCATACAAACGGAGGATTTATGTTTGATTTACATAAAGTACCCTAATACTGGTTATTATATTAATGAAGTTTATTTATCTAGAAAAGCAATGAAATACTTTAAATGTTCTTGTATCTCAAAAAAGTTTTGAGACCTGCTTATACCTATCAAAGTACATCAAAAATATTTTTGACAGCATGGCCTAAAAGTAGAACTTCTAACACAGAACACACGAGCTAAAAGCTTTATATAGTGCGATAATCTACATTATGGCAAACTTTGGTTTCAAGTCCAATCACATGGCAATCACCTTTTGTATTTGCACATGTTTAATAACTTGACTTGATTTGATTAGGTGTTACTTTTCATTATGTCTTTTTACATTATTAATTTCTCATGGCGGTCGCATTATGTGTCACAATGCAAATCATCATACTTTAATTTATCCCAATTCGCTGTAGAATTAACCTATACGTTACACTAGCAGCCTTTTGTTTTCTTTGATTCAGAACGCTATTCTTTTATCTACGATAATCTACGTAAAGATTCAATTGCGGAAATTATGAATTTTGAAGAAACTGAAATGGAAGTGAAATTACAGAAACAGCCGAAAGAACAACGCTAGAAGTACTTACCCAAAAAATTCAGAAAGCAATATGATATAGCATTCAATCGCTTCATTGGTTGGTGTAAGGCAAAACATATTGAAAATAATATCACTTGAAATGGCCGTTAGCGAATCAACAAAACATCCGACTCGTTTTTAACGCCATTTCTCGTTTCGAGAACGCGTTCTAAACGTGATCTCTATTAGTTTCAGGAATCAATATAATATTGTTGCTATTTTACAAATTCGAGTGCTGTTTAAAAAATCTGATGTGTTACACTCACATGACTTTCTCTACTCTTGTACACACTATTTTTACAAACGCCTATTCTCCATATGCTTCATGTTAATCGAGATATCGAGATGTCAATCTTATTGCTAATTTTCTTGTAGATGCAAGGGGAATATGGTAGGTTTTAAGCGATAGTCAAATATTTTAACGCTGGTTGCTATGTGGCGCATTCCATTCTCTTTGCATGTCCAGGACATAAAAAAAATGAATAACGAATTTGAGAAAAAGTATAAGTATTGGAAAATTTAAGGAAATAACAAGCAATATCTCGAAAACGGTTCACTCAACAAAAGAAATGTATATGACATAAGTTGTGTATTTTAACGCGATCTACATTTTTTGTGTAGTACTATTTTGTCTATCTCTTATGGTTTACCAGTTATGCAAAAGTCGTTCACAATGAAGAATACGTTTGGAGACATTCCCAGAAAATTCCAGATATACATTTCATTTCTCATGACATTATCTTAAACATATGATATTTTCATCAAAACCGTTAGAGCCATTTTTGAGAAAAATAAAATTTTCGAAAAATCTTCCATGTAAAGGGTAGTCTGGGGTGGGGGGATTTTCTTGAAAATCTTCGTGTCGCATCTCTGGAAGATACTGAACGTAAATACCAAGTTTGGTGTTTATCCGACTGTTAGTTTTTGAGTTATGCTGTTCACAGACACACACACACACGGACATGTTTCCAAAAATGCCTTTTTTGGATTCAGGAGGTCTCAAAACATGTATTTCCGGTGAAATCTCGGTATCGAATTTTTGGGTGGAATGCAATACTTCCCCTACTTACTATACGTAGTAGAGAAAGTAAAAATAGTATATGCCACACGTATTAAAAGTGGTTTTATTTTACTCCTTGTATCATAATCTACTATTATTCATTAAACAAATTTATTTTGTAATGGAATTAACTGTTATGTGTTTGCGTACATTTTAAAGATGAAAAATATTCCATCAAGCAAATTTGTAGTAATATTTGCGTTCAGTCAACACCGCAGCATTTTCTGATATCATGTATCATTTGCACAATGAAGTAATGAGAGAAAACGGTTTTAATTAAAATCTACCGCAAGGCTAGGTAACAACAAGACAGCTGAAGGTGAAAGTGGACTGGTTATTGACCTCAAATAAGTAGGATCAATATTGTTAGCCTTCATCAACCTTGTTGCGTGTTTCACATGGTGCGGTAAAAACTACGCAAATTTGTAAGCACCTGTGCATGTGGGAAGCAAAACACGCAATTTTCGTATTTTACATTGTGTACTTTGAATTTTAAGCCTGTTTTATAAAATAAACTTAGCTTTCTTAATTTAGAATCAGGTAAGTGTATAATTATAATTTTTGCAACAATCTTGATTATTATGGCACGAGTGAGTGAGTTATTAAGATTATCCACAGGTTTGATACAACATTTTATGCAATTTTAGCACTATAAATTGTAGGAAGTAAATCATTAAATAATTCGGCTTCCATGGCTGACATAAGTAAGTCTTCATATTACGTAAACGAGACATTAGATTTCATTTGTTATTGCCTGGCGTGTTGAAGCGATAAGTAGAACAGCGACTTGCATGCATTCCCTTTCTGGGAGAGAAGTGAGTAGATTTTACGGACTGTGATGTAGCCTATTATCAGTAAAGTTAGTAAGCAATTATGAATTCAGATCTTAACTATTCTTTATTTAATAATGTAGAGAGGTTTTGGCACCTCGGTTGCTAAGAGAAAAGAATATCACAAAATGGCTTTATATTCTCTGTATAAGCCACGGCAACTTGGAATACCGCTGTCACATTATTGCTACAGGAAAATACGTCATTGCTGTTATTGACACGCGTCCCATAATGAGACAATTATGCACGATACTGAGTGTAGTATCAACAGTTTATAATGGTAGGATTGCATGAACAGATTTCAATTTACTCATATATGCCATTGAGATCTCTATTGTAGATATGCAGAAAATAACCACACCACTTTGCTTAATTTGCAAGTAAACTAATTCATTAAACTACTAGTCTTACTGTTCATATTGTTAGGCAAACAAAACAAACGGCAGTTCTAGACAGTATGTGTAAGAATATATACAAGAACTACATAAATAGCAAAATAATATAACAACGCAATAACAGTTGTTAACTTTAAGCTATTTTGAAAAGGTTAAGCTCCATAATATAAAATATAAATATACAGGATATTAGAAAGTCATTTACTTAGCACAGAGTTAGCCAACTCAAATAGTTGGAATTGTCACAGTCGTGTGACGTAATATCGTTTCGGAGATTCATAGACAAGATATGCGGAAGGAAGGGAAGGACAGGGCAAGTTTTACCACTTACAGCCTTGAAGGTACAAAGGTAGCATACATTGCCCTCACCCCGCAAGCAACTCGCTCTGCTTCACTCTTCCTAGTTTCTACCTGAGAGCCGGGAGCAAAAACAACCTGTTCGCTGACATCACAGAGCATTAATTGGCTGAAGCCAACCGCTGCAACTTTAGAGTTGAGATTTTTAAATATAGGAGCTTGGAGAAAACTTCTCCAGATATTTCAAATTTGGTTTAAATCGATGCACAGTGTATGAGAGCCTCTTACAATTCAATTTTTATGCGAACCACTGCGCGTATAGATATTAAATCGGTATTAAATTAAGGATGTTTAAGGCCAAAGAGCCTTCGAATATTTTGAAGCTGAATATTTATACGAATAGCTGAATATTTGTGAATCAAGGCTAAAAGCTTTGAAAAGGTGCTAGCTGAAAGAAATACTGCAGTGAAATATATGTGCGTGATGGAATGTAAATCGGTAGAAAGATGCAATTACGGTGGCATTTATATAGTGTTACTACCATTAAGGTTGTATTCCGTTTCTAAAGTACTGCAAGGCCGAAACGCTGTTTCAAACAGAGCCGTAATGGTTAGTACTCTCGCTTGTCGCGCGCAAGACAGCGAGGTTCAATTCCACGCCGATAACATATTTAAATCTACAGTATTTTGCCTTGAATGAGTTAAACGTATTTTCAGTTATCTACAACTGACTGAAGGACTACCGAGCGGAATGGCTCACACATCAACGTCGTTAGCCTATTCGTGAGGTGCCGGGTTCAATTCACGGTGACCCCCACTCTGACCATAGAGTTTTTCGTGGTTTTCCCCTGGTCGCCTAGGCGAATGCTTGGGTGGTGTACTCTACCACGATTTCTCCTTTCCCCCATTTCTTTTCATTTCATCTCCCCCTTTCACGTTTAGGTATGTTTTCAGGTCCTGCGGTACTGATGGCGCCGGGCAATTGGCGTGGATGTTTGCACATTGGAAATATTTCTCCCCGTGAACGCCAGAATGCGTTGACCTGCCCGTTAGAGTCGCTTCGTCGCCCTCTTGAGAATTTTTTCCTCTACTGGTGCGGGATGTTCAAACTCAAAATATTAAGGACTTCTGCGCGTCTCTGTGGGCCTGTCTGTCTACGGACTGGAACCTCCTTCGGTTCCTTCACTTCACCCTTGTCTCCTGGGGGTGTAGTCACATTAGATCAAGCTGGTCGCAGTGCGCGAGGTGTCCCCCGTCCGATAAACACATCCTATTGAAGGTTATTCGTTTTATTTTAGATATACTGTCGTGACCTCTAAACAAACTAGCTCAATGGGGGGGGGGGGTAGAGCGACTGGTTACCGAGGATCTTAAAGTTAATAATTCACGTTATACGAGGTCTGAGAGAAATTATGAAAAATATTAGAAAGTTCCTAACAGAAGTATTATCACATGGTGTGGGTGAGGGAAGGGATCTATCTACTATAATAATTTACATTAAATGAAAGTGGATGGCAACTACATTTATTAATAAACGGGGATTACATTACCTCCTTGCTTCCTTGTCTGTCGGTGAGGACGCCATACTGCTGGTATGGGCAGCGCGCACACACTAACAACTTGCCTCTTGCAGCAACTAGCCTCGACTGACTAAAACCCACGCTCACTCGGCGTGGTAACGCTATGCTAACTGGCTTATCCCCTCCACTCTTGCGCAATACCCGATCTGGGCAGCCAGATCACATGCGCAATAATACTCGTACGTCACAATACTGCCATGAATTTAAACTTTTGATAACTCTTAAGATCCATTGCCTTGGGACCGGAAATGCCAGGTTTACCTAAGCACTCCTTAAGATATCTTCACAGAATAAAACAGTACAAATCTTGCATAAAAAATATATAAAATCTTGGAGAGAGGGATCTCGTAATTCACAAAACGTAATGATAAAACC
Organism: Deroplatys truncata; assembly: GCA_030765065.1. Lineage (NCBI taxonomy): Eukaryota > Metazoa > Arthropoda > Insecta > Mantodea > Mantidae > Deroplatys > Deroplatys truncata. Next base: position 85,510,872 of record CM060976.1, on the reverse strand, counting down.
TCACTCATATAGTAAGCCTGCAAACTGTTTACTAATATATGTAAAAAGACAACCTGTCTCTTAAGTTGATGTTACTCAAATAACGAAAGAAGTGAAGGTGTTAAAAGGAAGAATTAAAAAAAAGCTGTAAGTATTCATGTATTTAATTTGCTTGAATTTGATAGAAATTTAAGAGTACTTTATATGGGGGAGTCTACTAAAAATGTAAAATTGTTAGTCATTTTCTACCTACAATGTCTACAAATACCAAAACCCAAAACACAGGTGTATTGTACAGCCGTACCTGAAGTGTAACGCTATGTGTACCTGTATATTTACGATACGATCTTGATGAGTTACGCTGTATCAGGCACGTCAGTGGGTCCTTTTCTCAAAATATGTTTGTTTTCCTTTAGTTCAGGGGTCCTTAAAATATACTTATCGATGAAAACTCTGTAAAAATGTTTGGGTCGAGTTCAGCACTTCTCTAACGTAAGTAAGCCATAGAGAAAGTGTAAAAGTCACTTCGTAAACTTCAGTTTTTTGTTTTGTTTTGTATTTTTTTTTCATCAATCTATAGTTTAGAATATAACTTGAATTTACTTTGAGAGAATCTGGAGCTCTGGTTGTTTTTATTTTAAATGTTTCATGAATAAAATTGTAAAATGTATGATATATGCATAAAATATGTTTATAAGACACAAAAATAATTATTAAAATCCAAACTTTCGCTCACGAATGTCAAGTCTTGCTCCACTAACAGAGGAATATATATGAAGGCCTAAATTAAAATTATTTACGGAATAACAGGATTGTCTTATTTTTCTAACTACTGCATTTTAATCAAAATAAACCTTTGCAGTAATAGCTACGTTACACATTGCGTTATAGATACAAAGAGAACAGTAATAGTCAAATGTTTAAGAACTGGACGCTATACGCTGGCCTTAAAATTCCATACTGTTTCCATGCAATCGAGAGAAACGACTGGAAATGGACAGGACTTGAAAAGAATGACCAAGTGTTGAACAATTCTAACCATTAATAACAGATATCTCGAAAATGCTTTATGCCACAAAACAGTTATTTAAAATAAATTGTGCTTTTTAAAGAGACTTGCAATATTTGTGTAGTACGTTTTCGTCTGTCGCTTAACGTTTACCAGTTACACAAGATTGTACAAAATTCCTCCGGATGATGAGGTCTTTACAGACCATTCCCAGAACATTCAAGTTATGCGTTTTATTCGCCATGTAAATATTTATAATATACGGCATTTTAATCAAAATCGCCAGAGCTACTTTTCAGAAAATAAAAAATTTCGAAAAATGTTTCATGCCAAAGATAATTAGGTATGAGGGATTTTCTTTGGAATCTTCTTGTCGCATCTTTGGAAGATACTGAACTTAAATACTAAGTTTAGTGTTTAACCAACTTCGTTTTTTAGTTATGCTGTTCACAGACATACGCGGTCCTTTTTCTAAATTTTTTTTTCCAGGGGGCCAAAACATATTTCCGTGAAATCTCGACATCGAAGTTTTGGGTGGAATACAATACTTCCTTTACTTACTATATGTAGTAGAGAAAGTAACAAGCGATTGTGCATTGAGTTGAAAAAATAAAAACTATAAAACTAGGCGGGTAGACACTGTGACTGGCCGAGATTGAGAGCATTTCTCTTTTGGATTCATCACTTAATACATGACTGAAATAGTCGGGCATATGCCGGTTAAGAGCAACAATTAGACAGATGCCAGTGAACTGCACATCGATAAGTTGCTCCTGGAAGTTAGGCCAAAACTGTATCGTTCTTGTGAACATCTATCAGTAAAGTTATATTTCATACCGTTTACTGAGCTGCATGCAAAACTTGTATAGAACTTTGAACCCGGAAGCTTGTCTGAATTTCATTCTTATGTAAATGGAGTTATATCCAATATTAGTAGATAACCTTGTTTGCATATGGCCCTACGTTTTTCCTCTCGTTTTATAAGATGCCCTCATTTGCAAAGCGTTACTAGTAAGCATGCGTTTATACATATTGTATGTAACAACTTTTAACGTTCCTTTAGCATTTGTCCTGCTGCTGCTGTTAATTGTAATGGGGAGCATTCTGAATAGCTTATTAAATAATTAGAATTTCATTTGTTACAGCAGTTGTGTAAATTGTGCAGAAAATTATTAAATAAGCCAACAATTAAACCAAAAACCTTTCCTATGAAACAAATTAAATATTTCATGCAACTGGATAAGATAATTAATTACCTTTCAGGAAAAAAATGAAAAAAAATGTCATTTAAAATTGATGTCGATGACGTCATACCCCGTACAATAATGCCTAAAAATGTTGTTTCAATTTTGTAAACATTTTATTTCAAACTATTAAATTTGATGTATACGAGCATTTTTTTTAAATATGAGCTGATTTTATTTATTTGTATTATTCCTTATTTACAAAAGACAAAGGTTGATTGCAAAATTTCCTCTGCATTGCAAAAAATAAAAACTTATAATGTGTTACACTCACAAGACCTTCTATAGCTATTTCAAATGAATATATCATAATATTCATATAAAATTGATTTTTTGTTCAAATTAGGTTATTTAGAATTACATTTTGTCTGAAAATAATCTAAAGTTAAGCGTTATCAACTTTGTTACGTGCAGTAGATAGTAAGCAAAACACAGCTATTTGCGTACCGTAAATACGTTTTTGTTACTAATAAACCCATGCAGGAAAAATCTTGTGTTACATGACTTTCTCTATCCTCTATCGTTTATTAGTGAGTATGCAAAGTATTCTTATGAAAGCGTATTTTTCTATCTACTTCTTTTAATAAGATAAACCTTTGCAGATTTAGCTACATTACACATTTCGTTATAGATACAAAGGAATACCGATTGTCAAATGTTTAAGAACTAGACGGAATATCTGGACTTAAAATTCCATACTGTTTCCATGCAATCGAACTGGACAATTCGAACTATTAATAGCGGATATCTCAGAAATGGCTTATGTCACAAAAAAGTTGTTTGAAATAAACTGTGTATTTTGAAGAACTACTTTTTTTTGTAGTAAGCTTTTGTTTATCCTTTAACGTTGACCAGTTACACAAGTTTATACAAAATTCCTTCCGAATGAAGAGGACTTCACAGTCTATTCCCAATAAATTCAAGATATCCTATTGTCATATAAATATGTTAAGTATGTGGTACTTTAATCAAAATCGTTAGCTAGTTTTCAGAAAATCGAACATTTATAAGAATTATGCGTGTAAAGCGTAGTTTGTGTTGGGGAATTTTTTTTTAAATCTTCCTATCGCATCTTTGGAAGGTACTGAACTTAAATACCACGTTTGGTATTTCTCCGAAATTTCGCTTTTGAGTTATGCTGTTCAGACACACGCACAGATAGACACACGGAATTTTTTGTAAATATTATTTTTATACGGGGTTCAAAACTTGTATATCCGGTGAAATTTCAGATTCAAATTTTTGGGTAGAATGCAATATCTTCTCTACCTACTATGTACGTGGTAGAGAAAGTATAAAGAAGAATAGCGTAAGATATTTACAGCAGTATACCGACCGAGATGACTCTGCAGTAACGTGTGAGGTTCGCATTCAAGGGACCCAGGGTTCGATTCCCGGTGGCCCCCATTCTGACCATGGGTTTTTTGTAACTTTCCCTGGTTTAAATAGGCGAATGCTGCAGTGGTGTATTCTATCATGGATTTCTTTTCTCCCCCATTTCCTCTCATTTTATTTCCCTTTTATGTTTCAGGTTGACTCCGGGGTCAACTTGACTGTGGTTCGGTCGATGTCGGGCAGATGGCGCAGAGACCCTGTAGAAGGAAGCCTGCCGAGCCTCCACTGCTGGGTCGTGTTTCCCCGGTCCCACTTCAGGGACGTCTCCGAGCGATCTCCCGTGGCCGGGTGGTCAAGCGGAACTGTTAGAGAACTCTGTGAATCTCTATCGACTTGCGTCGGGTTCGCTCTGCAACCCATACATCTCCTGCGGATCCCTCATCTCATCCGTTCCTCCTGGGGATGCATGTACAAAAGATCCATTGGAAGTCGAGGTGCTAGGTGTCACCTCCGTTAACTAGTCCTATTGTCGTCCTCCGTGGTGTAGTGGTTACCATGCTTGCCTCTAGTTCCCGAAGTCGCGGGTTCAAACCCGGCGGAGGGCGATGTATTTTATCCGGGCGTAAAAATCCTTAGCATAGCTTCCTTAGGAAGGGAATTAAAGTCGATGGTCCCGTAATTTTAACGGCACGTAAAAGAACCTCAAGCCTGATAAAGAGCTCTCTGAAAAAAATTACCGCTCTTTTAAGCCCAATATAGAATGGGACGTTAAGGGCCACAGCAGTTAAAGAGCATTCATAAATAAAACTCAATTTAATTTATTTTTAACTAGTCCTACCCTACCCCTGCAGCAATATAAAAGTCAACCGAGAAAGCTTCTACTTCTTCTTCTCCTCCTCCTCCTTCTCCAGATTTTGCCTAATTGGGTTTACCGTTTTGTCCTTGTTCTTCCATAGCTTCTTTAATATATGTTTTCCCACGTCAGCACTGTCCCCTTTACGTGTTGTTTTGGGACACCATTCTAACATCATCTTTGGCCATCTCGTTTCCTCCATTCGTTTAATACGCTACGTGATCAGAAGTATCCAGACACCTGACTGAAAATGACGTACAAGTTTGTGGCGCCCACCATCGGTAATGCTGTAAGTCAATATGGTGTTGGCCCACTCTTTGTCTTGATGACAGCGTTCACTCGCGCAGGCTTACTTTCAATCAGGTGCTGGAAGGTTTCTTGGGGAATGGCAGCCCATTCTTCACGGAGTGCGGAACTGAGGAGAGGTATCGATGTAGGTCGGTGAGGCCTGACACGAAGTCGGCGTTCCAAAACATCCCAAAGGTGTTCTATAGGATGCAAGTCAGGACTGCAGGCCAATCCATTACAGGGATGTAGTTGTCGTTAACCACTCCGCCACAGCCCGTGCAGTATGAACAGATGCTCGATCGCGTTGAAAGATGCAATCACCATCCCCGAAATACTCTTCAACAGTGGGAAGCAAGAAGGTGCTTAAAATACCAATGTAGGTCTGCGCCGTGATTGTACCACGCAAAACAACTAGGAATGTAAGCCCCCTCCAGGAAAAACACGACCACACCACAACATCACCACCTCCAAATTTCACTGTTGGCATTACACACGCTGGCAGATGACGTTCACCGGGCATTCGCCATACCCACACCCTGCCATCGGATCGCCACATTGTGTACCGTGATTCGTCACTCCACACAACGTTTTGCCACTGTTCAATCGTGTAATGTTGACGCTCCTTACACCAAGCGAGGCGTCGTTTGGCATTTTCCTGCGTGATATGTGGCTTATGAGCAGCCGCTCGACCATGGAATCCAAAGTTTCTCACCTCACGCCTAACTGTCATTAGTGCTTGGAGTGGATCCTGATGCAGTTTGTAATTCCTGTGTGATGGTCTTGATAGATGTCTGCCTATTACTCTTTACGACCCTCTTCAAATATCGGCGGTCTCTGTCAGTCAACAGACGAGGTCGGCCTGTACGCTTTTGTACTGTACATGTCCCTTCACGTTTCCACTTCACTATCACATCAGAAACAGTGGACCTAAGGATGTTTAGGAGTGTGGGAATCTCGCGTACAGACTTCTGACACAAGTAACACCCAATCACCTGACCACGTTCGAAGTCCGTGAGTTCCACGAAGCGTCCCATTCTGCTGTTTCCCGATGTCTAATGACTACCGAGGTCGCGGATAATGAGCACCAGGCAGAAGGTGGCAGCACAATGCACCTAAGATGAAAACCGTATGTTTGTGGGGTGTCCGGATACTTTTGATCACATAGTGCATGTCCATACCACTGAACCGCCCTGTTTTCTTATCTTCTCCTGCCCTATTCCATACTTGGAGTTGTAAACCTCTTCTCATAAAAGGTAACTCCACAGTTCTCATTTTGTCCCATCATTTCATTGTTAATGTTCACATCTCTGCCCCATATAATACTATACTCTTCACCACACTGTGGAACAGATTTTTTCTTTGTTCCTGTCTCAGTGAACAATTCCAAATGAGGTCATACAACGCTCCAGTATCCGTTTTACCCACAGCCACTCTTGTGGTAATATCAGCATCTATCTTACCATCTCTACTTATGATAGTTCCTAAATATTTAAATTGTGTGCTGCGATTAATTATTTCATTTCACTCTTGAATATGGCTTCCTACCAAACATATTTAACTTGATTTGAATTGATTTTGAGACCCTATCTCTCATATTCTACTTTTAGTTTACGATGTATGTATTCCACAGCTTCCTGGTCTGATGTAAAAATTACCTGATCGTAGGTTGAAATTTTCTATTGTCACACCCATCCTTTAGAGCTTCGTATACCACACCTCCAATACTTGTTCCATGCAAATATTAAATCCTTGTTTTAAACCCTTTTTAACTTCTATGCTTTGCATTGTTTTATTCTCCATTTTAATGCATAGTTCCGTATCCTGGTATAATTTCTGAACGAAGTATATGCATTGTTCTAGAATATTAGCATAGCTGTCCATATTTTAATTCTAGCAATACTGTCGTAGGATTTTCTAGGTCCAGGAACGTCATGTATGTTCCTAGTTTTCTCTGTTAACATTCTCACACAATGAATATTGTCCAAATAAGACCTTCCTCCTCTAAAACCACTTTTTCTCCAAAATTCACCTCTTTCATTTTTTTCTCTCAGGCTACAGATGAATAAGCAAATAATGCTTTTATACTTAATACGTTTTTTCATTATTTTAGTTACAATAATATTTTTATTTTTATTTAAATATCATACTAGATGGGATAACACCTTTGATGTGATAACACCGATTCCTCTATAAATTTTACAGTCAATATTGTCACATTCCTTATATATTGAACTACATATTACGTGTTCCATTCCTTTGGAATATCTTCTCCCATTTCAATTTTATTAACATATTTTCCAAGATTTCACTAAGGCATCAGCTCCATATTTAAGTACCTCCAATCTTAAATTCCCTGGTCCTGCAGGGAACATTCTTAACGTCTACTGTTGTGGTTTGTGAATGCCATTCTTCACTACTCTTCCTATCCTTGGCCTGGATTTCTAACCTATCTTCTTGTAATAATTGTTTATAAGGCTCCAATCATTTCAGTTGTGTGATTAATTCCAATTTACTTTTACTGCTTCGATTACTTCTCATGTTCTTAATAACTTTCCATGTGTCTGTTGATCTGTTGTATCCTATTGTATTGTCAATATCACTATATAAACGTTCCCAATACTGGTTCCTCTCGTTTCTTACTAACAGTCTCACTTCTCTTTGCCTTATTACATATTCTTCTATTGTCTGAGCATCCCTTTTCGACATCCATTTTAAGTATGATTTTTCTTTTCTTCAATCTTATCTTCTAGTTTTTCACTTAGCTTTTCTACGTGTTTTTTCCTTTGTATCTCTACTCCTCGGTCTTATCTGGCCGCTTCGTAAATAAACACCTTTTTAAAGATTGCACATTATTTCTGGAGTTGCGTCTCCATTTTTTTCTAGTTTCAGACCTAGTCTGTTTTTATACCGCATGGTAACACTGTATTGTTTTAGAAGATCCATTTTTAAAAAATTGTCCTCAATTCCTATCAAGGCATCTAATTTGTCATTTGGTATTCGATTCCTCTTATAAGGGGGAATAAGTTTATCCACTGCCTTCCGATGATCGCTACCACATTCCGGTTGCCTGTGTACTCTTACGTCTTTCACTTTAATTTAACAAAAACAATGGCTTGATAAGGCCGAGTTTGTTATACGGAAGTGAAATCTGGGGATGGGAAAGAGCAGGGCATGTAAATAAAACACACGTAGCATTTTGGAAAAGAGTTCTTGGAGTTTCACAAGGCACATCCAATTCGGCGGTATTGAGGGAGGTGGGATGTTATAAAGACACAATACGCTGCAAAATAAGAGCTGTGAAGTCCTGGCTGAGCCTGATGCAGGGGGATAACTCCACACTACGATCCAAATGTTATAAATACTGCGCGAAAACCTGTCTCCTAAGTTTTGGGCAGCTGATTTGAAAGAGGATTGAGGAGAATAGGAATGGGGTCAGTATGGCAAAGAGCTGAAACAAATGACAAAAACATATGGAAAGGTGTCAAAAGAAGACTAAGAGACATCAACCACCAGGAAATAGAATCGGATCATAAAATTAAACCTTCTCTAAGTCTAGTAAATGAAATAAAATTGAACTGGGGTAAAGAGGCATATATACTTAATTTAGGAAGAAAGGAAAGATCATGAAAGGCATGGTTTAGACTAGGGGGCTGGAGGGCACAGAAAATGACTGACGATTCTGGCAGGAGAATCTGCCCATTCTGTGATTTGGATGAGGACTGGGTACATATTTTAACGGAATGTGCACAGTGGGAGAACCAGCGAACGATTAAACTCAAAGAAAAATTCTTAAGTCCCTCAAGAAAGAGTTTGGCATGTTGGGTTCTACTGGCTGACCAAAGGAACTGGCGAAATAAGGGCATTTTTTGGCTAAAGTGCGCGAAGCTAGGTCAAATTTGTTCAGATAGACAAAGATAATTTATCGCTATTTTCATTTTTCGTGTTCCTTTTTTTTCTGTTGTTTATTTTGTCACCATACTTGTATCTTAATTATGCATGTACGGTCAATAACCCATGCACTAAATACTTGTGTAATAACTTCAATAACTTGAAACCACTTTAATTTGCCTGCCTATTTTTTATTATTATTATTATTATTATTATTATTATTATTATTATTATTATTATTATTATTAAATCAATAACACACTGATATTTCTTGTGAGATCTGTCCAATCTGGTATACTTGAAAAACTTAAATATGTAAAAACGAATATATTGAAAAGGGCTGAAGCTACAGCAAAAGTTATTTGATAAAAGGTTATATTTCAATACGCTCTGCATGTTTTTCGTAGAATTTTTTGTCTATATCTTATGGTTTACGGATAACGCAAATACACAGGCTGTGTCTAAATCCCCTTTACAGACTATGAGGACTTGTAGTGGAGACCAAGACGATTAAGCTTAGCATAGGAACTCGTGTCCGGAAACGTGCCGTTTTTCCGCTACATATAAAAATCACCACACACGCTTTTATGGCACCACTCACCAGGAGTGAGTACCAGCACGACGACGCACCAGCTCATTTTTCCCATGTCCGACGTCATCTGGACCAACGATTTGGGCAACGGTGGATAGGTCGTGGTGACCCGATTGCTTGGCCTGCACGTTCTCTCGACTTGACTCCGCTTGACTACTAACTAGGGTTCACAGATAATGCTTGATTTACGAGACCCCTGTGGGATCCCAGGAATACCTACTAACATGAGTTATGGCAGCGGTGGATGTTGGAGGATTAGGAATTCGGTGGTCGTGACATCGAGCCCTTCTTGTAAGTGGCTACAGATGACAGGCAGCGGGAGTCGGAGAGAGAAATGTGTTGTAGTATTTTGCGTGTAGCGGGAAAACGGTACGTTTCCGGATATGAGTTCCTATGCTAAAGTTAACCGTCTTGGTTCCCACTAAAAGTATTCAAATTCTTTAAACGGAATTTAGACACACCCTATATACAAAATTTATTCAGAATGAAGAGGACTTCACATGCTATTCTCAGAAAATTCAATTGAATATATGTTTTATTAGTCATGCAACAAATACCCTAAACATTTGTTGTTTTAGTCAGTTGTTAAAACTATTCTTGAGGAAACAAAAATCAGAAGAGTTCCACATAATATATATTTTGTAGTACCGGGATTTTCTTCAAAAAATATCTTTGTGTCGCATTTTTGGAAAATCCTTGACTTAAATACCAATTTTGATATTTATTCAACTCTTAATTTTTGAGTGACGTAGTTCAATCTAACAGGTGCGCGCTTTTGGTTTTACTAAGACACTTTTTGGAGATTCAGTGGACCTCAAAACGTATTTCCGGTGAAATAGAGATATCCTTTCTGTATGGAATACTATACATTCTTTGTTTACAATAGGTAAATTGTAGATAGAATAAAAACATTAATTTACTATAACTACGATTTTGTTTAATCGATTAAAATGTGGGAATAAATGCAATGCATTCTTTCTTATTCACAATCATAAACAATAATAATAATAATAATGATAATAATAATAATAATAGTAATAATTAGGATAATAATAACAGAAATAGTAATAATTACCCTAAAAATAAAATATTTTGAATAACATATGTTTTGTCACCGCTAACCAAGTAATTTTTTTGAATATCTTTGCTGGAGCTTACAGACTAGCAAACAGCCTCTGATATATCATTTTGAAACAATGCGGAAACTAATGAAGTTATATAATACGTTTACTTTATTTGTAGTTTTCTAGGGCAGGAGGGGATTTGAGCCGTTCGGCTGCCTCTTAACTAAACTAACCAAGTTTCTTATCGCTATACGAACTGCGATAGCGTTGTGTAAGGGAAACATTGTATTCTGGTTTTATCTCCCATGTCAAATATTGTCTTTTCCGGAGTTCGTTGCACTAACCAACTCTAATAACTTATCAAGTTATCAGCCTTCTGTGGGAGAGAAACGCGATCGCCATTGTTCAACTATCCTTAACACCAGCTATCAGTGGGTGCATGCGCGCGCGTTTCTTGGCACAGAAAACAAATTAAGGATTAAGGCCTACTATATACAGTATTTTCAGAAGATATGATGTGTAAATCAGTTCAATACAGCTTAATGTCCAAGGACACGGCTCTTCACTGTAAATCCAGCTTCTTCCATTCTTCCCTCTTTTCGGTTTTCTACCTTGTTTCGTATGCAAAGCATTTATGTTATTATATATTATATATAGGGTTATTCAAAAAGGAGCAACAGACTTTAAATATTCATTTCTAATGAACATAATAGATGGCGACACATCGATACATGCTGAATAGAGAAAAACTCAAAATTGTTTTTAATGTATTCATTATTTGTTATGCGAGGACGACCAGTGCTTTTCCGTTTGCATACGCAACCTCTTCTACGAATTTATTGTATTAATTGTAATTTTTTTTTATGACGAGGCGGCTCTTTGTTGAACTTAACAAGAAAATCCACGCTGCAATGAAACAGTGATTCACTCTGCATAATGCAGCACACAAAACTACTTTTCCTGTGGCATCGCCATTTTCTCGTAAACAAACACAGGGCCGCTGTAGGCACTGAATGGAACTAATAGGTGGGCTTAAAACTTTGAACTTTCCTCTATTTAATGATGTATTGCATGTGTCGCTATCTATTGTCATTCATTAGAAATAAATATGTAAAGTCTGTTCCTTCTTTCTGAATAACCCTGTATATAATCTATAATCTGCTATTAGGTATTAGACAAAAAAGCTCACGTATTGCATTCTCATGGCTTTCTATACTCATTCTTCTACGAACTACAAACTTTTACAGATTTCTTTGTGATATAACAGGTAAAGCGATAGTCAGAAAAAGTGTGTTGTTATTGATCGCTTTGAAATTCACGGGCTTTGCATGACCACGAGAAAAAAACGAAAACCTACTAACCAGTTGAGAAAAGTATAAGTAGATATTTGAAATTTCAAAGAATAATAAGGAACAGCTCGAAAATGGTTAACTCCACAAAAATATTATTTGACATAAATTGTGTGCTTTAACAAGATCTCGTATTTTGGTAAGATTTTGTACATCTCTTATGGTTTATAGTTTGTATAATAATCATTCAGAATGAAGAGAACTTCACAGGCTATTCCCAGAAAATTCAAGAGATATATTTGATTTTTCATGGAACTACTCGTATATTAGGCATGTGGTATTTTAATCAAAATCGCTAGAGCCATCTTTAAGAAAATAAAAATAACGAACTTTTTTCCATATATAGGATAATTTGAGATTTGGGGACTTTCTTCGTGTCTTATCCTTGGAAGAAGTTTAATTTAAGTACCAAGTTTGGTATTTAACTGACATTTGTTTTTAGCTAAGCTGTTCACAGACACACTCAAACACAGCTTTTTTCTACGGTTTTTTTTTCACATTCAGGGAATCTCAAAACGTGTATTTCCGGTGAATCTCAATATAAAAGTTATGAGTAGAATGCAATGCTTCCTCTGCTTACTAGTAAGTAGTGTAGAAATTAAAAAGCAAACCTTTAGCGTGCTCTGAGATGACAGTCGTTCCTTTAAGGGGTGAAGAGGAGCATAGGGGATAGTAAAAGTTGAGCAGAAAGAATAAATCAGTTATAATTTTTCTAATCAGTCAGATCCTGCATGCAAACCCAGCCTCTTTCATTCTTCCCTCTTTTTCGCGTTTTCTTCGTCTCTGGATATCGTCATATTTTCTGCCCTGAACATTTATGTCATTTACCATTTTGTGAAGTTTTTGTGTCAACAACCAGTTCGCTCTCCAAGCCGGTTCTTTTTCACTTCATGATCAGTTTTGGCGTTGTTCTTCCTTCGACACTTTTCTTAAAACAGTATAAAAACTTAATGTGTTTGTCCATTTTCCACATACTTCAGGAGTTTCCTCAGTGTACTGTAACATCTACATTTGCAGACTATGCAATCCTACATTTTACACAAAGCTCTTAACTGATCTCTTGGTTGGTTATTCCTTCTTGGTTCTAAAGAACACGTTTATTTTTCTTTTAAAGCTTCTTCTTCTTCTTAATTCATCTGTCCACTTTTCTGCGGTTACTTCCAATTCCAGTCCGCTATAGAGATCTATTGTTCCACTGTCCGTCTTTTAAGCCAAATTTAACTACAATTTTTTTTATACTATCACATCAACTTAAATGAGCCCTTGCTCTTTTGCTTCTTTCTGTGCAGACCAATTAATTATTCGTCTAGGCCATCTTTCCTCCTCCATTCTTTCTACATGTCCATACCACTGCAATATCCCTTCTTCAATTCTAATTATCGCCGTACGCTCTGCTTCCATTCCTGTCGTAATAACATAATTCCTTGCTTGCTGTAGTCAAGATACTGTCATACTTATATGAATGAATGATTTATTGTCTACTTTGTACTTACATACAATTTATACAATGTATATAATACAATTGAGTTGCTTATTATTTCTCTTCCCCTTATACTTAACATTCTGCTGTATATATAATGGGGAAGTATAATGTATCCACTATTTACTTTTTTGCCTTGTTACCCTTTTTCCACATCTTCTCCAATTTGCTTCACGTAACCTAATTTTTCCTAAATATTTTCCTGCTTTCTCCATATATTCATTTGATCTTGTATTAAAAACTCTTCCTAACTTTTAGCTCTATTGGTAAACTTTTCCATTTCTCTAGTATTGAGCTTTCTCTTCCTTTATCTCATTCAAGAATATAATGCCAATTGTCATGTAATCCATTACATTTAGTACATCTCGACCCCCTCCTTCTCCATGTTAGACCACTTAAGTTCATTACACCTGTCCTCGCCTCTGCCTACCCCATTCTTGCCTCTTTGTGGCATACTTCGACGTATCTTTCTTTTCCTATTCCATTTTAATATATTTATAATCTATTAATGACCTTTTTCCCTTGAAACTACTTATAATTTCTTGTTTTTCAGTCTCCTCCGCTCTTGTTCTAATTTATTTCCAGAAACTCTTACTTTTGTTGTTTCTTTCTGCCCATGTTCATACTTCTAAGTAAACTATCCATTTCAGTGCTCTCCAAATTTTTCTTATATCTATCAGTCCGAGTCCAACACTCGAACCCATACATAAAGGCACTTTCCATCATTGTTTTCAAAATACATTTTTTTTGTCATTTCTCTACTCCATAGGAAACCGATCAAGGACTTTTAAAGCTCAACTTACTATTTCTACCGCTATCTTATGTTCGACCTCTTAATAGCAGTTCATGTTGGATATTAGTATAGGTTAGGAACGGAGGAGGATTTTAGCTCTGAGGCCAAGTCTAGGCGTAATAAACTAATTAAAACTGTGGGAGGAAGGGATGAAACGAAGAGGTACGAAAGACTGTCTCTGATGGCGGCAGGCACAGAGTGGTCCTTCTGTTTTCAATTCAACATCCCCTGAAGGTTCCTCGATGGCCTCATCTAACCTCAAGGAAGTTTGGAGAAAAAGCTTCCATACCCGGGAATAAATAGGTCTCTTAAGGCACAGCTGTCACATATGCCACGCATCATCGTGTCTGGCCCTGCTACCCTGAAAGAAAATTTGTAGCAGTATATAATCCAAACTACGTGGGGGAAAAAATCTCGAAAACCCCTAAGGTTAAAGTCAAACTCAGGCACTCCCGAATGCGAGCCTCAGAATCAACCACCTTACCCATCCCTTGGTAAGCGAGTTAGCGAGTTCTCTACCTCGCTTAGAGTTCACGCGTTTATCTTAGTCTTTCTTCCAGTAACTGTAGTGTTTTAGCAATTAAAAACAAAAATTCAAACATAATGTAACAACTAGTGCCAATTAAATATTAAAAAGTTAAGTTTTTCTAAATCGCTTCATTTATTTTGCTCTGAAATGAATTATTTCCTGTGATTTTTCTTTAAGAAAGATCTCTTAATAAACTTGTCTGAATTCCTGGTATAAGGGAATAATAACAAACATAAAATTAACCAAATTAGCTAACTAAGCACGATACATAGGAACAATTTTAAATACAAATGTTTTTATTAGCGATTGTTTTAATTTAATTCACAAAGCCATTATAACAGAATGGAAAGTGGAGATTCAATGTAACATTTACAATAAATAAGGAAGTAATTTCACGCCTTTGTTGTATCAAATTAAGCTAGACGAATGGATGTTCCTTTAATATCCAGAATTAGATTAACATACCAATAAGGCCATCTTACACAAAATTGGTTAAAGTTAAAACTGTTTATGTTCACGTGAAGAAAATAGAAATACTGTTAAAATAGAAAATAGAAAAAATAGCGTATAGTGTTTGCCTGTCTAAAATGTCATAATATACTCTTATTGCAAGCTCTGACATTTGGGCTGCCGTGGTCGTATTAAACGGAGTAATATTATTATAAAATAATCCGGGTATTACTTTTAAAAAAAAATAACAATCCATATTAAAGTATATACAACTCTAACATCTTTTTCAAGAATACTTGGCTTAACTAAATTGACATCAATAAATAAAATAGAAGAGAATGAAGGCTATATGGACTTAGCTATCTGAAGGCACCTAAAAACTAGTTGGCCTGTCGCCTTCCTGAAAGCACAATTGTTTTTCTAATTTTCCACTCTAGAACGCATATTTCGATTTATTACATTCGAAGCCTCTTTGCAGATCAAAAAGTGGTATTATTATCTTGATCGCCTTTCTAAGTAGATATAGCAAGTATTGTGTCCTATCCAAAAATTTCATACCGATATTTCCCTGGAAATATAGTCTAGTGAGACCAAAAATTCATTTTTATAAATAAATGTGTCCGTCTGTAAATAGCATAACTTGAAAAAGAAAAGTCACATAAATACCGGATACTCTTGAGTCAGACACTGTTTAAGCATTCCAGGCGAAGATTTTAAATAACACTCCCTCACCTTAAACTACCTTTCACATGAAAACGTTTTGTTATTTTTCATTTTCTCAAAAATGGCTCTAACGATTTTAAATAATATAACAAAAACGCTTATCTTGAATTTTCTGTGAAAAGCCATTTACTGGATTTTGCATATTTCTGTATATCTGGTAAATCATACGAGATTCCTCCCCCCTTTTATAGCGTTGGCCATTATTTAAACATTTTATGTTGTACGTAAACGCTTTCTCAAGTAAATTTAATGGATATGCTTGAAAGTTTGCTATTCCTCTTTTTTGTTTCTATTGCAAGAGCTCTTTACACAGCTCTAACTATTTGAATCTTAATTTCATATGTTTCATGTAACTAAGCACTCGTGGCTTAATTAGTAAATCATTCCTAGGTAAAAACGCAAGTAAAAACCTAATAGTACAGAGGAATCACCTTTTATACAAATACTATAATACCTATTAATGAATACAGAGTCTTATGATTTCTTCGGCCTTTACCGCCAGTCGGTTTAAATGAATGACGTCATTATTAGTTCAGCGAACTCCTTGTCTCAAAGGGGAGATACAGAATTGAACTTCGTACTGCATGCTTTTCTGATTTTGTAAACAGGTCGATGTATGCGGCGGTACAGAACTATTTTCACTAGGATATTTCTTCGTTCTTTGCATGCAAGATGGAAGTGACCACCGATCACAGAGTTTTCGTGCTTTAGTACTAAGCCGAGACACTCTACGCTACAAAAACCGTCCAATTATTTGAGTTACCTATCAGCATACATGCTGAGTTAACGAGACGCCAGCGAAAGAGGTTCCAAATGTAAATCCTGGAGAGGTACGATACAAGTCCCATTTTACTAAGGTGACCTTTAAACTATTGACATCCACCCCTTCCATTCATCTTTCGTTAATCCTCTGCCAGAGGCACTGATGATAAACTCGCTTCAAAGTATTGACGCAATACGCAGACAACCGACTAGCGGCAAAGGCCGAATAAATCTGAAGACCCGTATAATTGTTTGAATATGTCATAGATAAAGTAGTGCGAGTGTTCACTTCAGATGTTTTCCTTTGGTTTTGGCAGCATCACAGTATATAGTAAGTCAGTCATGATCGCCTGTGAAAACTAGCCACTTTGAATAAAGAGTCTTAAAGGAGGGCTGAATTAAATTCTTAAAGACTTCTAGCATAAAATGTAAACAATAACACATTGTTGAAAACCACGCCGTTCTATGACCTCTCGTTTTCATTATGTAAGCTCTTTTATGTTTAATGCTCACCTCGCGGTGACGACATGAAGCTAGGATCACGCCACGCTATTAAACTGTATTCACTCTTAGGTTGATCCGCGCCAAAACAAAACCCAGGTGACCAGTGCACCGGTATAGTGCATCCTTCCGCCATTAGCGCCAGAAATACTGTCGTACTTTCACGACAATGTGACGAGTACACGTGGCATGTAATGTAAAAAGAACAGAGCCCTTATTCCGGCAACTTATACGACGACTAACGTGTTTTTTTAGGGGTTAAAGGAGATAATATTGACAGTTACAACAAAGTAAAAGTTTGCACATATAATAATAGTTAATTCTAAAAGAAATAGCGAAAGGAAAGTAACAGGTATACAATAACTTACATTTATACTCTCTCTTGAAGCGCACTTTATCAACTGTTCGCAGCTCAGTTAAAAAAAACGAATTTGTGCACTGTTACGCAAATTGCGTTCTTCACAAAATCGTAACATTCTTGCATCGCGTATTTCACACACTTTCTTTTTTTCCCGGGTATAATATTTTTCCTGTTTCAGATTTTTCTTTACGAGCACTGTTTACACTTGTACTCGAAACACCGGTAAGCTCAGATGTTAATTTCACCACCTTTTTCACGGGAAGTGTTGGATATTCCTCACATAATTTATAATAAACACTCAACGCTATTTTTTTCACCACTAGTTAGTTGATGGTTTTCCCGGCTTATGCTTTATGTAAGTCGAGAAGACGCGAGAGCAAATTCACCGTCCTCTATGATATTAAACAGAAACTGTTGGTTTCAGGTTGTAAACATTCTGTGCATACTCGGATAAAATAATTCATACGAATTGCATGTTGGGACTTGTAGCTCTGTTTAACAGTATAAATCAGTGTTAATTGTACTCTTAGGTGTTTGTATAGAATTTTATACCATTTAAGGATAAATTGATTCTAAAATTTAGATATTAGCATGGGACTATTGTTACCGTGTCATATCACGGTGCATTGGTCACGTGAGTTTGTTTTGGCGTAGATCAACCTAAGAGCGAAAACAGTTTAATGTCGATTGCATTAGTTAGCCCTGCGTTGCATTTGGTTTCTGTTATGTTGTGATTGTATGACAGTTTTTCTTTACTAGTGTCCTGTGAGGTTTAAGGTCAAAAATGGCTGCGTGCACTGCTTATGCTTGTGCAAATAATTGCGACGTATACAGAAATACTGGTTATTACTCATTCCCTGATAGAAATAAGAATTGACATGTGTACAACAAATGGGTTGCTGCTGCAAAAACTTTGTGCCAACCAAAAAAATCTGATGTGTTACACTCACATGACTTTCTCTACTCTTGTACGAACTATTTTTACAAACGCTTATTCTCCGTATGCTTCATGTTAATCGAGATATCGAGATGTCAATCTTATTGGTAATTTTCTTGTAGATGCAAGGGGAATATGGTAGGTTTTAAGCGATAGTCAAATATTTTAACGCTGGTTGCTATGTGGCGCATTCCATTCTCTTTGCATGTCCAGGACATAAAAAAAAGAATAACGAATTTGAGAAAAAGTATAAGTATAAGAAAATTTAAGGGAATAACAAGCAATATCTCGAAAACGGTTCACTCAACAAAAGAAATGTATATGACATAAGTTGTGTATTTTAACGCGATCTATATTTTTTGTGTAGTAAAATGGTGTCTATCTCTTATGGTTCACCGGTTATGCAAAAGTCGTTCACAATGAAAAATACTTTTGGAGACATTCCCAGAAAATTCAAGATAAACATATTATTTGTCATGAAAATATCTTAAACATATGATATTTTAATCAAAATCGTTAGAGCCATTTTTGAAAAAATTAAAATTTTCGAAAAATCTTCCATGTAAAGGGTAGTTTGGGGTGGGGGATTTTCTTGAAAACCTTCGTGTGCATCTCTAGAACCTAAATACCAAGTTTGGTGCTTATCCGACTGTTCGTTTTTGAGTTATGCTGTTCACAGACACACAGACACACAGACACACACACGGACATGTTTCCAAAAATGCTTTTTTTGGATTCAGGAGGTCTCAAAACATGTATTTCCGGTGAAATCTCGGTATCGAATTTTTGGATGGAATGCAATACTTCCCCTACTTACTATACGAAGTAGAGAAAGTAAAAATGCTGGTGTATGTGGAATTCATTTCAAAGAAAGTGATTTTAACGAGTCGGATGTTATAAAAATAAGAATAATGAAGAGCATGACATTCAAAAGCCCTAACTGCAAGATAATGTGAATGGCTTCGAGATTGTTAGCAGGACCAGAAGAAAAACTTCACAAAAAGAAACTCAAATCTTGAAAGAAAGCAAGTGCTACAGCTATACGATAACATTCTCAGCAAGAAAGTGAAGCTACACTAGTTTCTGAGTCTTGATGAAATACAGTGCGAGTTAGGAATTGAAACGTTTAGTGCTATAAACGGCACTAATGTAAACCAAACTTCGACTGGTGAGGAAGGCGACTCTTCAACTGTAAATTATGATTATAAACCAATGTGTATTTGAGGAAATCCAAAGAAGATGGAGAAGAAGATGTAAGTATGTCCAGAAAATATAATTTTGTGTTTTATGTGTAAATTCTCTCCTTAGGCTATTCATAATTTCTCACACATGAGGTGCGCCTGTCATTGAAAGAAAATCTAACACACGAGGAGCATTAATGCGAATTATAACTCATTATGTGAACGGGCACACTTATGAGTGGAGACGAAAGTGGAGGTCTGAAAAGTAATGTGTACGTAGCTTCAGGCATGTATTTATGCGAAATGATATTTAAATGTTTCTTGGCATTCCCAAAAGAAATAAAAATGCTGTTTTTCCTGAATAACATTTTATAGACTTGTTACAAAATTTGTCTTTTCTGTACACAAAGGCTGGTTAAAAGAAAAAAGAAAATAATTTTACAATTGTCATGAATGATTCAAATTTATGTTTATGTGAATATTAATACCTTTTGTGAAAGGCTATTTACTTTTAATTTAGATTTTTTACCTTTATGCTTAAGATTCATGATTTTTGGTTGAATTAATAATAGCAAATTTATATTTGCCCATTTGTTTATGTGGGGATGACAGTACGAACCACCACGGTTTTCTGATAAATATGTGATCTGTTATATAATTAATTTGGCAACAAATAAAATGTTAGACTTCATAATTGTACAGAGAGGAACTGTAAGTGGTGATATTGGGAAAGCTACTTGCGAAAATATACTGACTGCTATGAATGAAAGCCTGCCCATAAAATTGTTCCTGACAGACACAAGTATTAGAGCTTTGATTAAAAAGGAGTCTGCATATATGTACCATAAATTTGATGTATGGCATCTTGCTAAATCGCTTATGAAAATATTCAAGGAACTACAGTGACTATGCATTCAGGTTGAAACTTAACACTATGACTGATCAGCTGCTCCGGCAGGAGATACTTGTTTCAAGAATGCTGGCTAGCCGGATGATGTCACCACAGAATGCTGCCGGTGTGGAAAATACTCTGCAGACTCTGAACGGTAAGTCATAAGTTGTTCCGTTTTCAACATTATTAATTACAACCCAAGATCTTGTAGAATATTAAATAAAATAGACATGTGAATTCTTGGTTCAGCCCTCCTTTAAAGTGTGCTAGCATGCTAAACACTGTTTTGAAATTTCTTTCTTATGATTTGTGTGATGTAAGGAAACTAAAATGTAAACACTTGCTGTCGCAAATAAATCCAGCTGTAAGTTAAATGTTTAACTTGAAGCTAAAGTGAAACCAAGGTAACATTATCACCAACATAAACATACGCAGATAAAACTAGCAGGTTAAAAGGGCACGTGTTAAAACTCAACATTTTAGCTTTAAATACAGATAACTTCCAACAGTTTCTCTCCTCAGGAGGCAGAGAATGCAGATATAAGACAGCGAAAACAAGCTGATAAACATGATTATCTATGATGCGCGACGGGAAGCAGAACCTAGCGTTGATTTGCGGAGTTGTTAAGTACTGTACAAAAATAAAATCTGAAGTGATATTCACGTGACTTTATCCTCTATCGCTTAATAATGGGTATACAAATTATTCTTACGAAAGCTTATTTTCCTGTCTACTTTATTTTAATCGACATAAACCTTTCCGAAAATAGTTGCTTTACACACTTAGTTACAGATACAAAGGGAATGGCGATAGTCGAATGTTTTAGAACGACGCCATAAAATTCCATACCTTTTATATGACATCGAGAGAAACAGCTGAAGATCGACAGGGCATAAAAGAATGACTAATTATTGAACAATTCGAACCATTAATAACGGATATCTCAGAAATGGCTGACGCCACAAAAAAACGTATTTGAAATAAATTGTGTGATTTAAAGAGATCTACATTTTTTGTGCAGTACGTTTTCGTCTATCGCTTAACGTTTAACGATTATATAAGATTATACAAAATTCCTTCCGAATGAAGAGGACTTCACAGACTATTCCCAGAAAATTCAAGATATACATTTTGTTTGTCATGTAAATATCATTCATTTATGGTATTATAATCAAAAACGTTAGTCATTTTTAATAATAAAAAGTTTCGGAAAATACTCCATGTAAACGGTGGCTTGGAATGGCGAGATTTTCTTGATAATCTTCTTGTCGCACCTTTGGAAGATACTGAACTTAAATACGAAGTTTGGTATTTACCGAATTTTCGTTTTTGAGTTAACGCTGTTCATACACACACACACACACACACACACACATAAACATACACACTTGAATCTTTTTCTAAAAGTGCTTTTTTTATTTAGGGTCCTCAAAACATGCATTTCCGGTGAAATATCTATATCGAATCCAATACTTTCCCTATCTACTATGCACGCGGTAGAGGAAGCAGTAAAGTTACGTAATCTGGAGCAGTGCATACGAAATGTACGAGGGAGTATTTAAACAACCTAACCGACATAATCGCATTTTAAATAAACCCTTCGGGTTTGAAGATACTTAATAGGTACTGGAAATGTATCTGGAAATCAGAAGGCATGACTGAATTTGTGTTATTTGTGTTTACTAAATAACTAGTATGGTTATGAAGTTACAGCAGCGCGTGACAGTAACGCTTTTAGACGGTAGTGTTTTTTCTTTTTATCAACTTCCCGGTCATGCTATCATGCGTGGGATGTTGAAATTCCTGCATTCCTTGCGTTTTGCATTTTTACCGCAGATATTAATAAAATGTACGAACGTATTTAAACCTCAAAATATTCATAAGTGTATTTATTGTTGCAGACATGCAATATAATCATATTTGGTAGTTGAATTTTACCGCCTGAAACTTACCATCTTTACGTCCCTTTATTTGTTAACACTACACACAATTCTTTTTACAATATTCCACTTATAAACTAACTTAACCATGTACAAATTTCCTTGCCAGCTATACTGCTCCTTTTTGCCTGGCACCCAGGCCTTCTGGCTCATCTGAGCATCCCTTGCTACCTTTAATCCCTATTGCCCATCTTCTTCTTCCGTTTGCCGTTCTACCTTTCTTATCTCTCTTACTTTTCTAATCCATTTCTCTTTTACTTTCTTTAAGAACTCGCCCATATTCTTATTTTGCTTTTCTTCTTTACTCGTTAGCATTTTAATTACTACTATTTTTCTATCCATTTTTCTTCCCATACTTCTTGTCTCCATTCTGCTAATTCTTTGCATTCTGTCATATAATGCTCTGTGCTTTCACTGCCTCCGCATAATTCACAAATTCCGTGTTTTTTACCTCTTAGCCCTCTCAGATACATTGATCTTGTTCTCATCCATGCAAATGCTTCTTTTTCTGCTCTATTGCAATAATCCACATACCCTTCTCTTTCCCATTTCCTTTTTACTAAGCTATAGAACCCTAGTGACTTTTTATTCTCTAAGCTTCCCCAAATCTCTTGTCTTTTTATGTCCTCCACTCTGTTTCTTACTGTTATTCTAAAACCATTGCTATCTCCTGTTCTCCAAATATCTCCCATTCCTATCTTCTCCATAATTTTTTCTACCCCTGTCCACCAGCTATTTTTATTTTTCATACTCTTTTGTTGTTCCATGCATATCTTTAAAACTTCCTCTTTATCTTTTCTCAGGCATCTAAACCAGAATTTTAATATCCTTTCCAGCATCACTTCCTTCTCTCTTGTTCTTCCTAATTCCACTAATGCTATTTCCCCTGGTGCTGATCTTGTTAACCCCAATAGCTCTTTACAGAACATTCTGTAGCTCTGGTCTATTTTTCTGCTTAATTCAGATCCCCCCCAAATTTCTACTGCATATAGCATTCTTGCTTCTACCAATGCTTCATACATTCTTTCTATCCATTTAGTTGGCATTTCTAATTTATATTTGCACATCCTTACTCCTGTCATTGCTGCCTTTCCTTTAGCCATAACCGTCCTGCTATGCGCCCCCCCCCATTCACCATTACTGCTCATACTCACCCCCACATAATCCATCTCCTTGACAACTTCTAACTTTAAACCCCCATCTGCCATTTCTCTTCTTATTTGTTAACATTTACTTACGATTTAATTCATGCAGCATTTAAATATAACTCTTTCGAGGCAAGCAGACATTTTGCCTTCAGTTATTGACCAGCTTCATCAACACTACCTGGCGTGACTAATCGATCGCCAGTTCGCAGAGGTTAGCGCAATAACCTTGATACTGATTTTGAACAGCTGACAGTGATTAATTTTATTTTCGCGTAAGCATTTCCATTATTCACTATCGACAAAAAAAGAGTAGTAGGCAATACACATGCGTTAAGTTCTTTGCAGAAACGAAGTGAAAATATTCGACTTCGTCTCGCATTTTCAACCTTCTTCCTCGTTCTGCAAAGATGCAATTACCGCATTTGTATCACAGTATACTGTTGTGTTCTAACATATAAAAAGTCCCACCGTACCTTGAAAATAGTTCATTATGTTTGTGTAGAAAGCATTAGGTAACTCACAAGTCTCATAGTTCAAGAGGAATCGTTAAACTCTTGCGTATTCTCCGCCTTCTGGAATATACGTCAGTACAAAGCCTCAGGTTAAAGTGCATACAAAGTTATTGTGCAGAAGTATAATAGCTACAGAGATTACCGAAGCCATAGTGCTCCTTGTGGAGAGGAAAGTTACAGAGAAGTGGTGAAAGCTTGCCAAGATGGGATGGACATTTCACCGGGACAACGCACCCGCTCATTAAGTCCACAATCAAGAAGTCGATTAAAGAATTTGGTAACGAGTTCTTGATAAGTTCATCTTTTTCTCCGGAAATTGGAATTTCCGGCTTTTTCCTCTTCCCAGAAGTGAAAACTAAGCTCAACGTCGCCATTTTAAAAGTGATAGGTAACCAACGTTTATCTTTAATAATTAGAATACACTATAAAAAATGGGGTGTAGAAATTGTAGCCCGAAAGTAGATATACAGAGTGAACCATTTAAGTTGAGACTGTGCACTATCTTCAAAACTAAGCGTTGTAGAAAGAGATGTCTTTAATAAAAGTTGCATGGTCAGCGCAACATGGCCGGTGTGATATCACGGCAAGCTAAGATGATACGTTTCCTGAGCTGTTAAGGTGCCATTGGCCGCTCCTGGTGCATGATAACACCATAAGAAGAAATCTAATGGGATGAAATCTGGTGAGCGTGCTGGCCACCCTATTGGTCTATGCCATCCGATCCATCTCTCAGGGTAGGTGGCATCGAGATAAGCCGTTACACGACAGGCCGAATGAACTGGCTCTCCATCATGTTGGTGCCACATAGATGGTTCATGCAGTTGGCCATCATAAAAATACGGGCCTACTTGATGTTCACCGAATATACCAGTCCAAACGTCGAAACCCCATCGGACTTGTGGTTTACAGTGCTCCAGTAATGCATGTTGTGGCGATTTACATGGCCTGTGTCGTGGAACCCTGCTTCTTCTGTAAATAACACAGCTGCCAAAAAATGTGGATCTAGCTCAGTTTGTCGTGTGATCACCTTGCAAATGCTATTCTCCGTCTACAGTCGGCTGCAGTAGCTCCTGGTGCAGTTGAAGATGATAAGGGTAAAACTTTGCGTGATGTAGTATTCTCCAAGCGGAAGATTGGCTAATATTGAAATGTCTATGAATGTCCCTTGTGTTACAATGCGGATGCTGAATGACATAGTCACACTATCCGTCGTTGCTTGGTTACAGACAGGGTGATCTCTTCGTGGATGTGGTGTCTTGTGCACTGTTCCTGATTGCAGAAGGCGATTCGTAACTCGCAAGGAAGTGTTCTCTGCGGAAACCTCTGTTGATATAGACGACGTGCTTCCGTTGCATTCTGCTGCACTTCCCCGTCTACTAACAGCATGTCCAGATACTCTCTATTCCAAAACATTGTTCCACAGTGAGCACGAACGACAGGAACTTCGTATTCATAGGCAAATCCACTTTCTAGTGCATTCGGAAATAAATCATGATTTGCTAGAACGTTCTCGAAACATGAACAAATACGAATAGAAAAACTCATTTATTCGCAGGCGTGATTTTAACTTCGACCTTCACCATGACTTTCCAGCACGTTAACCATTACGCTACTAGAGCACGTTAAGAACGAGTACCACCACATCGTCTGTAAAATGCAGGGTTGCCTAGTTACCAATCCTCAGGATAAGAAGACTCACGCGGTATATAATGAGTATTTTAGATATGAAAATGATTAGATTGTTAGTGCAAATATCAATACAAATTTGAAAAGTTGCAGATTTTCCTAAAGTGGTTGCTATCAGAATGTTCTTAACATTATCCATTTAATTTTAAGGGAATGCTCCACTTAAAAACTGACAAAATGTTTAAAAAAAATCAGTGTCTCCAATTTTCATTAGGAAAAATCCAAAACTTCTAGATATGATATATTTTTCTAGCTCCTAAGTTTAAATAACTTTGAAATTAAATCGTATGTATCCGGTAAGTTCAAAGAGAATTTATAGCCTCATTACGTTTTATTGGCATAAGTTTTTTAGCATTTTCCATCTTTTGAAAGACGAACAAAGCAATCTAGGGATCACTTTTTTCATACATAAAATAACTCCTCGGTTATTGCTTTAGTTTTAAAAATGTTTTTTTGTTTGAAAATTGTATGATATGCTTTAAACATTTTATAAAGAAACTAAAGGAACACTTAAAAACAAGTATGCAGTTTTAAAGATATCCTCTTCAAAACACTTTTTTACAAGTTTTCTCATGATTTCTATTATGGGGAATCTATTTTCAAAGGTTTCCAACTTTTCTTTAAATTAATATCTTAAAAAGATTAATGGATATTGAACTGATATCTCTTTTATATACACCGGGATAAGTTAAAGCATGAGTTTTAATTTAATTCATAACAACCTGAAAATTTAGTATTTCCAGGGCAGGGTTTCCTTAATGGAAAAACGCAAACTGCTCTGTTAAATATCTACTCTTAGGAGTAGAAAAAATTGCCCATTTCTATAGTTTGTATAGATTGTAATAGCGTTTTCCTTCCATTAGGTTACACATTTATCTAACCAGGCCTTATTACGTTTCTCTATGGCTGGTTTGAACCAATCTCAACAAGAAATCAACATGAATAAGTGATTATATAATCAATGTGAAACGGAGGAGAGGTCAGAAATAATCTTTCGGAATGAATTCTATTTTGATGTATATAAACAAGTAGAAATTGCTACCCCAATGTATCTAATACAGGTAGGCGGGGTGAGAAACGATTTATCTGCAGCGCTGAAAAGTCTAGAGTTATTGCAGTCATCAAATTATTGCCGCCAAGAGGATATTATTTCCACATATTTGTCATTTCAACAATTAATTTGGTCTCTAAAAGTCAATATCATAATGATAAAAATAATATTACATTAAACGTAGGATTGTATAATGACACTGATGAGATCCTGGTAGTCAAAAAGCGTTATTACATAAATGCATTATTATGGTCAGTCATGTTATTATTATTATCACTATTAGTAGTAGTAGTAGCAGTAGCAGCAGAAGCAGTAGCAGTAGTAGTAGTAGTAGTAGTAGTAGTAGTAGTAGTAGTAGTAGTAGTAGTAACTCGACTGTACTCATTCAGCAAGAACGTACACAGCTCGTTAGTAGTGTTCCTCTTTGCCCATCTTCCCGGATGGCACAAATAACTTATCAGTCAAATGGCTCAAAGTATCCAAGAGAGGAGTTAGAAAGGTGGCGAAGTAACGAAAGATTAGAAAGGGCAAAGCTACGCATGTCAGTTCTACCTCAAATACTCTTGATCCTATTTCTGTTAGCGAAGCGCCGCTTACTGCGAACTGCCCCACATTCACTTATCTCCGCCGAAGAATTCAGTGGACAAGTGACATCTCCTACTTTGCGTCAAGCTAAAGGTCTGACTTTTCGGCAACACATTCAAGACCTGTTGCACCGGGCCATTGGTGCTACTGCCTCAATGTAATCCATGCCAAGGTCAGGGATGCCAGTTGCCATAAAGCTACGCCTCCTAAGAGCCTTGATAATCCTTCTACTTCTACGTGCCTGCTAGATCTAGGACATAGCCGTAGGCTCCAGCCTACCGAGCCTACAGAAGGTACAGAATAGGATCTTAGGGCAATCAGTTCTGCGTGTCATTCCTTCCCCGTGAAACTGCTTCATTAAGCCTCATCTCTTCCATAATGGAGGATGAAATTAGACGCCGGGCTACAAAATTCTACGAGAATTTGCCATTCCATCGGAGCACCCTTGTTAGGTCTCTTGGGGATTCAGCAGCTAAAGTTCAAGAGATGCTTAGACTGAAAACTTACAATAGCTTCTCCGTAAATAATTACATTTTGGAAACCACATAACATCAGCGGTGCAGAAGCGCTGTTGCACCCCGGCCAGCAGCCGTAGAAAAGGAATCTTGTTGCCTCTATTCACTCCCTTAACCTCACTCTCACCCGTCACCCTGCAACCCCTATCCTCTCTACAGATGTCTAAACCCATCCTGGGTGGGTACGCATAACACTCCATCGGGTTGCCCTCAGCCAGCCAGCCAGCCAGCACGATCGGGCTACTTTTTGTGCTCCCAAGTGCACGCTTCAGTAAAAGTTATGTAGAAATAATTATGAAGCCACATAAAACTCCCAGCCTAATTCGGCTGCAAGAGCAATTAAAGATATGTAAAACAAACTGTTATATTCGCCCTCTTATACAAAGAACAAAACTCCTCTGAATGATATTGGCTACTGTACATCGTACTGATTACTTACATTAAAACATGTATTTATATTTTTCTTGTACTTTTATTCTTATTTGCGTTACATCATCGTAAAAAATGACTGAATCTTTATAGTAGATATATTTAATCACTTGGGGCAAAATTATGAACTTGAAAGTAATTTGAATGATATAATAATTATGTTTCGATTATAAATTTACTTCCTTTTTATGCTTACTCTATGTTTCTTCATTTCTTTTAGATCAGTGGTCCTCAAACAGAAGGGCACGCCCCCTGGTAAGGATGAAAGATTTACGCACAAAACTTATTTAAGAATTGATTTGAAAAGTAAAGATTAATAATAATTTACTACCAATAAAACTTTGATTACATGATGTCTCTTTAAATCACATTAAAGATTCATATTGCCCCTAATCATATACAAATACTTCCATGGAACAGGCAAGATTGTTCAATACTATAATATGTTCCTTTAATTCTGTTCTAAAATTCTTCCCTAATTGGTTATCTGTTGGTAGTTTATATAGCAATAACACAGAATCTCTATTCATTAACTTGATGTTAACGGATGTTTCGTTTACTCCTGGTGCTATATCATGAATTTCATTATAACATTTGTTTACATTATTGTTTTGTGATAAGTGAATACGGTTGTAGAACAGGTTACTATGAGTGAAAACATCTTCCTGTGCATTTCCATTCAAACGTTTCAACACTTTCGAAAAACTTTTACTTAATTAGCTACGTTTGTTTAATCAGTAAATTAGCAGCTTAGTGTTGACAATCCTTTCACATACGATTATTACTTTCTCTACCGCTTATTTATGGGAGGAAGAGGAAGTATTGATTTCCACACAAAAATTTGGTATCAGGATTTCATCGGAAATATCCATCTTGAAGTCCTCTGAATCCAAAAAGTCAAATTTTAGAAAAATGTATGTCATTGGGTTGGTCTGTCTGTCTGCTTGTGAACAGCCTAATTTAAAAACGAAAAGTGAGTGAATATTGATCTATAGGAAAACATTTTCGTTACTTTAATTTTCTGCAAAATGGCTAACCGGTTTTGTTAAAATATCATGTTTGAGATATTTAACGCAGTATAAAATTTATATTTTGAATTGAGTTTTAAAGAATTTAAGATAAATGGGAATTACAACAAATGGCTGAAATGTAATAATAATCTGTTACACGACAACCCTGACGGACCTGGAGTGGCCATCCCGACACCGGCCTCAAGTCCACATGTGCACGGCAGAGGTGTACGATCATTCAGTCGATAAGAGATGAGTAGATCAGCGCTATGCTTCCTTCAATCGAATTATGTGGCCTATAGAGCGCTACCTATCGTAGCTCATCAAATTCCTCATGATGCTAAGTGAACACCGGTCCTACACAGAATGAAAAATCTAGAATCCACACACATTCCGCGACGGGGAGCCGGAACACTAGGCTCAAACCCCGTACATCAGAGCAAAGGACAGGCAGAAATTCAGTGTAGAAAAATTGTGGAGCTCGTTAAAATCTACAATTTGCATTGAATAATTCTTTGGTGGCTTTGGTCCTTTACGAGATGTTTCCTCATGGTTTGAATTTTCCAGCATTTCAAGCCATATATCTTTACGTTATTTTATCATGAGACCATGCAAAGAGTATGCTATATCAAGGCCAACATGTAAAAATCTTCTTTTTAAATGTTGACTCTCATTCTAGCGTTCCACATGCTTCTACTGAAACCATTTCCTCCGACATTTATTATGATAAACAAGAAGTAGACGAAAAGCAAGCTTTGTTTTACCGATAATCTGTAAATAGGTATGAAAATAAATGATCTAATAGCGAAATTCATGTTACTGAATTATATATGCTTCAATTTTACATTATTGTTTCAGCCACGTGACTTGTATTTTGTGTTAAAATGATTTGTATTATTATTGTGGATATTGAAGTATTTTTCATTTATTTTACATTATTCTCGAACATAGGTGATTTTGAGGAAACAAACTGCGTAATAATAGCTACATGAGGCATGAGCGCTGTAAAGCTTCTGAAGGGGGGGTGCCAGCTGGAAGTAGTATTCTGTGATCAAATTTTCGATATTATTATTTATTCCCTAGCAACAATTTAATTCCTATTGACCAAATGGTATCTTACGGTTATAAATGCATAGACAAAATCAAATAAACAAATAACAAATTAACTTATTACAAGTAATAACATGGAGAATAAATGCCACAAATAAAGGACATAAAAGTAGGGTGCAACATGAATTAGTGAATAATTTTGTCAATGGCTGTGAATGATTTTACAACGGTAGAGATGTCCTAGTAAGACGTATCTTCTGCTATGTTGTCGATCGCACTGGGACAGCAGGTGGAATACCGTTTCTTGTGACATTTCATATTTGCAAATAAAAGCATCTGGTGACTATAGATGAAAACGTTTCAGGTGACTATATGAATTTGGGATAACGAATAACACTTAAACTCCAGGTTGGATTTGGCAGAAATTCCTGGCTCCTTCGAAAGCTTTCTCAGATACTTTGGACTTCATTTTAAGCTTTATCCAATCCATCAAGAAGATCTGTAAGAACATGGTGATTTACTTTTGTTTTCTTATCAAGAATAGATCATTTCCCTAAATTTATTCACAAGATTACGAATGGTTTCTCTGTGTTTGCAAGTTGATCAGCTCTCTCGTTTCCAACAATTCCAGCATGGCCCTTTATCCACGATAAACAAATACGTTTGGTGTTTAGAATAATACTCTTTTTAATTGTATTTTCCAGAGGATTGTGTTTTTACTCGTCTTGAATGGCTAGAAGAAAGGTGTTTGAATCACTGTGAACACGTGTTAAATAGGTTTTCAATACTCCATCGCAGATGAATCTGCTACGCACATGATAATGAGTGATCAGCTATGGTTAAAGATGACTAGAAAACTATGTTGTCTACAAATGACCTGCATGTTCCGACTATTTTATGCACAGCTATTGAAGAATATGGTTGATTAGATGAATATAAAATATTTATGAAATTATCACTCAATTGGGAATAAAATTATAGCAGGTAAGTATGTACATACAACTGAAGTTAGTATAGGTTTCTGTACCAGGATATAGTAAATTATTTCAAGTACGTATAGAAGTTTGTTTTATCCATAGTGGCTTAGGAATTCGAACATTGACTAATGTCATCTCATTCCGGTCAATGTTCAGACCTAAGATCTGCTGTCTGGTAGTTGGCCTTGACCTTCAGGACAGTCGCCACCAGAATTATATCATTATTATTAGGTTCACAGAAAGAGAGCTGTGAATTGACCACACATGTTAATAGCTTAAAAGAACTCAGTTTGGTTATTCTGACCTCTGGTCTGCCCTCACAGCAAGCATTAAGTGAATAACAACGCAGAGATGATACTGTCAGTACAGTAGTGCCATATGCACATTACACATTGTTAATTTTCTTTCACTCTGTCTTTTTCTTGGGTCACTAATGCGAGTGACGTACATAGTAGTATGCATATGGTGTATTAGTGCCAACATGATGGATTTCATTCCGAAAATCTTCAAAGAAGCATGGCAAACCATACAGTATCAGCACAACAGACATCATTAGCTTGAAAAGTCTACCACAGGAAATGGATAATAGCGATGAACATGGTGAAAAGGTAAGATGGGTGAATGTAAAGGTAATTTAAGCAAGGAAGAATGAATCTTACAAAATTATCTATAAAACGAGTTACACAAGGAAAGCTTTAAGTTTAGACGAGAACATGTTAAGACTCCAGCTTCCATGAAATTGGTTTATATGAGGGTAATGTGACATCCTTCTAAGATGCTCAGCTTAAATAGAAGTAGTTTGGTATTTATCCGAGTTTTCGTTTTTTAGCCTATGCTGTTCACAGACGACACTCTAAAAATCTGATGTGCTACATCCACATAACTTTCTCTACACTCTATCGTTTATTAGTGGGTAGGTATACAAATTATTCTTACGAAGGCTTATTTTTATAACTACTTCATCTTAATCGAGACAAACCTTTGCAGAAATAGCTACATTACACATTTCGTTAGGGTACAAATAGTCGTGTTTAAGAACTGGACGCTATACGCTGTCTTAAAATTCCATACTGTTTCCATGCAATCGCGAGAAACAACTGAAAATTGGTGGGATTTGAAAATAATGACAAGTACTAAACAATTCGAACCATTAATAACATATATCCGGAAATGACTTATACCACAAAATAAATTCTGTATTTTAAACAGATCTATATTTTTGTGTAGTAGATACGTTTTCGTCTATCACTTAACGTTTACAAGTTATATAAGATTATAAAAATTCCTTCCGAATGATAAGGACTTCCAAGACTATTCCAAGAAAATTCAAGATATACATTTTATTTGTCACATAAGTATCTTTAATATGTGGCATTTTAATAAAAATCGTGAAGAGCCATTTTTGAGAATAAAAAGTTTCGAAAAATGTTCCACGTAAACGGTAGTTTTGGTGAGGGAATTTTCTTGAAAATCTTCGTGTCACGTCTTTGGAAGGTACTGAACCTAAATAATAAGTTGGACATTTGTCCGACTTTTCATTTCTGAGATATGCTGTTCATAGTCACACACACACACACACACACACACATACACACACATAGACATACACACACGGACCTTTTCCAAAACATACTTTTTGCATGTATTTCCTGTGACATCTCGGTATGAATTTTTGGATGGAAGCAATAATTCTCTCCCTACTATGTACGTGGTAGAGAAAGTAAAAATGCCTTTTTCTATTCAGGAGATCTCAAAACATGTATTTTCGGTGATATTGAATTTTTTGGTATAATGGAATGCTTCCCTTACCTACTGCTATGAGTAGGTGCTACAGAAAGTAAAAACTTGCTGTAATAAATCTGGATACAAAATAATTTTGTCAACACCACACATGAAAAGTTGAAAATCGGTGCACTTAAAAAAAAAGATATTATAAAATCTTAAAACGAAAAACCTGCAAACACATCACAACCCATACTCTGCAATATAATTTTTCAGCTATAGTATTTTTATCCACTACCAGCCCATGCTATCACGCGTGGGAAATTCAAATTTCTGCAGCACTCCGTGAGCTTTGCGTTTATACCGCAGACATTAATAAAATGTATAAAATAAATGTATTTAATCCTCCAGCTATTTATATGTATATTTATTGTTGCAAACATGCAATATAATCATATTTGTTAGTTGTTACGTTTAAATCTTACTGTCTTTACTCTCGCTTATTTGTTAACATTTACTTACGATTTAATTCATGCAGCATTTAAATATAACTCTTTCGACGCAAGCAGTCTTGTCACCTTCAGTTGTTGACTTGGTTAACTTTACCAGTAGTGACTAATGGATCACCAGATCGCAGAGGCTAGCACGGTCGACCTTGATACTGCTTTTGAACAGCTGGCAGTAATTCTATTTTAGCTATCGTCGAAAAATAGTATGCAATGCGTTAAGTGCTTTGTAGAAACTCTAAAGTTTCTACCTCGCTTTGCAAGGATACACTTACCGCACTAGTGTCGTAATATACAATTGTTATTTGTGAATATTGGAAATGACAATTTTCTCTCCGTTTATTTGGTTGTTTAAAACAAAGACGAGTGCTTTTTGGAGTCACTGTACATTCCAAAAGAATATGACAAAGCTTGTAATCTTCTTGGAGCAACATGCTAAAATCACTTGGCTAGTAAATTCATGTTCACACCCAGACAAGCATAGATCACTTTCTCAACCTAATATTCCTCCGGGGTTAAAAACTATGATGATAATCCCGCTGTTTTCAAGCAAATTTTGCTTTAATCGGTAAAACAGGAAAATCGCGTTCAGACTTCTTAGAAACCAATTGGGAGGGTAAAGTGCTTAGAGCTCATTGAGATCTCTTTCGAAAAAGGCCATAACAATATCTGCATACTGCCTAATATATTTCATGAATAAAAAAGTCTACCCTCTATCGTTTATTAGTGGGTACACAAACTATTCTTACTAAATCTTATTTTTCTGTCATTTTCTACATTTTAATCCAAATAAGTCTTTGAAGAAATAGCTACATTACACATTTCTTTATAGATACGGAACAACGATAGTCAAATGTTTAAGAACTGGAAGCTATATGTTGGCCTTAAAATTCCATACTGTTTCCATGCAATCGCAAGAAACAACTCAATGCTGACAGGACTTGAATTCCCAAGAAATGAACAATTCGAACCTTTAATAACGGATATCTCAGAAATGGCTTATGACACAAAAACTTATTTGAAATAAATTGTGTGTTTTAAAGAGATATACATTTTCTATGCAGTATGTTCTTGTCTGTTGCTTAACGTTTACCAGTTATAAACAAGATTATACAAAACTCCTTTCGAATGAAGAGAACTTCACAGACTATTCCCAGAAAATT
This sequence comes from Deroplatys truncata, assembly GCA_030765065.1. Lineage (NCBI taxonomy): Eukaryota > Metazoa > Arthropoda > Insecta > Mantodea > Mantidae > Deroplatys > Deroplatys truncata. The sequence goes on along the minus strand of CM060976.1, from coordinate 85,476,367 downwards.
CAAGATATACATTTTGTTTGTTATATAAGTATCTTTTATGTATGGTATTTTAATCAAAATCGTTACAGCAGTTTTTTAGAAAACCAAAAATTACGAAAATGTTTCCATTTTAAGTGTAGTTTGAGGTGGGGGATTTTATTGAAAATCTTCGTGTCGTATCTTTGGAAGATACTAAACCTAAATACCAAGTTTGGTGTTTATCCGAATTTTCGTTTTTGAGTTACGCTGTTCACAGGCGCGCGCGCGCACACACACACACACACACACACACACACACACACACACACACACACACACAGGCGCTCACATGACCTTTTTCTAAAAATGTTTTTTTCTTTATTCAGGGGATCTCAAAATATGTATTTCCGGTGAAATGTCGATATGGAATTTTTCTGTTTAATGCAATATCTTCTTTATGTACGTGGCCGAGAAAGAGAGTTAGAGGAAGTGTATTTGATATCAGATTTCACAGAAACACATTTATGAGGTCCATTGAATTAAAAAAGCGCGTCTGTGTATATGTGTGAGAGGGGGAGAGAGAGAGAGATAGGATAACTCAAAAACGAAAAGCCTGATAAATACAACTTATTCAACATCTTCCAAGGGTGCGAACAGAAATGTTCAGCTGTGTTGTTTTCTTGTCCTCTGTATACACACAAACCCCGCGATCCGACGCATATTTAAAATTTTACTTGTAAGATTTGGAAGAAACTTGTTAATGCATTTTAAATGTTATTGAAATCGATGCAAAACTAAGGTTAATCTATATAGACAGCCCATTCGTCTTAGGTGGCACGCTACACATAATATGTAAGAGATTGAAATCTATTGCAAAAGTTTAATGAGCATTTGCTAGCACTTAGAATCATCATATACGTTTCGGGTTAGACAGTACTGTCTGATACTCCATTTCTGCTGCTTCTCCTTGGAGTTTATATTGATAAAGTTCTTTAGGAGTGCGAATATCCTCCATTCTTATCACATCTCATGCCACTTATTTCTACATTGGTCTATCTTCTCTATTATTCTCATAATACCTAGTTGCTCTCGAATTTTCTGGTTCCTTTTGTGATCCTGCAGCCGGTAACCTGCCAATGGTCTCAACAATCGCATCTCTGTACTTCAATTCTTCTTTCCATACTAGTTGTTAAAGTCCAAGTATTTATAAAATTTCAGGATCCTCTCTTTCCTTACTTTTTCAATAGAGTTCTTTTTGTTGTACGAACCATTTGTTGAATCCTTAGCATACAAATAAGAGATATCACAACAAAGAAATTGAAAAGGTGAACTTATACTTCTTTCCCAATTACAATTTTTGCTCTAAGATGCTCTTTTCCACAAAATGCTAAAACTTAAGTTTTGTTTGAGGAAATCTTGAAATTATAGGTTTTTGTCACCTCATGTAGCGCCCACACACCCCTTTGTAAATTATTCTCCGAGTGTGCCAGCAAAACCTGGTCGTCCTCGAAAAGGAGTGTATTTAAAACAACTTTTTTAAGTTTAAAATTACAAATCAACTGTTCTTGCCAGATTTTATTACGTAATATACATATATAATCACGTCATTTATATTAATCGTGATAAAGGGCACCCTTGTCTTAATCCTTGTGAGATATACCTAACTTTTGAGCCAGTTATTGCATTGCACCTTATTTTATACTAATTATTAATATATAAACTTTGTACTGCTCTTACTAAATGTTGAAGTACACCATATCTCGCCATTACAAGGCATAGTTTTGATTTAATAACTCTGTCAAACGTTTTCTCATAGTTAGCACTTAGAATTGTATTGAAGTTTACAAAATTAGGATACTTTATGTGGAGAACTTCCCAACTCTTCGCGGACATTATACAAAGAAGTTGTAATTTTATTTCCAAGAGTTAAAAGATCATTCCCAATACCGCCGAATTTTTCTACCATAAAATAAAAGTACCTGAATTCTGATGCTGTGTATGTTTATGATATTAGTTTCCTAAAGAAAGGTGAAAAATGTTCAATTTTTAAACACGATAAATAAAGCGTGTGCTTATCGGAAGAAAGTAAAAACGTCAGCTGAGACCGACTGAGATTCGCTTGTTTGCGATCTGGCCATAGTTGACGGCTGATGCAGCCGTCAGAAGGAGGTAAGTGGGCGGTCAAAGAAAGTGGGCGGCCTCGAGCAGGATGAGTTGCCAAAACGTTATGGAAATAGGAAATATTACCCATGAACCTCAGTACATCATTAATATGCGAGTGTATGCTGTTTATTATTATTTATTATTACTATTGTGATTAGTATTAAGAGTAGTAGTAGTAGTAGTAGTAGTAGTAATAGTATTTGAAACATTCTACGCGCAAAAATGGCACAATATCTCAGATATTCAGTTGTTGGAGGTATTATAACATCCGTGTTCTATACAAATTATAAAATTTATGAAAATTAATTGTAATGTTGATGGCAATAAGGGTGATACATCTGAAAAAGACAAAGAAATTCTGCGTTACATTCTCATGACTTTCTCTACTCTCTATCGTTTAGTAATGGCTATACAAACTATTCTTATTAAAGCTTACTTTTCTATCTTCATTTTAATCGAGATAAACCTATGCAGGGACAGCTGTATTACACATTTCATTGCATATACAAAGGGAATAGTGATAGCCAGATCTTTAAGAAATGAACGCTATTTATGCTGGCCTTAAAATTCTGCACTCTTTCCGTGCAGTTGCGAGAAACAACTGAATGTTGACAGGACTTAAAAAAGACAAAAACATTGATAAATGTTTACCATTAATAACAGATATCTCGGAAATGGCTTATGCCACAAAAAAGGTCATTTAAAATAAATTGTGTGTTTTAAAGAGATCTAAATTGTTTATGTGGTACGTTTTCGTCTATCACTTTAACGTTTACTAGTTATGCAACATAATATAAATTTCCTTCCGAATGAAGAGGACTTCAAAGGATAATCCCAGAAAATTTAAGATATACGTTTTATTTCTCATGTAAGTATCTTTAATATATGATATTTTAATCAAAATTGCTATAGCCATTTTTCGAAAATCAAAAAATTCGAAATGTATTCCATGTAAATATAGTTTGCAGTAGGGGATTATCTTATAAAACTCTTCGTGTCGTATCTTTGGAAGGTACTTAACATAAATACCAAGGTTGGAAAGGTAGAATCAGACGGCTGAAAAATTCACTACCATCGCCGGGATAGGAACCACGGATCTCTCGGTTTCCGTCCGGTTGCTCTAACCGTAAATGTTAAATTAATATGTATTATTATTTTGTATGAAAAAATGCTTCAAGATCTGTGTAGTAACAACGAATATTGTATTTTAGAAACATGATACTTCTGCCTTAGATAAATGTCAGAGAAGGATAAAAAAGAAATAGGCAGCTTAGGCTGCTCTACGGTATTGAATAAAAACATACTAAGTGCATTTAATAATTATAGAAAAGAAGAAAATTTGTTCATACAATTAAAAACAAAAACTGTCTGGAAGCATGCATTTTACAAAGAACTTCATGTACACTACTCACCTCTTCTTCCTGTTTTGTTTTCAAAGATGGGAAGATAATACTTGTGAGGAATATATTGTAGTAACTATATCATACCATTTTGCCAATGATTTGCTGTACGCTTGTCTCCCACTGATCTTGTACTGTATATTATGAAGAGAGAATCTATACTGGTGCACACATTAGTACATGCAGTAGGAGACTGCAACTGTTAAGTGACCCATACCAGTGTTGCTTAGGACAGAATAACAAAACTCTGATGTGTTACATTCAAATGACTTTTGAGGAAGTATTTTTAACACTTAAATAATTTCAGTCTAATTATATAATATATAAATTCAATAACAGCGTGCCTTGAAGCAATATGTGTATGTAACAATATATAAAAAGTGTATATTACAGTCATTCTATATGTTTAACTTATTGTATACATGTTCAATAATGTTATATGAATGTATTACGTAATTTAATAATGTAGCAGCTGTGAGAAATAGGTCAAAAGTTGCTAACAATGAGGTAACAATGAGGTAACCTTGAGACAATAATATGTAAGTAAGATTAACAATACTACTTATGATTCTTGGAAGCAATAATGTAATTTTAGTTAAATGAAGGTATTCTATTGGATCAGGAATAGCCAATCAGAGACTTGAAATACAGAAATTTATAAGTTTAGGCGGTTGAAATCAATTCAGTTGGTTGCAGACAGCGTTACAAACCAGACGCAAAAAGCGTCCTCAAGAAATTTAATATGTATTCGTGTGAGACGAAAATAGTTTACGTGTTAAAAAGTGCAAGCAATTAATTAAAGAATCTCACAGCTCTCTATCAGTGAAGTGTTTTAAAGTTCCATACTCTTTCAATGACATTTTGAGGAACAGATGAAAATCAATAGGACTTTAAAAGAATGGCCTCAAGCATTGAGAAATTCAGAGTATTAAGAATGGATATCTCAGAAATGGCTGATGCCACAAAAAAATTTATTTGAAATAAATTGTGTGTTTTAAAGAGTACATTATTTATTTAGTGTATTTTTGTCTATCGTTTAACATTTACAAGTTATACAAGATTATACACAATTCCTTCGGAATGAAGTAGTCTTCATGGGCTATTCCAAGAAATTCAAGATGTGTATTTTATTTGTCATGTGACTATCTTTAATATATGATATTTTAATAAAAATTATTAGAGCAAAATTTCAACAAAGTTCCATGAAAAGGGTAGCTTGGGATAGGGAATTTTCTTGAAAATCTGTGTGTCACATCTTTGGAAGGTACTGAACCTAAATACGAAGGTTGATATTTATCTGATGATTAGTTTTCGAGTTATGCATTTCTGGTAAAATATCACATTGCATTTTTAGGTGGAATGCAATACTTTCTCTACTTATAATTATGCAATAGAGAAAGTAAAAATGATTTGCATATTTCTTGATGTTATGCTACCTAATGTAAATTTATGCACGTATAAAATAATTTGATATTTTAAATACAGCAGAGAAAATTACACATTTTTATAGTTTCCATAATTTTAAAATTGTAAAAGAATTTTTACAGCCCTTTAACTTGAATGCCTTATTTAATACAATTTCATGCACATCTTATGAAAGAATACTTATTTTCCCTACTGCTTGAATGACTAAGGTGGATATGTAAAAGTTTTATATCAATTTCACCTAAAATACACATCTTAGATTCTTCTGGCTCTAGCAAATAAAAGGAGTATTTGTGCGTGTGCGTGTGCGTTTGCGTGTGCGCGCGTGCGTGTGCGTGTGCGCGTGTGCGTGCGTGCGTGTGCGTGTGAAGTTGGATAAATGTTAAAATGCTTTAAGAATGTAGGGTGAAGGCTTTTAGGATATTTTCCCCATCCCAAACAACCTTTTTACAGAAAATGTGTTAGGAGTTTTTGTTTCCTGAAAAATCATTGTAATTATTATTTTGATTGCAATAGATGTATGTATCTCAACCCCAGCAGTTAACAATGCAGTCATTCACCATCTCACTTTCCAATGCTTGGGCATGATATTTTGATAGGTTCACTAGACATCCAGAAAATCCCGGACATACCTTGGATTTGTACCTTCTGTCCAGAGTCCAAGAGGAGTTTATGAAAAATCTGGAATGTCCTACATTTTGAGGAATATAAACATTCTCTAATTTAGATTTAATTAGCAACTCAAGAAGGATAAGAATAATATTTGTTGAAAATAGTGGAATTTGCTATTTCTGTATGCAATACTAATGTTGAGAGGGTGTTTTATCACTGATATCAGCACATTAGACATCCAAAAGAAACAGGCCACTAGATTGACTCGACAAGGCTGTTGTTCTTGTAAAATATAACTTTGAACCTACATGCAAGCTTCAAAACAAGCCACACATTTCTTTATCATCATCAAAATCAGAGCCGCCCATAGAGGCGGGTATCATGGTGCAAGATTTCAGGAACATTTTTGAGGGAAATCAAAATTTTGAAGAATACAAAAGCATGGAAATAAATTAATGCACATCATATAAACAAATTCATTATAATTTGTAATCGAATGTAACTGTTAACTCAGTTTGTATCTTTAAGTTTGTTAATGTAAATGTGCAGCCCCCCCCAAAAGTAATGCTAAGTACAAGCACACTGCTGGTATAATGGGGGGTATCAAATGATAATGTTTGGAATTGTATAAAAGGAACTATAACATTATAGGTAAGTATGTAGTTGTTCAGAAGATACGTATAACATTATTAGACTTACTATATTAATCTATTCAGATAGACACAATAGGACACATTGGAATACCAAGTAATAAAATACACCGCCTGCCAAATATTTTTGTTTGTAATTTTTGCTGTAAACATTTTGATTTTTTCATTGATTTTAACTTTTCAATTATTTGTTTAAGCTTTTATTATGTACATATCACAATAACCACTATAGTATCTATAAGACAGCCCCTTTGTGAAGCTTCCCAACAACATAGAAAAGGAGCCAAATACCTAGTATAAATTAAGCTCTCAAAAAAATTGGGTGGAGAATGATTGTTTTGGGGGACATGCATCACAGCTTTGGGGGGTAGGGATGGACACATTTGATCAAAACACAACTTTAAACATTCAAGTTGCCTAGAGTGTCATGATCATATATCAAAGCCAGATGTTTTTTTATAAAATGTGTCCTTCACATAAGTTTAACTGTTAAGGTTCTTTGTTACTCTTTTTATTATACCTAGCTATGAATACCTAAGAAAACATAAACACATGTATGCATGTTTGAGTACTAATTTAGGTTTGGAGTTTAATTTTTCTACAATTAACATTTCCCTATAATATACTACATTTCAATAAAAGAATCTGGTAATCTATACTTTGATAATATGAAGTGTTTCATATTTTGGTTAGATGTTCCACGTACATTTCTATATTTTGAGAACATAGTAGACTGGTGATTTGGATGTGCCAGGTCTGTGGAGATGGTTATATGGACAGTCTAGCCAATGATAAGCCTAACCATAGTAACTGCACTTTTTTGAGGTGACACTGCGATTACAGAACGATATCTAAGAATCTTTTAGTGTTCTGTTGCCAAGTGTTTCCATTATCCTGTGACTGAAGTTGTCATTTATTCTTTTCATTGTTTATTTTATTAATTTATAAGAAACTTATTTATTTTTGTTTATTTTTTGAGAGTTGTTTTGGGGGGATATATAAGATGTTTCATTTGTATGTATTTCACATTGAGCTAGTATCCACTGTAGAAACATTTTTGGTACTGAATTATTTAATTTTCTCCATTTTAGAACAAGTAGCTGATTACTTTGTTTGTGTGTCTGGATTTGAAAATAGCCTGTATTTCCATAGCCAAGTTACATTCTTTTTGAGGGAAGGATAAATTATTTTAAGCTCTCCAACAAGTTTATAGTAGTTCTTCCAACATTTCTAAAGAAAGAAAAGAACTGACTGATCCCACAGTTCCAGCTTCATTTTCAACTGACAGGGGTCATCTGTATAGATGTATCCAGTTGTCAGATAGTTAATTTGTATTTAAAGTTAGGTAATTAATAAAAATTAAATTTTATAAAACAATGGATGTTCCACCATTGATGCATGGAAGCAAGTTCTGGATTATAGGAGAAAGATAAAAAACAGCAGAAATTAGATTTCTGTACCAGAAGAGATCTCTTTCAAAATGAAGTTATACAAGAAGAACTAGGTATATATAAAGTAAATGATAAAATTGAAGAGTTCAAGGAGAATTTAATTAGAATGAATTATGAAATACCATTGATGATACAAGAGTATAAACCACAAAGTAGAAGAGATGTTGGACACATAAAGGAAAAGGTGGAGCTGAACAAAGGAAGATTGAACAGGCAATTTGTCTACTCCATGCAGTGAAGAAGAAGAAGAAGAAGAAGAAGAAGAAGAAGAAGATGATGATGAAAAAGAGTATTCTTATTAGTCTGCTTCAATAAAGGATATTGTTTAAAACAATTCTGGATCATTTAATACTCTGTTAATAATGTGTCATATGCTGTAGCTCTTATAGTTAAGTAAATTACAATTTTGGAACCGATACAAAATGAAGTATTGCAATTAGAAAGCAATATTCAACTCAGAGAAGCTGTTTCCAAAATATTTAAGCATATTCTATAATATCAGTTTATCAGAAATAAATTTCTGAAGTTCACTACATACACATGCAACATATGTAAACAAAAATGTGTGTGTGTGTGTGTGTGTGTGTGTGTGTGTGTGTGTGTGCAATTCACATGATTTTCTCTACTAATCTTCTACAAACTATTATTACAAAAGCTTATTCTTTTATCTACTTCTTGTTAATTAGCATAAACTTTCATGTGATGTTAGAAGTGAGTCGTTACATTTTAATTCACATCAAATGGGGCTTGATGTTAACTGAGAAGTGCTTTCGAGAGACATGTTTCTCTCATCATCAGCTCCGGCCGACTGAACTCTCTATCTCACCCTTAACCTCCAAGAAGTATTTCATTAGACGATTTTTTTTGCCCTCTGCCGGGAAACATTTGGAACTTATGAAGTTCGATAAGATAGCATTACATATCTACTTTTAAGAGATTATAAATTGATATCTGTTATATAAAATGCTAATTTGCTATTAACACTGGTAAAACACTGGTCTGGTGTATAATGTTCATTACAAAGGCATTTTTTTAGGTTTTAGAATTTTTAATGGGATTTTTTTTAATTTGATATTATACTAATATACAACAATAAAATTCGGCTATTTATAGCTGTTTTATATTATAAAATTACTAATATTTTTGCAATAAAACTGTAATTTTTTTAATAATAATAATAAGCAAGATCCCTCCCCTTCTTTATCACATGCACATTTGACTGCAATCACTGGGACTCGAACTCACAACGTTTGGCTTTGAATGGATAGCCAGTCCATTTATCACTCTAACGATCACAGCTATTTGAGTCGCTTAAGTTGTGGTGCCAGTGAAAGGGATGTAAGAACTGATTTGGGAATTAGAGAAAGAGTGGTATAGGTAGCAAAATAATTATGACAATAGAGGGTTAATTGGCTGTCTCAATTAGGATTGCAAGATACATTTTTAAAATTCAAATTATGTTTTCATTACATTCATTACCTACCTTCCCTTGTACTCTTTGAGATCTATTTGCAGTTGTTTAGATATATTTATGTCCCCTTTTGTCCCTAAAGCTTTAATTTCATGGTTACATTATGATATTCTCAATAACGGATGCAAAACTCCCTAGTATAAATATATATGAAATGAGAAGGAATTGGCAGATCCTAATTTTCTGATTCTTTAACCCTCCCTGCATCCCTGGAAGCAGTGCAAACTTTATCTAAATTGCTCATATAACACTGAGTTTTAAAGCACTGCAGCTTCCTATTGGCAACTCATCTAATATGTAATATTACTTAAGCACAAATAGCAGTTGAATGTATGTCAAATTCAAATAAAACATCAATTAAGGTAGCCACAATAAATTTATTACACTTTTATGTTAAACATAATTTCAGTTGTCCAATTTTTCCCCTACAAGTGTCCTTCTTGGGTTCAATTCTTAGTCCAATTATTTTTCAATTGACTAAGAATTATAAAGATTGGTTGAGTGGTTTCCAAGACTCTTCCTCTCTCTCTTGTATTAGTATAAGCACAAAACTATTAAAGTCTTTCTATGCTTCACCAAGTTAAAATAAAGAAAACAGTATGAAAAAAAAGATAAAATAAAGTTACAACCCCTGGGGGAAGAAATAAGCCATTATAGAGAGAAATATATCTTTTAACTTTATTATGTTTAAACACTTATAAAAATTCATCATTGTATATATATAAATAATCTACAGAAAATAATGCTTAAATTACTGACATATCAATGAGATCATTAATAAGAAGTTGCTTTTTGTACCATACTAACAGGCTTATAGTACTGAGGCAGCTTTACAGTGTCTTGAAATATTTTCCCATATAATTGCATTTTATTCAGCTACAGAAATTTCTTGAAAATTCAATCCACAAACTTAATACACATGGCTATTTCTCTCCTGATTCACTTTTGGCCACTGTACTAATTTGAGGCATGAAGGATGTTGATTATAACAAAAAAACACCATTGAAAACTGTAATACTCAAAAATATAAAGGATATCAAAGAAATATTGTGTTAAACTTTTAACTCAAACTTGTTCCTTGAACTTTAGCATTAATTTGAGCTGTGTATTCATAAGGGAAATCTCTCAAGACAGCAAAGTAATAATAGTTCAGCAGTTAGCTTACATATTTTGTACTTACTTAAGTACCTATTTCCCTGAACATTATTTGTTTTTCTGCTTAAAAACACCTTTAAAACACTCTGGCGTGTCATGTCAGTTCTGCTCCAGAGATATTTTGTTTTGGACATGATTACAAAAATAAATAATCCTTAAGAATTCACATCATTCTTAGGTTCTCTAAAATATATAACATTAAAGATAAATACTCAGAGTTCATCTGTAATATCACTGACACTGCTCTTCTTTGTTTTCTGGGTTTTTCAAATACAACACCAGGTACTCTATTCCCCATGCCAGTATACAAATCAGAATCATTACTGTCTGGGAGTGGATGCAGAGAGAAAAGCTGCCTGATTCATCTCGAATAAAACCTGAAATATTAAATGTATTCAATTAGAAAGATGCAGTCATCATTGTAACAAACAATGTTTAAGGGGCAATCATAAACAATTATGTTGTCGCATTTAGGATCTAAATAATACATACTCATACAAGATAATCCTATACAAAAATATATAAATTTCAAGGTCATTATTGTTCTTACAGAATCTGTAATGCAAACCTTTATTTCTCCAAAAAGTAGATTTTAGTACTGTAAACTCGGAGCTGTAAAATGCATCTTTTTATTACTTTCTCTACTACATACAGTAAGTAGGGGAAGTATTGTATTCCACCCAAAAATTTGATACCGAGATTTCACCGGAAATACATGTTTTGAGAACCCCTGAATCCAAAAAAAGCATTTTTGGAAACATGTCCGTGTGTGTGTGTGTGTGTGTGTGGGTGGGTGGGTGGGTGGGTGGGTGGGTGGGTTGGTTGGTTGGTTGGTTGGTTGGGTGGTGTGGTGTGTGAACAACATAACTCAGAAACGAATAGTCACATAAACACCAAACTTGGTATTTAGGTTCTGTATCTTCCAGAGATACGACACGAAGGTTTTCAAGAAAATCCCCCCACCTCATACTACCCTTTACATGGAACATTTTTCGAAAATTTTAATTTTCTCAAAAATGGCTGTAACGATTTTGATTAAAATATCATATGTTTAAGATATTGTCATGAGAAATGAAATGTATATCTCGAATTTTCTGGGAATGTCTCCAAAAGTATTCTTCATTGTGAACGACTTTTGCATAACTGGTAAACCATAAGAGATAGACAAAATTTTACTACACGAAAAATGTAGATCACGTTAAAATACACAATTTATGTTATATACATTTCTTTTGTTGAATGAACCGTTTTCGAGATATTGCTTGATATTCCCTTAAATTTTCCAATATTTATACTTTTTCTCAAATTCGTTATTCATTTTTTCTATGTCCTGGACATGCAAAGAGAATGGAATACGCCATATAGCAACCAATGTTAAAAGATTTGACTATTGCTTAAAACCTACCACATTCCCCTTGCATCTACAAGAAAATTAGCAATAAGATTGATATCTCGATATCTCGATTAACATGAAGCATATGGAGAATAAGTGTTTGTAAAAATAGTTTGTACAAGAGTAGAGAAAGTCATGTGAGTGTAACACATCAGATTTTACTTTTTCTCAAATTTGTTATTCATTTTTTTAAAACTGAACTGATCGTTGCTGAATGGAATTAAGTTCACTCCTTAACATTTTGTAATATTCCCAAAGGCTGTTTTATGCAAACTACACTAACGCTTTGTGTTACATATTAACTGTTTGAGTTCATTAAAATGTTTTAATAAATTACTGGGTATTCAAATATTTTTGGGATTTAAATTATAATTGTATGCCTAGAGTGAGATTCAATAAATAAAAACAATAATTTAGTAACCACATGAAAATGGCAAATGCACCATTTTAACCAATGTTTGCAGTAGGTCTGGAGTGATCTGCTCTTCTCTTGTAGTGCTCCAAGTTCCAGGGCATCTTGTAAATACCCAGTCTTTCAAATAAGTCACCCAAAAAATATTTCATAGTCATATTCATTTAGGTTGCACTGAAGAATTTGCCTTAATAAGACAAGAAGTTTTGATACTCTACTAAATTGGTTTGTTTCAGCAACAAAAGAAGTATGAAACAGCAGAAAAACAATTTAAATGTTCGGATTAGCTTCTGAGGATGGGAACAACCGTTTCCCGAAACATGTTAAGTGAGTAAACTTAAGTGATGTTAGTGTAACAATTCCAACTCGCCTTTAAATAAATTTAAATGAACTTACTTAAGGTGAGTCGTAATGCACTAACATCACTTTTACTGAGGATGGGAACAAATGATTTCCCAAAACATGTTAAGTCAGTAAACTTAAAAGTGATGTTAGTATAACTAATTCTGACTCACCTTAAGCAAATTAAAAAACACACCACTGTTTTAGCTTCTTTTTCATATTAATTAAACAAAATTTAATTACAGGTCCTCTGATGAATGCTTGTGGTTAAGGAAAAACAGGCTGACTGAGAATGACAACATGAAGAATCCAAATACATTATTCTGATGCTTTTTTTTTTTGTTTGTTTTGTTTTGTTTTGAAAAATCAACATTATTTCCATGTGTACCTTGGCTGCTGACCCCCACAGCTCAGTCCCATATATAAGATGTAGAAATGTTGGTCCAAAATATGTTTTATTCATTAAGCCTATATTATGATATCTAGAGAAGTATCTTAATAGGTAGATCTCCTTACTGACGTTTTTACACACATGCTCAATATAGTTCTCCCAGTTTAGATGCTCGACCTTGATCCTAAATCCATATTGTTACTACTTTAGTTTACAGTTTCATTGCTTATCTTAGCAACTAGCTTTCTAGTTTGTCCGTAAGCCACAATGAAAGATATTATCTTTGTTTTGCGTATGTTGCAATTTAGATTAAGCCTTTCAAAATATTTCATTAAGCAATATGTTCTTCAAGTCCATTGATGTTTTTTTCCCAACATATAACATGCCATCATCATCATATGATGAGCACTTAGAATTTTGCATGTTTGGCGCAACATTAATATACAGTAATAGGTCTATAATATACATTTATGCTTATAATAAATGAACCATATTGAGCACCCCTCCCAACTTTCCATGGTCATCTTGCTAGTGGGAGCCAACAAAGTTATATCTCGCCGTCATGCTCAATCTTATGGTATGATCTCCTGCAAGTTGGAGTAGGCAACTGCAGTGACTACCGGCTGAGTCCTGCAACTAGTTTTCAATAGCCACTACCGAGGGCAACCAGATAGCTTGCCAGATGGTGCTTTGGAAAATGACGTAGCTGTTCACGTGGCTTTCTCTGCAGGCTTACGGCTGTGTAGCGGCCAATGAGAAGAAGAGCTTTGAGTTGGAACTCAATCGCTGCTGGAGAAGCCAGCATAGCTTGTGGCTTTGGGAGCTGCATGTTCACACGTGTTTTCAGCCTAGTACTTTTTCATCTTTTGTCGGTAAGTTTCTAAATTTATATTACAAGTTTATATTACATGCTCTTAATGTATGAAAGGTTTAGGGCAAATTGTTATTAAAAGACTTTATGTATATACAACGTAAAATTTAATTATGCAAGAAAGACAAAGAAACAAGAATAGACCTGATTTACGTGTTTTGTTAGCTGCTTGTAATCTCAGTGAAAATTCAGAATACATTAGTTTTTAATTGTTGTTCAGCTGCAAATGAATTTAGCTTTTTATTTGTACAAAGTTGATCCTTTCCTTCCTTGTATTTGCAAATGCTACTTTGGTATTTTGTTGCCAGTGTGTGGAACTACTCAGCACGTAAGATCTCTCTGGAAACACACTAGTATTTCTATACTCTACCTATGATCCACAGCATGGCAAAGTCAGTGCATAAATTACCACAGTATGTTAAATTGCACATAGGAAAGAGATTTAAACATGAACTTAAAATATACTTAATTCAAAAATGTACATATAGGATAGATGAATTGTGCTAATTATTGTACACATAGGTAAAAGAACTAAAATATTAGTATTAAAATTTTGGAAAAAGGCAAAACAGAACATACTGTAATTTATTTGTTGTTGTAAGAACAAAGTATCCTTGGGTTATGCATTATTTAACTCGCTTATTACCCATAGGAATACAATAATTTTTCTGATTATTGGATACAATCCAAAATTAAATTCAAAATTACATGCAAAGGGGTGTGTACAATAAAGGGTATGGCCCTTAAGCTCTGTACTGTTTTCCCAACATCAGCTGCACCACACACATTGTTTTAAACATGTTTATTTGCTTATTTAACCATTTTCTAATGAATAGGTTTCCAGTATAGAAATATAAGTATAAACATGCTATTCTTTTCTGAGTTGTCACACATACCTCTTTCTTTTTCTCTTGCATTATTTTCAAATTCAGAACAGAGTACTAGTTGTGTCACTTTATTTGAAAGTATTTAGACACTTTTGGCACACATTAACACATATGCAATACTGAGTACTGACTGGTACTGAGTAAGTATTGACTCAGTTTATTAGACATCTGATCATGCATGCAATTTACAACTTCAATTATCCAGAATACTCCAAAATATTTGAAGAAGTGACGGTGTAGCAGCAATATGTCACATAACATAAGAAAAACGTAAGACAACTTTGAAAAAAAAAGACATATGCAAAAGCAGCTTTGTCAGTAAATGAATGCTTATGATTTTAAGCTTATTACTCTTGTTGACCTGTGTACTTAATGTAATTTGATAATGTAGAATGTATGACAATGTCCGAAACTTGTATGAAGTCTATGGACAGTAAATAAATAAATGTTTTAACTGAAAAAGATAAATAGTGGTCATAAAATAATATAAATAATGTGTAGATAAATACTTAAAAATATGAATTAAATAATTGGAGAGTTCAGCAGCATCACAAAGTTTCTTGCACATACTCAAGGTGCCTAGTAACCAACTTCTGGTCATAGTATTATTTTGTGTTATATACATACAAATCTTACCACTCAGAAAAATCTATTATGGTGCTTTAAGATTTAAAATAGTTTATAATCGTATAACTCACCGATTGTAAGTCATAAGCATACACTTATGGTAAAATATTAATACTCTAAATCAAACTGCAATGATTTACTAATTCCTGATGAATGCTGATTGATCAAATTATGACTTCAAAAATAAAGAAAGAGAGAGAGAGAGAGAGAGAGAGAGAGAGAGAGAGAGAGAGAGAGGGAAAGAACAGAGTATTCAGGTACCTTGAAGTTTTCTAGCAGCAACACTAGCATACTTACAGCAAATGTAAGCTGGCAGGGAAAATAAATTAAAACATTTTTCATCACTTTTAGTCTGTGATCACTTTTTGCCATTTCTCTTTCATTTATCAAGATATCTAATGAGGATTCATTTTATTAGCAGTGCTGTTAAGTGGTGTCAAGAAATTACCTATGAGAGGCCCAAAAACGACAATGAAAAGTCCCTTGGCAACCATGTGAAGCCCAAAAGCAGCAGGAAGTTTCTCCAAAGTGCAGTGTTCAGAGATAGTAAGTGTGAAATTGATGAGAGTTGCACCTCGAAAAAAGCCATTTGTCACCAATGTAATCATTAATGCCGTATATTCTGTTTGTTCCGCTAATGCTGCAACAAAACAAACAATTCATTATGAATAGACTTTTGTTCCTTGTCCATGTTATTTAAAGCACAAAGTCAAAAATTTCAATTTATCAGAGTGCATAAAGACACACAAAATGGACTTTATTATCAAAGAAATTTACTTTTCAGTGGTAAAGGTTTGATAGTGTGACTATTGAAACAATAATCCAACAGCCATTCAAGACATTCATTCTTGTTTCTTCTAAAAATTAAGAATGTGTTTTATCGTAACTAGAACATTCATTAGGTAATGAGCTTCCAGTCCATAGAAAATGTTTGAAAGTTGAAGAGATTTATGCAAGGGTATTGCAACATCAATATATTTAGGTATTTGCTTTGTGGCACTATTTAAACTCTGCTACCTTGTATGCAGAGTTTGGGTTGGCAGCTCCAAGTTATCACCACAGCATGTTGGCAATACCACATCAACCTTACATGGCATGTCTCCCCCTCCCTTCTGACCGTGCTGGTCAACCCTTGCCTAATTTTTGTGGAGAGAGAGTTACTCCATCCTTTGGCAAGAACACAACACATTGCTGGCCTTCAGCCAGCTTTATCTACTTACATCACAATGAGTGAGACCAGCCTATTCATATTTAGTGTTTACTAGTTTGTTAATGTATTCTACTCTTAACTTAATAACACAGACTGACTTTTAATACACCTCTTATTAGGAAATGGTCTACTGTGTTATTTTCCAAATTCTAAATTCTGCTTTCATAAGGCAATTATGGTGATTATTTGAATCCTTTGTAATGTCTGAGCTGTATAACAGCCAATTATTTAATTAGGGAAAATTCAAGGCAAATGTAAATTCAACTTTATATTTTATAAAGAAGTGGAGTTGAATGTTACGTAAGCTAATGTACATGAAGTTAATTCACACTAGTTTCAAATTTTAACTGTTCTTGCAACTGAGTTGATAATTAAAGTGTGAATGTATTATATTCACTTTGCCATGAGTGATTAGTTGCTTATGTATTTACATGCGTGTTAACATTGTAAATTTAATTGTCTTATAATCTTGTAACCACCTGGCTTAAGAGGAGACAATATGGCATGAAATGGTTATTAACATATTCAGAACTTACAGTACCTATCAACTTCGTCATTGCATTCTCATCTGTAAATAGCACACAGTCATTTTAAGACTTTTAATTGTTTGGTGTTGATTCTACAGATCACAGAACATATATATACTGGTAACTAAATTGTATTTATAATCATTTGTTGAATAATTATTACTTAAAGCAATCTTACTTTCTTGTCTTTTACCTTCCCCTTTTGATCCTGAATTTTATATATGCCTCTCCCGCGGTAGGATTTCATCCAAAACTCCACCACCTAGGAAAGTTAGGGGAAGACGCTTAGGTGATTTCCAAAGGCCTTGTCAAGTGATTTATGTAATTTGCCAAGGAGGTGGTGCAGCTTCAGAAATTTACAGAAACTGATATCATAGTATGTGCAAAAAAATACAATTTTGATAGACGTTAGCTGTCTTACCCAGCATTGTAGTGATACATTCTATAAGTGAAGGGTTGAATATAAGGAATGGGGTTATTTTTAAAGTAGGCTGTAATTTGTATTACCTAAAGCATAAGGTTCAAATTTTTTTCTGGATTGGTCAAAAAGAGACATTTTGTAGATAAGGGGTTAACAAATATGAATATGGGTAGGTTTCTGAAGTTGTGTGCTACCTACCCTATAATTTTTGCCAAGCCCCATAGACCAAGTGCACAAATTTCTGCCCTGGTTGACCAAGCAGTATAGTTTTATCTATAAGGGATTGAAAATACAGTAAGGGTAGCTTTTAAAAATGTTGAGTACTTTTGAAAGTTGTAATATAACTTATGATTTTTGTCAAGTCCTATTATATAAATTGTGCAATATTCTGAGCATATGATTTAAACAGTACAACTTTCTAAATAATGGGTTGAAAATATGGTAGGGGTAAATTTTTAGAGTTGTAAAGTAGCATATTAAGTTTCTTTGGGTCCTAATTCATCAAGATAAGCCAAAGAATATTGATTTTTATGTTAAGGGTTGAAAATAGGGATTTAATGTAAAGGTAGCTTATCATTTTTATCAGTTTTTACAATTCAGATGCATCCAGTTTTGTCAAAATCATACCAAAAATATTATTTGATAAAGCTTCAGTCAAATATGAGGGAAATATAGTGGTATGAATGATACATAATCCCCCTAAAATAACTCAGTTTTAAAATATTTTAAGCCTCCCCCATTTACCCCTTTGGCTCAAAGTCATTAACAGTTTATAAAAATCTGCCATATTTGCAATAAGATGCCAAAAGTAGCCTCTCATATATCCGTATTCAGTGAAATGGGATTCAAATTTGGTGATAATATGAAAAAGAAGCCCATAACCCCCAGTTTTCAAAATTTTGGAAAGATTATATAGCCTGTAACCATTTTTTTTCAATGGTGAAAGAATTATGAAAACCGGTTGAGTGGTTTTTGAGATTACCGTACACACACACACACACACACACACGCACACGCACGCGCACACGCACACACGCACACGCGCACGCGCACACGCGCACGCGCACACACGCACGCGCACACACACACACGCACGCGCACACACACAGATACACAAATTTTCTCTCTTTACAATATTGGTATAAATAATATGCCTACATTGTTATAGTATATATCACAGCAGCTCAGAATGGTTTAAATGAGACCTGCATATGCACATTAGCTGTAAATCAACATGTAAAAATAATGTAAAAGTTACCCTGCTTCGTAAATTTTAATTTTGAGGTATTAGGAGAGAGAAGTTAGGTTTCATGCTAGGGGACAATGTAAAGGTGCATAAGTGTAGTGCATTGGCTCTGTAAACTGAAAATCTTTGCCTTTGCATTGAATTTTTCAAATTTGATTAAATTTTTTAAGCCAATACTGTCATTTTTGCCTATAATAGATACATTTGGCTGGTATGTATTGAGTACCCATGCAAGTATACATGACAGCTGACAGTTTTGTCCTGTGATGTTCGTCATGATCCTATGATCTTGGGAGTGATGGGAAAGTTAAGAATAACACTTGAGGATTCTTAATGATGGTTTAATAGAAGCAGTAGGTAAGGTTGGGACTAGGTAAGGTTGCCAGACGGGTGCCATGGTCAGGGTGCTTTGTCAGTCGTAGCAGTTGTTCTCACCTTCTCATGTCTCAGGCCAGATGTCAGGTGAAGGACATTTGCTTGTCCATGCTAAGCCTGGCTTGTGACACTATTCTCTACACTTCTCAAAGAGTGTTGCTTGGGTTTTGTATTTCGCATCCTTAGTCTGTAAAGTCTGGTCCTTGTTTTCATATAACATATTTACATACAGTTCTTAACATAAATTTAGATATTAATTCCTGTTTTACAGCTTGAGTATGACCAGGGAACAGAGAGGACGCTTCGCACCTTGACCCAAAGTGGATCTTTTGTGCTTACCACACCCAGGAAGATGGATGAGGTGAAGGAACTGCAGGAGGCTACAGGCCACATGCAGGCTGGCCAACAGAGATGCACAGAGGTCCTAATGATTCCAAGCTTGATGACCCAGTCACACCAGTGGGCTGCTCAGGAAGGCTTCCCTCAGGTAGGGAGAACTTAACCCACCTGAAGCAGCTCAAGGAAGGCCACCATTTGGCAGCACCAAGCAAGGAGAACTTTCCAATGAGCAAGTATCTGCACCATCTGTCTTGACACCAGTTGACACTGGACAGCCCCTAAATCTATCTGAAACATGAAAGGGGAAGCAAAGTCATAGGAAATGAAGGAAAGGAAATTATGGTAGAAGAGAAACCACACCAACATTCGTCTTGCAAACTAGAGAAAACCATGAAAAAACCAGGGTCAGAGTGGCCAGCCCCAGGATTCAAACCCAGGACCTCCCGAATGCAAGCCTCACATGTTACCACTGAGGTATCTCACTCACTTTCATAAGAGCTTACAAAAGCAGTCATTACCAGCAATTCAACTATCATAACCTGTACACTCTAAATGTACTACCATACCTGTCTAATTAGCTTAGCTGCATAACATTTATACAGAAGTAATGTTACTTACCAGATCGTGATATACCAAGAAATACAGATGCTAGAGCAAATAAAGTCCTTCGACTAATATTAATTCTGTCACAAATGGGTGGAAGAACTAGTCGAGCTGCAATATCTGAAACAGCTGTCATTGAAAGAAAAAATGCAATGTCTTGTTTTGAGTAACCCAGATTGTCTAAGAAAAAAGGCACAATCATCTTGAAGTTCAGCTCTGCTACATAGAATATGGATAGACCAAAGAGAATGTTCAGGTATATGACATCCTTTAGTAGGTCCAGGTCCATGAAGTTCACCACACGACGCCAGTAAGTGTCCTGACGTTTCAGAGGTGGTGCTATCAATATAACTGTAGGCATCTTCTCTTCCATTTCCTTTACCATTTCATCAATTTTGCTAATTTCACTACTTAGGGCAGGGCTGCTCTTGTTTCTTAAACTTTTCATCACTAATCCACTTGAAACTTCATCTTCTTCATCACTTTCAAGTGGCTGAAACAGATATAATGTACATTATACTGAAAATATAAATACCTGCTTAGGAATTACAAATACTGATGATGGTAGAAATTTAACAGAAAGGGTTACACACCTTTAACTTAGGACTATTTTTTCTTATGTGTGTGAGAATAGGTGGTTTTAATTTTTCCAGAGGAGAGGCTTTTGTTTCATTTTACTTACATTATGCTTCCTCGAAACTAATGCATTACCCTTTTCAAAACTGATAATTATCCTCCTCAAAAATTATCCATTACCCTCCCCAAAATAATCCATTACCCTTTTCAAAACTGATACATTATCCTTCCCAAAAATGATCCACTACCCTTCCCAAAACCAAACATCACCCTCCTCAAAGCTGGCCCATTACCATCCCCAAAACTGATTCGTTACCCTTCCCAAAACTGATCTTTTTTTTCTTATTCTTTCTATTATCCTTGCCAAAAGAGTAAAATTTGAGTTTTATTTTTGCTTTAAATATTGAGGAATGTCTAAGAAGAGGAACGTTTGCAATATCAACTCATAATGTATATTGTGGGTTAAAAAGGCTACAAAATAAATCAAGCTTAAAGGTATATATACAGTGCAAAAGCTTGACAATTAAAAAATACTTTCACCAATAAACTTCAGGCAGTGGAAATGGACTTAAAGGTGAGAGCAACAAAAATACAAAGAAAAAAGATCAAATAAGTAATGTTTAGAAAGACAAAGAATGCAGATTAATGAAAACACTGTAGAGGATGCATCAACAAAACAACTAACATGGTACAGGCATGTAATGAAAGAATGAAGATTAACCTGGATGACATATGAATGGATTCAAGAAAAGGAAAACAATGAAAACCAGTAACAGTGCAGGAAAAAGGCATTCTAAAGCAACGAAGAAAAGATGCTTGTGAAAAGGAAAATGGCTAGACAGAAGAGATTTAATTTATCTTGCAAGAAATTTATAAGTGATTGTATGTATTTAGTTGTCCAAAGATGTTTACACATTGTAAACTAACTGAATAAATAAATATCATAATTAATCCAAAAACATTGTGAAGTCAAACACAGTGAAGCAAATATACCTTAAAATAAAATTATTGAGGAGTCAACTGCATACTTATTCTTTAACTTAGAACATGTTTTCCAAACTAATCATATGTATCACAGCCACTTTTTGACAAAAAGCAAGAATGACTCTACAATTAACTCCTCAGTAATCTGGGTGTAAACTATCATTATTGTCATCATCGTTATCATTAGCTATAGCTTCTGCATAGAGACTGAATTCAATATCAAGCAATGTCAGATTTAGCTTAAACAAGTTATTTTCAAACTGTTGCAACATGAATATAACAGCTGACACGTAATAGCTAAAGGTTAAACAAGTGTATTAAGCAACATTTGACCAATGGTAAATGGATTCTTACAAGTTTTCATTTTATTGACCATTGTACTAGTCCTTTTAGTCATGTGTTTGTACATCCAGGATTGATATTAGGAATGAAAAAATATTTTTCATTGCCATTAAAAAAACTTTGCCATAGAGTTAAGCTTAAGGTTGCTTATTTATTTATTGAGGGTATGTACAACTGAAAATCCTGTTTTCAAAAGTTTTCAGTCTCCTTTAGGGGAAGATTTAATCGCAAGTTAATCTATCAAAAAGTCACAATGCTTTTAAATTTAATTCCCATATCTTTTTTTAGTTTTCAAGTTGTTGCATTTCAAAAACGAATTTTATGGAGATATGTTAATGTTCAGCATGATGAAATTAAAAAATAGCTTTTCTTATAAATGTTGATGTCACCTGCTTGTAGCACATAACCAAAATTATAACATAATTTTTTGCACAGCCTTAACTCAAGAGAAAATAAATGTTAAAAACTATCATGGTATACTTCCAATTTTTTAAACCTCATTGTTATTTTAAAGCAATAGCTGTAAACCATTCCACTGTAGAAAGCTGTATCTAATAATTCTAATTGTTTGAATTTCTGTAAGCATATGAAATTTCAAGGTTATTTGAATGAAAACTTCATCACATTGTATATTCTGAATGTAGAAAGCTGAGCAAAAGGAGATGCCAAAAAAATCAATTTTAAATTGAAAAAGAAAGTTTGATTTAAGTTGTCACCTTACAATAAATAGGAATATATTTTTGAAATTATATACCTTTAATTGTTTGTGGTGTACACACATGAAAAGTACATTTCTAATTTCAGTGGGTTAGGGTTATTAAGAGCAAGCTAAAATTTAGAGAGACATTAATTCTACTATACTTACAGCATGAATATGGAAGGTGCTACCAGTGAAGTCCATGCTAGAAATATTGGAAATAACAGATTCTTTGCGCCGACGTGCTGCAGACATACTGCTCGCTGAGACTATTCGGGGTAAATGCTGTGCTGAGCGTTTTCTTCCACCTTTCTCCACATCAGTTTCTCCTGACACAGGTGGAGTCACTTCAATTTTTGGTGAAAGAAGAGGAGATTGTGCACTTTCCAAAAGTTGTGGTTCTTTCTCTACCATTTCCTCCTGTAACCATTGTTTTCAAAATACAACTAGAATATCAAGCCATTTATTACAAGTTTAGGTTACACCGAAAACAATAGAAAGCTTTTAGTTTTTGCTCGATCATAAAGCTTTCCTTTTTAAATGTTTCCATTGCTTCTGCAGAGGTCATTCACAATAAAAATATAACCATAAATATGACATAAATGCAAATCTTGTTATCATTTTATTAAATGTAATAATGATCCCTTTAACTTACATAGCAGATGCTCCCCATATGTGAATGTAAAATCTTACAAACTCAAAACTTCTCATTTCTGGTAAAGTCAGTTAATAATGCATTGAAAACAAAAACTCATTAGAAACTGCTTAAAAGTTAAATTAAATTAAAATATTCAAAGAAGCAAAATATCTGGGTTAGTGCAAAAAATAACATTATTTCAGCTACTATATCATTGTATACCAAAACACATTACTATATAAAAGTAAGCAGCAAGGTTTTAAGTTAACAATGCATTTGCTGAATGTGCATTTACATATCACAGTAACAGCATGCTTTTTTTTATTATTATTATTATTATTATTATCTTCTTTCCTTTTTCTTCCTCTGCCATTTCCCATGGTAGGTAGAGCAAGTATTACATTCCTCAAAAATTACATATCAAAATTGCACAAGAAATACATGTTTTGATACCCCCTGAAGCGAAGATAAAGCATTCTTATTAAAAAGTTGTGTGTGAGGGGGAGAAGGGGAGGGAGAGTAAGAGAGAGAGAACAGCATAACTCAAAAACAACAAGTTGGAGAAATACAAATTTGGTATTAAGTTCAACATCTTCTGAGGATGTAACACAAAGATTTGCCCCAAACTACTCTTAAATGAAATATTTTCATTCATTTAGGTTTCCTCAAAATTAGCTGTAATGCTTTTGATTAAACCATGGTATGTTTTAAGGTAATTGCATTTATAATAAAATGCACATCTTAAATTGTCATTAAATAGCCTGTGAAGTCTTCTTCATTCTGAACTAAATTTGTATAACTTTATATAACCAGTAAACTACAGGAAATAGATAAAAGTTTAATACTCAAATGTTACAAGAGGGTTTTGGCTTTCTGTTCAGAATGTCATGGAGTAAAAAGTTGTTACTATTTTTGTTGTTACTGTCAGAAAATGCATTTGTTTCCTTCCAAGAACATGAATGCTCACAGTTTAGCAACTAATAGGATAGAGGTCATAGTGAAACAAAAAAAAAACAATAGTATTGTGCTTATAATTACTTTAATATTTGTATTTGATACTTATTGACATTTTGTTCAAATACTGCAGGATTTAGTATTAAAATATCTGAACAAATGTTATTCTAATTCTACAGATTATACAGTAAATTTTCTGAATGCCAAAATCTTTCAATACCCCTTATGTAAGAAAACTTTGATGTATTTTTCTGCACGTTATGATCAAGTTCATTATTACTGTATGCAAAATAATTATATGAAAATAAAAAAATGTGTATGATGTAACATCAGAAGCTACTTACTGATGCTTATGATTAACAACTGAGAAGATTATTTCTTTGTATGGGTTACAAACTATGTGCCATTTCCAAAATGTTGAAATTGCTATTTCAGGAGTTGGGAGTATTCATACTCACCAGTTTTGCCCATATTGCATTGAATATTTATGTAAAGGTTTTCTGTACTATGAGTAAACTCTGAATCCTCTGGTATTAAATAACTACAGGACCAAAGAGAATGTACAAAATGTTTAACATTTCATCCACTGTGATTTATCTAAAATTACTGCTCTTTTCTGATAATTCTTTTAGTTTTAAAAGCTACTTACATGCATCTCCAAAATTTGTTAGATTCTCAGAGGGAGGGTAGTAAATCAGAATATAATCCACTGAAGAAAAGATAAAAGCAGAAGAATGTATTTGTAATATAGGAAAAGTTTAGAAGACTTTGTTGTGAAATTTACAACACAGTGATTATGCAGCTTCAATCGAGCATTGTTTCATTAGCAGTATTATCCATTATCCTTTTTAGAACTTTTAGATTGCAGTAAATTTAAGCTTAAGAAACACTTTCCTAAGAGTGTCCAGAGCAACTGTTTTTGCAATTAAAAAGAATGTATAGTAAATTATTTGATTTTGTGAAAACTGAATTCAGGACCCTTTATGCTTCAGATCATTTTAAAGGAAAGAATCTTGGAGATAGCTGCAGGTTTTTAACTTCAAATAGATTTCATAACGGTTTGCAAGAAAACAATAAATTGCGTGAGCTATTCAGGACAATTCCTTCAATACATCATGAGTTGAACATTTTCGTCATTGCAAGGAACAAAAAGTTTCCAAAGGAGCACTTAAAGAGAAGAACATTGTCCTGCAATGGCCATGATGTCAATAGAAAGGGATCTTCTATCAGCAATGAAAATCAGCTCTTCATTCTTTGACAGATGGGCAAGTTCTGCAGAAAGACTGGGAAGGTGGAATTTGAAGTAGTATATTCTTTTGTAGTTGGAAACTGCTTCATGTTTATCTGCCCCACGTTTGGGAGCCAAATTTGTCGCGGTCTTCATGTTATCTTTTTGCTGAGCGCCTGTTATTGTATTACTAGTTTGAATTTTGGGTTCTTTGTCCTCCAGCTAGCTATTATTACTACTCAGTCGAGCATATCTCTTAAACAGGGTGTGTAAACGGAAAGGACTTATTACTGAAAGATAACACTGATAAAAGAATTTGTTTTTACACTTTTATTGCCGTCACACTTTATTCATTTCACATAATTATTCTTGATACACGCCCGACTGAAACTGTTATATTTTTTTATGTTACTATAATCACTTATTTGCTGCACATTATTAATTCACGTATTTCACATTTATAACTAACTTTACGATGCAAGAGATTCTGTTAAACTGTGCAACGTGTAACCCGCAAATGATTCTGATGAACTAAGCGATGTATAACCTTTGTATGATTCTGTTGGACTGCACGACGTATTACCCGCGAATGCTTCTGTTGGACTGAACGACGTGTAATGCGTGAATGATTCTGTTGGACTGAATGTTACCCGTCTCTGGCTTTAGCTTTTTATACTCCCTCACCCGATATGCCTAAAGATTATAATTGAGCTACTATTGGTTAATAAAACGCGCCAACATTAGCGTCTATTTTTATATCCAATCAAAATTACGAACACATATGCTCTAGGGAAGATATTCCCTCCATTTCTACAGAAAAGCGCACTAATCTGACGTCATTTGCTTGCCTCTTCTAATTAATAAACAACTCACCCCCTCGCTACATTTTGCCCGATCTTATTGTCAGTTTCAATGAGGCCGTGTAAACTTATTTCCTAACAATGCTTATAATTAACAAACATCTCAAATCAATGTCATACAATAATGCTTATTTACACTACAATCACTCTGGCATTTACATTGTTGTGATATAAAATACTGCCACAACTTTTCAAGCATTGGAAGAGTCCAAGTGCTGTAATTTAACTTTTAAGCAGACAACAGCAAACTGTGTGGTTTAAAATGTTAGAAATTGCTTTTCCTGCCTCTAATTGTTATACTTAGTACATAGATATATTTTTTTAAGTTTGGATGTTTATTTATTATGGAGTGCTGCTAAATTTGTGGAATTTGCATTTTGTAAATACAATACTATGAATTGAATTAGACCAAATAAGCGACAGTGCATAACAACTTATGAATGCAAATGTGTTTTATATAATTATGTAATGAGGCCGAGAATCTTATAGTATTATATTTACTCATCAGTAACATTAAAAGAATTTAAATAAAATAAAACAAACAAAGGAAAACGTTAAGACGTTTGCTTACTGAAATATTTTTATGTTGCATGCCCTTACTGAAATATCAGCATACATCACTGAATATAACATGTGTTGATAATTTATACCCACTTTCATGAGTACTAGAGGATTTTTGTACATTACCAGCTAATCACTAGAACTTTACAAAAATAATTTATAAGGGATAAAAGGAGAATAATTAAATCTTTTAGATGGATCATCTAAATCCTTTTGCAATAAAGAAAAGTTGAAGGTTGAAGAAATCAAATTAATTACATTATCGTTCGAGGTTTAGAAAGCCAACCATGTATTGTGGGATAAGCCAGCAGTCTTTTATATAAAATGGAATGGAGATAAAAATACTTACACCATTTTTCTCTTCACTTTCACTTTGCTCCTCTGGCTTCAGGTGCCACTTGACTGGTTGTAGCAACATTGAGCCAACTGTAGCATTCAGTGCTACTCCTCCAAGAATGAGTACAGCACCTTGGAAATTATATGCTTCAAGAAGTAGTTGGACTGCCTGTGGCATAAGCATCATACCCACCCCGGTTCCAGCCATACTCAAGCCAATAGCTTGTCCTCTATATTTGACAAAATAATGATTTAAGGCCACAAATGTAGAGGACCAAGCTAAGCCAACACCTAAACCTACAACAACAAAATTTTAATTTCATATAGCATAAGTATATGAGAATTAATTATTAAAGTTGCTGTTACTTCTGGATCACTTTTATACTCATCATGCAGATATTTATCTAACCTTGTTGTACTCATTATACTATATTAGATATACATATTGTTGTTATTTACATTCATATTATATACTTCTGAAGAACAACATAATGTCTCACTAATGTAAAAACAGAGTTTCTTAAGGAGTGGTGTACTGATACAGGAAGAGTGAAAATTTTATTAGATTTATTTCATGTAATTATTAGAAAGGGTTATGTACCTAAACGATGGAGGGAAGCTATCATCCATCCTATATATAAAGGCAAGGGTAATGTCCATAAATCTAATAACTACAGAGGTATTGCATTATTACCTAATATAGGAAAACTTTTTGTGGGCATTTTGGCAGCTAGACTACAATTTTGGGTTGAAGAATATAATATCCTTTCGGAATTCCAGATGGGCTTTCGCAAGGGAAGGAGAACAATTGATAATTTATTTATTATAAAGATATTAGCAGACAAATATTTAAAAGAAAAAAGGGGTAAATTGTATATGGCTTTTGTAGACTTAGAGAAAGCTTATGACCGAATTGAGCTACAACTTTTGTGGCATAAATTGGTATGTAAGGGAGTAAGTCAGCAATTGGTGAATATCCTTAAAGCACTATATTTTGAGAACACCTTCTGTGTAAGGGTGGAGATAGGCTGTGTAACAAGAGAAAATCAACAAAAGAAAGACCTCAGGCAAGGATGTAAGTTAAGCCCAGTTTTATTTAATTTATACATAGATGATGTCTTACTAGAAATTGGAAGGAATAATAACTGTGCACCAGCAATTAACAACATCCAAATCTCAGGACTTCTTTTTGCAGATGACCTAGTGGTAGGATCTATTACAGTAAGTGGTTTAAAACAATCATTACAAGCAATTGATTTATACTGTAAAGAATGGAGGTTAAAAGTGAATCAAGAGAAAACACAGATTGTGGTATTCAAAAAGGGGGGAAAATTAAGCAAATATGAAAAGTGGAAGGGAGAGAATAAAGATTACAGGGTGGTGCGTGACTGTATTTATTAAGAGTAAAAATAGATGGAGGTAATAAATAGGAGAAACAAAAGAAGTTTGCATTGGCAAAAGGTAAAAGTGCGATGGCAGCAATTAGAAGCGACAAATATAGAGTATGGTCATCGCAGCCTTCGGATCCCCAAGCGGCGACCTTTGTGCAGTAGCCAAACACTTGTTCCCTACCCTCCCTAACCGCAAGCACCATAAAATCTTAGTGACATCCATGTGCATATGCGCGTTGTTGCCAAAATTAAAAATAGTATTTAAAAGCAAAACTTTGCAGGTGATTTCCACATGTACAGAATACAATCATGCAGTTTGTCTGCTTGCTTTACACACAAAATAACTATGTAAATAACTATGAATCGCATAGTAATTACATTTAAGTTGCAAACGCTTTAAAATATAACTGAACTAATGAATGATCTGAACTAATATACTGCGCTACAAGAATAGAAATGCATGTTAACATATCCGAGAGAAACTTAGAAACATGTTCCGAATAAACTATACATTGTTGGACTATCATTAAATAATTAAAATACATAAATATTAATTTATTTTGAAAGGAACTCTTACTCCCAAATCAAAGCATCATTTTTGATTATGCTGTGCGCGGAGCTATGGTAAAAAGTTTTTTATCACTTGTATCACAACAATGTTTTATTAATATAAAGCTAATACAAGAAGTTGTGTATTGTTTAAGGTGTAAGATTTACAAGCATGACATCTTCTGTTTACTTAAATGAATAGCTTTATTATAAAATGCAGGATAAGTAAAAATACGAAGGCAAAAGAAAGAAAATAAAAAAAAAAATCTTATGTATTATATTCACAAGATTATCTCTACTCACTCTTCTACAGACTACTTTCACAAAAGCTTATTCTATCTACTTCTTAAATAATAAGATAAAATTTCATTGCACATATCGTTGTAAATATAAGGATACATAGGCTAAAGCGATAGTCAGATTTTTAAAATACAGATGACTATATGATGACTTTGAAATTCCATGCTCTTAGCATGACCACGAGGAAAATACAAACAGAGACTTCCAACTTGTATTTCAAAATTCAAACCAACAACAAAAAATTTCTCGGAAATGGTTAACACAATTTGACCTAAAATTTGTCCTTTACCGAGATTGCATTTTACGCAGAGTAAGATTTTGTCTCTCTCTTAGAATTTACCAGTAATACAACAAGTTGAGAACGAGGAAAATTTTACAAGTTATTCCCAGAATATAAAATTCATGATACAAATTTTATTTTTCCTGCAAATATCTTAAACTTGCGGTATTTTACTAAAAATCGTTAAGCTGTTTTTGAGAAATTCAAAACAATAACAAACATTTTTCCACATAAAAGGTTCTTTTCTACATGTTCTTGAACATTACACATAAAAATCTGGCTTTGCTTATTCAGTTTTTGTAGCCCTTTTCTTCGTGGTCTTGGCATTACTGATATTCGGCAGAGGGTCACTTGCTGGTGCGACCGGAGGGGCATCAACTTGGTTCGTTTCCCAAGGTCTCCACATCTTAATTAAACTATTAAACGCTAATAACTATTAAACACTGCTAAACTTACAAAACTGCACTAAGTAAAACACTATATAACTTCTCTGAAGAAGTAATATAGAAGCTTAGCTGAACATGGAAGAAAAGCACGAGCGAACAGTCACAGCTGCTAAAACCGGCAACAACGCTTTGCTTTGGTGGAGCTGGAGAAAGGACCACGTGTTGTGTTTAAGGGATGGGAAGACCCTACTAATCGTTTACTGATGGGTTTATGGTCAGGCTTCAAAGCTTTCCGTTCGCTTTGAAGCCGGTTGGGGAAAGGATGCCCGGGACTAGTATACCTAATATATATGTGAAATGGCTGGAAAAAGTTTATGAAATGGTTGTGGAGGCAAAAATAATGTATGGTATAGAAATATGGGGATTAGATAGAGGATGGGAAAGTATAGATGAGGTACACAGGATGTTTTGTAGAGAAATACTAGGGCTACGGAAGTCAATTGTAAGACAGGTAGCACAATTATAGATGGGAAGGTTGGCAACTAAGGGGAAGATAATGGAAAGAGCTTTGAAATTTTGGTTCAGAACTTTAAATCTAGGAAAAAGTAATGTGTTAACAATGTATTGAATACCAAGAGAATA
Organism: Deroplatys truncata; assembly: GCA_030765065.1. NCBI lineage: Eukaryota > Metazoa > Arthropoda > Insecta > Mantodea > Mantidae > Deroplatys > Deroplatys truncata. Next base: position 85,445,715 of record CM060976.1, on the reverse strand, counting down.
GCTTAATGAATGATGGATAGGTAAGTAATTTATGGAACATTTTGGAGAAAAATAGGTTAGGAGACATGTGGAGAAGTAGAGAAAATAATGTGAAAAATCTTTGGAAAAAGGTGAGGAAAAGACTGGAAGATATAGAAATACAAATCATGTTCAGTGAGATTGCCAAAAAGAGCTCATTAGTTTGTTATAGGCCAATGAAAAATACATAGGGTAGGGATAAATATATAGACATAGTAAATAAAGAAGAGAGAGAATCTATTGCATGGGTAAGAACCAGAGCATGGAGGCTAAGAGGGTTAAAACAGGGTATTCTTCAGAACCAATGTCCGATATGTGGTGGTAATGAAGACATTGAACACAGTATTTAAGTGCCAAGGAACAAAAAATTGGAGAAAATAATTTTTTAATAAGAAGTGGTTGAAGGGGAATAGAAATACACTTATGATCAAAATGATGTGCAAGTACACTAGAAGCATTGGACAGTTTTTGTGTAAAGTAAAAAATAAATGGCTTTGGGCAGTGGATAGAGAAAAGTAAGAGGTAGCATATCTTACTTTGAAAGGAATACTATAGTGAATGTGTGATGGTTAAGTAATCAATATGTGAAAAGTGAAAAACAAGTGGAAATGGGACGTGAAAAAACTAAAAAGAAAACAAGATAATTTATTGACAAGAAATTGTAAAATGTAAATAATCTGTAGTGATTGTCTACAGAATGCGTTGACGGGAAATTTTAAAGTGCAAATAAACTGTAGTGATTGGCTACTGAATGAGTGGCCAGGTTCAAAGTGCAGTAGACAATCAAATTGTAAAACTCTTAGCACAATAAATGAATTCAGTAGTAAGTAGTAAATTAAGTAGTAAGGTGCACCTTAGCAACTGAAATGTTGACACATTACAAATCAAATTGGCATGCTTTGCTCAGTAAAAAAGCATTAAATGTAATATCCAACATTAATAAACCCCACCAGTGAAGAACTACTTAATACTTTTGTTTTAAGTTCCATTTATACCCCATCTTTAACTATAATGGTCTTATTGATGGCCTTTCCTATGGAACACATTATTGCCTATAGGCAATGGTATTAACTCGTATTTGCTTGTCGTTGGAATTATGATAAACTTTGGATTTTATTAATTATACCACATACACATTCATATTTCAACACTCTGGGGAGGATAGGGAAAAATCTGGGATAGAAAACAATTTGACACTCCCTAGTCAAGAATCAAATCCGGGACCCCTTGCACAGCAGGCAGGTGCTCTACCGACTGAGCTATGAGGCCAGCTGTTACTCCCTCTTGGAGTTGCTTATTTTTATTTCTTCCCCTTATATTTTAACATTCAGCTGTATATATAATGGGAAGTATGATGTATCCATTATTTACTTGTATATCTTGTTACCTTTTTATCCATATTTTCTGCAATTTGCTTCACATTTCTTTTAACCATTTTAATCTTATCTTTCGTAGATATTTTCCTGCTTTCTCCATATATTTATTTGATCTTGAACTAAAAATATTCCTAACTTTTAACTCTATCAGTAAATTTTTCCATTTCTCTAGTATTAAATTCTCCCTTCTTTTATCTGCATCATTACCTTCCAGAAAATAATGCCATTTATCATGCATTCTATTACACTCCTTCCCTCGTTCTTCTCCCTGTTAGACCACTTAAATTCATTATACCTGTCCTCGCCCATACATACACCTTTCTGGCCTCTGGCGTCTTGTTGCATACTTCGGTTTATTTCTCTTTTCCACATTCTATTTTCGCCATTTTCTCCTGTACAACCAAGCACTGTTTTAGTATATCATTTTCCTCTAATAGCTTTATTCTGAACCAATATTTGATTACCCTTTCTGTCATTTTGCCTTCTGCTCACACTCTCTCTAGTAATCATTTTTATTACAGGGTATAGGGTATACAACAGAAGAGAACACCTTGCACATTGTGATCTATGGGAGATCTATTGCAGCTATCATCCCCAGCAGAAAGGGATAAAGCTAGCGGCTGAGATACTCTTGTTTATAAATGTATGCTTATTGTTGAACAGCTGCTGTGCATGGGATGTTTTGAGATAATCATCAATAAGGATCATATCCAAAATGGCCAGCTCCTGGTGCTTCATTCGTCACCAGTTTCATAACAACAAATCTCCAGAAAGTCACTAGAATTTAACCATGATTTGTAGTCCTGTCTTATTTTCAAATATCTTATTCATTTTTTAAGATTTTGACGCCCCTAAAACATGCCACCCTGGGCACTAGCAGAGCTCAATCTCCCCTTGAACCGACCTGTGTCCAACTTGGGTGCAGAATGATTTATTACATCAAGCTTTACCTTGCATCCTTAGGTATCTTATTCTAAGCAATATTGATTGTGAAGCATCCATTATGAACTACCTATTAATAGAATGTTTAAGCTGAAAAAATACCTATATGGTAGATTTCCGGTTTTTTTAATATGTCTAATCATGAATCTTGATCTTGTATGAACTTTATACTGATTGCATACATGGACCATTCAGCAATTAATGGCAACAATGTATGTGGCGCTATCAGCAGTAAATGATGCAAGCTGATAACTATGAGAAAGAAGAGCATCTGATGTGTGTTATCTGTGAGCTTGATGATAGTAATCTTATTCATAAGATATTTGTTGTGAGTTTAATTTGTCGACTGTTATCTGTAGTGCTCTAAAATGTTTAGTAAATATGAACAAAGTTGCTTCATTAAAATTCAGATTGCAAGAGGCAAGAATGCTCGACTATGCCATGCAGCATTACTGGAAGCTTGTGTAGAGACACTTTACCACATCAAACCTTGGCTAAGTGGGTGCATGCATTTCACAGAGTTAGGGATGTTCATCAAAAACGTGGAGCTGGCAGACCGCAATCAGCAAATGAAATGTACATGTGAAGGCTGTTAGAGCATTGCTGAAAGAACACCATTGTTGGACTTGTATTGAATTAGTAAGGGAAGTTGGAAATGCTCCTGGTACGATTCTTTATAAACTTAAGAAGAAGTTAAAGATGAGGAAAATCTGCGCTCATGGGTTCCACACAATCTTGAAGAGAAAAACATGTGGCAGAGAATGGAATCAGTGACATTGCACTTAGAATGTTATGGACATGAAGGTGAGCGTTTCCTCCAGCGTATCATAACTTTATATGAAACCTGGGTTTGATGCAACCAACCAAAATTGAAGAGACAATCAAATAGCACAATGATTCCCCACAGCCAAAAAAGTAACATAAAGAACAGGATCCACTTTGTCATGTTCATAGCTGCTTAAGATTTTGATGCTGTCCTTGTCACTTATTCAGTTCCTGTGGAAAATCGTGTGAATGGTGCATATTACACTTACCTACTTTCTGGAACATCATTTACGACCAGCTGTGGATTTTAAACGTCCAAATCTCCTGAATTCTTATCATACTGTGCTACATGATGGTGCTCGCTCTCACATAGCTGCTCTGTGGTTAATTTATTTTGCAGATGGAACTGGGAAATTCTGGAGTTTCCTCTATACTCCCCAGAATGAGCCTATGTGATTTTGACCTTCTCACAGAAAATGAAACTCTACTTGGAGGAGTTTGCTTTAGAACCAAACGGACAATTAAAGCAGCAGTAGAGCAGTCTGTTCGAAGATTAGTACAAAAAGATGCTGTGGATGGCATCTGTCATCTCCCTGAAGTGTGGAGGCAGTTTATTCATATTGGAGAAAATTACTTCTGAGCACAGCAACACTGTGACTGTTCCAAAAATGTTTTCTTTCTTGTTAATTCAAATGCTACCACTAAGTATTGAATGACCCATGTAGAAGATAAACAAGAAAATTTATTATTCTCATTTAGGAGACAGTATTTCTTGCATGTATTTCTGCTATGTTGGGATACCATAAATAAAATTATTTCAATAGATTTTTATTCCAAAAAAAAACAGTTACTTTCAAATGAGTTGCCTCAAGACAGTACATATTTCATTACTAAGCCAAAATTGAGGCTCAAAATGGGCTGGAGTAAGGACAGTCAAAGCTTTAAAAAAAGGGTCACTATGCGATAGCCTTGAAGTTCTATACTCTTTGTGTGATCATAAGAGAGGAAGAAGAAAATGAGAGAGACTTAACACTTGAAAAAATTATAACATATTTGAAAGTTCAAAGCAATAATAAAGAATACCTTGGAAACAAAATATTATGAAGTATTTGAAACTTCAAAGAAGTAATAAAGAATATCTTGGAGGTGGTAAGTGCGACAAAAAATAGTTTGACATAAATTGTGTGTTTTAACAAGATCTACATTTCTTATGCAATAGGTTTTTGTCCTTTCCTTATGGTTTACAAGTTATACAAAATTCATTCAGTATTTAAAGGACTTCACAGACAGAAATTTCAAGATACACGTTTAATTTTTCACACAAATATCATAAACATATGGTAATTGAATCAAAATCATTACAGCCTTATTTGAGAAACTAAAAAAATACTGAACTAAAGTGTTTTCATGTAAATGGTAATTTGGGGTGGAGGGATTGTTCTTGAAAATCTCTGTGTCACATCCTTGGAAGATGTTGAGCGACTTCCCATTTTGGTGTTTAACACATTTTTCATTTATGGGTTATGCTGTTGATAGACAACAGACAGTGAGACAGACCAATCTATGCATGCATGCGCATACACACACACAGACCTTTCGCTTTTAAAAAAATGTTTGTTTATACTAAAAGAACCTAAAAATATGTATTTCTGAAAAGACTCTATATCAAATCTTTGAGTTGAACAATGAATACAATCCATCTTACTATAGGTAAGTAGGGAAAGGAAAACAATTGCATGTGTATTTACAGGTAGACGTCAAGGAGTTAAATCTGGTTGTTAGACATAACAGACATTCATGTCTTTTGAAGTTCTTTAAACAGAAAAAATGAATACTGAATCTGCCATGCAAATACATGAGTTTCCAATTTAAGTTCACATAAATATAAAGAAAAATTCATAAACAAACAATACTAATTATAAAATATATGACAAAATAAAAAGAAATGAAAAAGAAAATTAACATTATTTTTTATCATAAAAGGGAGTTTATAAAGTATGCATTCTTATGCAGAATACTCTTCTTAATAATTTGAATACATCTAATGGTAAACCCTCCAAAACCACTCTTTAAGAATATCTGAAATATGCAAAAAGGCCTCATCATCTTTATTAGAAACATCAGTTAAAACCTCAAATGGAAAGTTCAAGGTGAGGATACCAGTACAGGTAAACTTGAGACACTGATGTAATTGCTCCTCACTCAGCAGAAGTAAAAGATTAGTATGGTTCAAAATGGATATACCTGTAGCAAGGAGATGGTACCTGCTTTACTCAAATGGCTGCAATTCAAAATATTATATATTCAGTTTCACTTAGGAATTCATAATGGGAATTCCCAAACAGTGTATATGAGGAAGTTGTTATGCAAAACAGTAAGAACTTGGAATTAGTGAAAGTGTTAGTTTTTCCACTTATTATGCCTATCTCTAGTGATAACACCTTACACTACAGATAAAGTGGTCAGCAATATATTCCAACAAGGAACAGTGAGAATTCCCATTTACTCATTTTATAGAAGATAAATAGCACTTATTGCTGTTGAATGCATTTTATATAACCAGAGTTTTGTTGTTTTATTATTAACGATAAACATAAAAATGTTTTAGAACTTCAAGTACAAGTATCTGTATGTTTCACAATAAGGTCGACGATTTAAACCTATAAATTTGTTTGCAAATGTTTACAAATTCCTCCTTTTCTCTGAAAGTCTTTATTTGTACAATAAACATGAAATATAAGTATTTTAAAAATTAGCCACAAAACTTGCATGTTGCCAATATAAAGGTAGACAAAGCACTCTTGACTGTCATCAAATGCAGACAGTGATTCTTTTCACACTATAATTTAGTAGTTACTGACAAGATCTTTAATGGTCTGAAAACATTGTTACTTTTTGTATGTTGCAATTTGGTGTCATGGAACAAATGGGATAAATAATATTTGACTAAATACAATATTTAATTTAATATTTCCACCAAACAATACCTATCCTTTCAAAATAACTTACATCTTTGATGAATCTTGCATTAACTACTGCTGGTATTAGTAATTCAATTTTGTGGATAATACAATAATTTTCTGTTGTGGAAGATAAATTAACCTTTTTTGCCCAAATGAAAGTCAGTTATTATATGAACAACACATCTTTTGTTTTTACTTTTGTTATGGAATTATCCTGAAATTTTGTTGCATTATTAACACAAAAATTTAAAAAGAAATTCTAAATTCTTTAAAAAAATTATCACCAATAAAACCTGTCCTTCTATGTAACACATTGTCTGTAAATTCTTTACATGATATTTAATAATGAAAACTGCAGTGAAGCAATTAATCATATACAGCTTTCTGATGTCAGGTGAGTTGTTTGCCACCGTCTGTAGACTGTATTTATTTCAGTTAGTGTTATGAGTCTAAGCTTATAAACTGAAGTATAATGCATTTGAATACGTGATAAATATATGCATCATATATGCATATGAACTAGCCCAGGAAATCTTTCTCATCAAGGATCTACAGACAAGAATACCACTACTGTGCACAGAAAACACAGAAAAACAATTGCAGGAATGGAGGAAGAAGAGAGATGACATTCCACTAGACTTCTATGGCATAGATGTAATGATTGACCAAAATTGGACTAAAGCCAACCAAAAACTAAGGCATCTGATGATAAAAATGGCAATACATAGGTTTCACAATAAAATATGCAGGAATTCATCTTACCATGACCCCAATGAGAAATGCATGTGCTCATTGTGTAGAGAGTTCTGTGAAAAATACCATATAACAAAGTACAAAAACCACCATCTTGTGTGATTATGCCAAAACTAAGTATACCAACCAAACTTAACTAGGCACTTTCGTGTGCTTTTTTGCTGTTATCATCAGCATTAGTATCATCATCATCATCTTCATTAAACATATCCAACACAGTGCACAAATTAGAAAAATGGCAATAATTAAAGGTAATTAACATCACTTACCTCCAACAAAACTATACGTAAGAAGTATGTGTGCCATGCTGACAGCTGGTGTTGTAAGAAGTAGACCAAAGGCACTCAGAATGGAACCCACAATTGCTACCTTACGGTATGAGTATCTTTTGATAAGTGGTCCAACAAACAGTCCTGTAATAACATTATGTGTGAGATAAATCCAAATTTTTTGTGTTTTTCAAAATAAAATAATGCAGGCAAGGTTTGTATCTAGTTTATATATAAATACATTATTGCTTTTAATATTCCGTTTGGAAAATTTGTTGAATTGCAAAGCATGTCAAGTTTTGTGTCTGTTTATGATATATTCTGTTTACAAACATAGGTCTCTTAAGAACATTTATTTTCTGTTTCTATACTAAAGCTATCAATAAGATGGTTTGTGGTGATTAAGATACAGTCCCAATCTTCACAAGCTGTTCTATTACTACATTATGCCATATTTAGAATACGAAAATTTGGCACCATTGTTGCAGATAGTGTTACATACAGGAATTAATGCCTTGCTGTAGTGTTATTGGATGTACGACACAAAAAACAAATACTAAAAATAGAGTACCTTTCATATCCCTGCACAAAAGAAAGGAAAAGGCAAGTCTGCCATGCATTATAAGAACTGGTATTTTAGCTGTAATTGCTCTTCTCATTAGAGAAGATAGGCACATTTGATAGTGTATAATTATAACAAAAAACTCAGGACACAAAGTTGGGAGTTAACATAATTTTAGCAAATGAAAATGCTTCACCTTGGTGCAAATAGGGAAGCAATGGGAGAAAATTAACTATAAGCAACGGCAGCTCTTTAAACCTTAGCAGCAGGTCATTATTTACCAGGCTGGTTGCCCAAGAAGAGCCCTATAAAAGGAAATTTCAATCAATGGTATGTCATGAAAATATGCTTCCTCCAAGTACACATTTAAACTCCCAAGATGAAATGAAGCGAAGGTACCTAAATTGTATTATATCCTCTGCCACATGTGATAATAACAAATTATTTATTGAAATGTTCTCCTCTATTTTAAAATTCTGTAACCTACATTTAAATGAAGGAAGTGAAAATTCACGTAATATGCTCATGATGAGTAGCAAGCAAAATGTAATTGTATGCAATATTAACCCAGCAGGAGTTATATAAAAGATTTATAACATATATGTTGTAACTAAATGAGCAGTTTCAAACATGCTGAAGGGCTTTAAGGATATATAATGTATTACAGACCATAACACACATTAGCCTCTGTAGTTTTCAAAAACTTCAACTGAAAAGAAAATGTACCTAGTAAGAAAGCCATAAAATAGAGAAACTCCATTGCTCCATACTTTATGAAGATGTATTACATGGTGGGCAGCTTTATCTTCAGACATTAATGACAGGAATAACATGACAATATAACCTCATTAAATTAAGAAAGCAAGCAAAAGGAAATGCAAAAGCATAATGTTTATCACAATTTTGACATGAATTATTGTAGTAAACGTAACTTGGTTAACAAAATGCAAAAACATACTTGCTGAGAAGCAGTCAGCAGTGTGATATCATACACATTTCAAGCTTTAAGAGTGTAACTTGGAAAATATTAGTTGTGGCATGCATTTCATATACATCATGCTGTTTAGAGCAGATAATTTCTGAAAGCGACTATTTTATTCAGTGCCACTTTGAGTAACATAACCATTATGTTGTATCATATTATTGCATATAACTCTTTCAATTAAGTAAATTCATAATAATCTTCATTCATTTCAAAGAAAATTCCTGTGTCCACTGTGTCTGTTGTTAGATTTTGTTTTTGTTTTAATCACAGATTTTATATTTCATGGCTACATACCACGCCATTAATTACCTTAAAGCAGCAGCAGTATCTACCAGCAAAAGTGTTGCCTAAAAATAAATATGCATGAATGCTACTGCAGCAAAGCTACACTTTATGCAAAAATTGAGCATAGTAGTTATATCATGCACTGCAGTTTGCAGTGGAGATTTAAACTCAGCATTCATGGTGTGCTTCAAAACAATCAACATCTTATGAGATTTCCAATTTCATAGTGAATGTCATTTACTAAAACTTCAGGGGTTTTCAGCTGCACCAATGCAATAAAATTTGAGCTTTCAGCCATGAGTCAAGAGACTGATGAAGGTCATGGAACTGAAGTTTTAATATCAACACCTTATTAATGTGCATAGCATACACAAACCTTTTAGTTTCTCTCGGTATTGTCATTCAGTTATAAAATAGCTTACTGGACTGAAAAATAAAACTTAGAAACTCTCAAACTCTTTCAATAGTTGATTAAATAATATAGATGTTAACTAAATAAAAAAGAAAATAAAAATTTTTGTTGATACTTCCTTTTTACTTTAAATGCATATTTGCAACTTCATTGCAGTGCTATAAAATCCCATAAACATCTATGCCTGCTAATTTCCATTTATTTTATGTGAACCCAGAGTCTCCTACAAAATCTTCATGCACATGAAAAGCCACAGCCTAGCAAGTTGCAGCCCAAGGAAGGCATCCCATTAGTCACAAAGAATAAATAATTTGTGCAATAATAGGAAAGTAGCAACGTATGAGAAGGACAGAAAGCAAGAAATAGTATATCCAGTCTTCAGATATTTTATTGTGCAGGCCCTTCTGGACTTGGTAAAGCTCTGGATCTTCTGACACATATCCAACCTGCCCATGAATATGTGTACCTGCCCATAGTACTTCAACAAGGATTCAAACCTAGCTAACCTTTGATTTAGGAATCCTGGCCAGTGATGTTTAATGTTATAGCTACCTGAGTTACAAATTCAAGAAAAGGTTAGTAACACATTCTAAAGGCAGAAATAGGCAGTTACAATATACTTCAACTTTGAAAAAAGGATACAATAAACAGAAAAGTGAAGTATACAAAATTTAAAGAAATGAACTCCTGAGATTGGATAGAACAGGAATAAGGAATGTAGTTGCATTAATTCCTGAACATGGTCACTTCAGGAAACATCTACATAAAACAGGACTCTACCAGGATGAACCTATTTGTAGAATGTGCAAAGAGGATGAGGAAACTGCCTTGCATATCCTCTGATTGTCCATTTCTGGCAAGAAAGAGACTTACTCTTTCTATAATCAGAGAAGATATAAGAAATGATGGTGACATTGGAACCAAGATACTGCAACTTGCTCGGGGAACAGGTTTTGGAAAACAATGAAGACATCCTTTCCAACGGGGCTGCACAATAAGCCTTTTAGACTGACATGCAGGAGGTCGACAAAAAACTCCAACAAACTCTATCTATCTAAAGAAATGAAAAGACTTCAGGAACCTGGTCTGGGCTTGTAGAAATTTCCTTCTAAATACACTCTTGATCCACATTGGTGCAACTTAAGAAGACCTTCATATGGGAGCTTGCAGTAAATATTTGAACAAATTAGGAATTCAAAAAAGTAGGTTTGTTAAGAAATCCTTGATTTCATTTGCAATAAAGACCAACAGTTAAAATTAATCTGGTTATATCAAGTTGGGAAATTCCTATTTCTTGAAATTGAGGTAAAAAGGTTAAGAAGTATCCTGAAAGTTGCTATAAGTACCAAGAATTTAGTGGAAAGCAATTAGTCATTCAAAGTAATGTATCCATGTAATATTGATGTCTTCTTCTTTATCTGTTTACCCTCCTCTTATGTAGGACTTACACCCCCCAGGACTTACAGGCGGGTGCCTGGGGTCAGAGGCCCGTCGAGGAGCAGACACTCATGGATCAGACAGAATATCCAGGATGGGTGATCAGCCCGATGCCTGGTATGGGATGAAGGAAGTAGATGAAACGAAATGATGGTGAAATGGATGAAAGGAAATGTGATGATGGAGCAGTTGGTGGAATGAATGGCGGGGGAAACCGGAGAACCCGGAGAAAACCCGCCCAGACGCCGCTTTGTCCACCACAAATCCCACATGCAGGTCCCTGGGATTGAACCCGGGCCGCCTCGGTGAGAGGCGAGCGGTCTAAACACTCGGCCACGGCGCCGCCTAATACTGATGTCCCATATTGTAACTCACTATAATTCTGGATATGGAATCTCTTAGAGAGCACAGCCTTAAATAGTAAAGCAGTTTGAATTATCTCAAGCGAAAGGTCATATCTTAACACTCTGGAATTCTGGCTATGGAATGTCTTAGAGAGCAAGTCTTGCCTTAAACAGTTTGAGTGATCTAAGTATAAGATTACAGGAGAGATGTCTCTGCATGATAAGAACAAACTGAACTATCAGCCTAAGATCATGCAATAGCTTAAGGGTCAACCATTTCATGCAACAAGGAGACTGCCATCTATACCACTGGGCCAATTGCTGGGAGACTGCAGCATAGCATGAAGATGATGACAAAGATTATGGGAGTTAAAATGTTAAGTTTACATGTCAATAGTTTAAATGCTTTAGTTAGAGATTGATGTAAATAGGTGAGAGGAGCTCTTATACTATAAGTAGAGAACACTGTAAGTTTCAATTAGAGTTTAGATATGACTAGGCCCTTGCTCTGTAAAAAATTCAATGATATAACTATTATGCACTCTAAATACAGAAATCCCAAATTATTCAGCCAAGTTGAAAACTTTGGCTCTCTAATTAGGGAAAAAAGACCTTTTCATCAGGAGAGAAAGAAACAGAAATTAAGAAAAGCAGTGGACTATGAGGAAAATAAACTGATTGAGTTTTCGAATCCACACCTTGCATATGGAATGTTTTTAATGAAGGGTACAAAACAGAAAACAAGAGTAATGAAATCTGGGTTTTCCACTACTCATGAGAATATGAGGACCAGAAAATAATTAGATGTTGGTATGATAATAAGGGTTAAAAATGTTTCAGTAAACAAGCTAGATCTTTTATTTAAACAACACCGTATTTTCTGTAGAAGGCAAACAGATTTTGCATAAGTCTTTCTATTAGCATTCTGTTTTGTTATAATGCTTATGCTTAAATTATCTCATAGTTCAAATTACTTCTAATATTTAAATATAATCATACATTAAAAAGTCAAGACCTGAATAGCTAAGCAGAGCAACAGATTGCTTGAAAGAAAAGAATTAATCCTGCAGATAATGGGTGATTTAAGATGATAAGATAATCAACATTATAAACTTATCAGTCAACTGATTAAACACTTTTATTAGGCTTTTGTTAATTCCAATATCTTTATGGTTAATTCTTTCTCGCAGAACAATTCTATAAAACCATGATGCTTTTTACTTTCTCTACTACGTATAGTATGTAGGGGAAGTATTGCATTCCACCCAAAAATTCGATACCGAGATTTCGCCGGAAATACATGTTTTGATACCTCCTGAATCCAAAAAAAAGCATTTTTGGAAACATGTCCGTGTGTGTGTCTGTGTGTGTGTGTGTGTGTGTGTGTGTGTGTGTGTCTGTGAACAGCGTAACTCAAAAACTAACAGTCGGATAAACACCAAACTTGGTATTTACGTTCAGTATCTTCCAGAGATGCGACACGAAGATTTTCAAGAAAATCCCCCCACCCCAGACTACCCTTTACATGGAACATTTTTCGAAAATTTTAATTTTCTCAAAAATGGCTATAACGATTTTGATGAAAATATCATATGTTTAAGATAATGTCATGAGAAATGAAATGTATATCTCGAATTTTCTGGGAATGTCTCCAAAAGTATTCTTCATTGTGAACGACTTTTGCATAACTGGTAAACCATAAGAGATAGACAAAATAGTACTACACAAAAAATGTAGATCGCGTTAAAATACACAATTTATGTCATATACATTTTTTTGTTGAGTGAACCGTTTTCGAGATATTGCTTGTTATTTCCTTAAATTTTCCAATACTTATACTTTTTCTCAAATTCGTTATTCATTTTTTTATGTCCTGGACATGCAAAGAGAATGGAATGCGCCACATAGCAACCAGCGATAAAATATTTGACTCGCTTAAAAGCTACCATATTCCCCTTGCATCTACAAGAAACTTAGCAATAAGTTTGACATCTCGATATCTCGAGTAACATGAAGCATATGGAGAATAGGCGTTTGTAAAAATATATTGTACAAGAGTAGAGAAAGTCATGTGAGTGTAACACATCAGAATTTTTTATATCTGGCCTTATGTGTTAACAGCCACTTTTCATTTGATATACATAATTGTAACCACAATGAATTATCTATGCATAATTATGTACGCATAATTTCCAGAATATATGTACTCTTACTACCACTAATAACTACTCCAGCACCACCTTTACCTGTTATTATTGTGATTATTATGATTATTATCATCATCATTGTTATAAGTAGTATTATGATTATCATTGTTGTCTATAATGTATTTTATCGTTATTTATTTGATGCTAATTTTTACACTGTCTATTATTATTCACTGTTGTTGATAAGGACTTCATTGTGGACCACGGACTCGTGGTGCCGTGAACCAAGTATTAAACCTGCAAATACTACAAATTGTAAAACATTTCAAATTATTAGTAATTATGATATGAGTAGTAAATTGAAACTATTCAATGTAAAATTCCAGGTTAACAATAAAATATATCATGCTTTTGTTCGTACTTTTAAAATATGCTGTCTTGTTTATAAAGGAATGGACATGCTCACTTAAGATTTCTGTCACTTTTTATCATTCCCAAGTTCCTGCATTTTCTGGTATTTTATTTATTCCCCTGATTCTCCCACAACATTAGTAACCATGATTGCTTAAGTCCTCGTTTTCATCTGATTTATCAAAATGGATCCCCTTCAAAACATGCCTGGTACATGGAAAACGGTACAAATTAATAGCACGTGATATACGAGAGATACATTTGTGACCAAATACACTGGTGCACAAAACCTAAGGACGAGATGGGTAAAGTAACATAACAAATGAACTACTTGGTGGAAGTAGATGAAGGTGCGGAAGCATGTTGCCAGAGATCTCTCACACGTACACAGAAAGCTGGACGTCACATGGCGTGAGTGTAGCAGGCCTAAAGTGCCAAATGGGTCTGGACCCGCAACACGGGACAGTTGACGAAACAGGACAAGACGGTGGCAATTAGGAGCTGCTACGGTGCACTGTAGACGTGCTCTTCATTGCAACATGGCCCGTAGACACCATTTGGGTGATTTCACACGGGGAAGAATCATCGGGAACCTGGCAGAAGGACGAAGTGTGGCGAGTGTTGCTCAGGAGTTTGGAATTGCTCACAGCATTGTTTCAGGTGCATGGGGGACCTTCCAAACCACAGCACTGCTGTCCCAAGGAAAGGTGATGGTCGACCACGCTCAACTACAGCAGCAGATGACCGCTACATGTGCAACAGGCAAGGAGGGATCCATTCCAAACAGCGGGTGCAATTGCAACCACATTTAACAGGACAGCTAGGTACGCAATTTCACGATACACAGTGGCACGGCGACTACACAGAGGTGGTCTCTGTGCCCAAGGGCCAGTACGTTGTGTTCCATTGACATCCGACATCGGCGACACCGTTTGCGATGGTCCCAAAAGCATCAAAATTGGACCAACGAGGAATGGGGTCTTGGATTAGAGCAGATTCAGTCTAAGTAGTGATTCTCAACGTATCCTCATCTGGCGAGAGGTAGGAACATGTAATGAACTGAGGAACATCCTTGAACATGATCGTTTTGGTGGTCCGGGTGTTATGGTTTGGGGAAGCATAATGTTGCAAGACTGTACGCTCACTGGTCAACGTTGTTGTGATGCTGTACACCTTCATTATGTGCGTCTTTTCAGGAGTGCAGTCGGCCCTGACTTCATTTTTACGGATGACAATGCGCGACCGCATCGAACAGCGCAGGTGGAGGATCTCTTGAAATGAGAGGATATTCGGCGAATGGACTGGTCTGCCCGTTCCCCGATTTAAATCCCATCGAACACATGTTAGATGCTTTGGGGAGATGCATTGCAGTACATCCACATGCACCAACGACCATCCAACAGTTGTCAACAGCGCTGATAGAGGAATGGAACGCCCTACCACAAGAACTACTTATCAACTTTGTGGCCAGCATGGGAGCACTATGCAGAGCATGTATTGCTGTACGTGGTGATCATACACCCTTTTAAGCACCATGTATCTGTTTCTGTAAATCTAGAGAGCCATCATATGTCGTATTGACTTTAATGTAGCTTATGGTCTATAAATAAAAGTGGCATTTCTGTTCGTCTCATTGCATATTTCGTTTAATTGCCTACTGTAGAATACCGTAGCAGTTCCCTCTAGGTATGATTCAAGTTTCATCGCGCTATGTTACTTGGCGGTGTTACAGCATGCGAAGATTACTTTCGTCCTTAGGTTTTGCACACCAGTGTACAATTAATTATCGCTCATTTAAAATCATGTTACAAGACGCTTATTCTCTCTCTCTCTCTCTCTCTGCAGCAACGTCTCTCAGTACATTACATCTAATTTGGCTATAAACACAATGATGAGCCGATTCTTCTATAAATTACTCTTGCAGTTTCTCCAAGCTCTCATCGTCATGTAAATGGTCCTGATAGCCACGAAACTAGTAGAGCGGTTAAGCGAAGCTATAATCTCTCAGTATGTAAACATTCCATCTCTCGTGAGACTTAAAAGTTCCCCTAGCTATGACTGTCGCTGTGTAAATGAAGCAGGAGAGGCCAAATATTTTATGCAGAATTATAATCGGGACCGAACAAGTTTGAGGCGTGTATACTAATACGGCACTAGCAAAAAGAGCAGCGGTGCGACGTCTCATACGGGCAGTACAGCTTACTGCTTGTAAAACTCGAAACGCAATATTATATACGCGCATGCGTATTTCTTGTTATAGAAAGCAGCAAGTTGCAGAGTTAAAAAGTGGGGTTCTTCTGAACAAGAACAAAAGCAAAAATAATATTTTTACACCCAGTGGTTCGAATTTTATGTGTTATTAATTTATAGCTATCTTTCTGATATTTAAACAAAGACTTCTAGTTATACATATGCTGCATACTTGCTGCCTAAAGTAAGTTCGTATTTTGTTAATGTCCATTGGTCATTATGTTTCCACAATTTGATGAACCAAAATGTATCTATGTGATTTTCACAAAATAACGCCTGCTCCGAATATGTTGCAAATTGCTAAGAGATGTATTCAAAGCTCCCAGTTCAAGAAATATTCCTATGACAGTATCTTCCTCCAAGTTGAAGCAATTAAGATTTAGAGGACAATAACGAAAACCAAAATGAGTAGTAAAGGGTTGCAGACTGTGTTGTGAGTTAAACTTCGATGTAATATGTGTTCAGTTCTTTCAGCGATAGATTCTGTTGTAGTTGACAATTACCACAAATGCCGAAATGGAGTAAAGTTTGGCAACGAGGCGGTTGCACCGTATTTGTTCTCGCGAAACGTCAGGAGTTTTGACCGTAGGGCAAGTGTGGCGAAAACGACTTCCTTCCGCGAGTCACCAAATATGCAACACGCACTGCAACACTCAGCAGCATGTGAAAATCAAACGGACGGTTACAGAGAGGGAACGTGCGCCTGCGAGTCAAAATGACTCGCGAGTCACGTTTTCGCCACCTCTGCCGTAGGGTATAAATGCACAAGAAGTGAACCAGAAGAATTCATCAACCCATCTTTATCAACGGTAAGACCGCATTAAACAGCTAGGTATAAGGTGATTTTACATTCCGGCCGGCTGAACCTGGATTGCTGGAGAAGAGACCAGTTCACTTATCAGTTCAGGCGAGGTCACTGCTGTTCGACGACGCGCTACCGCTAGAAATGCAAGCGATTTTACGCGTTTCAGCCACTGAGAAGGAGGAAACGCCAGTCAGGTTGCACTTCAGTTTGAACCCCGTATAAAACAGGACGAGGGCGCTGCGCATGGACTCCAAAACATAGAATATTCAGACAAAACAAGGCTTCCCAGGAATAATTTAATTACACCTATTGGCCTGGAATTACTTTTAGTTACATTCATTAGTCAATTCATGAAGAATGAACAAATCTTATTCTGTGCTCTTTCAGTGATATATCGGTTTGATATACCACCAAATAAAATATGCAACTTTACTTACCTGAGAAGTTCACTGTTGCGTCCAGGGTGCTCATTATCAACGAAGCACCGGTGGTTGCAACTCCCAAATCTCTCAAAGTGTCGCCGAAAAGCAACCCAAAAGACGGTTCTATGGATCTTGTTGCTAACTGTAAAGACAGCGAGAAAGAAAAACGTGGAAGGTGAGTAAGTACATATAAATCATACGGACTAAAGGAAAGTCATGTGATCCAAAGTGGAGTTTCTGGAAAACATACTTTGTCGTCATTCAACAGTATACTTTAGTGGTTGGGTTTTGAGAAACATCTTGGTTCCGTTGATACAAAACCTGATAAAATTATGGAACTCAACACAATTAAAAATAAAACAGTTTCTTTCATTTTAAAGCTTGAATATGGCAGAGTTGTAGAGCCTTAAAAAGTATCCAGTACACACCTAATCAGTAGAAAACAAAAACGCTACGGCCGAAATCTTACTGCCATTTCCCTATATAAGAAATAGCATTCTACCAAATGTCTTCAGTTAACACATAGCACAGAATTTCAAGAGCTATAACATGTGCTACACTAAATAATGCCACGATGGAAGAGTGTTACAATTTAGAAACTGTTTTCTCGGACATCCCGAGTTACACATAAATGTCCCGGTTTTTAATTGAGAAACGAAAATATAAGATATTTTCTGATTTTTACTTTCTCTACTACGTAGAGTAAGTAGGGAAAGTATTGTATTCCAACCAAAAACTCGATACCGAGATTTCACCGGAAATACATGTTTTGAGATCCCCTGAATCCAAAAAAGCATTTATGGAAACATGTCCGTGTGTGTCTGTGTGTGTGTGTGTGTGTGTGTGTGTGTGTGTGTGTGTGTGTCTGTGTGTCTGTCTGTGAACAGCATAACTCAGAAACGAACAGTCGGATAAACACCAAACTTGGTATTTCGGTTCAGTATTTTCCAGAGATGCGACACGAAGGTTTTCAAGAAAATCCCCCACCCCAGAGTACCCTTTACATGGAACATTTTTCGAAAATTTTAATTTTCTCAAAAATGGCTCCAACGCTTTTGATTAAAATATCATATGTTTAAGACATTTTCATGACAAATAACATGTATATCTTGAATTTTCTGGGAATGTCTCCAAAAGTATTCTTCATTGTGAACGACTTTTGGTAAACTGGTAAACCATAAGAGATAAACAAAATTTTACTACACAAACGATGTAGATCGCGTTTAAATACACCATTTATGTCATATACATTTTTGTTGTTGAGTGAACCATTTTCGAGATATTGCTTGTTATTCCCTTAAATGTTTCAATACTTATTTTCTCAAATGGGAATTCGTTATTCATTTTTACTTTCTCTACTACGTATAGTAAGTAGGGGAAGTATTGAATTCCCCAAAAATTCGATACCGAGATTTCACCGGAAATACATGTTTTGAGATCCCCTGAATCCAAAAAAAACATTTTTGGAAACATGTCCGTGTGTGTGTGTGTGTCTGTGTGTCTGTCTGTTTGTTTGTCTGTGTGTCTGTCTGTCTGTCTGTGAACAGCATAACTCAGAAACGAACAGTCGGATAAACACCAAACTTGGTATTTAGGTTCAGTATCCTCCAGAGATGTGACACGAAGGTTTTCAAGAAAATCCCCCCACCCCAGACTACCCTTTACATGGAACATTTTTCGAAAATTTTAATTTTCTCAAAAATGGCTCTAACGATTTTGATTAAAATATCATATGCTTAAGATATTTTTATGACAAATAAAATGTATATCTTGAATTTTCTGGTAATGTCTCCAAAAGTATTCTTCATTGTGAACGACTTTTGCATAACTGATAAGCCATAAGAGATAGACAAAATTTTACTACACAAAACATGTAGATCGCGTTAAAATACACAATTTATGTCATATACATTTTTGTTGTTGAGTGAACCATTTTCGAGATATTACTTGTTATTTTCTTAAATTTTTCAATACCTATTTTCTCAAATGGGAATTCGTTATTCACTTTTTTGTCTTGGATATGCAAAGAGTATTAATCTGTGACAAAGGGAATAGCACCTAGCAACCAGCTATTAAGAGATATGTCTATGCTTAAAGGCTACTGTATATCTATATTGCCCTTGCAAATACAAAACAAGGGGAACATAGTACGCCTTAAGCGATATCAAATATATTTAGAACTGGTCGCTATGTGTAAAATGTAATTCTCTTTGCATGTCAAAAGATCTTTTCTGCAAATGTTTATCTCGATTAATATGAAATAAATGGAGAATAAAAGTTTGTAAAAATAGTTTGTACAAGAGTAGAGAAAGTCATGTGAGTGTAACACATCAGATTTTTTAAATATGTGGGGAGTTTATTAAACAATTGAACGCCATTATAATATAAACTTTTTACAAATAGGGTTCTTTTATGACCTATAATGTGCAGTTTAGATTTATTTCTTGCATTATAGTCATGAATATCAGCATTTGTGTTAAAACTATTTTGCTGCTTATGCATAGTTACCAGAGTTTCAAAAAGTATAGCGAAGGAACAGTCAAGATATTTAACAGTATGAAGTAAGGTTTGCAGCTTGTGTTGTTTAACATTATTCTGATTGCCCTTTTTACTTTCTCTACTACGTATAGTAAGTAGCGGAAGTATTGCATTCCACCCAAAAATTCGATACCGAGGTTTCACCGGGAATATATGTTTTGAGACTCCCTGAATCCAAAAAAAAGGTTTTGGAAACATGTCCGTGTGTGTGTGTGTGTGTGTGTGTGCGCGCGCGCGCGCGCGTGCGTGCGTGCGTGTGCGCCTGTGTCTGTGTGTCTGTCTGTGAACAGCATAACTCAGAAACGAACCGTCGGATAAACACCAAACTTGGTATTTAGGTCCAGTATCTTCCAGAGATGCGACACGAAGGTTTTCAAGAAAATCCACCCACCCCAGATTACACTTTACATGGAACATTTTTCGAAACTTTAATTTTCTCAAAATGGCTCTAACGATTTTGTTTAAAATACCATATACTTAAGATATTTTCATGACAAATAAAATGTATATCTTGAATTTCCTGGGAATGTTTCCAAAAGTATTCTTCATTGTGAAAGACTTTTGCATAACTGGTAAATCATAAGAGATAGACAAAATTTTATTATGCGTCGTTACCCCTGCATATTGTTTCGACGACTGCGCCGTTGGTGGCAGTCCCGGGTTCGATGCCCGCTCTGGTTGGAGTCGAACGCGGTATAGTGGTAGAGATAAAATTAATGTTAAAATTCACTGCACCTTTTTCTCTATCTGACGTAGCTTCGTCTTGTCCTTCTCGCGGTTACTTCTGGGCAGTTGGTTCTCAGCGGTGATTTTAGCATGGACTCTGCCTATCATGATATTTGATAAGCTCGTCGATCTTAGTTGTGGTACTGTGAGCTTAGAGAAGACTCGACTAAACACTGTAATGTTTGGTTTATGGCTATTTATTGTTCATTCCTCACTCTAACACTACATAAATGTTCCTGTTCACCTATCACCATTTTGCGTGCAAATTGTTGACTGTGAACTGCTTAACAAATTCAACTGTCTTCCACTGTGTACTGTCTCTGGCTTTCTTACTAGGTACATTTTCTATTCAGTTGAAGGTTTCGAAAACTACAGAGACTAATGTGCGTTATGGTCTGTAATACGTATATATCCTTAAAGCCTTTGCAATGTCATTTGTGTTGTTTCTTCGATTTCATTGCCTTTCAGAATGTTTGAAACTGTTCATTTAGTTACAACATATATGTTATAAATCTTTTATATAACTCCTGCTGGGTTAATATTGCATACAATTACATTTTGCTTGCTACTCATCATGAGCATATTATGTGAATTTTGAATTTTATTTTCTGGGAATAACCTGTAAACTCTTTCTTATTCTCAATTTTCTGTATAACTGGTAAACCGTAAGAGATATACAAAATCTTACTGTGAGTAAAATGCAATCTGTTTATGTCAAATTGTGTTAATCGTTTCCGAGAAATTGTTTGTTACTGGTTTGAATTTTGAAATACTTGTACTTTTCACAAATGGCAATTCCCTATTTGTATTTTTCTCGTGGTCATGCTAAGAGCATGGAATTTCAAAGTCATGGTATATTCATCTGTTTTTAAAAATCTGACTATCGCTTTAGCCTGTGTGCCCTTATAATTACAAATATGCAATGAAAGTTTATCTCGTTTAAGAAGCAGTAGATAGAAGAATAAGCTTTCGTTAAAGTAGTTATAGAAGAGTGAGTAGAGATAATCATGTGAATATAACACATAACATTTTTTATTTTCTTTCTTTTGTCTTCCGTATTCTTACTTGTCCTGCATTTTATAATAAAGTTATTAATTTAATTAAACACAAGCTGCTATGCTAATAAATCTCACGGATCTTAAACAATACTCAGTTTCTTTTTATTTAAGTTTATATTAATAAATCATCGCTGTGAAGCAAATTTATTATAAATTTCAAAAGTACGAAAAAAGCACCTATCTCCCCAGAGTGACACAAAAAACTTGCGTTCGCTTTGCTTTTTTTACCTGTTTCTTCTTTTTTAACTTTTACATATATAGTGTTTTTGTTTACATCTTCTGGAACTTGGTTTTTCTACATTCTGTAGTTGTAGGACAGACAAAATAAAGAATACTTTTACCATAGCACAGTAATAATTACAATAAGCCGAACTGCAACTATACAGCCCGTACTTATAAAAATTAGCTGTTAGGGTAAATAACAAAAAAAAATGATAATCTTGTTTGGGAGTAAACGAGCTATTAGGATAAATAACAATAAAAATGATAATTTTGTTTGGGAGTAAACGTTCCTTTCAAAATAAATTTGTATTAATGCATTTTAATTGTTTAATGATAGTCCAACAACCTACAGTTTATTTGGGACGCATTTCCATTCTTGTAGCGTAATGTAAGTTCAGCTCTTCCTGAGTCATATTCTAAAGCGTTCCTAACATAAATGTAATTATTATGCGATGCATAGTTATTTACTGCATTTGTTTGTAAAGTAAGCAAGACAAACTGCATGATTGTATTTTGTACATGTGGAAATCAGCGGCAAAGTTTTGCTCTCAAATACTATTTTAAACTTTGGCAACAACGCATATGTGTATATGGTTGTCACTAATGTTTATGAGTGCTTGCGGTTAGGGGAGATAAGGGACAAGTGTTTGGCTACTGTACAAAGGCCGCCGCTTGGGGATCCATAGACTGCGACAACCTTACTAATGAACATCAATTTTTTTTTTAGTTTTTTTTTCTGGGGGCGGCCCCACACCCGGAAACAAACAGAGTCATAAAACTTAACCCTTCTATTGTTACTCAAAAGATCCCGTTTTCGCTGACCACGTGAACATCACGTTTCTACCCTAACTGCAGAGTTCACGACGTCCTAAACCTAGTTAAACAGGAACATTATGTACACGACAAATATTACATTATACAGAAAATATTATTTACATGGTTTTCACATTGTAAACATATATCATTTATATATTAGATTAAACATAGAATAATTTAGCACATAACAAAATTACCTTGGGTACATTCTGTCTCATAATGCCCCAATCGTGGATGTTAAAGAAAAGTTTAAATGGTTGTTTCTTTCTTTACATTCTAACGATTCCTTCCTATGCTAGACATTTATACCTTAATTTTAACACAAAGATATTTTACTTCATCATCCATACAGCATTCCTTTTGACATTTCTAATATTTCACACACACACACACACACACACACACACACACACACACACACACATTCTTCTTTATTCACAACTAATACCTCTGACATTTATTTCTCGCCCCAAATAACACTTATTGTTGTTCTTTTCTGTGTCATGTTACACTAATACTAGATTTTAACATGTCTATATGAGTCTAACAAGTAATATAAACAATATATTTGTTACACATTTATATTATATTCAATATCCCTAATATTCTATTTTTATATACAATACAATGTTAAGCAATTTTGTTTTTATTTACAACCTTTTACAATCCTAGTAAGCAACCTAGTTGAGCAACCGTATTATACCTAACTGGCTTTCAGTTTTACTTCTCATTTACTGGTTTTTCTTCTTTCTTTTCTACCCGTTACTTTTCATTTTCCTCTATATTCTTTAGTTGTTGCTCTTCCGATGGTTGTTTATATTTCTTCAACAAGGTTTTATGAAATCTTCCTAAGCTTTTTCCATTTTTAATATCAGCAATTTCAAGAGTATCCGTACCAAATTTCTTGATGACTTCATACGGTCCCTTGTAATAGATCATTAATCTTTGGTTTTCCTTCTTTATTTTATTGGACAATGATTTATTACGCAATAGTACTTTATCACCAATCTGAATATTCCACTTAATTTCTTGCTGTTTATTGTTCAGGCCATTGACATCGTTTCATTTCTGAAGAATTTCTTCCTTTTGTCTCCTCTTTCTCCCGTTGCTGGGTTATACCTGGGCTTACTACCTGGAAATCGGTCGGTATAGCGGTCCCTTCCTGAATAAACAGGTCTCTCTGTCCGTTTTCTTCTACAGTAAGCATGTTTACTATCTCGGTGTTGTCAATCATTATTTTCTGTACAAAGAGTTTCGAGGCAACAAGTTCCATTTCTTCAGGCGTGCGTTCAATTGGAATAATTTGTTCCTTAATGAAAGGAGCACTTAAAATGCGATCTTCCTTTTGAATAAAAGCACTGTGCTTTTCAAAATCAATCTTAACTCTATATTCCTCTAAGAAATCACAACCCAGTATATCACTATTTAAATTATTTGCAACTAAGAACATTATTTCAAAGATTTCTTCCTCAATGTTTACGGTTAACAAACGTTGCCTCTTTATTATTTGGCCAGATTTTGCAACTGCGACCCTGCATATTAGATTAGAAGTGGGAAGGCTCATTATCTCCATTCCATTGGTAATTAATTGCATGTATAGTCTTGTTCAGCATACACATGTAGTAGTGCATGAATCCAAAATGGCAGTTAACAGATTTTCATCTATTTTAATAGAGATCAATGGCACTTCCGAGTCGTCGGATTTATTATTTTCAATTTTAATTTCCCCGGTTCTTACTTCCATTGATTCTTCTGCGGGATATCTCACGAATTGATTCTGTGTGACGCCTCTGTGATCCCTAACCATTACGTCACAATCTAGTTTAACTGACTGGTATTACTATCCATGTGAGGGCGGCCATCTTGAACAGGTGCTACTGTGATTTCCTGTCTTCCATCACGTTGATTTTGAACTGGTTGCATTCTTCCACGGTTGTTTGTTGTTCGTACTGATCTATGTGATCTTTCACCATTGGAATGGTATCCATTGTATCTAGATCTCCAGTTATTTGTATGTCCCCTTGAATTATGTGAAAATTCATTTCGGGTACGAAATCTTCACTTTGGAGAAAATCTTTTCTCGAATTGCATGAAGTTTATGCATTCATGGCAATCTCTTCGGTTACCTACTCGATTTCCATGCTGGAACTGTGGGATCTGAGTTTGATATCTGTTACGAGGTCTGTTTTCTCTCCCTGATTGTCCCCTACGTTCTTGGTGATTATTGTTTCGGCTGAAATTCGAGTTATGTGGCGTATTTTCCCAAGAATTTGAAGATTCAGTTTCTTGATTTTCTAATACAGAAACTAGGTCTACCATTTCAATCAAAGTTCTAGGCTTCGCGACCAACAAAGAACGTTGAATATGAATTGGAAAATGCTTTGCCATCATATCCATATAGATCTACTTCCGGTACAGGAGGTCTTACGTAGTTAATATACCTTGCATTATGCAAAAGGTAATCTGCCATGCTCATATTTTCTCTGGGAGAATAATAACCATAGCACAGTTTTACTCTTAATTCTTGTTTGCTCGCGCTCCAATATCTATTGAGGAACAGATGTTTAAAATATTCAAAATTATTTTCAGGACCCATCGCGATCATTATCCAATTCAAAGTATGCCTGTCCACGCATTTTCGAGTTATCATCATCTTTAATCCCTCTGGAACATTTTTAAGTCTAAAGTATTCTTGTAATTGCTCTAGGAGGTAAATTGGTGAGTCGTCATTTTCCGAAAAAGTAGGTAGAGGTAGGTCACTCAACACGTTGCTGTTATACGATTGCATACCGGAATCTATTTTTGACCTGAAGTACCTGAGATTACATTGTTAGATTCAGAACTTTGAATGGCACCCCCTGTTGCTTCACTAACATTGTTGGAAAATACAGAAGAGGTTTCTCTACGTCCATTACCTTCACTATTAAATACATTGGAGACATTATTGTTCATAGAACTACTGTTATTATTTACATGCATACTATTAATTTTATGTAGTAATACATCAACAGCTTTTTGTTTGTTCTGACAATTTGCATTCTGTTTCTTAATTTCCTCTGCCAACTGGCCATTTATATCTTTTACTTTACTTAAAATCTTATCATTAGCACTATGCATTTTCTCACACATTTCCTCACGAACTGAATGCAATTTATCATTCCACCCCTGCATATTTTCTACCTGTTGAGCACTTATATTTTCTTCCACCTTTTTGCACTATTGGTAACATTTACATGCATTTTATTTACTTCTTCCCTGACTTTCTTTATCTCTAATTCTTGTTTCGACATTAGTTTATCTACCCTCTCTGATTGTTTCCCTATCTCTTTAGATATTTTGCTTTCCCTATCTTTAGCTTCCTTTCTAACCTGATTAACTTCTCCTTGGATTTTAATATTAATTGATTCCATTTGTCCTTTAAGCCTCTCTTTCATTTCACCTTTGCTTGTCAATTTTCTGATTTAGTTGCTTCATTTTCCCACACAATTTCTGATTTATTTCCCCGTTAATGTCTTTCATTTCACTATTTAATTTCTGATTTATTTCCACTTTAATGTCTTTCATTTCACTACTTATTTGTTTCATGATGAACATAAGTAGCTCGAAATTACTATGCTCTAAGTTTTGTGTGGAGGGTTGAGCATTATTTTCTACCTGACTGACATCTACTCTATCTACCTGCTCTGGACTGGGGTTTCTCTGACTTTAGGTTTGAAAGTGGGTCACTGAACCTATCATCTGGGCTTTCATCTAAATTCACCTCTTTAGAAATGCTACTCAAGGGCATATCTACTACTTCCGTTTGATCGTATCCAACTTCCATATCACGTTCTGAATATCTCTCCATATCCTCCTGACTTTCCTCAAAATTCTCACCCTTATCAGACATTTTCCTAAGTATTACCTTATTATTGCGTAATAACATAGATTATATAGCACTATTACTAGATTTACAATTTAACATGAATTTTAATCTGACCTTTTTGTTCTTTCTTTCTTCTTGCAGTATCTTGTAGCGGTTTTTATACTCTTGATATGATTTTCTTTTCTTAATTTTATGCCCCTTCCTTCCTAAGGCACATCCACTACTCTGCACATATCACAACACTGCACTAAATGTTTCCACAAGATTCTTCTTTTCGGTTCACGCTGTCTTCGTAGTGCTCCTCTCCTCTGCTCGCTGTCTTGGTGTCATCTTCTTTCTTTCCCGCGTCTCCTAATTCCTTTTTGATGATTCTTATTCTCTCCTCATTTGTTCCATTCAAGCCCCACCTGGTTGGGCGACATTTATGTGTCGTTACCCCTGTATATTGTTTCTACGACTGCGATGTTGGTGGCAGTCCCGGGTTCGATGCCCGCTCGGGTTGGAGTCGTACGCGGTATAGTGGTAGAGATAGAATTAATGTTAAAATTCACTGTACCTTTTTCTCTATCCGACGTGGCATCGTCTTGTTGTCCTTCTCGCAGTTACCCTGGCTATTTGGTTCTCAGCGGTGATTTTAGCATGGACTCTGCCTATCATGATATTTGATAAGTTCGTCCATCTCAGTTGTGGTACAGGGAGCTTAGAGAAGAATTGACTAAACACTGTAATGTTTGGTTTATGGCTATTTATTGTTAATTCCTCACTCTAACACTACATAAATGTTCCTGTTCACCTATCACCATTTTGCGCGCAAATTGTTGACTGTGAACTGCTTAACAAATTCAACTGTCTTCCACTGTGTACTGTCTACTAATGAACGTAAATTATGAACTGCTTAACCTAAAAGTCAACGGTAAACTGCCGTTATATTATATTTGCCTAGCTCCATACTTCCGGAGCGGAAACAAACAGAGTCATAAAACTTTACCCTTCTATTGTTACACAAAAGATCTCGTTTTCGCTGACCATGTGAACATCACGTTTCTACCCTAACTGCAGAGTTCACGACGTCCTAAACCTAGTTAAACAGGAACATTATGTACACGACAAATATTACATTATACAGAAATTATTATTTACATGGTTTTCACATTGTAAACATATATCATTTATAAATTAGATTAAACATAGAATAATTTAGCACATAACAAAATTAGCTTAGGTACATTCTGTCTCAACTACACAAAAAATGTACATCGCGTTAAAATACACAATTTATGTCTTATACATTTTTTTTTGTTGAGTGAACCGTTTTCGAGATATTGTTTGTTATTCCCTTAAATTTTTCAATACTTATTTTCTCAAATGGGAATTCGTTATTCATTTTTTTTGTCTTGTATATGCAAAGAGTATTAATCTGAGGCAAAGAGAATGTTGCGGCACCTAGCAACCAGCTATTAAGAGGTTGTCTATGCTTAAAGACTACTGTATTTCTATATTGCCCTTGCAAATAGAAAACAAGGGGTACACAGTACGCCTTAAGCGATAGTCAAACATTTTTAGAACTGGTCGCTATGTGTAAAATGTAATTCTCTTTGCATGTCAAAAGATCGTTTCTGCAAATGTTTATCTCGATGAATATGAAATAGATGGAGAATAAGAGCTTGTAAAAATAAATTTGTACAAGAGTAGAGAAAGTCATGTGAATGTAACACATCAGATTTTTCATTTTTACTTACCCTACTACGTATAGTAAGTAGGGGAAGTATTGTATTCCACCCAAAAATTCGATACCGAGATTTCACCGGAAATATATGCTTTCAGACCTCCTGAATCCAAAAAAAGCATTTTTGGAAACATGTCCTGTGTGTGTGTGTGTTTGTGTGTATGTCTGTGAACAGCATAACTCAGGAACGTACAGTCGGATAATCACCAAACTTGGTATTTAGGTTCAGTATCTTCCAGAGATGTGACACGAAGGTTTTCAAGAAAATCCCCCCACCCCAAATTACCCTTTACATGGAACATTTTTCGAAAATTTTAATTTTCTCAAAAATGGCTCTAACGATTTGATTAAAATATCGTATGTTTAAGATATTCTTATGACAAATAAAATGTATATCTTGAATTTTCTGGGAATGTCTCCAAAAGTATTCTTCATTGTGAACGACTTTTGCATAACTGGTAAACCATAAGAGATAGACAAAATTTTACTACACACAAAATGTAGATCGCGTTAAAATACACAATTTATATCGTATACATTTTTTTTGTTGAGTGTACCATTTTCGAGATATTGCTTGTTATTTCCTTAAATTTTAATACTTATTTTCGAAAAATGGGAATTCGTTATTCATTTTTTTGTCTTGGATATGCAAAGAGTATTAATATGTGGGAAAGGGAATGGTGCTGCACCTAGCAACCAGCTATTAAGAGATATGGATATGCTTAAAGGCTACTGTATTTCTATAGTGCCCTGGTAAATGTATATTCCCCTTACATCTACAAGAAAATTAGCAATAAGATAGAGTTTGCAAATGTTTATCTCGATTAAAATGAAGTAGATGGAGAATAAGCGTTTGTAAAAATAGTTGGTACAAGAGTAGAGAAAGTCATGTGAGTGTAACACATAAGATTTTTCAATAATTTTCTCAAATGGGAATTCGTTATGCACTTTTTTGTCTTGGATAAGCAAAGAGTATTAATCTGTGGCAAAGAGAATGTGCTGCACCTAGCAACCAGCTATTAAGAGATATGTCTATGCTTAAAGGCTACTGTATTTATATATTGCCCTTGCAAATACCAAACAAGGAGAACATAGTACGCCTTAAGCTATAGCCAAATATTTTTAGAGCTGGTCGCTATGTGTAAAATGGAATTCTCTTTGCATGTCAAAAGATCGTTTCTGCGAATGTTTATCTCCATTAATATGAAATAAATGGAGAGTAAGAGTTTGTAAAAATAGTTTGAACTACAAGAGTAGGGAAAGTCATGTGAGTGTAACACATCAGAATTTTTTTGTCTTGGATATGCAAAGAGTATTAATCTGTGGCAAAGAGAATGGTGCTGCACCTAGCAACCAGCTATTAAGAGATATGTATATGCTTAAAGGCTACTGTATTTCTATATTGCCCTTGTAAATATGTATTCCCCTTACATCTACAAGAAAATTAGCAATAAGATAGAGTCTGCAAATGTTTATCTCGA
Organism: Deroplatys truncata; assembly: GCA_030765065.1. Lineage (NCBI taxonomy): Eukaryota > Metazoa > Arthropoda > Insecta > Mantodea > Mantidae > Deroplatys > Deroplatys truncata. Next base: position 85,416,137 of record CM060976.1, on the reverse strand, counting down.
TTAACATGAAGTAGATAGAGAATAAACGTTTGTAAAAATAGTTTGTACAAGAGTAGAGAAAGGCATGTGAGTGTAACACATCAGATTTTTTTTTAAAAAATAATTCGAGAGCCTGTAAGAGTGAGTTTCATCTCTGGCTTCCGTATTATCTTTACACATCCTATCTCTGCCTTTTAAGAAACATACTTAAGCTTAAGTAAGACAGCGAAGCATGAAAAGAATCCCAGTGTTTACTCCAGAAAGTCTGGTCAATTTGTTGAGAGGAATCTGTAAGACACAATTATGGCCTTCCAAAAGAATCATCCTATAGCTAGTATTAAATACTTTCTAAGAGGCTGAAGGCATTATATAGCTCCACAACCTTGATAGCTAGTTGGCGCAGCCAGAAATGGATGCAGGCGGAAGCAATAGATAGAGCTTAGCAAATCTGCTGCTTTTTCCTCGGTTCCCATTCACTTTGTTCTGTAGTAAACACAATGAAGTACCTTGGCCTTGCCTTTTCCAACCCCTCTCCCTTCTTCGCACTCATCTAACTATATTCGTCGTCAGGTCAAGAAAAAAGCGGCGTCTTTGATCTTTTCTGTTTCTCCTCCACTAGCTGAGACCAAAAATAGTCAAAAGAGAAGCATATAAGCTTGCTGCTACACAACAATAAACTAATGTAGTTATTTTGTAATTCAGTACGTTAATGTTAAGTTATTTTAAATTGGTAATATCGCGTTGATGCTAACGCTAATCATTTACAAAACTATGCCGAAAGATGCAAGTAATGGAATCATATGAGTACATAACATCGCTAGCAGAAATCTACGATAGAAATGGTAATATGAATATGTAAAATAAGGTGTATTTATACATTATACCTCATACCTGTACGTTATGCGTTAGTTGTACGTCAATTGTAGGTTGGCGAACCTGCTGAAAGGTCAAAATGGCAACCATGTGTAGTGCGATGAATCCTCCCGCTCGGTATTTTAAAGCAGACAGGGGTGGTGCGAAATAAAGTGCTAAGTGTAAACAAATTGTTTTGTATGTGCACAGCTGGCTGTCAGAAGTAAATAAGAACTGGGTTCATTTCAAGAAGCGCGGCAAAGCAGCAGTTTTATTTGAGCGCAATGATATTACTGAGTAGCGGCAAAAATACTGCAGTATTCCTCAGTTCAGAAACGAGGGTCGTCCGATATAATTATTTTCTAGATGAAACTTGAGCAAATGCAGAGCATACCATGACGAAAGTCTGGCAAGGTTCAACAATAAAAAGTAAACGTCTAGCATTTATTGATGGGCTTAAAATAACATTTGTACTGTAATTATTGATTGTTTAGATTGTGCAGTCATTTCGTACTTCGTAAGTTGGGTTTAAAGCCGAATAGTTTAACCTAAAACAAACATATTTCATAAAAAAGAAAGCTATGCACAATGAATGAATACGATTTCAAATATGCTTTGGGACAAAATACAATTGGGTGTAGTGCATTCATTTAAAATGACTTGCTATTTGTGAGTTATTTTTCTTTCCTTTTTGCTGTTATCTGAAACTTTTAGCACTGTGTAAAGTGTTGTTTCTTCGCAGGCGTGTTTCCGGATCCAGCCGAGAGCCAGCTGATGCAAGTAGTGCTGGTGAGGGAGAGGTGGCGTGAAATCGCAGAGTAATACATTTACTTCTTTCTTGACCTGAGAAGAGTGTACCATTAGACTAGAAATCCCCATCAGTTAGGTGCACAGAAGACGTTTTAGTCTCTGCTGTCAAGACTCCGGGACCAGGGAGTAAACAGACTATGCTTTCATCTTTCATTCTACTGCAGTGCTTTAACTGCAAAATAGGTTTCTGCTATCTACCATACCTCTTTGAAACTTTTTTATAATTTTTCTTTCGCTCTAGTCATGTATAGGCAATATGTTAGAAATCAGACTTATTTAATGTATCTCTTATTATGCAGACAACTGACACTTTAATATCTTCTTTTGAACCATCACTTGGTTTACTTTCGTATCTTTGGAAGGAAATTATCTCCATTTAATTTACAGAATATTCTTCACTTCAGACACAACTCTAAAGGAAGGAGTGAAACTTACATTAATAACACTGACACCAAAGACTGCTACCCAACCCCAGCCGCCATCTGGTGCAACCAGCTTTCTTCCTTGCTTATTGCTGGCCACCATTTTGTATCACTTCGCCGGAGAAGAACTTTCCTATAAAGAAAAAAGAATGCAAGTTTATAATTGGAGGGAGACAAAGGAGGGTAGAAATTCATTTAGTATTTTGAACCAGAAACATTCTGAAAAGTACTTATCAGTATGGAAGGCACAAAATAAATAAAAATATGGAGATTACATTGAAGAAGGTATTTTGTTGTAACTTGTTTGCAACACGCTTTGGGCGTCAATTTGAAGTAGGTCGTATTGAAGGAGTTGTATTATATTTCAACTGTTGGGGAACCGAACTTGAAATTCGTTGCAGCCACACGTATAGTACCCGCTTTCCGGTAGCCTTCGCCCTAAGATTAAAAATATTATTAACTTTGTAATTTTGACTGTTTCTTTAAATATTATGTATTTATGTTTGCCTCGGTTGCGTCAGTATTTATTTTAGAGACATGGATGTCTTGGCAGGGTTGTGGTGCGACTTAAGAATGTAGGCTTATACAGATTATAATTTTACTTCACTCCTTTTTATTAATGCTTGACACGATTTAAATAACACTTCACTGATAGAGAGCTGTGAGATTCTTTTATTAATTTAAATAACACTTCACTGATATAGAGCTGTGAGATTCTTTTATGAATTACTTGCACTTTTTAACACGTAAACTATTTTTCTTCTCACACGAATACGTATTAAATCTCTCGAGGATGTGTCTCGCGTCCGGTTAGGAACACTGTTTGCAGGCAACTGAATTGATTTCAACCGCCTAAACTTGTAAATTTCTGTATTTCAAGTCTTTGATTGGCTATTCCTAATCCAATAGAATACCTTCATTTAACTAAAGCTTTTTCTGGTTGTTGATTGGCTATTTTTATAAACTGTCACTATAATTACATTTTTGCTTCCAAGAATCAGAAGTAGTATTGTTAAACTCTCAAACTCATTACTGCCTCAAAGTTACCTCATTGTTACCTCATTGTTAGCAACGTTTAACCTATTATTCTCACAGCTCCTGCATTATTAAATTACGTAATATATTCACATAACATTATTACACATAGATACAATAATACAAGCATATGCAATGACCGTTACATACGTTTTACAAATTATTACATACACATATTGCTTCATGGCTGGCTGTTATTGAATTTATATATTACATAATTAGACTGAAATCATTTAAGTGTTAAAAATACTGCCTCAACATTGCCAAAACATGCGAATGCGAAAAAGCGCGCAACATATGAAATACATGTTTTAAAATCAGTATTCGTCTCTAGACTGTTTAGAGCACGTTTACATAAGTATTATGTGAAAGAAAGAAACCTTTATAGATTTCTTCCATATTTAATAATACGATAACCAAGAGAATGCATTACATCACAAAGCTTTTCTTTTTTTTTCAGCATCGTGAAACCCTTATACTGAGAAAAGAAATAAATTACTGGATGCTGAACTTAATTCTATTTACAATACGCTACACGCGGGCTTCCAGTATTTTCTAGCAAAATGCACCTTCTCTCAGTTAGTATTGTTTTGTACGACGAAAAAGATCTCTGGATACACATGATGTAATGGAAGTACATCGTGTTGTGCTACATATGGTGCCCTAATATTTTTGGGGCTCTTACCTTCAGGTATACTTTTGACTTTTTCTACCATTTACCTATGGTAGGTATGGGAAGTATTGTATTCCATTAAAATGTTGATATCAAGATTTCTTCGAAAATACACGTCGGGGTCCATTTAACTCCCCAAAGTGCATTTTGTGTATGTGTTAGAGAGAGAGAGAGAGAACAGCATAACTCAAAAGTCAGATAAATATCAAATTTCATATTTGAGTTATACACCGTTTAAGCAACGGCAGGTTTTTCAAGAAAATTCTCCCATCCTAAAGTATCCTTTACATTTTCACTTCCTCAAAAATGACTATAACTACTTTATATAAATATATCTATTATATTTGAGATATCTATTTGTATATCTTGAAAATTACGTGAACAGCCTGCGAACTCATTTTCACACTGATTAAATTCTGTATGATTGTATATAACTGGGAAACCATAACAGAAAGACAAAATGTAGATCTCGTTAAAATATGTGTTTAAAATAAATTTTCTGTTAACATTAGCGGCGGCGCCGTGGCCGAGTGGATAGACCGCTCGCCTCCCACCTAGGCGGCCCGGGTTCAATCCCAGGGACATTAGCCTTTTTTTAAATATTCCATGTTTCATATTTACAGTTTCCCATGTATAAGTGTGTCATGTGATGGCATATCACAAAGTTTGCGATTCAGCTTCTTTCCATTGCAAGAGCTTGCTACTGTGACTAAACATTATATATGTATATAATAGTCTGCTCTGATCTGCAGAGACGTCAAAGGAAATAGAAGAAATTATGCTCAAGTAAGCCCGGGGTTCCTTCAGCTGGGATTCATCCGATATTTGTCTTATGAGGATAAGGGAAAACCCCGTAAAAAGATTTACTGTCTGTTCAACGACGCTTTAGCCAGTAGGATGGGATGATTTATCGTTCAGGTAAAGCTTTAGCTGGTGATAGGGGTGCACAATATGCTGAATTCGTACCGCGTTTGGCGCATATAGCGGAAAGCAGCCAACAATCCTTTACCATCTTGCTTTTTTACCCCCCACTTGCCTCAGACCAAGTAAACACTATCCCCTTCCAATAGATACAGTAGGTGTGGCTTATGTTGAAACATGGGAATTAGAGAGTGCGCACCACTGCCAGCACCATCAAGGTAACCCTTGACTGCCTAATCCCAAACCGTACCACTTCCATGCAACTTCCTGATTGACACCCCATGACGGTATTGTAGTTGTCCCTGCAATCCTTTCAAACTCATGGTTTTACACAATGTTGTAGATGACGGTAGTATAGATATACCGTCCATTAGGGGTTTCTTGGAGGGTCCCAGCATACTTTAATATCCTCAGCTCCATTGTCATCGTATGCTGGATTATTGCCGCAGTCGTCAAACCCATCGTCCGACTCAGAGTCACTTTGTTATAAATTTATGATGAAATTGTCAATATAACATCTATTAATCCGTCTTTTTCCCAGTACATTTCTCCTTCACATGTTCACAGGCCCCTCCACTTTGAGTGCTGCATTGTGGAAGACCTCACTAACATCATATGCTTTGAATGTCACGTTATGTGTCACACATCTGCTTTGATTTGTGTCCATATTAGCTCGATAGCATTCATATCGCAACGATACGGAGGTAAGCGAACTACGATATGTCCATTTAATGCAGCTATGGATCTATTTCATACCGTCTGAACTTATCTTTGTTTCTCTTAAGTTATACAACACCGGTTTTGTTGCTCGTTGATCCCCCGATTTTGCAACAATTCCTGCATTATTTTCTTTAATAAGCCTTCGAAACCTGGGCTTTATTTATTTCAACGGAATGGTAGGGGGCATTGTCCATTATAATAACACTATGCTCCGAGATGTTCGGCAGTAGCTGGTTATTAAACCATTGCTTGAATATATCTCCGTCCATTTCTTCACAGTAATCCTTAGTGGATTTCGATTTAAATAACAGCATTGGGGCATAGCCACTAGACGCTCCAGCATGCAAGAAATAAATCTGGAGCCACTTCCCAAAAAACACATATAAAGGAAGTTCTAATTCGTTAACATCGAAAATCCATAATTTTCCTTTCAGTATTCCTTAAATTCCTCATTTTCCGTAAAAATTGAATTAGTTTCACCATGACATCGGGTTTGTCTATCAGGAATTTTAGTCCTCGAATGTTCTGTACGTAACGAAATCCCATGCTCTTCAAACCTCACGTCAAATCCACCTAAATCTGCTTCTTTTAACGCTCGAGTAATATAGTTTAAACTGGAAAGAAATGCGATTTATACAGTCTATAAATTGTACTGCGTATAGCCGCTTTTATAAACGAATAGACTGCTGCTTTTGTTGGTGTTTTGTTTGGTCGTTTCTTTCCTGGTGTTGTAACAACGGTCCCGTTTTCGTCTGCTTGCTTCTTTTCTTGTAACATTCTGTATATTAAAATACGAGATACACCGGTGACCGCAACAGTTCCTTCCATAACCTATAAAGGATATTGTTGGTTTACCAGACAACGCTTCCAGTTCATCAGCGAAGAACTTATGTGTCAAACATAGAATTTCCCTTGCATCAGATTGCAGAGTTTTCCCTCGCCTTCCAACACCAGCTTGGTACAATACGAAAGTCAACAAAATAAGCAGAACTAAACGCATCATAAGCATTTCCACATTTCACGTCAACATAAAGCACTCTGTGTAAATAATCAGGCTAAACCTGTTTCACTATAAGCTGAAAGGAGAAGTAAACAAAACTACGTGACAAGACCGCACCTCATTGGCTGATGGGCAAACTAGAACCTTTCCCGCCTAGTATGTCATCTCTTCCTCTACAAAAAACAGTTCGGCTCAGATCGTAACATTTTGTGGTTATTCTCGTGCAGAGAGATTTAAAAAACTCATTATGGTAACAGTTAAATTTATGAAACTAAATGTGTTTGTTCAGATTCCCCTATAACTACATGAACCGTTATAGCAGAGGGTTTGAGAGACCATGCGCAGGTGCAGTGGTATTTGGATTCTGCCCCCAACGTTAAGGAGCCAATTTGTAGTAGTATTTGTGGCAATTTTACGGTACAGGATTTGTAGGAATGGTCCCGGGTTCGGTACTAGCTCAGGGTTCTTTGCATGGATCTTGAATCTCGGGTTAGTGGTGAATACGACTGTTTGTTTTCCTGCTCGTTTATTTACCGTCACCGTTTTAACGTTTGATTCCTGCTATTTACTTCGACACACACACGCACATTTCCTATTTGTTACGCTTCATATCATCGCGCCTATCCGCTGACACTTTTCTGACAAACATCTCCCAGGAACTACCACAGCCAAGTGTGTATTCTAAACTTTTCTGTTTCTCTGTTTTAAACGTTCTGTATCTCCCCATTCCACTATCACCTGATTTCTAGCTTCTTTCATTGGAGGCCTAAGGCTATCTGGCTTTTGGCGAACATTGACCCTTTTCTACATGTCTGCGTTCCAGCAACCTAACGGGACACTTAACAATAGAGGGAAAAACCATCCGTTTCCGGCCGCTGATGGCACCGTCTCAACCCTTATTCCCACTTACGGTAACATTCGCTTTCCAATTTTATTTAACACTATCCTTACTGTTATTGATATTTATTCACCCTATGATTGTAATTTTATTTAACTACCCAAAACTTACTGCTTCAAGGCGCTGCAGTTCGTTTCCTGTTTCCGGCTGAGAATCCTCTTCCACGGTGGAAAATATAAACGCGGGAAATGGAAAGAAGACAGTTGTGTTAAATGCTTTTAACAAATTCTGTGAAAAGTACCCACCTTTAACCGATAATGAATATAGCTGGCCAATGTGTAACAATAACTGAACTTCTTTGTTAGTGATGCAGAATTGTTGCTCGGATAGCATGGGTAGCGTTTGTTTTCTGTTGTGTTTTAACCTATATTGCTAATCGTTATTTAACTTGTTGACTCATAAAAGGTTAAAGCAAAGGTGGTATACTGATATTAGTCATTAAATGAATCATTTCTAATACCAGAAGTTAAGAACAGTTAATCCAGTACCTTTAAACACAGATGCCGAACTGTTCAGGTACAACTGTTATTTGCCTACTCTTAGTATTATGTGTTAGAAGTTTAGGATGTAAGGCAACATATAGGAACAAGACGTACAATGTTTAAAAGCTAATGATCCCCAAGGTGCACAATATATGTATTCGTATTCTGCCTGAAGCAATTTCCTGTCACGAGTACGTCATCCTCCACGTGGTGCTGCCATGTGCTCGGCGGAGTGATACATTTAAGTTTTGTTTACTTCTCCTTTCATCTTATAGTGAAAAAGGTATAGAACTGGTCACCAACACATGTCGTTGTCTGACTAAGACTAGGCAGTAGCGAATAGCAGTGTCCACCTCGGTGGAACGTGCCGTATCAATCTCATAGAGAATTAAGTATGATGAATTATTTCCAGCAATACATCAAATTTGGTAAAAAGTACTTTTATAAACGTCCCTTAAACTTAAGTAGTTTTTCCCTCAGACCTATATACTGCATTTTCCTTTAAAAAACTGCCTCGATCAAAAATCTTAAAAACTCGTTAATTGCTAATGGCAACATAGAGGAAGAAAAACATACAAAATACGGAAATAAAATTAATTTCTTAAAAGTGAAAAACCCGAGTTTTACAAAACATGAAGCAATAGGAAGATTTTTATAAAATGTTAAAATTTCGCCAAAATGTTATGAAATGCGTCGCTTGTTAACATGTAAATTGATGCACATTGCAAAATTTACAACATTTTGGACCATAGTGTCAACAGCCTTTGTTTAGAATAACAAATTTCATGGTTTCGCCTGTCTCTACTTATTACTTAAGAATGACTGATTTTTGCACAGTCAATTAGCCTTTCAGAGCGTAAACAGGTCAAGAATGTTTGAGGAATCACTTCGTTTGTGGCAAGCTATCTTAACGGGATGCATAACCAGGCACACATAACACCTACACAGTAACAAGTTTTGTGTTCCAGCGACACAAATACATTCTCCGAAGGAATAGATGCTTGCGGATCACTATGGCCATCGTTGCCATAGTGAGTTCTCTCTCTGTTCCTGACTGTGTTACTATCTTGCCAGAAAATATTACTGTCAATCAGTTCTTTAAAAAAAAGTTTGTCACAGTTATCATTCCTTTCAAATCCACAGTCTTCTACCTCACTTCAGAATACCATAATTTGGGAACCCACTTATAAGGTCAAATGAAATGCAGTTTCTCAAATTGGTGTGTATATACAGAGTGAGCCAAAAGACTCCGAACCGCCTGCGCGGTACTTTTCCTGTCCGCGTCCTCGGCGCTCTTTGCCGTTTGCCGCTATCATAGAAAGGCGCAGATGAAACCAGACAACATTTTTAAAACTACTTTTAAAGGCTTTATTTACCAACTTTACGAATGGAGATGCTGAAACTGGCCACCGTCGTTGTCCATACATTTTTGGCACCTCTTTAGGAAACTATCCATCACTCGCCGTTGTTCACGTTGAGAAATTTCCTGGCGGATATTTTGCTTTAATTCTTCCAGGGTGTGTGGGTTTGCCTTGTACACTTTATGTTTTAAGTTACCCCGAAGGGGTATTTTATGAACAATATTACCTGCTGCGCGGTGTTTTTCCACTGGGCGTGTGGAAATATGATAAAAACATGATAACGCACTGCTGCTATAAACAAAGACACGCTGTTGTGGTTTTGCTGTGCAGTGTGAAGTGCAGTTTTGAGTTGACGTAGTTTTGTTGTGATGTAGTTCAGTTATTACAGTCTATTTATTATTTTGTCCTGTACTTAGTCACAAAGTATATTATGGCTCAGTATACGTTTTCTACTGCACAGCGTGTATTTATTTATGATTCGTATGTGTTAACTCGGTCAGCTCGCCAAGTGAAAGTACGATTTGCAGAAAGATTTCCAGGTGTAAAAGTTCCAGGCCGTACAACAATCCATGAACTTTACAGTAAATTTCAGGCCACAGGAAGTGTTCAGGTTAAGAAATCTAAAATACGGCGTTCGGTTCTTACCAAAGAAACATTAAACAACATCGGTCATCATTTGTAAAATTCCCCCAAAAATTTCCATGATGGATAGTTTCCTAAAGAGGTGCCAAATATGTATTGACAACGACGGTGGCCAGTTTCAGCATTTCCTTTCATAAAGTTGGCAAGTAAAGCCTTTAAAAGTAGTTTTAAAAATGTTGTATGGTTTATCCGCGCCTTTCTATGATAGCAGCAGACGGCAACGAGCGTCCAGGGCGCGGACAGGAAATACACCGCGCAGGCGGTTCGGAGTCTTTTGCCTCACCCTGTAGTAGCCATTAAACAAGAAGCTATTTGAGACAGTTTATTCAGTTCAGTATGAAAGCTCGTGCTAGGATGCAGTACCTATAATATGGCAATATGCCTCAAAGTTCAGCTTATAGGCGAAGGGAAAGGAGAGTAGTAAAACCTTATTGGCTAGAGCAATAGCGGAGGGGAGTTTGTCATGGAAACCTCAACAAACATACCCCTCCAGTAACTGCCACAAGCCGCTTTCATTTCTTGTTTAAAATAAACTGCAGTTCCGCCGCTGTATCTCTGGCCCTGACGTCTCGTGAAGATAAAGAGGTAGGGAAGATATCACCATTATAAAAACTGGCGCAACAGTTCTAGACACGTGAAAATCTTAATGACAGCTATGAAGCGAGTTACATACCAAATCAAGAGGTGACCGGTCGTCTGCATGCTGCAGGAGTGCTTGGGACAGTCATTGTCAAATATTCGCACACCGGTTGTGCACTGCACTACACGATAAACTAATAGTTATATACAGTATATTTAAATCCACCGCTGTAAAATGCCCTTAATATAAAAACACTGTCAACCATCTGCCTCCAGTTCTTCCACACCTGACAGCCCTTCCTCTTCTGCGGAATCTCTCACGTCATTGCCGCTGTCGCTACTTTCTGCACCATTATCCTGGATGAGAATTTTTTCTAATTGATTTTCTGCAATTCCGTATTTTTTGAAATAATGATTCTCAATTTATTCAACATGTCGATATACATTTTCCCATTCTGGCCTTCCAATTTCTGCAAATCGCTGGCGACATAACTGCTCCACATCTTTTAATTTAAAAGTGATATTTCTGCAGGCCACCCAGTTTTTGACATCAGCCCACATTAATTCGATTGGGTTTAGATCTGGGTGATACGGTGGCAGTCTAAGTACATTATGGCGATGTTGTATTAATATCTGGCCAAGTATTATGAGTTATGACTTCCGAAGGGATTTGTTGGCTTTAACTAAGTTATATTTGTATTACTCATGCTTTCATCAAAAGCTATATTATGCCTAAGCAACCGGGTTTTTATTTCTTCTTTCAAGGAATTTGAGGTAGGTTGTTTGTCAATTTGAGTGTTACCACATTGTGAAGCATTGTCGATAACCAGAATAGACGCAGCAGGCATATTAGGTATCAACATGGTGTTGATTCACTTCATGTAATTTTCTGTATTCATTTCTTGATGAAAATATCCTGTTTTTTGTTGCGACTTGTAAAAGAAGGCATTTGGAACGAACAGCATGAACGATAATAAATATTTGCCCTTTGGCAACAGGTGCCTGAAAACCTAATTCGCTATCGTCACTACAACTTTTAGATGTATGACTGCTGTGTATGTACGACTCATCTTCATACACTATAGTTTGACCCTCTAATTTGTACCTCTGAGTAAGGTACTCTTCCAGCTGCGATCGTATGTCGTGCTTTTCTATTAGAACTCTCCTATTTGGTTGCGTTTTCTTCCACTTAAACCCTAAATATTTTATAATTTTTCTGAGATTTGTAGCAGCATCTTGAAAATTTATGCTGATATAAGTAATATAAAATTATAGTCATTTAGAAAGTTAGAATCAGACTGCAAAATTCAGTGCCATAGCCGGGATTTGAGACTTGTAATACCACCTTGAACATTTATGACATATTTCAGATTGATGAGCAATCTGCTTATTGTTGGCACAGTTTTTTCTTCCACATAGAAATTGTGAATCGTGCACCGAATGACGCATTTGTCGAAATCGTCTATTTCTGTAAAACGTTTAGGGACTTTATGTTTCTTCACAGGTGTGTCAAACGGTACTCTTTCATCCATATGGTTTTTCTTATCTTTGAGAAATCTGGAAACGGAACTTAGTGAAACAACAGTTGCTTTGGCTACACTTTCTTTCACTCTCTTAAGGCTTTTGTGGAACTCGGGTAAACATATATTTTCTTCCTTCATCTCTGCTTCTTGCTTCATGAAGTCGAGGACATTTGCAATTATTTCCCTGCTTTGAATACGTAATAGCTTACCATTTAACTTTGAAAACGTAGGAGCCATGGTTATAAATATCACAAATATAAAGTAAGCACTATTTACGTACTGCTCCCTTTGAAATTACAAGATGCGGACACTTTCTATGCAGACTGTATGTGTTACGCGCTGTGAGTAAGCAAAGGTGTTATATCGCTTTCGTTGATTAAGCTAAACATAAACCATTCCTAGGCTCGGCAGCTGGGGTGGCAATCAAGGTCACGATTCCAGAAGTTTTGCGCCAGTTATACCAACCTATAATGTGAATAGCACTTTTCAATTCTGCCGTTATTGAAGATATCCCCTTACATTTTAACCGATAAACTCTAAAATTCGGCACAACTGTTTGATTTGTAACAATCTTTTTAATAACAAGGTTTGCTGCTCGAGATTCGAGCTGTTGCATGCAGAAGAATTCAGCCACGGTTTTCAATATTAGAAGAGATCTGCTTTAAGATTGAAAATTGTCTGCTAGCACCAATCACCAGTCCTTTCACCATGTATATCTTCTGTTTCCTACACAATGTTGCCAGCTCTCTATTGCAAAGCACGTGCCTTGTTGTTCGATGTTACTTCACATAAGAGTAGTTTATTTCGTATGTTATCGATTTACGATGTTGCTATTGTTATGATTAGACGTGTAACTGCTATTTGTATAATAACACTTGTATTAACAAAGGATGCATTGCTTACAGGCGCAAATTCACATAGCGGTACAGTTCGGCAATAATGTTCTCGGTCGCGACAAACGTCAGAGCCGGAAATATAACGGCCGGATTGTACTCTGCTAGAAAAACAAAAGTACATGATAACTTATCTTCCTTAAAAATATATATTTGTGGTTCTTGTTCGCATTTTACCTGAATTCTCAAGTTAACCCATCTTTCGGTCATACTGTTTTTATTTATTTATTTATTTTTATTTATGGGCGCTCTTTAACTGCTGTGATCCTTAGCGTCTCATTCTATATTGGGTGTGAAAGACGGGTAATTTTTCTCAGAGGCCTCTTTATCAGGCTTGAGGTTCTTTTACGTACCGTAAATCTACGACACGGGACCACCGGCTTTACTTCCCTTCCGAAGGGAGCCATGCTAAGGATTTTTACGCCCGAAAAAACTCCATCGCCCTCCGCCGGGTTTGAACCTGCGACCTTGGGAACTAGACGCTAGCATGGTACCATAGTCCACGGAGGACGACATTCAGTCATACTGGATGAATAGCGTTCTACAACAGGGTTAGCGATCTGCGATCAAGCATTTGTGAAGTTTCTCTGTCGGTGTGTACATCGAAGGATTTAACCGACCACATCCCTTTCTCGAATCACGAATTCGCTTTAGTTGCCGTTCCATGTCCTCCAAATATTCGATCTTGGATAATTTTGAAAAAGGAAATTCCTGTTCAAATCTAGGCAAGCCTTCAACGAAATCTTCAGCCTCGGATCAAACTGTGATTGAAGAAGATAGATGAGAAATTTACGATGACAAATTTTATTTAGTTCTCGTTTCTTTTTATTTCTCTGGTGTGAAACGCCTGCCTTTTACTACAGTCCTGTTCTTACGAACTATAAAGTTACATATATTAATCTCAAACGCAAATGGGCTTCGCCACACGGTCCATACAATATGCTGCCGATATCAGCACCATTATTACCTTAATCTCCTGCTGTTTTTAATCAGGCTTGTTGATAAAGCAATATCCACAAAATTAGAGATAAGCTTGGGAATGTTCGAAATTGGGTATGTTGTTCCACGCCTTATCTGCTTTATTACATCTGTTACACAATCATTCTGTCCCTCATATTTTCCTTATCTTGCTCTCCAATGACAACAAATATGCTTAAATGCAAAACTGTATTCGTAGATCATGATATGATTGGTGCCAGACATCTGCACTATAGTCTTGCAAGACCGGATAAGCGGGCATTAAATAATCGAAAGCGTGTGACGCAGCTGACATGGATGTGGCCGAGTACAGGTGCCACAATCCAACTGCAGCCTTCATCCACATTTGCAATATTTTCCCAAGAGCATGTACAATGTATTGATACTAGATTTGGATTTCAGCACTGCGGCCAAGGCTAGGCCTACTTCGCCTACCAAGTGATAGGGAGGAAGAGATGAGGCACATGAGTACAAAGGGCGGCCAGATCTGATGACGGCAGGCGCAGAGCAGCAGGGTCACTAATGTTTCCGGACGGAGCATTCTTGGCCACCCCTTCGATGCTCCTTCTATCGGATAGAAGGTTACATGCCCGGGAAGAAACAATTCTAAAAGCACACTCGCCGCATACACCGCACATCTCCGTTTACCACGTTTAACCCTGAAGCTCTGCAAGCTGGAGGAAATAAAAGAAGGAAAATACCTGATATTATATAATTTTTTCCAGTATTCGCCTATCGTTCTGAGAAAATCACGAAAAAACTTAAGTCAGGTTGGTCGGTCCAGCGGGAATAGAACAAATGTGAGCCTCGAACGCTACCGTCTGAGCCAACCCGCTCGGGACATAGTAATGATAAAAATATTTGGATTCGTAGCACTAATTGTTTGAAAACAAAAGCTTTATCAGGAAAGAATATCCACAATGATAATTACTTTATATACTTTAAATTAATAGCATTAACGTTGACTTGTGTATTGTTTTAAGTGTTACTCTAGCAAATATTTTTCTTTCCCTTTAAAATTGAGTGTAAATTACTAATTTGTGTAACAGAGTTAACTTATATGTCTTTAATTTGAAGTTAAGTCTTCATGATTTTCTCGTCATAAAATATATATTTTCTTCATTATTAATTAATAACATTGTCGTTTCTATGCATTTGTGTGCTACGTACGAGCATGAGCATGAAATTTACTCATTGAGGTGGTGGTAGAAAGTAGCTATTACTGTTAATATTTTACATAGCATTTCTCTTGCAAAATAAATTAAGAAGCTTAAATTTTGTTTCACCCTTACATGATAATAGCCGTAACAAACCACAAATACTACCACTCATTTAATCAATACTCTAAGCTTAAAAAAGGAAATATTCCACTACTCTGAATTACTTTTTTTCTTTTGTTTTAGGATCAAATAAACGTGGATGTCTTACTTTCTCCAATGCTTACCTATAGTAAGTAAATAAAAGTAGTATTTGGAGTTAATTGTCTTTCACACAAGCAGTGTGTAGGACAAGGTTGGAAAGGTAGAGTAAGACTGAAAAATTCAATGGAATTCAACCACAATCTTCCGGTTTCCGTCCTGTTGCTCCAACCATCCAAGCTACCATGGTAACATGCCGGTACGACATAAAATTCTCCAACTGACTCGCATTTCTCCCAGTACACCAGAAGGACATTTCAAAGGAGTATTGCATTTTACCCAAAAATTCGAATTCGAGAGATAGTTTAAGAAAATCTTCCCAACCCAGACTACCCCTTACATGGAAGATTTTTCGAAATTTTTTTAGTTTCTAAAAAGTGCTCCGATTTTGATTAAAGATATTTACATTAAAATAAAATGTATATCTTGAATTTTCTGGGAATAGCCTGTGAAGTTCACTTAATTTGGAAGAACCTTTGTATAATTTGTATAACTGGTAAAACTAGACAAAAAAGTATTCCATAAAAAATGTAGATCAAACACACAATTTATTTAAAATAAGTTTTTTGCTATGTCATTTCTGAGATATCCGTTATTAAAGGATGGAATTGTTCATTTCTTGGTCATTCTCCTAAGTCCCGTCAACATTCACTTGTTTCTCACGATTGCACGGAAACAGTATGGTATTTTAAGGTCAGCATATAGCGTCCAGTTCTTAAACATTTGGATATCGGTGTTCCCTTTGTATCTGTAACGAAATGTGTAGTATAACTATTCCTGCAAAGGTATACTCACTAATAAACGATAGAGGGTAGAGAATGTAATACGTATCACAATAGATTTATTTATTTACTTATTTATTTTACTTGCGAATTGGCATTATTCCGGGAAACAAGAGTTTCAATATGAGGCGCGTTACCCGCTCTGCCAAGCGGTGATTGCGGCAGTATTGAATTAGTATTGCAGTATTATTATAGGTTTCTGGACTTAGGTCATCTCAAACACTGAAGTTCTAATCCAGGAAACTATCCCCTCACCTTTTATAATACTGCTTCACTGTACACACTTTACTTTCGGTCCTCGCGCAGCTAATCATGCACTATTTCTTGTTCTTGACTAAGGCGGCGGAACTATAATTTAGAATTTGTACTTATAACACATTGAAACGTGTTACAAGTACACGATAAATGCTGAAAACATAGGCGTATTTTAGTTACTGCGCACACAACATATTATTCGGTATTGCAACTTTTCCCTGTAAATTTTTTCACCTTGGGCATAGCATGTTTGCTGAGACGACGGTCCTTTTAGAAATTCCCCCAATCTTCTGTTTGACTGGGTATTTAGATCTCTCTTTCTCCTCATTGGATAAAATTTTCGCACTCTTGAACGCGTATAATTCTTACGTTGTTCTGTTCTACATACTTTTTGGCCAATAATAACATCACATGACTTATTTTTAACATGGTGACGGTTATTCTCCGAAATATATGCTGCATCTTTCCTCTCCCCTTCAACTTGGTCACCGTGAATCATTGAACAAAGGTACAAAAGATTTCTACCCTCTTGCAAGTTTACAAAGGATTCCCTTGCAAACCAGCTCCATAAACCTTCAACTTTCCTCGCTGAATGTAACTTTTCTGTACTCAAAACTTGGTGACTCCGGACAGTTTCCCAGTATTAGCTTACAAATATATATACACACTTTCATCTCATTTGTGATAAGGTGACAAATACCCTTTATAACAGTCTTAACCTAACAAAATTATCATGAAAAGATTATAATTATTGGATGAACATTTGCTGTATAAATATTTACATATATTAATGTTCTGACACGTAATTATACATATCATTATCTAGGAGGCGAAATTTCACTCTCAGGTATCAAGTACTTGATTCTGTGAATATGCTATGTTCAGGATGGAAGACAAATATTCTGCTGTAAATCTTGATTCTGTGAGGAGTTTTGTTTGCCTCCATAAGGGAAAATGACTGTTTGCAGAGAAAGGTGCTAGAACATGGCTAGTATTCTCACAACAAACTGACACATTGCAGGGTATTGGCTTGGCAAATAAAAGAACTGAGAGACCTCTATTTCATTGCATTTGTCTTTCAACACAGAATTGCAGTGAATTTCAATCAGTTCCATATATTTGTACTATGTACCTTATGACCATCAAAGGAGAATAAAGCAGTAAACAAAGACAGATCATTCTCACACCGTCAGAAGAATACACACGATTTGTATTCTTCAAACCCATTTTCAAAGTCATTAATCAATTCCTTTCTGTGTGAAACACAATGAGTAAAATCATAATCATTATGGGACTTCTTAAAATCCTGGCAGGTAGGAAAATTAATTAAGCTGCCACTGTTCATCTGCCCTTCCCAAAGACTGAGCTTTAATTAAAAAGCCTTAATATTTCCATACAATGAAACAACCTGATTTTTGCCATGTAACTTTAAATTTAAGTCATTTAAATGCTGTGTTATATCCACCATAAAGGTCAAATCTGAGCCCAATTACGGTTACAAAGTCTGTCGGGAGATTCACCCTTATTTCCAAGAGCATTTTAATTTATATTTGAAGAAGCCAAAAGCGTTTAAAACTCTCTGACAGGAAAGCCCACAAACTTCTGCATAGTATGGTAATGTTTCAAATACACTTCCAATGTCACTAAGTAAAGATGACAACTGACGTTGATTCAGCTCCAGAGAACGAATAAAGCTTACAAAGTTCTTCACGGATTTCAAAACGGATTGATGTTTTTTTATTTTTGAACATAAAACTTCCTAGTGAATGATGCTGTGGATATGATGAAGGTTACTTTTAGGAGAGTCTTCTTTCTGCTTGGCCAGCAGCTTAGTAATAAATCCGTTTTGATTCCCTGTCATAGAAGGAGCACACACAAAGTTTTGATAATAGAAGATTGATTTTTTTCAGAATCCTACAGTTCATTAGTATAGTTACTTATAGGTTATTCAACAGAGGGGCACATCCCGTGCACTGCGAACCTACAGAGATCTATTGCAGCTACCACCCACCAGGAGAAAGGGATGAATGAGGGAACTATAGGAGGCTATAGGCCGTAGGCAGACAGGTCACAGTGACGCGCGGAAGTCCCTAACATTTCCAAGCTCGCAGACCGTCCCATTGCTGGAGCCGCCCAGAGAGGGCGTCTAACCATCCACGAATCAAGCAGCCCTCTGGTCTCTACGGTGAATATTCTTTCAATTGAGCATGAATTCGGGCTATCTGTCCGGCACCGCCATACATCACGAAACCTGGAAGCGCACCTGGAAGATAAAAAGGAAACGGAATGAAAGGGAAATTATGGAAAGGAAATCCTAGTTAAGAGGAAATCTCCCCAGCATTCGCCTGCCGACCCCGGGAAACCCACGAAAAGCCTATACGCCAGAGTGGGCAGTCGCCGGGGATCGAAACCGGGACCTCCCGAATGGGATTCTCACACGTTACCGCATGCGGCGGTATTTCGCCTCTTTGCGGGGGAACTGGCTATTTGGCGGCACGGGATTTGCAGGAATGTTCCCGGGTTCTGTACTAGCTCTGGGATTTTGCATGGATCTTGGATCTCGGGTTAGTGGTGAATACGACTTTTGTGTTTCCTGCTCGTTTATTTCCCGTCACCGTTTTAAAATCTGATTCCTGCTATTGCGTCGACACACACACACACACATACACACACACACAAACACACACACACACACACGTATTTCCTTATTTCTACGCTTCATATCATCGCACCTATCCGCCGACACATTTTCTAAGAACCATCTCCAAAGAACTACCAAACCAAGCGTCTAAACTCTCCTGTTTCTCTATTTCAAATGTTCTATCTCCCCATTCCACCATCACCTGATTTCTAGCTTCTTTCATTGGATGTCTAAAGCTATCTTGCTTTTCGAACGTTGACCCCTTTCTGCACTTCGGCGTTTCAGGCAAGCTAACGGGACACTTAACAATAGAGGGAAAAACCACCCGTTTGCGGCCGCTGATGTCACTGTCTATTCAACCCTTGTTCATATTTACAGTAACATTCGCTTCCCAGTCTTTTTCAATACTATTCCTACTGTTATTAATATTTATTTTCCCTATGATTATAATTTTATTTAGCTATTCAAGACGTACTGCTTCACGCGGCGCCACTTCGCTTGGCTTATTAAAGATATCCTGACTGGTTGTTGTATCTAAGAGAAATTATGTCCAGTAACTTCTCAGTTACATTTAAGCCATTATCATAGGCCCGAATAAACACAGCTAATTGTGCCAGATCACTAACATCGGACTTTCGTCGACTGCAATGGAAAATGTCGTGTAACTTTCAATTTTTGCCAACAACTGCTCACTTATATTAGTTGCAATTATCACCAATCGTCTCCTCTCGTATTTCGCGACAATGGTTTGTTTTATAAAGTTTCTGCCTTATGAGGTCACACAATTTCAGCGGTTTTTACAAGACACTCTTACAAATTCACTTTCACTAAAGCATTTAAAATTCTTTGCTATAAGTTCTGCAACTGCAAGGCTTCCTTTAACATCATAGTTGCGTTCCACATTTGTGAAGATCGATTGTTGTTTGCAAATTATCTTCCCTTGAATTTTCTTTATACTGGTCATATTTTGCACTATGGGCCTCGTAATGACGTCTTATAGGTATACTTCTATTTTGTCCACAAATCAAACATGCAATTTTACCTTTAATTTCACAAGAAAAAAAATCTGATGTGTTACACTCACAGACTTTCTCTACTCTTGTACAAACTATTTTTAGAAACGCTTATTCTCCATATGCTTCATGTTAAACTAGATATTGAGATGTCAATCTTATTGGTAATTTTCATGTAGATGCAAGGGGAATATGGTAGAGTTTAAGCGATAGTCAAATATTTTAACGCTGGTTGCTATGTGGCGCATTCCATTCTCTTTGCATGTCCAGGACATAAAAATCTGATGTGTTACACTCACATGACTTTCTCTACTCTTGTACAATCTAATTTTACAAACGCCTATTCTCCATATGCCTCATGTTAATCGAGATATCAATCTTATTGGTAATTTTCTTGTAGATGCAAGGGGAATATGGTAGCTTTTAAGATATGGTCAAATATTTTAACGCTGGTTGCTATGCGGCGCATTCCATTCTCTTTGCAAGTCCAGGACATAAAATAATCTGATGTGTTACACTCACATGACTTTCTCTACTCTTGTACAATCTATTTTTACAAACGCCTATTCTCCATATGCTTTATGTTAATCGAGATATCGAGATGTCAATCTTATTGCTAATTTTCTTGTAGATGCATGGGGAATATGGTAGCTTTTAAGCGATGGTCAAATATTTTAACGCTGGTTGCTATGTGTCGAATTCCATTCTCTTTGCAAGTCCAGGACATAAAAAATGAATAACGAATTTGAGAAAAAGTATAAGTATTGGAAAATTTAAGGGAATAACAAGCAATATCTCGAAAACGGTTCACTCAACAAAAGAAATGTATATAACATAAGTTGTGTATTTTAACGAGATCAACATTTTTTGTGTAGTAAAATTTTGTCTATCTCTTATGGTTTACCAGTTATGCAAAAGTCGTTCACAATGAAGAATACTTTTGGAGACATTCCCAGAAAATTCGAGATATACATTTCATTTCTCATGGCATTATCTTAAATATATGATATTTTAAACAAAATCGTTAGAGCCATTTTTGAGAAAATTAAAATTTTCGAAAAATGTTCCATGTAAAGGGTAGTCTGGGGTGGGGGGATTTTCTTGAAAACCTTCGTGTCGCATCTCTGGAAGATACTGAACCTAAATACCAAGTTTGGTGTTTATCCGACTGTTCGTTTTTGAGTTATGCTGTTCACACACACACAGACACACACACAGACACACACACACACAGACACACAGACACACACACGGACATGTTTCCAAAAATGCTTTTTTTGGATTCAGGAGGTCTCAAAACATGTATTTCCGGTGAAATCTCGGTATCGAATTTTTGGGTGGAATGCAATACTTCCCCTACTTACTATACGTAGTAGAGAAAGTAAAAAAACTGAATAACGAATTTGAGAAAAAGTATAAAGTATTGGAAAATTTAAGGGAATAACAAGCAATATCTCGAAAACGGTTCACTCAACAAAAGAAATGCATATCACATAAATTGTATATTTTAACGCGATCTACATTTTTTGTGTAGTAAAATTTTGTCTATCTCTTATGGTTTACCAGTTATGCAAAAGTCGTTCACAATGAAGAATACTTTTGGAGACATTCCCAGAAAATTCGAGATATACATTTCATTTATCATGACAATATCTTAAACATATGATATTTTAATCAAAATCGTTAGAGCCATTTTTGAGAAAATTAAAATTTTCGAAAAATGTTCCATGTAAAGGGTAGTCTGGGGTGGGGGATTTTCTTGAAAACCTTCGTGTCGCATCTCTGGAAGATACTGAACCTAAATACCAAGTTTGGTGTTTATCCGACTGTTCGTTTCTGAGTTATGCTGTTCACAGACACACAGACACACACACGGACATGTTTCCAAAAATGCCTTTTTTGGATTCAGGGAGTCTGAAAACATGTATTTCCGGTGAAATCTCGGTATCGAATTTTTGGGTGGAATACAATACTTCCCCTACTTACTATACGTAGTAGAGAAATTAATAAGCGATTTCCAATTTTTCTTGAAAAACACGGCGCTCACTTTGAGTTGTTCTTTTTTTTGGTGCTGGAAGTTTTAAATAACAACATTGTCCTTAGAAATGTACTGTATCACACAAGAAAACTCTAAGACGTAGTTGATAGTAATGTACAGTCATAAATTACTTGTCCGGTCAACACAGTTGATAACAATTCCCTCACTGTGTGAAAATGCACTGACAGTGAGACTGGAATACTAAAGGGACTGATAACAATTCAAAACCTCTCCTACAGCGGTGTAAATTGTGTGTAGCTGTGACGTTAACGTTCAAAACGAGTTATCCTTGACAATCTTCACAAAGCGTTAGCTGCAGAAACCCTCGCTGCAATTTTCAGAATCAACTTGTTTGCAACTTGTTCCTTGTCATCTAGCTGTTGAAAAAGAACTTGTGGAATATATTAGGTAGGCCTCCGTTATTCAACGGAGAGAACACATCGCGCACTGCGATCCACTAAATCTATTGTGGTTGCCAGCCCCTCGAGAGGTAGCGATAAGGTGATGGAACCGTAGGAGGCTGCAGGCCGTAAACACACAGGCTACAGAGACGCACGGAAGTCACGTTTTCAAGCTCGCAGACCCTTCCCACTACTGGAACCGCCGAGGGAGGCCGATAAGTCGCCCACCAGTCAAGCAGCCCTCTAGTATCTACGGGAAATACTCTTTCCTTTGAGCATGCAGCCTGTCCGGCGCCGCCATACACCAAGAAACCTAGAAGCACAACTACTAGGGGAACTGGTTCCCCAAACGACTCTGGGAGAAGGGCGTCATCCGAGTGACTCTCCCTCCCCCCAGAGCTGTTCCAGTAGGTCGGAACCTGAAAATTAAATCCTGCCCCCCCATTACAGGGTGGAAGTGGATACGCCACTTACGCGCGTCAAATCCAAAAGAGGAGAAGACTACCGAGACAGCAACCTAGCAGACTGTCTACCGGCTCTCCAGGGCGGTACCGGAGGATCCTTAGGCGTCTCACAACCCCGCCTGGACGGAAAACCGCACAGACAATCTCTCATGGGTATGGGGAACCACTGCTGCGCCGAGTCCAACTCAATCCAAACGACACCCTTACGGCTGGGACCAGGACGTTTAACCCAGCGTACTTCTAGTAACGTCAGAAGTACCACGAATGCTCAGGGTCCGCAGCGCCCGCACCGCGGCAGCTCAAGGGGTCGAAACTCCCCTCTTACGGGGACCTAAAAGTACACCTAAAGATGGGGTTACAGAGTGAAAGGGAAATGATGGAAAGGAGATCATGGTAGAGAAACAATCACCCCAACATTCGCCTGCCGAATCTGGAGAAACCATGAAAAACCCATGGGTCAGAGTGGCTGGTCGCCGAGGATCAAACCCATGACAGGTAGATCCGGATCCTCCCTTTAAAAAATTAAGGAACATAGTTCATCATAATTATCTTTCTACTTAAAATGTTATAATTTTGAAATTGAATGAACACAGCTTATAACATAAAATATAAGGCATAGCTTCTTAGATCTGTCTTGCAGGGCGCAGTAAATAAAACTTCCTCTCCATGGCACCATGCTGCTGTGGGCCAGTCAAGAACATATCTTGCGAAGATATGGTTAAACTGCCTTCATTCATTAGGATTTACAGTTAGTCTTCCCGTAAGAGGGAGTTACCTTTCTCTGCTTATGAGTATTGTGGCGTATTAATAATTTGGGGGCTTTCATTGCCATTACCAGACATATTGTTGTTCTACATTGTCGTTACCAGACACTGTTTTCATTTTATGTTGACTGGGATGACGTCACTGGGAGTTTTTGCTAGCCACGAGTGGTGGGGACATAGCGTCAGTCTTACTGAGGATTCCGTGATTCGCGTGTGCAAGCCGGTCCTCGGATCAGTGAAATCTCCACCACCTTTTCATTTTTAATAATGCAGAAACTCCAAAAGGTTGAGGAATAAATCCAGGAATGTGTAAGTAGATTTCTGTTATGGATTTTGCACAATGAAACCCACGCCTTCCTCTTAAACTCCACACTACGTTTCGGTCCTTCGCAGCCAAGTGAATATGCGTCCCCTCAATGTACGTGTTGGCTACTAGAAATTAATTTAATTTTTCAAGTGAACTTTTAGGCCTCTACACAGCATGTAACATTTCATTCGTGTTCTGGTGGACCGCTCCCGTATTTCTTTCTCTATCTAACGCATGCCTGACCTACAGCACTAAAGCAATACAATATAAAGATAAAACAAGCTTTCCCATCACATCCGTTTTCTAAAGGATTGATACATACCTGGAAACCTTTCGTCAGTTCCAAGAAAAATGCTGAATGGCTTTGGCCCACATTAATTGTAGGCGCTATGCTTTTTCCTCGGAATGTGTCATAATAGAAATTATCAATAAAGATAAGATATTAAAAAACAAGTATTTATCAAGTCACGGGTGTTTTGTCCGTATTATTGCCTCTGCTAGCCTTATGTTTTATTTTTCTTGGTTCCTTACGGTTTCCACATCCCTTATGAACTTCTAACAATGTTATTAATAATTGTTAACTAACAATTTATCACTCACATTCTTTGGAATATTTTAGGCTTAACTTAATGTGAAAACCGACCAAAATTCCCGAAAAAGCAGCTTACGTGCTTATAAAACTATCAGAATGAATCAAAGATACTATGAAAATGTCAGGAACGAGTTCCTCACACCAAAACAAGAACAGAATGTCATGTAAACATAGGTATGCCTGGAAACGCTTAATTTCTAAGTGATTGTTGTACGTTTAAACAGAACTTCTGCTTATGGTTTATTGACGCAAACCCTCATACTACAATTCAGCCTAGACACCTGCATCACCCGCACCAACAATAGGCTTATTGAAAGTTTGCGTTTATAGCCTCTTACAAAGAAGCGGCATATCGTTTGTACCTTTTCTAAATCTTGCACGAAGTATATAACAGCTTCCCATTTAGTTTTCTTTTATCTTGCGGGGTGGCAGAGTTGGACACGTGGACGGTGATGTGCGGCATATGCGGTGGATGTGCTTTGAGGTGAGAACTCTTCGCTTACTGGCACGTAATTTCTGTCCGAAGGTCCGATTGGGGACATAGAACTGGAAACGCTAGGGACCCCGCTGCGCTGCGCATGTTGTCATCAGAACTGGCCACCCTTCGCACTCTCTCGTCTCATTCTTTCCTCTCGGAGGTTTAGTATGCACAATAGACCTGCTGAAATTCTCCTGCGTTTCTAATCCATATCCATTGTTGTTGTTGAAAATGGTGCACGTTTTGTATGTCACACCTTTGATTCGTAGAACCAGTAGCAAACATTTAGCTATTCTAGCATACCTATGGACAAATGTAAACGAGTCAAATAACACAAGTATGTGGTCTCAGATACCGCGGAAAGCATTAAACGAACAAGGTAGGCGGAGTCGAGCCAGTTCCAGACGGTCTTCAGTTGAACGAAGTGTGAGCAGAGAAAATATTGAGTATCTTGATTTTGTTATTTTCAGCTAGTAAGTTTTAACTTCTAAACTGGTATTCAAAATTGCAAGATTTGCTATTCTAAAAACAGTATTTTCTGTATGAAATATATCTTAAGGGGAAAAAAAGGATTGATTTTAGAAGGCATAGAACGCAACTATAAACATATAGTTTTTATATTTCTATTTTGAGCTAATCCGTTAATCTAGTCACGAGTAAAGTTTGCTAGATTTAAGGTGAAGTGTCTTAAGATTTTGGAGACTAGCTCACGCTTTACGTTGTTTCTTAGAAAAGTAACGAAATATTTTTTCTCCCGCTTTTCCGGAACTACGGGGGCGTCCAATAAGTAAGCTTCCCTAGTTTATAAAAAACATTACACACAATTGATCAGATGACGAAGATGAATCAGAAGTGAACCAGAAGTCGCGTCCTGTGCTCGTAACCAGCTGTTTAGTTCTGATTGATCTTCGTCACGGTGTTAAAGTGCTTACCTCCATGGTGACCTTTGAGTCCAGGGAACATGTGAAAACGCTTGGGAAAAGATCTGGTGAATATGGAGGATGCGAGAAAACTTCCCAGTTGAATCTTCTGAACTCCGCCTGGGTCAAGATTCAACTTGGAAGTTTTCTCGTATTCTTCGTATTCACCGGAGCTTGCCCCAAGTGATTTACACATGTTCCTCCAACTTTTAACACCGATGATGAAGTCAAATCAGTGAACAGCTGGTTGCGAGCACAGGACCCGACCTGGAGCAACACTGGCTTGGAAAAACTTGTGTCACGTCTCCAAAAATGCTTGGAAAAGCATGTTGACTATGTAGAAAAGTAACAGTAGAATTGTACAATATAAATAACATTAATTCAACATGATCAATTTGTGTGTAATGTGTTTTATAAAATAGGGAAACTTACTTATTGGACGATCCTCGTGGTATTTTTTTTCAGAAAACGTTTGTCAGATAACATCCTTGGGAAAAATAAATATATAGTATAAAATATTTTGAAAGCGGCTAAAGACATCGGAAAAAAATGCATTTGATACAAACTGTGTATCTTTTTCCGGTGCCTAATAATTGTTTCTGTGCCTTATGGTTTCCTATTTATACAGAATGGTACAAAATTCAAGATTTCACAAGTTATTTACAGAAAATGCAAAATATAATAGATACATTGTATTCGCTATGTAAGTATCTCAGATTCAATTTAATCAAAATCGTTAGAAACGTTTTAAGAAAATAATAAAATGAACATTTTACGGAAATTTTCGTGTTGCGTCCTTGAAAGATTATGGACTTAACACACAAAGTTTGGTATTTGATGACGTATTTTCACTTTTTTTTTAGTTATGTTGTTCAGATACACATGCGCGGACCTTTAATTAGGAATGCATTTTGGGGGACCAGGAGATCTAAAAGCGTGTATTTCCAGAACATAAACTTTCACGGCCGAGTCGTAAACATAATTGGAAGTATCTTCCGGGCTATGCCGTGGTCCGCTGAAGACGGGTTCAAGACAACTGTGGTAGACATCTTCATTGGTGCGGTCGAAGTCTTCTGGATATTATATTCGTGTATTTTCACTTGGGTGAAATCTCGATACCGAATTTTGACGTGGAATATAATACTTCCTCTACATACTATAGATCAGAAAACAAAAAAGGTATAAAATGAACAAAAACTGGCAACATACTGGTAAGACATGTTTCTACTAAAGACATGAAGAAAAAACAAGGCTGAAAGATAGTAATAATAATAATAATAATAATAATAATAATAATAATAATAATAATAATAACATCGTGTAATCACAGTGTTTAACTATGTTTCTGTATGATACACTAAACTGTATTTGGTTTCAATAATTTATTAGATATATTTTCTCATATACACGACGCATAAGATTTCCACAAAAACATTTTCAACACAAGTAAGCGAGTATCAAAGACGAACAAAAGTCTTTTATAATCTCTCCATGTTAGAAAGACGTAAGTGACTGACGCTAAAGGTATCCCAAAATTATCTTGAAGCAGGGGAATCCTGGATTGTATTTTTCCATGTGACTTTGAGAGGACGAATAAGCAAAGACTAAACGCCCTCCAGATTTCTTTAAACTTAGAGGTCACGTTATCCTCAGCCAATCAGAAAATTCACGAGGAAATTTGAACCGGTAGGAACTCCGTGTATACAGGGTGTACCATTTAAGTTGAGGCTGGTAATTTTTACGAAACTAAGCGTTGTAGAAATAAATGTTTTTAATAAAAGTTGCTTGATATCATGAGGAAAGTAAATGCCATTAGTCGTGCTTTGTTTGCAGGAACGTTATGATGGTCATTTTAGGGTCAATTTAATTTTTTAAAATGGAAACCTACATTTTGTATGTTAATTTTTCATTAGAAAATGGTTTATAAAAAGCTGCTTATTTTGTGACGAGGAATAAGGAGACAAAATAAAAAATGTTCGTTCCAATTAGGAAACGTAACTTGACCCTCAAATGACCATCCATGGATGGTCCAACCATTCATTGCACTCTTCGTACTCAGCCATTCAGTATTTTCGTTGTTATTTACTTGGTGTAAAAACAATTGCGAAGTGCTTTATACAAATGATGTTTAGTTTTTTATGAGGAGTGAGAAAGAAACATAAAAAAATCTGATGTGTTACACTCATATGACTTTCTCTTCTCTTGTACAAACTATTTTTACAAAATCTTATTCTCCATCTATTTCATATTAATCGAGATAAACATTTACAGAAACGATCTTTTGACATGCAAAGAGAATTACATTTTACACATAGCGACCAGTTCTAAAAATATTTGACTATCGCTTAAGGCCTACTATGTTTCCCTTGTTTTGTAATTGCAAGGGCAATATAGAAATACAGTAGCCTTTAAGCATCGACATATATCTTAATAGCTGGTTGCTAGGTGCAGATTGCCACAGATGAATACTCTTTGCATATCCAAGACAAAAAAAAATGAATAACGAGTTCCCATTTGAGAAAATAAGTATTGAAAAATTTAAAGGAATAACAAGCAATATCGCGAAAATGGTTCACTCAACAAAAAAATGCATATGACATAAATTGTGTATTTTAACGCGATCTACATTTTTTGTGTAGTAAAATTTTGTCTATCTCTTATGGTTTACCAATTATGCAAAAGTCGTTCACAATGAAGAATACTTTTGGAGACATTCCCAGAAAATTCAAGATATACATTTTATTTGTCATGAAAATATCTTAAACATATGATATTTTAATCAAAACCGTTATAGCCATTTTTGAGAAAATTAAAATTTTCGAAAATCTTCCATGTAAAGGGTAATCTGGGGTAGCGGGATTTTCTTGAAAACCTTCGTGTCGCATCTCTGGAAGATACTGAACCTACATACCAAGTTTGGTATTTATCCGACTGTTCGTTTCTGAGTTATTCTGTTCAAAGACACACACACACAGACACACAAACGGACATGTTTCCAAAAATGCTTTTTTTGGATTCAGGGGGTCTCAAAACATATATTTCCGGTGAAATCACGGTATCGAATTTTTGGGTGGAATACAATACTTTCCCTACTTACTATACGTAGTAGAGAAAGTAAAGGGTAGGTTCTCATTTAAAAGAATTAAATTAATCCTAAAATGGTCATCACAACGTCCTCCAAACAAAATACGACTAATGTCATTTACTTTCCCTCATAATAGCAAGCAACTTTTATCAAAGACATTTCTTTCTACAACGCTTAGTTTTGGAGATATTTTACAGTCTCAACAATGGTACACCCTGTATAAGTTATGTCAGACAACTTAAGTTAGGCTTCTTGTGAACTCAGTCGTGTATCAAACCTGCGTTACTTTCACTGGATTACAACACATTATCGCGTGTGCGAGGAAGAAGTATAAATACTCTAGTGACAAGTGTAGTCAGTGATAAATAACAGTCACAAGTCAATTACACATAAATCTAAAGTAAAACAAAGTGGAAATGCGCCCGATGAAAGAAACATAACATGTTGTAAAATGTAAAGTGTTTTAACATTTGCCTCTTACTTTGAAATCTTCAGAATTAAATACAACATAACTTTAATTAGTGTCTTCCATATTATTTTCTTACGCTCCATACCCTTTGGGTTAGTGGTAGAAAGAGCAATCAAATACTGGTTCAGAATAATACTACTAGAGGAAAATTATATACTAAAGCAATGCTTGGTTGTACAAGAGAAAATGGAGATAAAAGAAACTTGGATGCACGAGATACAGACAGCATTGGAAGAAATAGGAATGGGGGAAACATGAGCAGAAAGAAACAACAAAAGTAAGCGTTTCTGGAAATAAATTATAACAAGAGTGGAGGGTATTGAAAAGCAATAAATTATAAATAGTTCCAATGAAAAAAGGTGGTTAATAAATATAAAGCAAAGATAAATCGAAGTGTGCAACAAAGAGGCTAGAATTGGGTATGCATGGTCAAGGACAGGTGTAATGAATTTAAGTGGTTTAATAGAGAGAAGAAGGGGGAGAGATATACTAAAAGTAGTGAATTACATGATTATATTCTGGAATGCAATGATACGGATAAAGGAAAAGAGAACTTAATACTAGAGAAATGGAAAAAATTACCATAGAGCTAAAAGTTAGGAAGATTTTTAATACAAGATCAAATGAATATATAGAGAAAGCAGGAAATATTTAGGAAAAATAAGGTTAAAATAAATGTGGAGAAAATTGGAGAAAATACAGAAAAGGGCTAACAAGGCAAAAAAGTAAATAGTGGAAAATTATACTTCCCCATTATATACCTATACAACAGAAAGATACATATAAGAGGAAGAGAAATAATAAGCAACTCCATTGTATTACATACATTGTATAAATTGTATCTAAAGTTTAAAGCAGACAGTAAACAATGCATTCATTCATTCCATACCCTTTGAGATATCCACACACAGTCTCATGCAAATTAATAATATAAGAACCGAAGGCAGTCGAGGACCAGTCACAAAGGGAAGTACAGTTTATGAGGATCCCTCCATTTGACTACTCCTAACTCGTATTGAACATAGAGGTAAGTAAATAAGACATTTCAGCATAGGAATTAATCTGATTATTGAGCATCAATGTTTCTAACAGTATTGGTAAAATATGAATTAGGTATTTTTTCGACCATTTCCTTTTATCCGTCGTCAGTACGCCATATTTCGTATACAATATGCTTCACTTTTGCATGAATTCTTATTAGTTATTACATGTGTTGGTTCTTTCAGTTTGGGTATTGGATACCAGCATGTTTATCACTGGAAACCAGTGGTTACAATGTAGTTAGATTGGTATGGAATATTTTGTTACATTTATTTTGTTTAATTTATTAATTATTTACTAAAAATTAGGAATAGCTGGATACTATTGCTTTATGTTGCCGGCTTCCTGTAGCAGTGGTTGAATATATCTTTTGATTTAAGTTTCAATTATAATGGTTAAATTTTGGATTTTTATTCAATTATTTTTATTTTGTTCATTTTGACCTAATTTATTTTTATTCAGTGGGTTACAAGTAAAAATCTGTACAATAATAATAATCATAATAATAATAAATGTATAAAATGAAAGATGTGTTAAATAAATCACAAATTTAGAATACACGTCCTGGTGTAGGAAACAAGGTGCCGCGATGGCGTATTGCAGATTTCACTTTATTTTATTTTTTGTTGCTTTTTACTTTCTCTACTACGTATAGTAAGTAGGGGAAGTATTGTATTCCACCCAAAAATTCGATACCGAGATTTCACCAGAAATACATGTTTTCAGACCCCCTGAATCCAAAAAAAAGCATTTTTGGAAACGTCCGAGAGAGTGTCTGTGTGTCTGTCTGTGAACAGTATAACTCAGAAACGAACAGTCGGATAAACACCAATCTTGGTATATAGGTTCAGTATTATCCAGAGATGCGACACGAAGGTTTTCAAGAAAATCCCCCTACCCCAGATTACCCTTTACATGGAAGATTTTTCGAAAATTTTAATTTTCTCAAAAATGGCTATAACAATTTTGATTAAAATATCATATGTTTAAGATATTTTCATGACAAATAAAATGTATATCTTGAATTTTCTGGGAATGTCTCCAAAAGTATTCTTCATTGTGAACGACTTTTGCATAACTGGTAAACCATAAGACATAGACAACATTTTACTACACACAAAAAATGTAGATCGCGTTAAAATACACAATTTATGTCATGTACATTTTTTTTGTTGAGTGAATCATTTTCGAGGTATTGCTTGTTATTCCCTTAAATTTTTCAATACTTATTTACTCAAATGGGAATTCGTTATTCATATTTTTGTCTTGGATATGCAAAGAGTATTAATCTGTGGCAAAGGGAATGGTGCTGCACCTAGCAACCAGCTATTAAGAGATATGTATGTGCTTAAAGGCTACTGTTTTTCCAAATTGCCCTTGTAAATATATATTCCCCTTACATCTACAAGAAAATTAGCAATAAGATAGAGTCTGAAAATATTTATCTCGATTAACATGAAGTAGATGGAGAATAAGCGTTTGTAAAAATAGTTTGTACAAGAGAAGAGAAAGTCATGTGAATGTAACACATCAGATTTTTTAAATATTTGTTACTATTTAGGATCATTTCTATTGGTTTTCTAGCGTATTCTTTATAAATTTCTATACTGTTTATATTTGTTTCTCAATTCACTCTACTTCAAAATACTCCTTTTTTCGTAAAATTGAGAGGGAAAACTTGCACATTGACAGTAGATGACACGGGCTGTACAAAGTACACGAGGAAAGTCATATCTGTTGTACGTACACGAAGCTAAAGAAGATAAATGGGTGAAAAACCGTAGCGATAAGACAGCCTTGTTTTCTCACAGATGTACACCGAGGTAGTGAAGGGTACTATCGAATGTTTTCGATAATCGAATATATTACGACAATGAGAAATGACTATCGGATGAAAAAGTCGGTTTTTTCATTCGGTTTTAAAAGCAAGAGTTCATTATGCAAAATGAATGAAGTAATAGCATAGACAACTTACTAACTAGGTTTCACAACTTTATAGTACGCATTCTATCCCTGGATTAAAATAAATACAGCTGCACATTATGTTGCAAAATTAAAACAATTACAAAACTGCTTGCATTTGTTGTCTAGTAATTAGAGGGAAAATTAATTCCACTAATATCGGATTGTGAAACCATGCCGTTTCTCAATCAGCCCCTAGCACGAATATGGAAAATGGAACTATGTATTTTTAGTTTCTCTACTACATATGGTAAGTAGGGGAAGTATTGTATTCCACCCAAAAATTCGATACCGCAAATATGTTTTGAGGCCTCCTGAATCTAAAAAGAAGTTTTTTTGGAAACATGTCCATGTGGGCGTCTGTGAACAGCATAACTCAGAAACGAACAGTCGGATAAACACCAAACTTGTTATTTAGGTTCAGTATCTTCCAGAGATGCGACACGAAGGTTTTCAAAAAAATTCTCTACCCCAGATTACCCTTTACATGGAACATTTTTCGAAAATTTTAATTTTCTCAAGAATGGCTTTAACGATTTTGATTAAAATGTCATATGTTTAAGACATTTTTATGGCAAATAAAATGTATATTTTGAATTTTCTGGGAATGTCTCAAAAGTATTCTTCATTGTGAACGACTTTTGCATAACTGGTAAACCCTAAGAAATAGACACAATTTCACTACA
Source organism: Deroplatys truncata (assembly GCA_030765065.1). Classification (NCBI taxonomy): domain Eukaryota; kingdom Metazoa; phylum Arthropoda; class Insecta; order Mantodea; family Mantidae; genus Deroplatys; species Deroplatys truncata. Next base: position 85,383,053 of record CM060976.1, on the reverse strand, counting down.
CAAAAAATGTAGATCGCGTTAAAATACACAATTTATGTCATATGCATTTTTTTTGTTGAGTGAATCATTTTCAGATATTGCTTGTTATTCCCTTAAATATTCCAAAACTTATACTTTTTCTCAAATGGGAATTCGTTATTAATTTTTTTGTCCTGGTAATACAAAGAGAATGGAGTACTCTACATAGCAACCAGCTCTTAAAATATTTGACTATCGCTTAAAGCCTACCAATTCCCCTTGCACCTACAAGAAAATTTGCAATAAGATTAACATCTCGATATCTCGAGTAACATGAAGCATATGGAGAATAAGCATTTGTAAAAATATTTTGTACAAGAATAGAGAAAGTCATGTAAGTGTAACACATCCGATTTTTTTTGTCCTGGTAATGCAAAGAGAATGGAATACTCCACATAGCAACCAGCTCTTAAAATATTTGACTATCGCTTAAAGACTACCAATTCCCCTTCCACCTACAAGAAAATTAAAAATAAGATTAATATCTTGATATCTCGATTAACATGAAGTAGATGGAGAATAAGCATTTGTAAAAATAGTTCGTACAAGAGTAGAGAAAGCCATGCGAGTGTAGCACATTTGATTTTTTAATAAAGATTATGAAGAAACATTCACCTTTTAAGGTAGTGGTTTTATAGTTATTTGAGGTTATATCGCATTTATTTCGAGGTTAAAATGAATGAGCCAACGTTTATTCCATCACAATATGGGGAGGTCCAGGTTAGGTAATTAATTCTTAATTAATACTGTAATTGCGGTGCTCGGTCTTAAATTTGGGTAAATGATTTTTTGGTTGAATTGAAGCATATAAAGCATAGCTAACATAGTAACTAAATTCTAAGCTTCATGTGCTTCTCGATTTTAATACTCAAACAGTTGCGGAAATACAACAGTTTATGTTGCTGTTAATTAGAGCTAGGAAACATAAAGCAGCATCAATACAACTTTAACGTCTGCTATGTAAAAAGGTGTTATGGTTTGAGGTGCGTTGTATGATATAATACCTTTCTCAAAGGAAGCAGCGTGTTTGTTCAATAGTATTCTAGTTTTTTACTACAGAAACTGAATAAAATAATAGCATCACGTCCAACTGAGGAAGCGGCATAAAAAACGACTTAAATCGACTTATCCGTTTCTTGGCTTTATACATAGGCTGTGTTCGCTATGTAGTTGTAATTAGCTAATGCATCATGTGATAAATTAGCGCTTTCATCTGGAGATTTTCTGTCTGCCTTAAGCTTTCGTATTTTACAACCCTTTTTTTCTGGATTTATTTCTCATGACCTTAAAAATATACCAAAATGTCTCATTTACTCAAAAAAGTCCCTGACGATTTGAAGTACTATATACGATATTAGTATATATACATAGGATGAACAAGGCAAATCATATGTTTATTTTAAATGTTCTGGGAATAGCCTGGCAAGTCCTCTTCATTCGAAAGGTATTTTGTATAACAGGTAAACCATAAGAGATAAACAAAAACTCCCGGTAACGTGAGAAGCTCACATTTTGGAGGTTCGGCGTTCGATTTCCGTCGTCGACCGTCCACTCGTATCTTGGCGTTTTCGTGGCTTTCCCTGGTCGGTAGGCGATTGCTGGTATGGTTTCTCATCTACCACGATTTCCTTTCCTTCATTTCCTTTTCATTCCGTTTCCTTCTCATCTTTCAGGCGTGTTCCTAGGTTTCGTGGCTTATGGAGCAGATGGCGAGCTCAAAGAAAAAACTACTCCCTGTAGACACTAGAGGGCTGCTTGATCGACAGGACGCTCATCACTCTCTCTAGGCAGCTCCAATAGGGGTTATTGAGCCTGGAACTGTTTGGGACTTCCGCGAGTCTCTGTGGCCTGTCTGCCTGTAGCCTCCTGTGGTTTCTTCACTTCATCCCTTCATTCTGGGGGATGGTAGTCATAACAGATAGGTCGAAATTAAATTGAGTGTCATTTATACACGCTCTTTAACTGCTGTGGTCCTTAGCGTCCCATTTCATATTGGGCGTGAAAGACCAGTAATTTTGCTCAGAGGCCTCTTTATCACTTATCAGGCTGAAGGTTCTTTTTCGTGCCGTAAATCTACGACACGGGACCATCGGCTTTACTTCCCTTCCGAAGGAAGCCATGCTAAGGGTTTTTACGCCCGAAAAAAATCCATCGCCCTCCGCCGGGTTTGAAACCGCGACCTCGGGAACTACTCTGTATTCACTCTTAGGTTGATCCGCGTCAAAACAAACCCTAGGTGACCAGTGCACCGCTATAATGTATCCTTCCGCCATTCGCATTAGAAATACTGTCACACTTTCAGACCATGTGGCGAGTACAAGCGGCACGTAGTGCAAAAAAGAACAGAGTCCTTATTTCGACAACTGAAACGGTGACTAGCATATTCTGTTAAGGTTTAAAGGTGATAAGATTGATAGTTGCAACAAAGTAAACGTTTGCACATATAATAATAGTTAATTCTGAAATAAATGAGCGAAAAATAAAGTAACAGGTATACGATAACTTAATTTATTCGCGCTCTGGAAGCAGCACTTTATTAACTGTTGGCGGCTCATTTTAAAAAAAGAAATTGTGCACTGTTACGCGAATTACATTCTTCTCAAAATCACTACATTCTTGCATCGCGTATTTCATATGCTTTCTTTTTCTTTTCTTTTTCCGGGTGTAACCAATTTTCTCGTTTCAGATTTTCCTGCACAAGCACTGTTTATACTTGTGCTCGAAACACCGGTGAACTCAGAAGTTAATTTCACCATTTCTTTCGCGGAAAGTGTTCGTTATTTCTCACATAACTTATAATAAAGATTCAACACTATTGTTTTTTCACCACTATTCAATGGTTTGCGCGGCTAATGGTTTACGTAATTCGACGAAAACACAAGAGCAAATTCACCGTCCTCCATGATACTAAACACAACTGCTGGTTTCTGGCTGTAAACAATATTCTGCGCCTACCCGGATGTCAGGTGACTCATACGAATTGCATCATGGAACTTGTAGCTCTGTTTTACGGTATAAATCAGCGTTATATAAAACCTTAGGTATTTGTAGAGAATATTATACTATTTAAGGATAAATTCATTCTAAAATTCAGAGATTAGCATAGGACTACTTTTCTGGGCGCATTGCTACCGTGTTGCACCACGGTGTACTGATCCCGTGGGTTTGTTTTGCCGCGGATCAACCTAAGAGTGAATATAGTTTAGAGGCTGGCATAGTAAATGTAGGTAGAGTGCGTGAGGTGTCCCCCCTCCGTTGTATAATCTACATATATCTATCTATAGGTACTGCACAAAAAATGTAGAACTCTTTGAAATATGCAATTTATTTCATACAACTCTCTTGTGGCATCAGAATTTGCTAACACTAACTGCTAATACTAATCAGTTGTTTCTTGCGATCTCATGGAAAGAGTTGAATTTAAGGACAGTATATAGCCACCCGCTTTTCAACATTTAACTATCCTGTATCTCTTATACCCTAACGAATTCATTTTTTTAATTTTTTATTCGGAGGGCATCAAAACATGCATTTCGACATGAATTTTTCGGTGGAGTGTAGAAATGTCTCTACCTGCTAGGTGCTTGGTAGAGAAAGCAATAAGAAGCGTAGTATAGTTGCAGATAACTAAAAATGCGTAGCCGTGGTCGAGTTCCACCATGGACATGGGTGTCTGTGTGTTATATATGCGTAACAGTAATTGCGGTTATAAGCGGTAAAGTAAATTGACGAAACACAGTAGTAATAAACTGGAAAAAACAGCCGAAAATTAACAAATAGTTAAGTTAATAAAGTAGATTAAAATCTTAATATCAACGCATTACACAATATAGCATCTGTTTCAAATGGGATTGTATAAACACGTTAACAAGATTGCAATCCTACTCGTATTTTGATTGTACTCCACTTCTAATGGCTATAAAACTTGGATATAAAAAAACATCGTATTCTATTAATTTCATTGCAGTATTATTTGACTAGTAGGTAGTAAGGTGTAATTGCCGGCGGGGGACATTTTGCCGCTACGGCCAACCAGATCTATTCTGATCACACCCCAATAGGAGCAGGGATGAAGTGAAGGAGTCGCATGTAGACATCTGCTCTAACCAGTAGACGCAAAGAGTCCCGCGAGAGGGCGACGAAGTGGCCCTTACAGGCAGGCCAACGCGCCCTGTAGTTGGCGGGGAGAAATTTTTCCAAAGCGCAGCGACCATGCGCCATCTGTCTATCACCAGACGCACTAGACGCAGCTCCACAGTAATGAATGTACGCACCTAAAATCATCATCCTTGCGCGGATTAGGTACTCTTGCCTGTTCCGAATTTACAGTGCTATGACCATCTCTTCCTCGGACGTCTAACATCTCTTCTACCTTGAGGCCGATAACCATTCACCGAGGTTAGGATTCTTTCAGTATTCATTCGAGATAGGTGGGCTCTTCAATTGCCTTTATACTCTTCTATTTATTCATTTAAGTTATATATACTTAATTCTTCTCGTTTAGCTTCATTACATATCAAATACCTACATTCTTATGCATCCTTTGATTCTATGGAGAAATTTGATTTTGCTAACTGTATCTCACTTTTATCTCTTTTATGTTATCCAAGTCTCACATCTGAACATTAACACTGGTACAGCCATTACTTTGTAACATTTTAATTTTGTATCTTTACAAGCTTTATTCTAAGAGATCTATTTATTATTCCGCAAATTCATTGAAGTTTATTCAATTTATTTTCAATATCCCTGTCTCTATTATAGTTTATAATACATCCCAGATAATCAAAATAAGTTACGTATTCCAGCATTTCATTTTCTATTATTATTTTTGAGCGCACAGGGTATTTACGGCGATGGGCCATAACTTTCGTTTTGCTTGTAAATATTTTCAACCTATATTCTTTTACAATTCGAATTAGCATATATACTGAACATTGTAAACCCAAGAACATTCGTGTCATAAATTGTGTATTTGAATAATTTCTAGATTTGTACTGAGTTTCCTGCCTTCCCAGTTACACAAAGCTAAAAGAGAATGAAAAAGGCTTCGATAGCAGTTTACATAAAATTCAAGATACGCACGCGTATTATTTATTGCGTCCGTATTCCAAATATATAATATTTTATGCAATCTTGCCATTATAAACAGGTTTATATTGTATTCAGTATCGTGCATAATCGACTCATGACACGAGTGTCAATAATAGCAATGACGTATTTCCTATAGTAATTCGTAATACCGATATTCCAAGTCGTCCTGGTTTGTAGAGAGAAGATGAAAGCATTTTGTGATTCTCTCTTTTCTCTGAGCAAAAATCTCTGTAATTATTAAATATAGAATAATTAATATCTGAATTTATAATTGCTTATCATGTTGCGTTGACAATAGGCTACATCACCGTCCGTAGCACCTACTCACTTCTCTCCCAGGAAGGGAATGCATGCAAGTGATGTTCTTATTTATCAATTCAACACGCACAATAATAACAAATGAAATGCAGGGAGAGAAGCTAACATCTCTTAACACAGAAAACGCTCACGTTACGTCAGCTATGAATGCCTAATTATTTAATGATTTATTTCTTACAGCTTATAATGCTAAGATTGCATAAAACGTTGTATCCAACTCGTGGATAAACTATTAATTAAAATCGTTAGGCATGTTTGAGAAAAAAAGAACCGTAAATGTTCCCGCAAATAGTTGTTTGCCTTGCCTTGTATCTCCAAAATATGCTTGACATGCACAGTGGGTATTTATTCAAACTTTTAATTCCGAGTTATGTTCTTCTGTCTGTCTGTCTCTCTCTCATTCATAGAGTTTAATGTGATAAACTTTGATGTTTTAAGCACCTGAATAAAAACAGGACAATTTCAAGCAGTGCAGTAGTCAGGTTTAAAGCTGGTACCTACTTTTTTTATTCTTTTTTTTTCCCTTCGAAAAATCACGCTTCTACCTTGAAGACTGAAATCTCCCCCTCAATCTCGCTCACCAGTGTGGTCAAAATCTGAAGTGTATTTTTTGTGTAAGGAAATATTCTGTGTAACGAAATTATAAACAAATTTTGTATATAAAAACTACTCGAGTTTATGGATAAAACGGAGTCGAAAGAGAATGATAACAAAGGAGTGTAATCTGGCGGTGGTTAAACAAAGTAATACAGCTACCTTTCAAGATCTAAAAATCTGCATTCGCATGACTTTATCTACCCTCTAGCGCTTATTAGCGTATATATAAGTTATTCTTACGAAAGTTTATTTTTATATCTACTTTATTTTAATGGAGATAAGCCTTTGCAGAAATTGTAGCTATATTACACATTTCGCTAGGATACAAAGGGAATAGCGATAGACGGATGTTTTTTAGAACTGGACACTATATGCAGGCCTTAAAATTCCATACCCACAAACGTCACAAACAACTGAAAATAGACGGAACTTAAAAAGAATGACAAAGTATTGAACAGATCGAAGCATAATAACGGATATCTCGGAAATGGCTGATGCCACAATAAATTTATTTGAAATAAATAGTGTGTTTTAAAGAGATGTATGTTTTAGAGTAAGTAGGGGAAGTATTGGGCACCCAAAAATTCGATACCGAGATTTCACCTGAAATACATGTTTTGAAGTCCCTGAATAATTTTTTTTTAGAAAAAGGTGTGGGTGTGTGTGTCTGTCTGTGAACAGAACTCAAAAACGAAAAGTTGGATAAATACTAAACTTGGTATTTAGATTCAGTACCTTTCAAGGATGCGACATGAAGATTTTCAAGAAACTCTCTCCATCACAAACTACACTTTACATGGAGCGTTTTTTGAAATTTTTGATTCTCTAAAAAATGTCTCTAACGATTTTGATTAAAATAACATATATTAAAGATATTTATATGACAAATAAAATGTATATATTGAATTTTCTGGGAATAGCCTGTGAATTCCACTTCAGCTGGGAGAAATTTTTTATAATCTCGTACAACTGGTAAACGTTAAGCGATAGACGAAAACGTACTGCAGAAAAATTATAGATCTCTTTAAAATACACAATTTACTCAAATAAGTTTTTTTGTGGCATAAGTCGCTTCTGAGATATCTGTTAGTAAAGGTTCAAATTGTTTATTACTTGGTCATTAAAGTCCTTTCAGCATTCAGTTGTTTCTCGCGATTGCATGGAAACAGTACGGAATTTTAACGCCAGCGTATAGCGCCCAGTTCCTAAACATCGCTGTTTCCTTTGTATCTATAGCGAAATGTGTAATGTAGCTATTTATGCAAAGGTTTAGTTGGATTAAAATGTACTAGATAGAAAAACAAGCTTTAGTAAAGCTTGATTGTATACCCACTAATAAATGATAGAGTGTAGAGAAAGCCATGTGAATGTATCATATCAGATTTTATTTTGTAGTACGTTTTCGTCTATCAGTTAACCTTTACCAGTTATACAAGATTATACAAAATTTCTTCCAAATGAAGAGAAGTTCACACACAGATAATTCATGATATAAATATAGATGTACAAAAGCATACATTTATTTGCTGCGTAAATATCTTCAATATACGGTATTTTAATCAAAATCGCTAGATCTTTTTAGAAAATAAAAAGTTTCAAATAATGTTCCACGTAAAGGATAATTTTTGGGTGGGGAGATTTTCTTGAAAATCTGATGTGACGTCTTTGGAAGGTACTGGACTTAAATACCTAGTTTACTACTTATCCAACATTTTATTTTTGAGCTGGTACTCACAGATACATACGGATCTGCTTTTGTTTTGTATTCAAGGGTCCCCAAAACATACATCGGTGATATCTCTTCTCGAATTTTTGGGTGAAATGAGTGTTTTCTCTACCTACTGTGTACGTGGTAGAGAAAGTAAAAATGACGTATGTATGTGGACGGTATAATATGACTCGCTTGACCTTGTCAGTTTTTTTAATGTGTCGGAGATGATGTAAATAAACATTGAGAAAAGACTGTTAAAGTAGAAATACAGTAAAATGTTAAACGTTGAAAATATAGCACGGGATATCTGGCCTGGAGAAATTGGATAGACATTGGTTTATTATTACGTGTTTTTAAGGTCATTTCTTTGGTGCACACGCTCGAATACCACTGCGTGTGATGCAATACAGCACACCTGTGTATACAGCATACAAATACCTTCTTTCTAATCATTTAATGGCAATTCTCTCTTTGGGTAGTGCTTTATGTAACCTACGTAAAAATTAAACTAACATGTGAATCAACGTGTTACAGCCTGTGATCATCTAACCGCTTATTTCCAATCTACGTTTTATATCGGAATTCCATTATTATAACTAACCATACGAATTCACTTTTACATTTCGTGTAGGTATATTTGTAGGTCTAGATTAAGTCAGTATAGTCCATACTCGGCACAGTTAAGTATCATAAGAAATACTGTGAGTTAAAGAACTACGAAGTAATATCGGAGACTTAGAAGATCTGATGCAAATAATTTGAGATAGGGAGTGTGTGATCCACAAATAAAAAAATGTGTGTTGTGCTATATTCACATGGTATTCTGTACTAACTATTGTTTGTTTTTATAACTCTTCTATTCTTACAAGAGCTTATTACTTTCTCTACTACGTATAGTAAGTAGGGAAGTATTGTATTCCACCCAAAATTTCGATACCGAGATTTCACCGGAAATACATGTTTTGAGACCCCATGAATCCAAAAAAAGCATTTTTGGAAACATGTCCGTGTGCGAACAGCATAACTCAGAAACGAACAGTCGGATAAACCCAAACTTGGTATTTAGGTTCAGTATCTTCCAGAGATGCGACACGAAGGTTTTCAAGAAAATCCCCCAACCCAGATTACCCTTTACATGCACGATTTTTCGAAAATTTTAATTTTCTCAAAAACGGCTATTACGATTTTGATTAAAATATCATATGTTTAAGATATTTTCATGACAAATAAAATGTATATTTTGAATTTTCTGGGAATGTCTCCAAAAGTATTCTTCATTATGAACGACTTTTGCATAACTGGTAAACCATAAGAGATAAGACAAAATTTTACTGCACAAAAAATGTAGATCGCGTTAAAATACACAATTTATTTCATATACATTTTGTTTTTTGAGTGAACCATTTTCGAGATATTGCTTGTTATTCTCTTAAATTTTTCAGTACTTATTTTCTCAAATGGGAATTCGTTATTCATTTTTTTGTCTTGGATATGCAAAGAGTATTAATCTGTGGCAAAGGGAATGGTTCTGCACATAGCAACCAGCTATTAAGAGATATGTATGTGCTTAAAGGCTACTGTATTTCTATATTGCCCTTGTAAATATACATTCCCGTTACATCTACAAGAAAATTAGCAATAAGATAGAGTCTGCAAATGTTTATCGCGATTAACATGAAGTAGATGGAGAATAAGCGTTTGTTGTAAAAATAGTTTGTACAAGAGTAGAGAAAGTCATGTGAGTGTAACACATCAGATTTTTTTTCTATCTGCCTCATCTTTGCATGACGCCACAAGAAACAAAGGAACGTTGCTCTAGCATTTCAAAACAAGTATGCTGAAGTATTGAAAAATTCAAACCAATAACAACGGTTAACTCGGAAATGGCCAATGCCACTAAAACGTTTTTGAAATAAATTGTGTATTTTAAATAATTTACATTTTTGTGTGGTAGGTTTTGATTTATCTCCTATAGTTTACTAGCTATACAGAATTATTAGAAGACCCCAGGCTATTAACCGATACTTCATACATGACATTAGCCACTCAAATACCTTAAATGTGCAGTATTTTAATCAAAATCGTTAGAACTATTTTGAGGAAATTGTCTTATGTAAAGGGTAATTCGTACTGGGGGGGAGCTTTGTCTGAATGTTTAAACAGAGTCTGCCTAAAATACGTATGAAATTTTGTATTTATCAGACTTTTCGTTTATACTATAATTTGAAAATCATTTTTAATATATCCATATTAACAAGCCTTAATTTTTTTACCGATTTCATTCAACTTTTAAATGCGTCGACAAACGTTTCTTAAATATTGACAAACAAATTGTTAGCTCCATATTCGTAGCATTTCTGATAAATAAATTTATTTACTTAAGGTTAATTTTGTGTAATTTTCAATCAAATTTAAAATATATTAACAAAGGTTCTTTATGATTTTATAAGGTAACATCTGATTCTGAATATCTATGCATCTTATATAAAAATCATTGGTTTTTAAGGTCTACTTATAGGTTACTCCTAATTTTACGCCGATTTCCACTAAATTGGAATGTGGCCGAAACGTTCTTCAAAAACTTACATTAAATTTCAATTCTGCACGTGCAAACGCTTCGTAAGGCCGAGATTACGATGAGCTTAACGTAACGTGATACTTAACTTACGCGACGTAACGTGAAAAATCTAACACATCTTATTAGATGGAGCTGTTTAGGGTTTACTTAATTTAAAGAGTTACTATGTAACTAAAGAGTTTGGCAGTGTCAAGCTTTTCCTTCATGTTACGTTAATTGTCACTGGAATTAGAACCAACCGGCGTGAAGCAGTAGCATGAAGTAATAAAAGAACTATCAACTATGAGTTATTCTCGTTATGTAAGTGCATCCTAATTACACCTTTAGTTTAGCAGCATTTCTAAGTTCACGTTACGTCCCGCCATGTTGTCTCAAGTATAGTTCATCATAATCCCGGCATAAGTTGTGTGTACCAGTGGACAAAACAACAGTAATAGGTGCTGCGCAATAGTATAAATATTAGTGCAAAGAACAAGCAGCAGTTACTGGATAAATATGCAATAACATTCAAATCAAAGAGGCTCAAATTTTCAAAACAACTTCAAAATTTTCAATTCATAAATTTTTAAAATATAAACCGCACAACATTTAAAATCTAACTTGTCTTGTAACAAACAGCTGAGTAACAAAAGCGCAAATTTATAGTAACGATTGATTCATATAGCGGAATAGGCCATGTAAGTCTACAGACAGTAGTAATTTTAGTTAAACGTGCGTTAAAATACGAGATACTGCAGCATCGTTATGTAAGCTGTCAGTCCAGAGTTTCGTAAAGTTTGTAAACTCCGCTTTCGGTATGTGTAGCCATATATAGGGTTATTCAAAAAGAAGGAACAGATTTTAAATAGTCATTTTTAATGAACGACAATATATAGCAACACATACTACACATCATTGAATAGAGGAAAGTTCAAAGTTTTAAGCCGCCACCTATTAGTTCTATTCAGTGCCTACAGCGGCGCTGGGTTTGTTTATGACAAAAAGGCAACGCCACAGGAAAAGTCGTTTTGTGGAGTCGTATGCAGAGAGTAAAGACATTGTTTCATTGCAGGGCGCATTTCGTTTAAGTTCAACAACGAGTCCCCTCATCATAAAAAAAAAGTTACAATTAATACAATAAATTCGTAGAAGATGGTTGCGTATGCAAACGGAAAAGCACTGGTCGTCCTCGCATAACAAATGGCAAATATTAATTCAAAATAAAATGTTGAGCTTTCGTCTATTCAGTGATCTATCGCATGTGTCGTCATCTATTGTCATTCATTAGAAATAAATATTTAAAGTCTGTTCCTAACTTTTGAATAACCCTGTATTTAACTACGTTTCCATTGGTAATTGAAATCGATTTGAGCACACTTTCCGTACTGAATGCTGCATGGGAATGCGGATCCGGATCCTATTGAGATCGTTTTGAACCTTGGATCCGATCCTCTTAGAAAATAGGATCGTAAGAGAATCGGATCGAAATTTGATGCATGCAAACACCTACCCACAGCACCTACCGTATTCAAATCGTTTTGAATACCCCAAAGCTACTATCTTCTACTGTACTCGTAATATGCTGCAAGCTCGTCATTTTGCTTTTGTTTGTTTGTTTGTTTGCTTTTTTTTTTAGCGGAAATCAGTCATACGTGTAGTAATAGCCACTTTCATGCTTCCAAAATTCACTAACCTCAAAACCTATTTAAAATACACAGAAAAACAGACTAGCACATGTTTAACAGATTCGGCAAACTAAATCTAAGTTTACCAACATAAGAGCTTGAATTATTTATTCTCGAACTTTGTGTATACAAATCGATTTCAATACGTGTTGAATCTAACATAGAAATCGTATTCAGTATGGAATTGCACTCAAATCGATTTCAATTCCCCATGAAAACGCAGTGATTATGTATCTTGTGTCAAAAGCTAAAAGGATGTAAATTTATTTTATAACAAATGTGTTCCAAAATTGCTAGTATATCACGACTGGGCTAACATTCATGTTTAAATTCAATAGGAAATAAAACTACAGAGATGATAAACTCTGCACATAATTAAAACTAATTTATTCTTTTCTTTCTTCTTCTTCTTCTTCTTCTTCTTCTTCTTCTTCTTCTTCTTCACTTCACGGATTAGGTATGTATGCCTCTTCTGTCTTCACATTTTATTTGACTCCAACTCTTTCTAGTACCCCAATATCCTTTTTTTCCCCGTTGGTGGATATTTAGAAATAATTTTCAGTATTCTCTCTTCATCCGTTCGATTTAATTGCTTTCTCCAGTATTCTTTCAGTTTCTGTATTTCATCATTTAGGTTGTATAGCTTAAGCAAAATTAAATAAGTTTAATTTTTGCGTTTTTACACGCCACGTTTAAGCATAGAATTTTATTCATATTTACTTACCTTTAGCTTCTGACGTGATACTCCGTAAACCCAAGAAAAGTTCTTGTAAAAATTTTGAAGATAAATTTTGAAAATGTAAACTTTTAGTCACATTTGTGCAATAAAGAGTGTTCCTCCATTTCTAATTTCTCTACCACATAGCTGCAGTAAGAAGAGGAAGTACGGCATTCACTCAAAAGTTAGATATCGATATTTCACCGGAAATACATGTTTTGAGGTCCCAATGAACACCCAAAAACATTTTTTTTAAAAAAAGTAAAAAATGAAATGTGAAATCAATACTAAACCTGGCATTCATGTTTAGTACCTTTCAAATATGTGACAAGAAGAGTTTTAACAAAATCCCCTCAGTTTATATGGAACGTTTTCTTTTCTTTCTTATTTTTTATTTTCAAAAACGCCTCTAACGATTTTGATTTAGCATATGTTTGAAATATTGATATGAGGATTACTGAAGATTTTCTGTGAATATACCGCCTTTCCTTCAGAGTGAAGACCATACAACTATGAAATCAGAGAAAATTGACAAAATTTAATTTGTCTTACGTCACTTTTTATAGCTTTAGATGTTTGCGAGATATTTCCTATTGTTTGTTGGAATTTCCAGTATTGTAGGATACATATTTTTGAAATTTTATGTCTGTTCCTTTGTTTCTCATTCTGGATATGAAAAATCATTCAATATATCAAGTTCATCACAGATATAGTGAGCCGACATTCTGCTCTTAGTGTATCCTCCACAGCGACGAAAATGTGTTGAATAACTAATGCCGCCAAAACCGGTAAGATACTCAGCCTCAAGGCGTAGCCGAGAGATTGAGGGCCCTCAGCCTCAAAGAGTAGCCAGGGATGTTTTTTAGAAGTAGAGGGAGTGTAGCAAGTTGTTTTAAACATTTGACTATCGTGGGTCCTAAAAACTTCAGTTATAAAAAACGGGCATTGAAACCATTCTGGAAAGCATTTATTAGGATTAACAATAAGTAGAAGAAGTGACTTATTTAGGAATAATTTACTGAACAGATACGAAAGTAAGGTATTGTGGCTGGAGTAAGTGGTTTGACTGTAACACATCAGAGGTATTACACAAGCATTGCACCAAAATAAGAGATTTATGATACTGATAATTTGCAATAAAAATGATGTATATATTACCTTAATTCTTTTTAAATGTTGTTGTCCCTTAGACGTTAATTGCACATTAATTCTAAGGTCATCATAAACGAGATTTCTTCATCTAAGTACTTCCATTATAGCACTTTTTCGTGTAGGCATCAATGTTGAAACAGTTCACTGAACACGTGAATTAGGAAAACAGTTAATTAAACCGAATCGCATATTAGCACTATCATGCAGAGTAGCTAAAGAGTTTGAAACTTGGAGAACACCTGGCTGACGAAATACATATACGCTCAACTATCACCAAAAAGACCGCGATAAGTGCACTTGAAGAATGAGCGACGCGCGCGACCTTACGCAAGCATGTGCACGCATACCATCAGCTGTATCAGGAGTAACTGGCCTGGCTGCGCGACCAGACCAGACCAGCTGACTGCCCACGGCTTTAGTTCCGATGAGTAACACTTTCATTGAAAAGGAATGGTGGGGGAAGGACTGATGCACAAGAGATGCCATGTTACGGTGAGGAATATTTGGATTTTTAGATGCGTTCGCTACTGCAAAGCGCAGCGCGTCTACTCATTCTACCGTCCGTATGCATGAAATAATTCACGAAATGCTGTATGTAGTAGTGGACATTTTATCTGAGTTTGAATAAAGTGTGTTGATGTATCGTGAGATTGGTTAAAACTTGTAGATAATTATGGGAAGTTTATATGAATAACAACCTAAAAATTCCGGCTTACGTACGGAGCTGAAATTTTGTGAATACCAAAGAATTTCTGATTTGGTACAACATTTACGGCGGAGACGCTCCTAAAAGTGTATGATTTTTCATTTTAGTTAAATTAGTGTATGTACAGAGTTGAAATATGATCTTCTTAGTAAAATTATATATATATATATATATATATATATGTGTGTGTGTGTGTGTGTGTGTATAGCGTATAGGGTCCAGTTCTTAAACATTGACTATCGCTGTTCTTGTATCTGCAACGAAAGTGTAATGTAGCTATTTCTGCAAACATTTATTTGGATTAAAATGTAGTAGATAGAAAATACCCATGTGACACATTCATATGAGTTTCTCTACCCTCTATCGTTTATTAGGGACATAAAAATTATTCTTACTCAAGCTTATTTTCCTATCTACTATTTTTAATCCAAATAGGAAGCCTTTCAGAAATACCTAGATTACATGCTTCATTATGGATACAAAGGGAACAGCGATAGTTAAATGTTTAAGAACTGGATGCTATAAGCTGGCCTTAAAATTCCATACTGTTTCCATGCAATTCGCGACAAACACCTGAATGTTGAACGGTCTTTAAGAGAATGACAAAGAAATGCATAATTCGAACCATTAATAATAACGGACATTTCAGTAACAGCTTATGCCACAAAAAACTTGTTTTAAATAAATTGTGTGTTTTAATGAGATCTACATTTTTTGTGCAGTACGTTTTCGTCTATCGTTTACCGTTAACCAGTTATACAAGATAATACAAAACTCCTTCCGAATGAAGACATCAAGGCTATTCCCAGAAAATTCAAGATATACATTTTATTTTTCATGTAAAGATGGTTCATATGTGGTATTTTAGACAAAACGTTAGAGCCATTTTTAGAAAATCAAAAATTTCGAAAAATGTTCTATGTAATGGGTAGTGTGGAGTGGAGGGATTTTGTTGAAAATCTTGGCGTCGCATTTGTAGAAGATGTTGAACCTAAATACCAAGTTTGGCATTTATCTGACTTTTGGTTTTTGAGTTATGTTGTTCACAGACAAAGGGTCATTTTTCCAAAAATGTTTTATTTGGATTCAGGAGGTCTCAAAACATGTGTTTTCGGTGAAATCTCGGTATCGAATTTTTGGGTGGAATGCAATACTTCCCCTACTTAATATAGGTATGTAGCAAAGAAATAATAAGCTTGAATAGGAATTATTTGTTACCCCTAATAAATGATAGAGGATAGAGAAGGTGATGTGAGTGTATCACAGACAAACTTTTCTAGAAAAAATTAAGCCATTAATGAATTTTTAATATACATAGCTTTTCTCTAAATTATTATTTATTCAATAAAAGCTTAATAGCGCATCTCGTATGCACTACGAGAATTATTAGTGAGTATGTTTTCGGACTGCTTACAAATCCTCAGGTCAGTCATTAATACACGAATATCTACGTATTTTGTTTGTTTGTGCTCATCCTTTCTCGATGAACGCCCTTTAATAATTTGAAGTACTGGTAACACTTCGAGTGAATTAAACAACGAACTGAGCGTCCGGACAAATCTAATTATCCAGGAGATTTGAGGGACAGCTCAGATGTTCCACATCCCGTTAATGAAACTCTCCAGACCGTCAGTTGATGGAAACGTTAAAACACGCCAGCATGCCCATATACTACCATTTTATTCAACATCTGTATCTTATGAGGCGGACCGGGTTCAATCCCAGGGACCTGCATGTGGGATTCGTGGTGGACGAAGCGGCGTCTGGGCGGGTTTTCTCCGGGTTCTCCGGTTTCCCCCGCCATTCATTCCACCAACTGCTCCATCATCACCTTTCCTTTCATCCATTTCACCAACATTTCGCTTCATCTACTTCCTTCATCCCATACCAGGCATCGGGCTGATCACCCATCCTGGATGTTCTGTCTGATCCATGAGTGTCTGCTCCTCGACGGGCCTCTGACCCCAGGCACCCGCTTGTAAGTCCTGGGGGTGTAAGTCCTACATGAGAGGAGGGTAAACAGATAATGAATGAATGAATGAATGTATCTTATGTATCAGTACAAGAATTATCAAATGTTCTCCCAAGTAGGAGCCGGTGACTACGGTTCTTCAAGGAGTTTAAATTTATCTTTTCACGTCTCAAGGGAATATTGAGAAGCAGATTTTAATAATCTTTCTTGAATATAATAGAAAATGGCGATATAAATCGAAGGAGTTATATTCAGAGGATATTTTCATACTGGATATTTTATCTTTATTATAAGAGTAGGTGCGGGAAGTGAAGCTGGTTATCGAGACCCAGGAGAAATAATAATAATAATAATAACATAGCGACGAAAATGTGCTGAATTCATATTAGGAATGGGTTTTGTAGGGAAGACAGGAAACAAAGTTTGTTGTCCTCCAAAGTATTTTACCTGCGTGGATGACAACAAGCCTACCGGAAGTTTCGCCTTTGTGTCTTGGCTCGGACAGGTCGTTTACAACGGTTTCAAAGCTTAAAAAGGGTCAGGAAGTATATGTGCCTTATCTACGATCTAAGAGTATTCGTGGGAAGATTTTAAAACTCAACATAAGCTGTAAGAAGCAGATGTGAAAGTTGTCAAGTGGGGGTAGCGTAGCCAATAATAAAAATCACGAAACAAAATGATAGCCAATCAAAAGATCGCGTTTGAACTTAAGATGGAACGAAACTTAAGAAAGGTGGGGGAAAATTCTAAGTTTGGCGAAAGGCGTGAAAGAGGAAAAGAAACGCCGGGACACATTCCGGTACAAAATAACCACGAGGACGGTCGACGAAACGAAATTAGAAGAAAGTAATCAGAAAATTTATAGTGTAAAAATGAAGTTATGAAATATAGGCAATTCGAAGGCTAGTCGGAGAAACACATAAGTAGCGACTTCGAAAGGGATAAGAATAACAGTGGTTTCGACGACGAAGGTGGCGGGTCGACCAGATAGGAATCTTCGTAACCAAAAATAAAGAAATAACTCAAACTTCGCCGGCAGTGTTATTAATATCATCAAGACAGTGTCACCACCCCTGAAAACAAGAACCTCAGCTCTACCAAAACAAATTCCAAATTCCTGCCATCCAACCATCGAACCCAGGACTCTGAGTCCACCGAAGCAACTGCCAGGAACAACACAGATGCGTCAGAGGTCAGCGTCAGAAGATATTAATATCATACATCATGTGAATCAGCTTATGCGACTTTCCAAACAGCTTCCCCGTTTTTGGTGGCCCGTTCTTCATCGGGAAAGATACGCTTATTTATTATAAAGGTACTAGTCATGGATGTGACGCCAATAACAATAATAAAAATAATAATAAAAAGGAGTGACTGTGTAATGCTGTATTTATATTCCTATTCAGGTATTCAGAGCACCCAACCTTCCTCCCCTGACGTCGTTTATTCTTGTATTCACCACCTTGTATATGGAAAGTATAGAATTCAGTCAAAAACTCCCATGTTCCGACATCGATTCGACTGAATAATCTGAATCCAAAAATGCAGAAGAAAGATAAAAAATCTTCTTAAGTTTTCGGAGGATTTTCTACACAGGATATAATACTTTGCTTAGAAAACTGTCTTATTGTACTTTTAGTTCCCTAAAGCTGACCCGTTACGATTTTAATAAAGATATCATAAACTTGCAGCGATGATATTAAAATCAAAACAAAAATAAAAAGGAATTTTCTAGAACTACATGTTAATGCATACCTATCTTATGAAGTTTCACAAAATCCGGAAACCGTAATAAAAGAAAAACGTGGTTAGCAAGTGTCAAGCTGTCATGCTTCATAGTTTTTCAATAAGTTCTCCGAAATATCCGCAGCTGCATGCCTACATTTTACCCTTAGTTTACTTTCAAAGTATTAATGTCTACATTCATTTGTTTCTCAAGACCTCATGTATATTGACTTGCGGTATAAATAGCCTATTATTGAATCACGCTGTTGCTTATAACGAAATAACTGGATTGATACTACCAAATAACTTTAAAAACTATATTTCACGGGCTAAGAATTCAATGTTGACGAATCCAATTCACAGTCTGTATCAGTTTGAACCAACCCTGAAATCTTATCGAAATTAGATTGTCACGCCTGATTCGCAATTGTTTGGAAAGTGTTGCAGCTGATTCGTAATTGTTTCTGATTTGTAAGCTGAATAAACAGAGAAAACGGACTTAAAGAACATATGGCACGTTATGATATTGGTATGTAATAAATGCAGCTTAAAGATAATTATATAAAATACCCATTATTTTCATTTTACTAATACGATTTATTAAACGTTTCATTCAGTAAATAGTCTTAGCATATACCACTTGTAGTTCGATGTTAGTAGATATTGCGTGTAACCCCAATATCGAACCGCTACGCGCTCGGGCAACTGTCAAGAATATAGAACTAATGCGTGGTGTTACTTATGATGACTATCCCAGACGTTGCTAGGAAACCCAATTGGGGTCAGTCGGATGCGAGAATGTATCAGATGTAAACAAATTTAGAGCCATGATTCAATTATCGCGAAAGCTCCACTTCCTAATGGGCGAGAAATACAAGGTTTCTCTTCAATGGCGCGATTGCCAGTCCGCTACGTCCATGGCACTGCTATACGAAGATATTTATGCAGTACCGGCGAACCGGTCCGCCGTTTCTGCCCTACATAATGCGATACGAAACAATATATGTTATGCTTAGCTTTCATTATAAAAGGAGTTCGAAATTGTGTTCCTCTGCATATATATCTACAAGTGTTGTATCTGTTGAACACATTATTGAATTCTCGATTAATTGCTTCAGCCGAAATATCGGAAAACGCTCGCCAGAAACTTTATCTTTAACCATTCTCCATACACAATATTTACCACACACACACACACACACACACATATATATATATATATATATATATATATATATATATATATATATATATATATATATATATATATATATAAAAGGCGATGTGGCCGAGTGGTTAGACCGGCCCGGGTTCAATCCCAAGGACCTGCATGTGGGATTTGTGGTGGACGAAGCGGCGTCTGGGCGGGTTTTCTCCGGGTTCTCCGGTTTGCCCCGC
Organism: Deroplatys truncata; assembly: GCA_030765065.1. Classification (NCBI taxonomy): domain Eukaryota; kingdom Metazoa; phylum Arthropoda; class Insecta; order Mantodea; family Mantidae; genus Deroplatys; species Deroplatys truncata. Next base: position 85,363,402 of record CM060976.1, on the reverse strand, counting down.
CATTCATTCCACCAACTGCTCCATCATCACCTTTCCTTTCATCCATTTCACCAACATTTCGTTTCATCTACTTCCTTCATCCCATACCAGGCATCGGGCTGATCACCCATCCTGGATGCTCTGTCTGATCCATGAGTGTCTGCTCCTCGACGGGCCTCTGACCCCAGGCACCCGCTTGTAAGTCCTCGGGGGTGTAAGTCCTACATAAGTCATTCATTATCTGTACGTTATATACGTTGTAATGCTTCGGTAGTGATTTGCCGTATGTGCATTGTATAATCCTACACATAGCAGACCGGGATCTCATCAGGCGGAGGCTACAGAAAGCCAGTTGCAGCAACGAAATCTTAGTTTTTGCACCACTGTTACTTTATATCGGCAGATAAATCTGCAACACTGGTTCGAAGTGTTAAGCGGGGCACTGATTTCCTTGGACTTCTTTCCATGACAGTCCGCTATCTCACGTGTTTCCTTGGGAAGAACTGTTGATTGTCTATCTTTCTATCTTTTTAACTAACATAGATCATTTCAGTTTCTGCGTGGGGGGGGGGCAGGCAGGATTGCCAGAAGCACTTTCACGATTTTTCATGTGAATTTTAAAGACACAGTTAGCCTAAAAAATCTTTTTATTTCTTAAATGCGAAATATTTGTATTAAAACTACAGTTGTAATTTTCCTTTGGGTAAAGCAATAATAACCAGCAGCCTAATTATTTCTCGTAGCTTAGGAGAGTTAACTGCCCCTAATTAACCTCCCTAACATGTACTCAGTTGTTGAAATTTTGCTGACAACCTATACATTGTAGATTTGTTACGAACAGTGGCGTAAATTCTGTATAAATTCAAACTAACGGTCCACATGTGACTGTTCGAATAGTACTTAATAGTACGCTGTTGTGTAGAATATATCAAACGTAGCACAAGTAGTAGTTAGCGCAGTATAGTAAGCACAAACAACAGACAGCTTCGCAAAACGTTAGTCCCACTATACACCATTCCAAACAACAGACTGAACTGCAAGTGCCGTTACGCGCCGTAGGTGCGTTAACTAGGTTATCGCAGAGTGAGGTCATTAACCTATTGCCTGATACGAATCAAATCCGGCGGCCGTCAGTTGGGTCATTCAAGATAAACCCGCTGCTACCTTTGTAAAGGCACATTCCGGGATTTAGCAAGGTTTAATAATAATAATAATAATAATAATAATAATAATAATAACATTATTATTGTCAGTAAATTCGCCATCAAATGAAAGATTTTGTTAATTTAAAAATATTTTTATGATCTTCAGAGCTTACTTCTGCTCGCGAAGATGAAAACTGTGAAGGTTAGTCAGGACCGTAGTGTACGTTGCCTGCTTCAAGTTCGCAACACTAGTAACACATCAGATTTTTCTTTCTTCTGCCTTGTCTCGGAGTTTCATTCCTGATTTCCAGGAAAATAATATTCCTTATGTCTTGCCTATGGCGTGTTTCTTTTGTTGTGCTTTTGTTAGGGACAATCACTGGCTACACAGGACAGAAGAGAGGATTAAAGAGCATTGTGAGTTAGCGCTTTGCTGTCAACATATTGCTTAATCTACGTTGGCAGGACTCTGGAGTGGCTCCTTGCTGGAATGTAGACGCGGTCCAAGTAATGTTTTCGTGATGGGTAGTGGAAACAGAAGAATGGTAATCGCTCGCACTACGGTTATGTGGGAAGAGGCGCCATGCTTTAATTCACCTCGTCTTAATAACGCTTACCAGAAAGGGCTACACTAAACGTATGGAAATGAATATTTCTTACTTTCCTTCTAAGCAACCCCTCCTAATTGTGGAGTGTGCAACATTCCATTATCAACCAATTTGTCCTTGATTGTACAAAATACACCAATGCAAGAAGGCAACGCAGTATTCTTATAGAAATATCCGAGGCTCTTAACAACCCCCGAAGAGCGAAACCGGCAGGTTTCACTCTTCATTACATCTATTGAACTCTACAATAGTGGATTATGATACTCGTAAAGGGGTAAAAGTAGGGTTTTATTTTGCGAGTAGGAATGTTTGGAATATAGCAATCCTACGAGCAAAAGGAAAACCACTATTAATATATGTGGCATATGCTATATTTTAGACGGCGCTCGAATTTATAAAATATCAATAATACAGAGTGAGCCAAAAGACTCCGAACCGCCTGCGCGGTGTTTTTCCTGTCCGCGTCTTCGGCGCTCGTTGCCGTCTGCCGCTGACATAGAAAGGCGCGGATGAAACCACATAACATGTTAAAACTACTTTTAAAGGCTTTACTTACCAACTTTACGAAAGGAGATGCTGAAACTGGCCACCGTCGTTGTCCATACATTTTTGGCACCTCTTTAGGAAACTATCCATCACTCGCCGTTGTTCACGTTGAGAAATTTCCTGGCGGATATTTTGTTTTAATTCTTCCAGGGTGTATGGGTTTGTCTTATACACTTTATGTTTTAAGTTACCCCGGAGGGATATTTTATGAACAATATTACCAGCTGCGCGGTGTTTCTCCCCTGGGCGTGTGGAAATATGATAAAAACATGATAACGCCCTGCTGCTGTAAACAAAGACACGCTGTTGTGGTTTTGCTGTGCAGTGTGAAGTGCAGTTTTGAGTTGACGGTGTTGTGATGTAGTTCAGTTATTACGAGCTATTTATTATTTTGTCCTGTACTTAGTCACAAAGTATATTATGGCTCAGTATACGTTTTCTACTGCACAGCGTGTATTTATTTATGATTCGTATGTGTTAACTCGGTCAGCTCGCCAAGTGAAAGTACGATTTGCAGAAGATTTCCAGGTGTAAAAGTTCCAGGCCGTACAACAATCCATGAACTTTACAGTAAATTCCAGGTCATAGTAAGTGTTCAGGCTAAGAAATCTAAAAGACGGCGTTCGGGTCTTACCAAAGAAACATTAGACATCGGTCATCGTTTGGAAAATTCCCCCCAAAACTTCCATGATTGATAGTTTCCTGAAGAGGTGCCAAAAATGTATAGACAACAACGGTGGCCAGTTACAGCATTTCCTTTCATAAAATTCGTAAGTAAACCCTTTAAAAGTAGTTTTAAAAACGTTGTATGGTTTCATTCGCGCCTTTCTATGATAGCAGCAGACGGCAACGAGCGCTGAGGACGTGGACAGGAAAAACACCGCACAGGCGGTTCGGAGTCTCTTGGCTCATTATGTATTATGTTGACTCCCGAAACTAAGAGAAATCACATTTAGAAAGCGGTTCTTGAAACGAGAAATGACGTTAAAAAAGCGAGATGTCGAATGTTTTCTTGTTGATTAGCTAGCAGTCATTTTCAGTGAAATTATTTTCAACATGTTTTGCCTTACATCAGCCAATGAAGCAATTAAACGCTACATCATTTTGCTTTCTGATTTATTTTTTTGTACGTACTTCTAGTGTTATTCTTTCTGCTGCTTCTGTAATTTCACCTGCCTAATGCGTTTCAGTTTCTTCTGCCATTGAATCTTTATGTAGGTTATCGTAGATAAAAGAATGGCGTTCTATATAAAATACAAACAAAAGGCTGCCAATATAACGTATAGTTAACTCTACAATGAGTTGCGATAAATTGAAGTATGGTGATTTTTATTGTGAACAGATAATGCGAGTTCCATGAGCAATTAATCATGTAAAAATGCATAATGAAAAGTAAAACCTAATCAAATCAAGTCGAGTTATTAAACATGTGCAAATACAAAGGGTAATTGCCATGTGATTAGACTTGAAACCAAAATTGGTCACAATGAAGATTATCGCACTAGGGCGATAATCTGAAGCTTTTAGTTCGTGTGCACTGTGTTAGAAGTTCTACTTTTAGGTCTTGTCTAAACACATGTACTGAACTGTAAAAACTCATTTATTTTAGCTGAAGATTGTCATTTAACTATGTTTAATTGTTAATATTGTGTTTCAACGCATTGTAAACTTCTTGACACGCACTGCCTCTTAAAACTTGTGTACAGTGTTTTTCCTTCACCGCACGGTTGCTCGCGCGTCGGCCTCTGCAGCGCGGACTCCCGCCGAAACATTTATAATATCCACGCAAACGCCCCACATTGTCATATTTACAATTGCAATGATAAGCACATACCTTATCAAAAAAAATGCTAGAAAGTTGTCCCTCTCTATCCCATATTTCTGGTATCTTCTCAGGAAGTTTTAATTTTTACCTGAGAGTTCAATATTCGAAATAGAATGAATTCCTTATCTAATGTTTTCTTTTAGTTCTTACAATGTACGGGGTTTGTTGCATACACATTATGTTTCATGTCATCTTCCGTGTCGAGTAAATTTCTATAATTACATTTTGCGAAATAATAAGAGTAATTGACCCACACTTAATATTCTTCTCTGACGAAGCATGGTTCCAATTATATGGCAATGTTTCGTCGCAAAATAACAGATGTTGGAGTAAAGAGAAACCCGGTTTTACACACTACGTTCACTTGCATATGTGAAAATTAGTGTGCAGTAAATGTATACGGATTAAAACACATTTTTTAACAAACAATAAATGCAGAGAGGTACTCACACGATTTTTGAACAGCTGACAGATGTTGAATGCCAGTCTGAATTTTTCTAGTAAGAATTTGCTACCGTGCATACAGCTGATGAGACATTAAATTTAATTCAGGAAAGTTTTTAAGATACTTTAATAAATAAGCAATTATGATCCTCACAATCTCATAATTTAACTTATGTGATTTTTATCTATGAGGGAACTTGAAAAATAAGTTCTATGCAACAAGCCCCATACGTTGGAGGAGCCAAAACAAAATATCAGGCGAGAAAATCACTCAATTTCGGATATTAAACTCTCCAGTTTGAATGAAAATTTCCTGAGAAGATGCCAAAAATATGCGGAGGAAAGGACATTTCCAACATATCTTATGATAGGACATGTGCTTATTATCATTGTAATTGTAAATATGAGAACGTGAGGCGGTTGCAAGAATATCGTAACTGTTTCGGTGGGAGTCCGAGCTGCGGCGGCCACAGTGTGAAGGAAAACCATTGTATATTAACTGTTCTTGTTATTTACATTACTGTCCAATTTGTGAATATTTTGTTGTAATATTGTAATCTTACATACTATGTAACCCCAAGATGTAGCGAAAGAATTCAGCTGTACAGGCAACAATACATAAAACAAAAAATATTCTGTTTAATATAATAGTTAACTATTTATAAAGCAGTTTGATAAATAAATGGTACTATAACTGTTTGTAGTTAATATATTAGAGAGGAACCCCTGTTGCTGGCAAAACTGAAAATATCTTTAAAGAACTGTAATTAAAGGAATTTCATTACAAAACTCAGGTTATTTATTAAATGTATTTGTATTTCATGTAGATAATATGTATAATGAGGGTAGAATAGTAGAGGGTAGATTCACACTGTCCATGCCCTGGTTCGCACAAGAACAGGATGTAATCAGTTTTCCATGCAGACGCTTCATTAACATCTGTGCTGATGAGAAATTAAAAATTATAGGCCACTATTTGAAATAAATATCCAAATATATCAACCTATATGCGATACTTCGGATTTAAAAAACAAAATAATGCTGTAAAACGCAATACAACACGACGAATTTTGCTGTGTAACAAAAACCGATACTTATAAGCAAGAAGTGGAACGGTCGAGTGGCTTGCGGCAATATGTCTTTCGAGTAGGAGATCTGCACCGAGCGAGTTGGCTCCGCGGTAACGTGTGGGGCTCCTATTCCGGAGGTCCCAGGTTCGATCCCCGCTGGTTATACTCAGTCTGCCCATGGGTTTTTGGTGGTTTTCCCTGCTTGGCACAGGCGAATTCTAGAGTGGTGTATTCTACCACAGTTTTCCTCTCTCCCCCATTTCCTCTGCTTTCATTTCCCTATTTTATGTTTCAGGTTGACTCCGGGATTGTGGTACCGTCGATGTCAAGCAGATGGCGTAGAGGCTTGCGAATTGGAACTTCTTCTCGGCCCTGCTAAAGGGAAGCCCTGCTGTGTCGTGTTTTCCTGGTCCCACTAGAGGGACGCCTCCAAGTGACCCTCCCGTGGACGGATGGTCAAGCCTGGAACTATTAGGGAACTCTGTGCGTCTCTGTCCACTTGCGCTGGCCTGCTCTGCAATCCAGACGTCTCCTGCGGTTCCCTTATCTCATCAGTTCCTCCCGGGGGTATATGCACTTTTGGGGGTCAATAGTGGATCGAGGTGCTAGGTGTGCCCTCCGTCAACTGATCTTAGTCATAGATCTGCAGTTCTCGTCCTAATAACATCGCCTATTTTACGTTTTTAAGATCCTAGAGAATGTAGTACACGTAAATTTTAAAATACAGCATTTTCCCGTAGAGTTACGTTAATTTGAGATTTCGAGATTTATTTACATTTCCACTCCACAAATTCAATTAAACCGATTGATAAATGACGTTTAAGTTTGTGTAATTCGGTAATTTCAAGTTAAGTATCAAAGAAACACAGTCCTGAAATAAACCGAAGTATACTATTTTGTAGATAAATGGCATCTTAAATCAACGTAAAACAACAGAAAAGTAAGCATTTTAAAGGTTAGCTGCATTATATTCTCATGCATTTTAAAAACAAGTGCTATATTGAAAACATATGCCATTCCGCCTCTGCTCAAAAGCTTCGGTTTTTGTAACATTCGCTCTGCAGCTCTGTAAGTTTCAAATTTTTTTTTTTTTTTTTTTTTTTACAAAGTATTGCACTTTGCGTTGATATATTTGCATATTATTTGAAATACTAGTCAATCATATTTCAGTTTCTCTTTAGTGTAAAAATTGAGTTTGTGCATGCAAAAGTGAAACTCACTTCTCTTTATTTTGTGAACTAAGGCGTTATCCTCGGAGCATGCGCAGCATGAAATTCCTTGACTTAGGAAATACTCAAACCGTTCATCTATTTAATTGTCTCCCACTGTACATTGCTAAGTGAAATACACCACTGGGAATACACTTTTGCACATATAGGACACACTTGTAAAAATACATGAAAAATACAATAGTAATTAATTGTTCTTTCTCACGAGGGTTTTCTCAGAAGTAAGTTACATTATTTTTTTTAAAAAAAATAACCAAACGTTGAAATCTAATCCAGTGTCAAACCACTCTCCCTGGCCATCTTTCCACTTCCTGTTTTAATTCATCGTTTTTACGAGCGTCTTCCCCGAGATGTTGTTGCAGTTGCGGAAAAAGATAGTAATCACTCGATGCAAGGTCAGGTGAGTAAGTGGATGACCAAAAACACGTCATCGAAACTGCTCAAACAGTGCTTGAGTTTCACGAGCGGCGTGTGGGCGAGTGTTATCGTGGCACAAAAAAGAACTGGTTTGTTCAACTTTCCCCTCCTTGTGTTTTGAACAGCCCTTTTGAGTGTTCTCACACCTCGCAATAGCGAGCAGCTGTCATCGTGGTCCCGTGGGGCAGGTAATCGATCAACAGTACTCCCTTCGAAGATCGTTGCCATGACCTTGCCGCTGATGCAACTTTCACCTTTTTGGTGTTGGCCCATTCTTTCGTTTCCACGCGGTACTCTGTCTTTTGGATTCGGGCGCCCAGTGATAGATCCATGTCTCGTCACCGGTCTTTATTCGGTCGAATAAACCATCTCCCTCACTCTAAAACAACTGCAAAAATTGTAATGCATCGTCAATCCTCCACTCCTTGTGTCGTTCTGAAAGCACGCGAGGAACCCATCTTGCAAACACTTGCGATAGACTCAGATCTTCAGAAATGATCCTGTGAAGTGATGCACGGCTTATTTCAACATTAGGAGGAAGTTCAAACAGAATTGCATCAAGCGTAAAGTGCCGATCGGTGTCAATGACCCTTTGAACGTCGTCATTAATATCCAGAGCGCAGGAAGTGGAGGATCGGTCGCTTCGTTGCTCGTCGTGTAATGTTGTTCTCCCTTCAATGAACGATTGACGCCAACGAGAATCCATTGGTCTTAACATAACGTCTGTCTCGTACACATTGCACAACTCGCGATGAATTTCAGTCGCAATTGGTTTATTTATTATCCGTCAAAAACGGGTTACAGCGCAAACTTCGCAATCGGCGGTAGGAGCGAGTGGAATTTCCATTGTTACTGCCGTTTTAATGTCCGAGGGGTAAAGGTAGGCCCTTAGGAATTTTGCAGTGCTGCCACTACAGTCAGACCAAAGTTGCCTGCGACTGCCGGACTATTCTCGACTACCGTGCAGATTTAAAACAAATAGTGTAACTTACTTTTCAGACACCCCTCGTACAAGGAGTGTATAGAACAAGGTTGGAAAGTTAGAATCAGACTGAAAAAAATCAATGCCATAGCCAGAATTTGAATGCTGGATCTTCCGGTTTCCGCCCGGTTGCTTTAATCAACTAAGCTACTATGGCAACATACCGGCACGACATCAAATTCCTCAACTGATTCGCATTTTTCCGGGAAACCACAAAGAGATATCAAATTCATTTTGAGACAACATACACCAATGGCGACTTACAATGTCGTAAGTTCTTTCAAGTCCCGAGTTTCATAGTTTAAGCAACTATTAGGTCAATTAATGATAATTAGTATTTCCTTTACACAAATCGTGTGTCGGACAAGATTGGAAAGCAAGTGCCGGCAAGTTCCCCAGTTGGTTAGAGCAACCGGACGGAAACCGGAACATCCGTGGTTCAAATCCCGAAAACACATAGATCACTGCATTTGCCTCCCTTCATATAAAAAAATAATAAATGCGTGAGAGTCTCGCACGTTAGAAATGAAACTTCTTAGGTTCGCATTTGTTGACGATTTTATTATTGCAAGATTAAAACATGGTGTGGAATTTGACTGAAGTAAACCTCTCTTAACTAAATGAAATACTTCTTTTATTTATAATTTCCATTAGTTCACACTCTAAAAGAGAAATCCTGGCTTTATGATAACTTAAGAGTGATACAATTAATTTAGAGTGTAAATTTGCTAAATAACAAGATAATACTGCGTCGATAGTAGTGCCCGATCTGATTGTAGACTGAGTTTTGTCATTGTTAGTTTTAACATGAATTTTTCATCCAAAAATCTTATCAATAGTTGAGCTTCATATTAAACGTGTTCAGCTAATGTACATTGTAGTATGCAAACCCCTACTGGTTCCCTATGCTACGTATTAACACAGTACATGCGGCGTGTGCGATGGAGAGCGTAGAAATGATTCTCCCTGTCCTTCTCAACTGACATTTGGAATCTCTCGATCAGGCCAACTCATGCGTTTCACTTTTCGTTTGATCCAGCCAATTTGTCCTACCGCGCCTAAAGAAGTTTCACTACAAAAATGAAGTTATAAATTGGAATATAATCCTGAGCTGCTTTTAACTAAATTTTAAACACTGAGCAGTGTCTTAGAGCATATACTTTCATGGCTGCTACCGACCAGCTCCTCAGGGTGGCTCGTGCCTGCAGTAACCCTGAAGAGGCATGCAATGGCCTCGAAACATTGGAACTAAAATTATATTGACGTGACAATAATCGAAATAATTCTAAATGTACACTGAGTAGGTAAACTATAAATATTAAAAGCATTGCTTAAAAGGAAGTAGTATTCCTTATAAATCACACACTTCGTGAATATGGACTTTTTTTAACGACCCCTTCAATAAAACTGATAACATGCTTTAATTTCAGATCCCGCTTGTGATATCCGCTCTGCAAATTTAGCTGCTGTATTAGTTTATCTAGTCACTCCCATGTGAACAGTTATTGAAAGCATATCTGCCTACACCTTTGCAGTGCTTATTTCACAGAGGAAATTTTTTGAGTCTATTTATTAGTGTTCACATTATCTAATCATTAGCAAGCAAACAACTGTTACAGCTACATCAAGCGAACCTAGGTAATTTACTCAAGCTGTATAATAAAATCGCGGATAATAATGTTATAAGCAGAGGTAAGCATATTCCTTTTTGGATCCAAAAGTTTGTTGTAGCTGAAATTGTTAGCAAACCCGACCGAGCTGGCTCACGGTAACATGTGAGGCTCACATTTGTGGGAGGTCACGGGTTCGATTTGCGTCGACCGTCCACTCTGACCTCGGTTTTCCTTGGTCGGTAGGCGAATGCTGGAGTAGTTTCTCATCTACCACGATTTCCTTTCCCTTATTTCCCTTTCATTCCGTTTCCTTCTCATTTTTCAGGTGTGCTTCTAGGTTTCGTGAAGTGGGCGGTGCCGCACAGATGGCGCGGATGCTTACACTAAGGAAAGAATATTCCCCGTTGGCAATAGAGGACTGTCCAGTGGTACGGATCATTTATCGCCCTATCTTGGTAACTCCAGTAGTGGGTCGGGTCTTCAAGCAAGGAAATGTTAGGCCACAGAGGCGCGCGGAAGTCGTGTCTGTATGTCTGCCTGCCTGCACACTGTAGCCTCCTGTGGTCCCTTCACTTCATTCCTTTCTCCTGGGGGTGGTAACCGCAACAGATCTTGTAGGTCGCGGTGCACGAGGTGTCCCACTCTGTTATACACCCTATAGTCCAACTGTTAGGAGACACTTGCATATTGCAATATTTTTTTCCATTCAGTTACACAGACTTTGTTTTCGAGGGAATAAACTTACTTTTTACACTGACAAATAATTAAAATGTCTTTATTTGACTTATCCATATCCGCTCCTTAGCTATTTTTACTTTCTCTACTACGTATAGTAAGTAGGGGAAGTATTGTATTCCACCCAAAATTTCGATAGCGAGATTTCACCGGAAATACATGTTTTGAGACTCACTGAATCCAAAAAAAGCATTTTTGGAAACATGTCCGTGTGTGTGTCTGTCTGTGTGTCTGTGTGTGTGTCTGTGTGTCTGTGTGTCTGCGAACAGCATAACTCAAAAACGAAGAGTCGAATAAACACCAAACTTGGTATTTAGGTTTAGTATCTTTCAGAGATGCGACACGAAGGTTTTCAAGAAAATCCCCCTACCCCAGACTACCCTTTACATGGAACATTTTTCGAAAATTTTAATTTTCTCAAAAACGGTCTAACGATTTTGATTAAAATATCATATGTTTAAGATATTGTCATGACAAATAAAATGTATATCTCGAATTTTCTAGGAATGTCTCCAAAAGTATTCTTCATTATGAACGACTTTTTCATAACTGGTAAACCATAAGAGATAGACAAAATTTTACTACACGAAAAATGTAGATCGCGTTAAAATACACAATTTATGTCATATACATTTCTTTTGTTGAGTGAACCGTTTGCGAGATATTGTTTGTTATTCTCTTAAATTTTCCAATACTTATACTTTTTCTCAAATTCGTTATTCATTTTTTTTATGTCCTGGACATGCAAAGAGAATGGAATACTCCACATAGCAACCAGCGCTTAAAATATTTGACTATCGCTTAAAACCTACCATATTCCCCTTGCATCTACAAGAAAATTATCAATAAGATTGACATCTCGATATCTCCATTAACATGAAGCATATGGAGAATAAGCATTTGTAAAAATAGTTTGTACAGGAGTAGAGAAAGTCATGTGAGTGTAACACATCAGATTTTTTAAATTGTGTTTATGCTTTTCTTCTCTAACATTACGGCATATAAGCAACAAACATGAGAGCACGCAGAGTTTCACTGCAATTTTTTGCTTGCTATTATAAATGTTATTGTTACTATTATTATTATCATCATCATCATCATCTAAACGGTACTGTTATGCTCTTTCCTCATTAAATAGGTGTTCGAAATTTTGCCCCTGTTAAATGATATGATGTTCCAACCGTCTTCGTGTATGTACATGGACGTTTCTGATAACCGCTGTAGTAGTAGTGGTGGCGATGGCGGTGGCGGTGGCGGCGGCGGCGGTGGTGGTGGTGGTGGTGGTGGTAGCTTTTTAGGGCGTTGATGCACCAGTTCCTCCACTGACGTGTGTTTACTTGGAATTGCCCCGTTGAGTTCTGCAACTCTTTTAACGCACGAAGGGTAATCTGCACATGTCAAATACGGCGCGATTGGGCCACCTAGTAGATTGCGGCATGAGGAAAAATGATTGGAAACATTAGAAATTTGAATATGCAGAAATGAGATATGCGACATGTGTAATATAAGTAATTAAACTGTTGCAGGAAGAGTGGATAAAGGCATACTATGTTGAAACTTAAAAAGAAGGGGGAAAAGAAATTGGCCAGGATATTGAATGAGAAGGAAGTGCTTGTTAAGAGGTGCACTAGAACGAACCGTGAATAAATAAGGGAAAAGCCGTAAAGAGGGTACAATGTAGGCGGCTGGATTTGCATTACAGGGCTGTCGTTGGCCAGAAAACTATAACTGAGTGACCGACCGATCGATACTGCATCTGCATGATGTCATGTAAATAATAATAATAATAACAATAATAATAATAATTAATAATAGGGTATTTTAAAAGTAATGTTGTTCTGTAATAAAGTATGAACTACTCGTAAATATTTTTTGATAGTTTATTCTTTCCAAAGCCTTTGTAGCGGGAATTCGTCGATACTGGGTTGTTGTCGTCTTCTACAGTGTTCTTCCTCGGCTATTGGTGCTCGTCGGGTGTTGTGTATTTCATTCCTAACTATATCTAATTATTAATTCTCAGGCTATAGTTGGTGAGGCAAGTTAAAAAACACACTGCATGTTTCCCTTAATCAATGAAGTTTATTCACAGTTGGAATAATTATGGGCGGCTACTTTTCCCATTATTATAATCCCACCAATTTAGATTAGTCAGGAGTCTAGCTATCTGCACACGCACTCCCACCCTTGTGCACCCACGTGCATCTGTAGCACCTCGTGTCGACGTGAATTCTTGAAGATCAGTTAGAGAGAGAGTGGGCTCTGAGGCCTTATCTGCCCTTATATACAGGAGCCTAGTGACGCTCACCTTTGCGTTTAAAAATGTAACGATGTTTCCTATTGGTCCTCAGACCGCGTTACCTTAACATGTATGAGAATGTGTTTCTTCAGATCCGTGCGCTTAAGCGTCATCTTGGAGCCTGTGAAGCCAGTTCCATTTCTCCGTCTCTTTCTTTTCCCTATCTGTATCTTCCTATTTCTCCGTACCGTTACCGGTTCCCTGTCTGTTGGCTTGGTGAAAGGTAAGCTCTTTATGCTTTCCTTGAATTTTGCTAGCTCGCCCGTTTCTTACAATCAGCTCTGTACAAATGTTAGATGTTGAATATTTTAACATGTTAGTGAATTATATTATTGCTGTATAATTTTATATGTATGGTTCCCCTTTCATATGTACAATTCCTATATATGTGTAATATATCCCCTTTCATCTTCCCATCTTATACTGCTTTTCTACCAGTTATCAATGCTTTTTGAGCATTTGCCTTAGCGCAGTATAAACTTTTTGGAATCTCGTCCCAGAATTCCGCCACCAGTCCATCTAGGAAACGTGTAGCTGTTTCTGGAGCTAATTTTTTCTGTATTGAAAATGAGCTGTGGTAATCTCTTAGGGGACATTTCCGATACATGAACGAAAGCTTCTTGAAGAACATAATGAGTCGGTCTGTTATGGCTAACATCACTTGAACTTAGAGATTCAAAATTGTTACCTTTCAGCTACCCTGTGATAAACATCTGACTTCCGGGTCTCTAGTTTGAATGCCCCTTGAAACCAATGATAACAATAACGCTATTTCTTCTGCGATGGAATCGTAAGTACAGAAAAGTGCATCTCAGAAACTGTACGATTGTTTTATGTACTGGCGGCAAGCTTTTTAGAAGGATTCATTACAATTTATTTTACACCAGAATGAGAATTTAATTGAGTGTGAAAACTGTGGACAGAAACCTTAAGGCACATACAATGTAATCAAAATTAGTTAATCAAAATATTCAGTAGCTCTTATTTTATTGCATAACCATTCCTCATAATAATAATAATAATAATAATAATAATAATAATAATAATAATAATAATAATAATAATAATAATATTGTTGTGCAATATTTCAGTGCTGTGCTTACCAGAAAGAAGGCTTCTATGGAATAGAGAAGATAAATTACTTCTATTTCTGCTTAAAGCAAGTAAGCTTCGACTTTAACACAATCAAAATGTGTAAAATTCGGGAGCCCTCAACATTCCTGGAATATCGGGGATTTTCCTGAGATGAGTTGGCCCGTGGTCGATTCTAGACGGGTTCTCTCTCTCTCTCTCTCTCTCTCTCTCTCTCTCTCTCTCTCTCTCTCTCTCTCCGATCCTTTGTTCTTGCCAGCAGTTTGGGGAGTTTTACAATAATCGTTATCACAAGGTTGCGAGTTCGAGTCTTTCTTTTAAAAAGGGTAAAACGTCAGCGCATTAAAGCTGTCCGATCGCCATCACCATCTTGCTGTACAAAACCGCCCAAAGAAAAACACAACAGTTTATTTACATAATAGTGTTTTAATTAGGGGGAAAATGATATTGGGCTCATTTTTGTTGCATCGTTGATATAGCTCAGTGTTCTTCCAAATGTGAAGAACGACAATCTGGTACGTGTCAAAGTTTGGAAAAAGACCGACATAGTTTTCAACTAAATTTAAACCTACCTTCATTGGCATTAATAAAAGGACATACTACTAATTACTGTGGTTTTGGGTATTGCTATACGCTTTATAAAATTACTTTCCTACTGCATTATAATTTGACATTGTTAAAAGTTTTTATTGGAATTTGCTAAATACTTCTGAGTTAATTGCTATTTCACTTCACTACATATAATGGTTATGCAGGTACTTACTGTAAGCGTCATATTATTGTCAGTTTGTGGGTTCGAATATTTTCCAAAATAAGTGAAGGTGTCTTCAGAAATATTGTACAGAGTTACTAAGCGCCATATAAAGTAACGCATAGTTCTGCAAAACTAAAATTAACTTCTTTTTTAAAAATAATGTTAGAAAATCAAAATTAATTTTTGAGTTATATTTCACAAAGAAGAAACAAACATTTTCGGCCATTATCTACAGAATGTGATGTCATCGACATTTTTAAATGTTGACTTTTTCTTCTTTATTTTTTCCCATTTGTTAA
Organism: Deroplatys truncata; assembly: GCA_030765065.1. Taxonomy (NCBI): domain Eukaryota; kingdom Metazoa; phylum Arthropoda; class Insecta; order Mantodea; family Mantidae; genus Deroplatys; species Deroplatys truncata. The sequence continues at coordinate 85,348,368 of CM060976.1, read as the reverse complement.
CACCGTTGGTCGCGGGTGAGCGCTACGCTCAATTCTTCTTTTCTAACCTTAAACTCAGTGCAATATGGTTTTAATGACTATTTTATGTGCATTATATTCTTTTTTATCTTATTACATTCTTTTTATTATAATATAGCAACTGCTTACATGCAGTGCTACAACAACATTTGATAGATATTTTTACAAACAAATACAAGTCAATCGCATTTTGCATTTATTTGTATGTTAACTTAAAATTCGTCAAAATTGTTACTTTTTACTTATTCATTATATTAAAAGCCATAAAGCAACTGTTTCACCAAATAATACCAAATTTTAGTCAAGTTTCTTACATCACCACGTTTTATTCACAGCCACTGGAAATATCTTTAGTGGTTGTATGACATGCGCAACAAACAGTGACGTTGTATTTACGGCGGATAGGTTCTGCACATTCCTTGCACCTTACAGTTGTCTTTCTGTTCTTCTTGGGGCATAACCCACATTTGACTCTTCCACTTGCAATGGCTGCTTCAGAAAGTACCGAATCTCTCCCCCTCAAGGCCTATTCTCCTCTTCAGTTCCAATCTACGCATAAAGTCCTCATGAATCCCTGAAGTAGAGGCTCTAGCTGCAAGATGAGCCTTTGTTAGCTCAAGAGCTAAGGTCTTCAAGTAACAGCTCCTTGTCATTCTAATATTTACATTTGCTTCCAAAATAATTTGAGAGTTTTAACCAGCAATGTTCAGGATAGTATATAAGATCCGAAGAGGCCACCTAAAGCAAATTCTGGCAGTGACTTCAGTATCGTGACTTCAATTCAGCGACGACATCCACACCGCTTTATTAGATTATACAACGTCACAACTTCTGATTTCATTTTTCCACCACTACTGCTGTCAATCTCATCGCCATCATGCATGCCAGATATCAGCAGCACATTGCGGTACCGTCGTGGAACACAAGATATTAGCATTGATTCTTCGCCGAAGGCAAACAAGCTGCTGTTCACTGGCCTCGTTCTTGTGTTTACCATGATTGGTGGAATCTCCCTCTTTTGTTTCTAGGAAATATTCTAATAACGGTTAGATGTTCTTCACACACTAGATCGCTCACCAGATCAATTGATGTGAACCAATTGTCCATGGTCACATTTCTTCCAGAATATGCAATAAGTTCAACAAGTCTTTCTAGAGCACTGCTGGGCTGATTGTTTACAGCATAGGACCCCTGCGGTTGCTTGCTATCATAAATTTGCATGTTCGATATATAGAACTTATGAGAATTAAGCATTGCAAATATTTTCAAACAACACGTGCTTGACTTTTTTGTCATATATTGTCCAAAACTGCAGCGCCCCCGAAAGTTCTCCAGCATTTCATCTATGGTGACGTATTCAGAAGGACTGTGGTGACACTTGCATAGCTGCAAAAGTTCCTCAAGTATCTCTCGAACCGAAGCGAGCTTATCAAACTGCTTTCCTTCGGGTTTGGTTCTAATATCAAGCCGAAGAGCACGGAGTAGTAAATAGATGCAATTGTACCTCATTACCAGGCAAAAATGTTCAGGAGCGGTTGTATCAGTTGACCATCGGTCCTCAACACGCTGATATCATGTATTCATTAACCCTGCTAAATACAACTGTCCGAGAAGTGCCCTTATTTCGCCATATTGGGTCCAGCACATCTCGAAGGCGACTATATGTTGTGCGAATTTCCTGAAGTTTTATGTTGGTATATGCCAAAAAAATGTCAATGAATACGTCAGGAAAAAATAACTTCCAGCAATTATTTACACTCGTTGCTTCTTTTGTCACACCTTTCATACCAGAAGGATGCAAAGGATACTCCTGATGGTCTGGAGATTCTTCTTAAGAAGCTGGTGCATTTCCATCCTGTTCTGGACTCCTTTTGGGAGGCGAAGTTGATGTTCTTCACATTCCAGTCTAAGAGTGAGCAACCACTCCGCTATGTTGTGAAGAATCTCCCTTCTGCCATGGATCCTGCTGACGTCCTCGAGTCTGTTCAACATCAAGGATATGCGGCTCTTCAGTGCAAACAATTGGAGTCTCGGGGACAGTTATTACCTATATTTCTGATCACGCTGGAAAGAAATGAAACCAGTAAGCATTTTCCAAATGAACGCACTCTTGCTCAAGTGATTGATCGCATTGAGTCTTACCGTACACAGAACCATATCACCCAATGCTTCAACTGTCAGAAGACCGGCCACACTTTTCGGATGTACACCCTTCCTACTCAATGTGTATTGTGCAGCGGCCTTCATATGCTTAAGGACTGGCCCCATAAGAGGCTTGATGTTTTACTCCACTTTGCACTAACTGTGGCTCTTCTCACACGGCCAGCTATAGCCGTTGCTAAACCTTTCAGCATGAGCGTGATCGTTGGCAGCTCGCAGAGTTCAGTAAATAACTGGCTACAGCCAAACGTGGTACTTCTGGCCCTTCAAATGTTCCGCCGGGTTTTCTTATTCTCAGGCTCTTGGCCGTCGTGAACCTGTTTCTACTGGCCCTACGCCTTCTGTTGATCCTCCGACCGGATCGGACTCTGCGTTTAGTTCAGATTTGAAGGAAATTTTCTCCTTTTTCACTGCCTTTGACTTCTGTGATTTGTTTGCTCACCTTCGTGTATGTGTTGCTAAATTTAAGTCTTGTCCTACTATGTTTGAGAAGTTTTAGGTTATTCTTGAGTGTATTGAACCCTTCTTTTAGGTCATGGCCCAGCGATCCCCACCCCTCCCGAATGGGATTTGTGGTTTGCTGTGGAATGCAAACGGTCGCCGTTTTCGCCGATATGAGATTTATTATTATTTGCGGCGCAAACGTATTGATGTTGCCTGTGTGACGGAGACCCTTTCTTATCCTGATTACCACGTTTTCCGTTCTGACCGCCCAGGTCCTTGTCCCAGTGGTGGGACGGCTATTTTTTGCGTCGTCATATTTCTTTTATCATCTCTCCTCTCTTTCAGCTTGAGTGCCTGGAGTGCACGGTGGTTCGCTTCTTTGTGAATCGTCAATTCCACTCTGTGATTGCTGTTTATCGCCCTCCAGATACCTCTCCGAATACGATGATATGTGATCTTTGACGCCTGTTTGATCTCTCCAGGTCAAATACTCTTGGCTGTTGATTTTAACGCTAAAATCCGGCTTGGAGTTCTCGGTCTGCACACTTTGCGGGCACTCGGCTCCTGGATTTTCTTCTTTCTCTTCCTGATCTGCGGGGTTTTGCTTCACAGGACTGTACCTATTGGCCCTCAATGGTCGGCCGTCATCCCGATGTTATTGACATTCCAATTTCTCCCGCCCTTACAGTTACCCAGGGTTTGGATTCTGATCAATCTCCCGTTCATTTTTTCCTTCTCGACCGCCGCTCCTCCCTGCCTGACAGACCGCGGGTACTTCGTACCACTGATTGGCCTTTGTTCCGGTCTACTCTTCATCACCTCATTGATCCTTCTCTTCCCTGCTCCTCGCCTGCCGCCATTGATTCCGTTGTTACCGCCTTCACGGTGTCTTTAAATACGACTGTCTTCCGGTCTTCGTCGTCTGTTTCTCAGTACTTCCTGCACCCGCATTTTCAGGACATCGAGTATCTTGTTGCCTGTCGTCGTCGTCGGCTGATGCGCCTTTGGCGTCAATCCCACTTACCTCTTTATCGTCGTCTTATCCATCGGCTTCGATCTACCATTCAGGACACTTTGCTGCTGAGTCAGTAGTGTACCTGGGAGGAACGGATGCTCTGAACCTCGCACCAGGACAATTCCCTCTGGCGGGTTTTACGCAGCTTTCACTCCTATTCTTCTCGCTCTCCTCAAGACGAGGCCCTTCACTCACCGGCCGGGCCTGTAACAACTTCTGAAGGTAAAACTGAGCTTTTTGCTTCTTCTTTGGAACGTCGCTTCACCAACAATCCCACCGCTCACACCGCTCATGCTCGTTTGGTCACCGACTGGTTGCGTACCTGGCTCGTGCAATCCTCGGCTCCTTAGGATCTCCGCTTTTCCTCCCTTCAGCTCTCTCGGGCGATTGCCTGTCTTCACCTTGCTGGTCCTGAACCCATCTCTTCCGTCGCTCTCAAACATCTTCCTCGCCGTGCCTTGGTTTTTCTTACCCTTATTTTTAATATCTGTCTTTCTTTTGGCTATTTCCTCCGGCCTGAAAATCGACAAAGATTATTATGTTACCTAAGCCGGGACGCAATCTTCGTGACGGCTTCAATTATGGTCCTATTAGCTTTTTGTCTCATCTTGGTAAGCTTTTCGAACGCCTTCTTCTCTCTCACATCCATTCTGTTGTTCCCTTTGCTACTGCTCCTCCCGACTTTCACTTTGGTTTTTGCCCCCGTCATTCCACCGACCTTCAATTATTGAAATTTGTGGACGATGTCAGTTCTGCCTTCAAGGATGATTGCAGTACGCTTGCTTTATTCCTTGATGTTGAGGCTGCGTTTGATCGCCGTTAGCACCATGGTATACTTTTTAAGATTTTTCATCAGGACCCAGCACTTAGTCCGTTTTTTGCGCCTCCTATAGCTTTCTGCTGGCCGCACTTTCTCTGTGAGGGTTTGCAAGGCCTGTTCCACACTACGACGAGTGCGCGCTGGTGTGCCTCAGGGTGCTATTCTGGCCCCTTATTTCTTCGCTCTGTTCACCCGGGACCCCGCTCTTCACTACCGTGTCACATTCTAATGTACGCCGATGATACGTCTCTTTAACACCATTGCCGGAATGTGCATTATGGGCAGTTGGCCCTCCAGTGCTTCGTTTCCAGCTTCCTTGATTGGCTTGCGATGTGGAAAATTGCCGTTAATGCCGCCAAATGCCATTTTTTGCTCTTTTTCCAAGAATTTTAAGAACCCTGCGCTTTCTCTCCAGGTGGCTGGGCAAGCTCTTCCGTATCGTGGACAGACTCGCTACCTCGGTGTAATTCTTGATCGCACCCTGTCTTGGCACCCTCATATCACCAATATTCGTGCCCAGGTTCGGGCCCGCCTTCATCTTTGTCAGCGGGTTTTCCGCAGCCGGAATCATTACATTCGTTCTAAACTCATTTTGTACACCTCATTTATTCGCTCCTTCTTACTCTATGCCTGTGTAGCTTGGGCTGGCATTCCGCGCAGTAGCTGGTTGGTTCTTCAACGTATTCAGAATATGAGTCTCCGTCGGATGCTTCGGGTCTCGCCACTCACCCCCAATCAGGCCATTCGTGCTGAGTTACAGATGCCCACCTTGGAGAAAGTCGTGCACATTTGCGGCCGCCGCTTGTGGACTTCAATTCGTCGGCATTGCAACCACTTGATCAGGGACATAGGTACGGCAGCCTCATCACCGGAAACACCGCCGTGTTAGACAGTTTAGTTTATGTTTTGTTTTGTACGTGTTCCCGCTGCAGTGTTTATTCTCCTGTCGGCAAAGTGCGTGTGAATGATACTGAGTGTTTAGTTTCTTGTACTGTGACATTTTAAACTACTTTTACAACCTATTTGCTGGACATTCCATGTTTTATTTGGCTAAATGCTAACTTATTTACTTCTGATTTTGTACCTATTATCATTTTGGTTCTTTGGGGGTGATCCTCCTGGGGGTAGTTGGCCGCCCTTGTATGGACCCCCTTGTATTGTTTTGTGTAAATATATTGTTTTTGTAACCTGATGAAATTTTACCTGTATGGCTATTTTCATTGTAACAGTCACAGGGTTATCTTTTTCAATAAATGGTTTGTCTGGCTTATCTGGCACGAACGACACTTCGCTTCGAACTCTCGTCGAGTCAATATGGGCAAGAGGAAGACAGCTCTCACCGCAGCCAACAAGCTTCCGGTCTCGAGGGGAAAGACAGTGACTGCGCAGCCGTGGAACAGCTTGCCGCATCTGCACCGTCGCCAGTCGAAACGGTCAGCACCTGCCCGCCGACCAGCTAAGCCACATACTCGCCGCCGCCCTTATTAGGGCAAACCCTGCCGCTTGAGACCAGCCGCAGTGTTCGACATACGCCATGCCGCCGCTGCTGCCAGTACTGATACCTAGCCGAAGCCTGTGACGCCGCTCCCTGCTGCCTGCTGCGGGAATAAGTCACTCATCGCCGAAAGTAGGGCGCAAGACCTCACCCAACACTGCCGCTTCTGCGCCTCCTGTGGAGGCCAGTGACACTACCCGGCCAGGCCGCTTGCTCACTATACATCCACGTCGGACCCGCCAAGGCAGACCTTCACACCACCTTCTCAGACTCAGACTCTACAAATCACCTCCAGCACTGTCTCTGCGCTACTCCAGAAGCTGGAGGACATACAGGCGGAACTGCTGCACCTCACTGATAAGATTACCACCCTGGAAAAGTAGGCCTCCGAAATCCGGTGCGACATCAACCCTCAACAAGACTCTGATACGCCTAGATTTCCGCTCATCAATTCAGTGATGCTGGCGGAAAAGGTAGCACGCATAACTACGACACTCAAATGGTACGTTAAGGAGGAAGTGGCTGCCCTCCAGTGATGCTGGACGAAAGACTTCCGTCTCCGATTTACAGCCAACTTCCGGCTTCAAAGTCTCGCGGCGGGAAGTTCGGCCGCTAGCATGATCACCGCCAATTACTCATCTTCACTCTATACTTCCTGTAGCTATCACACTCTCCGAATCCCCCAGGTCCTATGTAAGGCTCCGGCCATGCTTACGTCCTGGCTCCCATTTCATCTGGCTTAGACCCAGTGGACCGGCCAATATATTCGTTCCCTGAATGCGCAGGCGCAATTGTGTACTGCTGCATATTATCTTGAATTTCTTTTTTTTTTCACCTTCTTGTTTTCCTTCCGGTGGAGGAGCTTTTAGTGGGTATGCCGGCTAGTTGTGTGTACCACACTCTCAGTCCCGATTGCCATCGGGACTATGGTAGTGATTAAATGATTTTCTCCTCCACTCAAAAAAAAAAAACAAACAAACAAAACAAACAAAACACGAACACATTAGGTAACAAGCAACATGTGACAGACAATCACAGATTGTTTCGTCAAGCGTTCAAGTGTTTGCAAAGGAAAATGCCAACTGCGACTGGAATAGCACGATATTCGCAGACGAGGTGACATTTTCTTCTGCACCTAAGGGGAAAGTGACTGTTTATCTTCCAAAGTAGTCCTAATACGTATCAAGATAGTGGTAAGAAAGCACTTTTATGTGGGAATATGTTTTTCAAAATTTGATAAGTCGTTATTCTTTTAGGAAAATGTTCATACACAGAGGCAATGAGCAGGTGGCTGGCGCACAAGTAAAGACGTGTACACGATGTTCGTGTATAGTATGCGTGAAAATGTTTTCTTTTCTTTATTTTTCCCCATATTCATATATGTTGTAACACTTCAACACACACATATATTGATTCATTTTCATTATTACCACCATACTGCTTAATTGTAAAGGTTTCAAGTAGTTCAATTTGATATCTTAAATATTTGTATAAGCATACTCGTTTGAAAGTATGCATTACTTTTTGCATTATTGCAATTTATTGTTTAAGGTTTATAACTAATGGACTATGGTTGAGTTATTTAATGTATTTAGCTATTGAAATATATACTGCCATTACCTATCACTGTTTACATAAACCATGCTACTTATTGTTGCTTCTATTAAGCATCGGCCACACGGCAATGACTTACTTGTACGGTATAGTTCGCACAAACAAGCTGGAACGGCGTATTGCGTCCATACTTTGCAAGTAAGTTTGCGCAAACCTTAGTATGGCGTTGATCTTCGAAAGAGAAGTTTTCAAGATCGAAACTATGTGGCCCGAAGATTTGGTAGCTTCATTCGCATATACATTTAATGAAAGGTTTAAGAGAAAATCCAGCTGACTGGTATAATTATTTGAGATTGGACAAAAGTGCATAAAAATAATTACTATGCTTGGTGACTCCTCTAATTGAGCGACAGAACATTGTCGTGAAAGATTGAGTTGTAGTTTAAGGTTTTTAGTACCGGAAGATCATACAAGAATTTAAGATTTAATTTCTATATCGTCTTTTGGTAAGACGCATTCTTCTTATTCTTATCGAAGTATTCTTAGGCTTTAGCTTCTAAAGGCATGACAACAATTTATATAATTCGATAAACTCGGTGATAAATTGCTTGGAATGGGTTCCTACATCATACATCTTGCACTAAACTAATTGCACTGAAGGCACGGTTTGTACAATGTCACGCAAACACGCCTAAGTTTGCGCAAACTAAATCTTTAGCGCTGCAGAGTTGACGCAGGCCGAGCTTTGGATTGTGCGAGCTACCGTTTTGACGTCCACGCGCACGTTGTTCCCGATACAAGCTGGTTTGTGCAAATAAGCGCGCGATAAAGCTTGCTGCTATCATAGAAAGGCGCGGATAAAACCATACAACATTTTTAAAACTACTTTTAAAGGCTTTACTTACCAACTTTATGAAAGGAAATGCTGAAACTGGCCACCGTCGTTGTCCATATATTTTTGGTACCTTTTTAGGAAACTATCCATGATGGAATTTTGGGGGGGAATTTTCCAAACGATGACTGCTGTCCTCTAATGTTTCTTCGGTAAGAACCGAACGCCGTCTTTTAGATTTCCTAGCCTGAACACTTCCTGTGGCCAGAAATTTACTGTAAAGTTCATGGATTGTTGTACGGCCTGGAACTTTTACATCTGAAAATCTTTCTGCAAATCGTACTTCCACTTGGCGAGCTGACTGAGTTAACACATACGAATCGTAAATAAATACACGTTGAGCAGTAGAAAACGTATACTGAGCCATAATATACTTTGCCACTAAGTACAGGACAAAATAATACATAACTCGTAATAACTGAACTACATCACATCGCCGTCAACTCAAAACTGCACTGCACATGAAAACCACAACAGTGTGACTTTGTTTATAGCAGTAGTGCGTTATCATGTTTTTATCACATTTCCACACGCCCAGTGGAAAAACACCGCGTAGTCGGTAATATTATTCATAAAATATCCCTCCGGGGTAACTTAAGACATAAAGTGTACAAGACAAATCCACACACCCTGGAAGAATTAAAACAAAATATCCGCCAGTAAATTTCTCAACGTGAACTACGGTGAGTGATTGATAGCTTCCTAAAGAGGTGCCAAAAATGTATGGACAGCGACGGTGGCTAGTTTCAGCATCTCCTTTCGTAAAGTTGGCAAGTAAAGCCTTTAAAAGTAGTTTTAAAAATGTAGATAAGCCAGCTTTTATCTGTTCTGCCGCTGGTATGGAGATTAGGTAATAGATATTCTCTGCTATCACCGCGTTCTATATTCATGACGAAAAAAGTGGATTAGGTATTATCAGTTAGGTACTACTAAGTTTTGGAGACGATACTAATAGCAATCAAAGTTGTCACAGTCATGTCGTTGAACCAATTTTGTTGGCAAACCTTGCCTGCCGTGACGTTTAAAGTAAATAAACAATTAAGAAAAATGCTGCACGATGCATTTGTTCCACTAGGTCAGTATTGGTTGCGCTGTATATTAATCAGCTAGGAGACTAGTACAATATTTAAGGTGAAGAATGACTAGCTTCCATTCTAACGAAGCAATTTAACACTGATTTTTACTTTCTCTACTAATTACTACTTTAGTAAAAATTTTTACACTCGACACGAATATTCAGTATCGATATTTCATCGGAAATGGATATTTTATCTCCCTCTAATACAAAAAAGGTATTTAGGATAAGCTTCACTACTTTTTGTCTTTCCATCTGTTAATATCATGATTTAAAAGAAAAGCATTAGCATAAATACTACTTAGTATTTAACAGAATGGATAAATAAACATACTACTTTCCAAAGCTTCATTTTATTTGGCGGAACATTTATTCTTAAGTCCAATTTATGTGGACTATACAATCGATGTATATCGAATTTAAAAGTGAATGTTGTTGCCCCTTGCCATAATATTCCACATGAGAAATGTTAAAAATAATCCTTATTTGTAACATCCATCCATCCATGGCGCACAAAGTTCTCATGTGATTTTTTTTTTTTTTTTTTTTTTTAGTTTTAGTTGGAAAATAAATAATGTTTAAACGTTAATATTTCTTTTTAAACTCATTTTCTCTTCGAAAACCCATAATACCAAAACCCTTCGCAATACAAAACGTTTGTATGACAGTTTTAATTGTTAACCTTTTCGGAATGTGCGTGAATATTTTCAAAAGCAAACCTATCATTTATGTTTTCATCATCATCTTCACAGTATAAGCCTTAATGACCAGTTCCAACTTAACGGGAATGGATCCGATCGTCTCAGTATATATAGGTCTACAATATTTCTTCTTCCAAAAGGTCTGTAATTTCATAACAGTTTTGGAGCTGTCTATAGCTAGTTTTACATTTTCCGCTTGTCTTACGGTCCCATAGCTCACGAAGCGTTCCGACACTCTACTCCTATCCCCCTCATATAAATAATTCCACATTTTCGTATAATGCTTGTAATTACGTAATTATTTCCTTGACGTGTAGTTTATGCCATAATGTGTCAGACGTCTTCTTAAAATTCACAAAAATGCAATGCAGCATTCCTCGTTTAATTAACTTTGGCCCGCTTTTAAAGTATCTAAAATAAACGCGGCGTCTATGATGCTCTTATCTGAAACCCATTTGAAATGTTATAATTTTTCGAAATGTTTATTCCCGGTACTTTATTCTGTTGTATAGTAAATACTCTGCAATATATTTTCTCCGTAACTGGCAAGAGAGTCACCCTCCTATAACTGTCTGGATTTCCAGTAGCTCCCTTTCCTTTATAATTCCCTTACGTTATTATTCACCCCAGGTAGGGTAACTCTCATCGAAGAACACTATTACATGTCTGGAATATACTCATATCAACTCGTTTACACCAGCTGCGGCTTTTAAACACTTTAGAAGACAACCCACCCAAACCTGAAGCTTTGCCTCCTTTTAGACTCTTCAGTGACCGTGTTATTCTCACTTCCTGAGACCTCCTCGTCCAACATTGGGATATCCGGACCCCAAATAGTCTGCACTTCTCTCACCATCTCAGTTCCCTCCTATCCCATCCCCCAAATATTGCTATAAAGTGCATTTTCCACTTCCTGGAAGAAATTTCACTGCATGCCTGAGATTACCCCTTACATTCTGTTTCATTGGAATATCTCAGAATTGTCCTCCTTATTAAAATATCTCTAGTTTTCTCAGTTATTACTTTCTCTACCATGTTCATAGTAGGTAGAGATGCAATTGCAGTCCATCCAAAATTTCGATATCGAAATTCCACTGGAAATACATGTTTTGAGGTCCCCTGAATCCAAAATTTTTTTTAAAAAAAGGTGTGTGTGTGTGAACAAGGAAAAGTCGGATAATCACAAAACTTGGCATACCTTCCAAAGATGCGAGACGAAGATTTTCAAGAAAATCCCCCACCCCAAACTACCCTGTAAATGGAAGATTTTTTCCAAATGTTTTATTTTCTAAAAATGACTAGAAGTTTTGATTAAAATACCATATATTAAAATGTTTAAATGACAAAAAATGTACATCTTGAATTTTCTGGGAATAGTCTATGAAGTTCTCTTCATTAGAATGGAATTTTCTATAATCTTGTATAACTGCTAAACGTCAAGTGATAGACGAAAATATACCGCACAAAAATTGCAGATCTCTTTAAAACACAATTTATGTAAAACAACTTTCTTTGGTCATTTCCGAGATATCCGTTATTAATGGTTCGCATAGTTCAGTACTCGTCATTTTTAAAGTCCTGTCAACATTCAGTTGTTTCTCGCGATTGCATGGCAATCGTATGGTATTATAAGGCCATATAGCTTCCAGTTCTTAAAGATTTGTCTATCGCTATTCTCTTTGTATCTATAATGAAATTGGTAATGTAGCTATTTCTGCAAAGGTTTATTTTGATTACAATGAAGTAGACAGAAAAATAAGCTTTAGTAACATTAGTTTGTGTACCCACTAATAAACGATAGAGGGTAGAGAAAGTCATGTGGGTGTGTCAAATACTTTTTTTTTCTTGCCAAATGGCTTTTCCTCCAGAAGGTGTTAGTATTCTCTTCTTTTTGGGCGATAATCCTCCATGTATTCTCACCTGTGAATTTTCTCAATGCCTCCTCTTTGTTTTTCGCGATTTTACATTATTGCTCATACCATCCATCCGAATGGCTCGCCTTCCCGTGCATTCGAACTTTCGTTGTTTTCGCAGCATAGCTATTATTTCTGTTAGCTGCTCAGCTGTTTCCATGATTTTCCCCTTAAGCACTTCATCAAATTGTCAACAAAAAGCTCTACCTTTTCTGGTATCTATATAAGTTTACTTACTGCAATTCAATATTTCAAAAGAGAATGCACCACAGAAATGAAGTAGTTGTTTCCCTTCCATATTAATGAGTGAATCCTTACTCTTTCGCTGGCCATCGCATAGCTCCTCTCTGCCATCCAAGTCTCCTACAAGAGAAATATTCCCCCTCCTAATCTTGTTTTAAAATATCCTAGGAGAATGAATGTAGTAACTGGAATGTTTTCCTGTAGTTGCAGTAAAGTTATCGTCAAGTCGTTAAGAAATTTCGGTTCACATATTTAGAAGTTGTTGTGGTGATACAATCCTATAAAACTTATGTTCTCCCCGTGCCAAAGATATACCAATCATCCCATCCAAGATTATTTCTAATTTAGATATTCGGCTTTCGGCTCAGATCTCAGTGAAACTGATGCTCACCCTAGCTACTTCCCCCTCTTGCCCCTTATGTCTGTCCTCTTACTAAAGATCATTTTTACAGCGCTCTTCAGTCAGGTTTCCGTGAAACGCACACGTAGTGCCCAAAGTCACTGAAAAAAGACAAGGATAAACCACTACCCAGCCTTCTTGGAAGTCTTCAATGTTCCTGGTTACAATCCTCAGAGAAGGGGTTGTGTCCTATTGTCTTCTTGATTTTATTCTGCTAGCCATTTGGCCAAACCTTTGTGGACAATATAAGCATATGCAGTGGGGGTGCAGCTCTTCAAAGCTGACCAACCCTGTCCTCCTTACCACTCCCTGATGCTTTGGATTGCCTCACCTCTCGCTGCTGCGGGGGACATGCTACTGCTCGTGCTACTCGGTCGTCCTGAGTTCGAATTCTGCATTGTCCTAGGTTACTATATGTGTTGTAACTCCTGCTCCCTTCAAGCTCAGCAGTTATTGACGAATTTGCCAAATTTCAAGACAGCATGACGGCCTGGTCTCAAACATGTACTCTTTCAAGAAATCTCTCTTCTCTCACGCACTGCCTAAAGTCCTCACCAATGCTTATTCTGTTCCCGGAGCTACTGATCAACTTGAAGGATGGACACCTTTAGTGTGTAGTGGGGTCGTTTGCAGACAATAAGCCCTCTTATGTTGCCGCGTCCTCTTACGCGATGATCCCTCATGGACTTCCTTCCTATTTGTCCCTCTACAATTTTTACTGTCTGTTCCATCACCTCCAAACTGTCTTCCTCTTCTTCAACCACACCGTATATAACAATGTTGTTTCTATAGGATTGATTTTCTAGTAGCCGACTTTTACTTCTAGAGCACGCACTCTTTCTGATATGTTCAGAAATGAACTTTCCAAAGATTTTAAGTTACACTTCTGAAATCCTAATTACATTTATTTCCTCAACCACTCGATAGCTTTAGTACATTGAGGCAGTATTTTTAACACTTGAATGTTTTCAGTCTAATTATATAACAGCCCGTCTTAAAACAATATGTGAATAAAATAAATATAAAATGCATGTAACTGCCATTGTATTAATGTTTATATTATTGTATACAAGTATAATAATGTAATGTGATTGTATCAAGTAATTTAAACATTGTTGGAGCTGTGAGAATAGGTCAAAAGTTGCTAACATTGAGGCAACATTGAGGGAATAATGAATTGGAAATTTTAATAACACTATTAGTAATTCTTGGAGCAACAATAATGTAATTTTTGAGACAGTTTATAAATAGCCAATTAACAACTAGAGAAAAGCTAAAAGTTAAATAAAACTATTCTATTGGAGTCAGATTAGCCAATCAGAAACTGCAATAGAGCAAATTGTACAAATTCAGAAGTCAGCTGCTAGCAGACAACGTTCCTAACTGGTCGCGAGACGCGTCCTCGAGAAGTTTAATACGTATCAGTGCGAGACAAAAATTCATTACGGCGAGGATATGATAAAGTTTGCGTGTTTAAAAAGTGCAAGTTATTAATAAATAATCTCACAGCTCTCCATATCAATGAAGTGCTATTTAATCGTGTTAAGGATTAATAAATGGAGTGAAGTAAAAATTATAATTTGTGTAAGCCTACATTCTTTAGCCGTATCACACCCTGTAAAGAGAAACATGTTTCTACAAATTAATACTGATGCAGCCAAGGCAAACATAAATATATATACTATTTAAAGAAACATAAAATACAATGTTAATTTTTAAACTTGAGCTGAAGGCCACCGAAAGTTAAAGTTGGGGCGAAGGCCTCCGGAAAGTAAAGTTGGGGGTAGGCCACCGGAAACTTTGTACCATACGTGAGACATTCAATCATCAAGTTTGGCTTTCCAACAGTGAGGCAAATCACCTTTTCTCAACATTCTTCATTCTCGGATCTGACAGGTAGCTAAATATAAACGAGTCTTTCGCCTCTCGCAGTCGGAAGGCAACCCATAGTCATTGCCCCCTTTGCCGTAAGTATCTTTTTCTGCACCCTCTATGTTACATCTTTTTTCATTCATATACCTAACCAGGATTAATTACTAATTGTTGTACAAATGGAACGAAGCTTGCGGTGATGTTTGTGGGTGAGTTGCGGTTGATGTATACCTCCTGCAACTGATGCGCTCGGTGACGGGCAGCCGCAGGTAAAGCAGAAAGGAGAAAGGAGTTAGGTTTTAACTGCAGAATCTAGGGGACGGAGAGGTGACAAAGTGATTAGGAACTCAGGGCCATATAATTAATATTCAGTGTTATTTCCTTTCCCTCAAATACGTATTCCAGCTGTGCGTTACTCCTTCCCTTATGCACAAGACCAAAACAACATCGCGCAACTCAGTTTTTCTGCGTTAATTTTATCCCTTTTCTTTTAACACTCACGTGCTCGCAGTTTTCGCGCCGCGGTGAACTAACTTTGATTTCTGTGCGATCACCGAACGCGTAATCTAAGACACTCTCTTAGTGTATACCTATATCAAGAATACTTTACTCGTGGATGTTTGGCAATGTTATGTTATATAACATCTCTCCTGCTCACGATAAGTCAACTTTTCTCCTGCTGGTGGTCTGTGTATACTTTGCTTCAATTACCAAAAACCTACATTTCTTATATTTTTATTACTTCTTCCCAGATAGAGTCACGTGCACCAAGTTTCCTTTTGAAAAGATCTCGTGCCTTACATTCACCCACCACATTTATTTTTATATAGTTTCTACAAAATATTCTTACGCAAGCTTATTTTTCTATAGACTTCATATTGTGACGTAACGGTAGTGATGACGCCATCAGCGCCTTCACCAGATATCACATAAAGGATTGGGATGTAGAACAGGATGACATTCGAGAGGACTATAAGTTGCGGTAGCTTGTGCTATTTTTTCATAGCCCCCTCACAACAGTTACGAGAACCATCAGGACCGGTGACTTGGTTAGATTATGTCAGTGCTACAAAGAAGGAACGAAAAATCTAGAACATTCGGGCGACATCCAAACCAGTCTGTTGTTTGTTTCGTGGCCACGCCGCCCGGAGTGGAAATGGTTCGTCGGAGCGCCAGTCAGGGGAAAGGCAGTGCTGTCCCTGCTCACATCCCCTCTCCCAGGCACCGAGAGTTTAGCGGGAAACCAAAGGAAGGATCTGCAAGAGAGTCGGCGAGAATTCAACCAGCGGATTACAACTGCAGCAACCTCGTAAGCAGCGGACACGTTGCGTACAAGCGGTCTGGGTAAAATTATCTCTAACGTCATTCTGAACAAGTAAACGGTCTTTCAACAAGAGTGTCCTATCTTTAACATGTGATAGCTGCCGTTGTTATTGAGTTACAGCAGTCATTTTTTTCTTGTCGTTACAGTTGTTATTCACAAATATCCATGAAACGTTACAGCATTCAGCAACGCGTAGAAGTTGTGAAAATTTATTATCAAAATGGATCATCTGTTCGCCAAACCTTCCGTGTATTGTGTGAAGTTTACGGTGTGCATAATCGTCCCTGCGAGAGAAAGATTCGGCGTTTGTTCGATAAATTTGAAAGAAGTGTTCTGTCAGCGATCAAAGAACGCCTGTACGTAATCGACGTAAGCGCTCCAACGAAAACATAGGCGCCGTTCGTGAGAGTGTACGCGAGAATGGAAACAAATCAGTTGCTCGTCGAGCGCAAGAATTGGGGCTTTCGCCGACCACAACTTGGCGAATTCTGCATCTGGACTTGAAGTTTCACGCTTACAAAAGGTGTTAACTCAAGAACTAAAGCCCAACGATCATAAGTTGCGCCGTGTATTCGCTGACTGGGCTATAGAGCAATTGGAAGCTGACCCAGATTTTTGTCCAAAAATCATCTTCAGCGACGAAGCCCACGTTTGGATGGATGGTTGTGTTAACAAAAAAAATTGCCGCTATTGGAGCAATCACAATCCAATGCAAATTCAAGAACGACCACTTCATCCCCATAAGGTTACTGTGTGGTGTGTATTTTGGTATGGTGGAATCATTGGTCCATATTTTTTCCAAGATGAAGATGGAGAAGCTCTGTCAATGGAGAAAGATATCGGGCTCTTATAAGGGACTATTTTTGGCCTCAATTGGATGGTATGGATCTCAGAAACATCTGGTTCCAGCAAGATGGTGTCACATGTCATACTGTACTCGAAACAATCGATCTTTTGAAGGAGAAGTTCAGAGGTTTCATCATTTTGCGTGGTGGTGATGTTAACTGGCCCCGAGGTCATGTGATTTAACGCAGTTGGATTACTTCTTGTGGGGTTATGTTAAATCTCGAGTTTATGTCAACAAGCCAGAAACAGTAAATGATTTTATGAATAACATCACGCGTGTTATTCGTGAAGTTGGACCTAATTCACGTTCTTCTGTCGTTGAAAATTGGGTCAACAGTATACGCGCAACCCAACGAAGTCGCGGCGGCCACTTAACTGATGTTCTCTTCCACACGAAATGACATCAATTATGTTCCAAAATAAAAAAGAAATAAACCTCTATCATTTATATAACGTGTTTTGTTTAAGTTCAAAGATAGGACACTCTTGTTAAAGACCCTATATTTTTCTAAATTTCAACCATTGGGCGTACATACGTATATTTCTTAAATAATTCTGAATTCTTTCGAAAAAGGTACTGTGAGCAAAGCATTATATTTGCATTTACATTTCTATTTCAGTAGTTTTGCAGGCATACTAAATTTTCAAATGGAACGAGCTAAGTGCTTATATGTTAGATGTACAGAAAGATTGTAATGCAAGGAAACATTTTTCACATTTAATGTGAATGTTTGTTATTTGGATGGATATATATGTCCTATAATCTCTGCATACGTCACTATATATATATATAGTGACGTATGCAGAGATTATAGGACATACGTCTCTCTGGTCACCGGGATTTGAGATGGCAGTTGGTTTGGAGTAGGGAGAACTAGAATCTTTAGGAGGAGATGAGTTGTTTAGCGTCACTGACGCTTGAGGATAGCGTGGCTTTGGGACAGCGAGTCAGGGAGTGACCTTCGAGCTGTAAGGACGTGCAACTGCCATGCGGCCTCGCCGGCGGACATGTGGGCTAAGAGTGTAAGCACTACGTTATCTATCTTTATATAATAAATTCATTAGCCATCCATTCTCTGGAAGTTTTAATTATGTTAGTGTAGAGTCCTTTCCTTCCTTTAAGCCATGTAACGTCTCTGATTAGTAATATATTCTGTACTTACTTCAGCTGCGTCCCGCGGCGTAGCCTCGCCATGTAAGAAGTTTGTTAACTTTCTCGGTTCCCTCTTGCAAGCGAGTTGCTCCCATCATTTTTGAGTATTATTAAGAAGAGGCTACGACAATATATATATATATATATATGAATGTTACGAACAAAATTGTAAGTTGATCATTGTTAGTATTTATAAATCCTGGCACAGGCAGTTTTAGTAAATTTAAGACCAGGAGTATTATGCACAGTTTCTTGAATCCGTGTTGTTCCTTTGTACTGTCTTAGTCAGTTTTCCTTTATTTTAGGTTTTTAAGCCTCCCTGATTGGTGATTGCGATCCACGCTTGGTGTGCGGTGTTGTGATTTACGACGAAGGTCAAGTAGGTCACACCAGTGCATATACCAAGCAGTAATTATGTTAACTCCAAGATACACGTTTCCACAAATATAAGTTCATAGAAAGTTAACGAAAATTGTAGCGGTAGCGTGAGTGCTAAATACAAGCTACAAGATACTAGCAGAGTGTAATAAGATGTAAAGAAACGACCATTACAAGCTGGAAGGGAGGTGAAAGAGTGACACTATTAGACATGTAGTTTCTGTTCCCCAGAGAAACTTTTAATCTTTCTAATGACAAACTAAACTACATTTCCGAGGGAGAGAGAGTAAGAGAGTATGTGGGTTTGTCTGGTGGACAGAAGAATTCCGGCTTTCCACTTCGTCGTGCCTGGGGCCTGCGTCGATCTTGCAAGTCAGCACTAAGTACATTTAAGGAGCTGACCAGCACAGGTCCTGCTAGGCAAATGATCGTCCGAGCCCCAGTCGACAAAAATCCCTAAATTTTAATAGCCGACATAACTCTGACTAGTGCCTGGCTAGCAACTGGCGTAAGTGTATGTCAGCAGAAATTGCATAACTCACCCATGTATAATGTGATCCTTCCCCTAAACATCATGTTACTAAACCCTACTTACTTCAGCATACTTTGCAAGAAATTTAAAGCCAATTTCCTGCATTTACTTAAAGTTTGTCCGTGAATATCTCTAAATTTATAAAAGTATATGTATAATATTCTTTTAAAACTATAACCGTCACAATGTTAATTGTGGTAAACCTTTGCAAAAATAGCTACATCACACATTTATTTCTAGTTAGAAGAGAAATAAAACAAGTCAAATCAATATTCAGATACTGACCCTGAATTTCCCTGCTGGCCATACATTTTCATACGCTTTTCGTGACATTGTGAAAAACAACTGAATAGCGAGAGGACATCAAATAATGGCAAAGTAATGACAATAACGGATATTTCGGAAATGTTAATACGCTCCCCCCCCCAAAGAACTTATTGAAAATAAATTGTGTTTTAAAGAGATCTAAATGTGTACTTTCTCTATTACGTAATAACAAGTAAAGGAAGTGTTGTATTCTATTCAAAGATTCGAAATCGAGTTTTCACCGCAAATACATAACCCCCGAATAAAAAAAGCAGTTTTTAGACAAAGTCTGTGTGTATGTGTGTGTGTGTGTGCGTGTGTGTGTGTGTGTTGTGTCTATGACCAACATAACTAAAAAACTGATAAATACCAAACTTGGAATTTGGGTCCAGTACCAGATTTTTAAAGAAAACCTCCCACCCCAGGCTTTACATGGAAGATTTTTCGAAATTTTTGATTTAATAAAAAAAAGGCTCTAACGATTTTGATTAAAATATCATATGTTAAATACCTTTACATTACAAATAAGATGTATATTTTGAACTTTCTGGGAATAGCCTATGAAGACCTTTTCATGTAGAAGGAATTTTTTATATATGGTATAACTGGTAATCCTCAAACGATAGACGAAAATGTACGTACTACACAAAAAATGTAGATGTCTCTAAAACGCGCAATTTATTTCAACTTTTTTTGTGTGTGACATAAGCAATTTCTGAGATAGCCGTTATTAAAAGTTCGAATCGTTCACTTCTTGGTCATTATCTATCCTGTCAACATTCAGTTCTTCTCGCGATTGCATGGAAAAAGTATGGAATT
Source organism: Deroplatys truncata (assembly GCA_030765065.1). Taxonomy (NCBI): domain Eukaryota; kingdom Metazoa; phylum Arthropoda; class Insecta; order Mantodea; family Mantidae; genus Deroplatys; species Deroplatys truncata. Next base: position 85,328,408 of record CM060976.1, on the reverse strand, counting down.
TTAAAGCCAGCATATAGTATCCAGTTGCTAAACATTTGACTATTGCTATTCCCTTTGTATCTATAACGAAATGTGTAATGTAAGTTTTTCTGCAAATGCCTATTTGAATTAAAATGTAGTACACGGAAAAATATGCTTTAGTAAGAATACTTTGCTTACCCACTAATAAACGACAGAGGACAGAGAAAGCCATATGAATGTATCACAGACTTTTTTATAGTACTTTTTGTACATCTCTTAAATTTTACCACTTATTTATACAAAATTATACAAATTTCTTCGAAAATTCAACATATACATTTTATTTGTCATGTAAATGTCTTATATATGTACATGGTAATTCCATCAAAATCGTTAGAACCATTTTGAGAAAAACAAAGTAATTCGAAAAATGTTACATGTAAAGGGTGATTTGGGGAGAGGAATTTTCTTGAATCTTCTTGTCGCATCCTTGGAAGATGCTGAACTTAAATGCCAAGTTTGGTAATTAAACGATTTTTCGTTTTTGAGTTCTGCTGTTCACATATCTACACATAGGCACGCGCGCGCGGATCTTTTTCTAAAAACGCACTTCTGTATATATCGTACAGGACCTAAAAGCGATGGATAACCACACTCTTTAATGAGTCGCAGTATCTCTTGCAAATGGAAACAGAAGCAACACCTTCGAATTTTGAGACACTGAATATTAATAATTTTAACTACTGCAATTAAAGTTAAAATAAATAGGAGGCAATTAAAATAGTAATTTAGGGAGCCTTAAAACGTGTATTTCCGACGAAATCTTGATATCGATTTTTTATCTGGAATGCAATACTTTTATCTAGTAGTAGAGAAAATAAAAACTATCCGATTTATTTTTCATTATTCAAACCTTTGTATTGGGACACAACAATTCTGTTCAAACTTGATCTAAAGGAATCATATGCACGTCTGGTGAACCGCTGAGGTTGTTAGACGAAGGTTTTCACATGCCAGGCTTTTGGTGGATTTTCTGCAGTGTTGGCTGCAAAAGCAACCACTACTGGCAAATGCAGAAGGTTCAGCTATAGACGTATATCTGTTGATTATACTACCCAATAGCAAACTACAATTACACACAGAAAGATTGTTTTACGGTATTCAACACTCACCGTAAAGGTAAAGGTAGATACATTTCGCGGAGGGGCATCCGGAATCGGGGCAGAACACCATGCGTAGGCTAGTAGTCCCATTGTGATTCTAATGTGACCCCTGGGAGGGGAAGACCCGAAGGGCGACCAGATCCGGATACCGACGGACGCAAGCATGAACGGGTCCCCAACGTTTCCAGATAGGACGCATCCGACTCAGCACGGTCCCTACCCACAAGCCACCAACCTCCGGGATCCCCTGGAATGGAGCCCCACGCTGAGGAGAGACCTAACTGCGCGGTACCGCAGTGACGCCAGAGAGGAAACCCTTACACAGTGCAAGCCACCGCCCAACCGCAACCCGCCGAACACCGTCGCCTGGTCCTACAACCCTGAAACAAGGAAGATGATGAGTACAGGAAATGAGAGGAAGGAGAATCGCGGTAGATGAAACACCTAAGTATTCGCTGGTGACCCAGGGAAACCACGAAAAACCCATGATCCAGAGCGAGCGGTCGCCAGGATCGATCCTGGGACCTCCCGAATGCGGACCACAGACGCAATCGCTGAGCCATCCCGCTCGCTAATCCTCACCGTACTTACTGACAGTGTCTCTGCAAGAGCTGTAGTTCTTTAACGTAATTAAATTATATTCTCTGCTGAGCTAGCTCGTACTTCACCTTAGCTACCAATGAATGCCGTTTCAAAAACTGCTTTGAGCTACATCAGTTAATGTTAGTGTAGATTTTGAAAGCTAGCCAGTTTCTGTTTTACATGAATTAATGGGTGTAAGTGTTTTCAGCGCAGAATGACAGGGTTTTAATAATAGGCAGTATATTTCAGAGGCGTAGCTAGGAAGGGGTTTTGGGGGTTAAAACCCCGTGCCTTTCTAAAATGATGCAATACATTTACACGACTTTCTGTAGTGGATATATAAACTATCTTATTGAAGCTTATTTTTATATGTACTTCATTTTAATCCAAATAAACTTTTGCAGAAATAGTTAATTACACATTTCCTTATAGATACAAAGAGAACAGTGACAGCCAAATGTTTAAGAACTGAACGCTATACTCTGGCCTTAAAATTCCGTACTGTTTTCATGCAATCGCAAGAAATAACTGGATGTTGACAGGACTTTAAAGCATTAGCTACGTATTGAACAATTCGAACCATTAATAACGGATATCTCGGTAATGGCTAATGCCACAAAAAATATTTGAAATAAATTGTGTGTGTTAAAGAGATCTACATTCCTTGTGTAGTACGTTTTCGTCTATCGCTTAACGTTTACCAGTTATACAAGATTATACAAAATTCCTTCCGAATGGAGAGGACTTCAAAGGTATTCCCAGAAAGTTAAAGATATGCATGTTATTTTTCGTGTAAATATCTTTAATATATGGTATTTTTATCAAAATCGTTAACCAAGTTTTAGAAAATAAACATTTTCAAAAAAATTCCATGTAAAGGGTAGTTGGGATGGGAATTTTCTTGAAAATCTTCGTGTCGTATCTTTGGAAGGTACTGAAATTAAATGCCACGTTTGGTGTTGAACCGAATTTTCGTTTTTGAATTGGGCTGTTCATAGACAGACAGGCAGGCGCGCGCGCTTGCACACACATACACACTTACAGACACATACATATACGAACGTTTTTTTCTAAAAATGTTTTTTTTAATCTATTCAGGGGGCCTTAAAATATGTACAAGTATTTCCTGTGAAATCTCGGTATCCAATTTTTGGGTGGAGTGCAATATCTTCTCTACCTACTAGACACGTGAAATAGAAATTAATTAAGGGCATAAATAGCTTCGTGAAAATAATAGCATATTTCTAGGTTGGCAGGAACCAGATACTCTCTAATCGTATTACTGGTAGCGCTGTATTTACGTCGTTTGTCTCGGGCAATATGACGAAAGGTGACAGCAACAGAAACGGTACTTCAGATGGCGTTGGTACAACATGTTAAGATATTGGGGCCGTGTTTTCGTTCCGATGCTAAATTTGAGTGGTTTTCAAATGAGTCCAACATAACAGAAACCCTATTTTGTAGTGAAATAAAATGGCTTACAGGGGATATATAAATTACTTCACAGTGTTCATTAATTCTCATATCATAACACATTTGCCGCTTAGGATGTGTAGAACATCCTGCCCTGATTTTAATTCCAATTGTTGCAGCTTAATCTGTGAATATAAAATAATTCATCTAAATAGTTCAAATGAGAAGCAATTCATGTTCATAATTTGAATTGATATACGTTGATAAAACTTGGATCCTAGTACATAACCCTCCTTAATATTTTTCTGGTTACACCCTGTTGTATTTTTTATATGAGTTGAGAAATGCTGTTTTTATGGTGGTGGTGTATTGTATTTCGACTGTTGGGGAGCCGAACTTGAAGTAGTTGCAACCACACGTATTGTAAAAAGTTTTCGGTAGCCTTCGCCCCAAGTTTAAAAAATATTAACTTTGTAATTTTGAATGTTTCTTTAAATATTATGTATTTATGTTTGCTTCGGCTGCGTCAGTTATTTATAGTTTTTTAGAGTCACGAATGTCTTAGCAGGGAGTGGTGCGACTGAATAATGTAGGCTTATACAGATTTTAATTTTACTTCACTCCTTTTATTAATGCTTGACACGATTTAAATAACACTTCACTGAATAGAGAGAGAGAGAGAGAGAGAGAGAGAGAGAGAGCTGTGAGATTTTTTTATTAATTACTTGCACTTTTTAACACGTAAACTATTTTTGTCTCACACGAATACGTATTAAACTTCTCGAGGACGGGTCTCGCGTCCGGTTAGGAACACTGTCTACAAGCAACTGACTTCTGAATTTGTACAATTTGCCCTATTTGAGTTTCTGATTGGCTAATCCTACTCCAATAGAATACTTTCATTTAACTAAAGCCTTTTCTGGTTTTTGATTGGCTATTTTATATACTGTCACAAAAATTACATTATTGCTTCCAAGAATTACAAGTAGTATTTTTAAACTCAAGAGTACCTCATTGTTAGCAACTTTTAACCTATTATTCTCACAGCTCCTTCATTATTAAATTACGTAATACATTCACATCCCATTATTACATGTATACAATAATATAAACATATACAATGACTGTAATATACACTTTTTATATATTGTTACATACACGTATTGTTTTAAGGTGGCCTGTTATTGAATTTATATTATATAATTAGACTGAAATCATTTAAATGTTAAAAATACTGCCTCAGAGTGAAGGGGTGTAAAGAATGGAACTAATGAATCCCTTTCGAGTAATACAGCAGTTTGAAAGAAGAGACAAAGGTTAAATAATATTTTGAAACAGTCTACTCCATTTAGTAGAAGTATGTTTCTGGCTAATGGAGATATAGAGTTGAAGAAAGTTGCCCAGGAGTTATTATGTACAATAACGCTTGCGGGAACTCACAGAGGACGGAAAAACTTGTTTTGTTTCTGTCGTTCACACAACGCTTTGCCTTAATGACATGCCAAGTGTATTGCACCATGTTCAAAAACTAGTATAATTTTATATGTTATTCACTTATACGTTTTTCACAGATCTACGTTAAATGTTTCGTTCACCGAACTTTGTATTAATATTTAGCTCAATTTTAGGTTTTCTCATTAATACGTCACATTTTTCTGGTATCCATGTACGAAATATATTAACTTACCGTCATGTTTGTGCTATGTTAAGATATGTTATGCACGGTATATGTCTATTGTTCGCAGAACAAAACAGTAGGCATGTTGGGCGAGGCATCTATATTTTCGGAACCCATTATTGTTATGCGTATGCTACTAATACGGTCGGGGAAGGTCATTCTTCCTCAGGTTCTACCCGACGATGCTGATAATGACGGTGACGAAGAAGTAGGCCAAAATAATGAGCATTCCCAACGTGCATAGGGGAATTACACAGAAATTTCTGTCATTCCAAAGCTTAAATGATGACAGCATTTCTGCGATTAATACATATAATCGACTAATGTATGTCTGAAGAAAACTAAAAGAAATAAAGAAATTTACGATTTTTTAAACCAGTGTAAAGCACTAGTACTCTGAATCTTTTTAGTTTCTCTGCCACGTACAGATTAAAACAAAATAAATGAGCAAAAGCCATATATATGTTCAATTCGGAAAACATCGGAAGAATTCGCTGACGCTGCGTTCACAATACACGATTTAATACCACCCTGCGTTCATTTCGAAGTTGTGCGATAAGTAAGAAGATGCCTTTCATTGTGGTTGTATGCATGGTAGCGGTGGAACGCACGAATCTCGTAATTGAATAATCTGGGTTCAAATGTTTAGTGTAAAGCTTTTGTTTTTTATTGTTTAAATTTGAATTTGTTAACTAAATTGCAATGCCGTATTTTTTCCTAAGCGTAAGATATTTATTAATTTTAAGATATTCATGTATAAAACACAGATTTCTCTTTTGTTTTCAAAATAAGTGCCATATTAGTAAGAATACTGAAGTGAAACCAAATGTTTAATTGGCTTAATATTGGATGTGCAAACTCTCTGTCTCATTCTTCAGTTATGAATGGAGGTGGCCTAATCATGCACGCGCACCTCATAGTCTTGAGTTCTGCATGATATGTTAGCAATCATGTTGACTTTTTTGCTATGGCTGAACGCACACATAAAGACGAAGTTACAAGGAGATCTTTCCTTAAATTAGTGAACGTTGCTGGATGCTCTGTCTCACACTGCAAGAGCACTTGAAGTCCCTATATCTACGGGTACGAAGAGGTGTGGATATTCAGGGAAGGAATGCCTCGTCGTCGACCTGATTCGGGTCGAAAACGTTTGTCCGCTCCTCAGTAGGACACTGCACTTATAGGAGTGGTAGAAAGGAATCCTTTTCAGCATGTGTCTACAATTAGAAATAATTCTAATTTCCCAAGTCGAACGGCACAGTCTTGGGTCGTTTGACTACAGCAGGGCTCTTTGCTCGATCGGCAGCTAAGAAGCTGTGACATCTTACAGACGGTCACAGCTTTTCTCGCCTCACATTTGCAGAAGAAAATGCCACCCACAAACGAGGTGACATTTTCATCTACAAACGGGAGAACCACCCCAGAGGAAAACGTTACGACGCAAAATACGTGGTACAAATGGATCGACAAGGTCGCGTATCTGTGTCGTGTTGGAGTTGATGAGATGGCCTAGGTGTGTTGTAGCAGCTTGATGGCACATTAAATAGCCAGCAGTATAAAGACACTCAAAAAGACTATAGTTCCTTCTGGATTGACTAGATATCACAATGGAATGATTGAATTCCAGTAAGATAACCACCCTGTCCACACAAGTCAGCAGGTTTTAAACTGGTTCTCACAAAGGAAAGATACTACAGCGATTGATTGCCCTCTGTGTTCAACAGATTTGAATTCTATTGAAAATGTGTGGGATGAGGTGAAGAAAGTTTTGAAGTTAAATTGGCCTGCAAGACAACGCAAGACAAAAGAGGTTTTGTGGGATCAAAATACAGGATGCTTGGGAGGAAGTATTCTCTCGTGAAAATTTGACTAGGCATCCATGCACGTTGAATAAGAACAATAATAGAAGCAGAGGGTTTACAACCTGATATCAAGTTAATTTCTAATGTTATTTGCTTTTTCGTTTATTATATATATATATATATATATATATATATATATATATATATATATATATATATATACTTATTCCATATTTAGTTTGAAAACGAAAAGGAGAGCGTTTCAGTTTTTATATATAAACATAAATACCTTGAAATTAAACAAACCTTAAGCAATTGGAAATTATGTCATAACATGCGTAATAAACACTGCGTTTTTCTGCAGAAAAGAAAAACATATGCTAGGGATAGGAACCTCGATAGGCCTTATTGCTACGTGCCTGCTTATAACCGTTCGGCTGTTAGCGCATATTCAGTAGCTGGCACTCAATATAAAAGGTGGCAATAGAACAAAGCTAAAAGCACGTGTTCCGAGACACCATTGTGAGCCGGCCGCGGAAATCATTTGGTCTTCGACAAATATACACTTCGTGAGTCTGTTCACTTCGTTTTCTTAGTGTACATAATAGTTGGAGAAGGTATTACATTCCACCCAAAAATTTGTTACCGAGATTTCACCGGAAATACATCTTTTGAGGTCTTCTGAATAAAAAACAGCATTTTTAGAAACAAATATCCATGTGTGTGTGTGTGTGTGTGTGTGTGTGTCTGTTGAAGTGGTATACTTCTGTTATATTTATTTGTTGAGCCCCACGTTTTGGAAGCCAATTTGCGATGGTAAATTTATAATGCTATTTGTGTATGTGTGTTTACTCCACGTGGTGAAGCCATTTTGTGAGTGATTCTTTGTTAGGTTTGTTAGCTCCATCTGGTGTTAGCAATTTGCGGCAGTATTAGTGTTTGTTTGAAAGAATGCTACTGTTATTTTATTTAATTTTTGTTCACTGTCCTCCGGCTAGCTATGATCTTTTTGGTCGAGCACTTCTCTTTATACAGGTTGTGTAAACGGAAAGGAGTCTTTTATCCAAAGATAACACTGATGAAAGAATTTGTTTTACACTTTTTATTGTCGAACACATTCACTATCACATTTACACATTGATCTTGACACTCGCCAAACTGAAACTGTTATAATAACTTCATTACTGATCATTCTTAATTCGCGTACTTCAGCTTTTTGTATAATTAACTTTACAACACTTTAGATTTTTCATAGCTCTGCTACGCGTAACTTGCAAATCGATAGCCGACGTGTACTGTACAAATATTTCTGCTGGACTGAAGGCGACATGTAACGTACAAATGTTTTCGACGAACGGACCTGAAGACGACGTGTAATGTACAAATATTTTCGGTGAACTGACGGACTGAAGGCGACGTGTAGCATACAAATATTTTCGGTGAACTGACGGGGTCTATCTCTAACCTAGCCCTTTTTATACTCCTACACCCCGATATGCCTAAAGATTATAACTGAGTTGCTATTGGCTAATAAAACGCGCCAACATTAGCGTCTATTTTTATATCCAATGAAAATTATGAATACATATGCTCTAGGTATAATGTTCCAGCAAATTCTAAAGGAAAACGCGCCAACATTACGTAACTTCCTCGTCTCTAATAATGATAAACAGCTCACCCCCTCGCTGCATTATTGCACGCTATTATTGTCAGTTTCAGTAAGGCAGTATAAACTTACTTCTCAACAATAATTACAATCAACAAACATCTCAAATCAATGTCACATAAAAATGCATATTCATATTATAATCATTCTTTGCATTTAAATAATTTATGACACAAATTACTGCATCACTGTGTCTGTTTGTGAACAGCATAACTCAAAAACGAAAATTCGAATAAATACCAAACTTCGTATTAAAGTCGAATACCCTTGAAAGGTGCAACACGAAGATTTTAAAGAAAATTTTCACACCTCAAACTACCCTTTATATGGAAGAATCTTCGAAATTTTTTATTTTGTGAAAAATGGTTCTAACGATATTGATTAAAACACTATCAAATATCAAAGATATTTACATGACAAATAAAATGTTTATCTTGAATTTTCTGGGAATAGCCAGTGAAGTCCTCTTCAATCCGAAGGAATTTTATATAATCTTGTAGGCATAACTGGTAAACGTTAAGCAATAGACGAAAACGTGCTGCACAACAAGTGTAGACCTCTTTAGAGCACACAATTTATTTCAAATATCTTTTTTGTATCATAAGCTATTTCCAAGATATCCGTTATTAATGGTTCGCATTATTCAATATTTTGTCATTCTTTTCAAGTCCTGTCAGCATTCGGTTATTTCTCCGATTGCATGGAAACAGTATGGAATTTTAAGGCTAGCATATGATATCCTGTTCTTAAACACTTGACTATCGCGTTGCCTTTGTATTTATAACACAATGTTAATGTAGCTATTTCTGCAAAGCTTTATATCGATTAAAATAAAGTAGATAGAAAAATAAGCTTTCGTAAGAAAGATCTGTATACTCACTAATAAAGATACAGGGTAGAGAAAGCCATGTGAAGATAACATATCAGAACGAGCGGGATGGCTCAGGCGGTTACCTCTGTAGCCCGAATTCAGGAGGTCCCGGGATCGATCCCCGGCGACCGTTCACTCAGGGTTTTTTTCGGGAGTCTTCCCAGATCATCAGGCGAATGCTGGAGTGGTTTCTTTCATCCCTCGAATTTCCTGTCCCTCCATTCCGTTTATTCATATTTCATCCCGTTGGTCTCTTTCACGGTCCGAAGTGTGGACAATGGTGCCTCGGTGCAGCGTGGCAGGGGAAAGGAATGCTCCTTGCGACTCTCTCCGTCCCTCGGCTGGCTGCCGAGGCATCCGAACTCCCTTGAGGGGTATTGACCCCCCCCCCGTGTGGGGTGTGGTTCCCGATCTGCCTGTCCGTCTGCTGGGATGTCTCTATTTGGAAACTTAAGGGCCCTGTCATTGTGGTACCGTCGCTGCTGGTTCCGGCCACCCGGTGTCTCCTCTCGCCTCTCCTTCCTCCCGGGGACGCCTCCCCATGGAGGTAAGTACAATATGCACTGGATCGGTGCTGATTCTCCTCTGTAGTCAATCCTATCCTACACATCAGACCATTTTGTTTTTAATTATGAATAAATTGGCAAGCGTTTAGGTAGGTACTTTACATACTGTATTGTGCTTATTATTTGTTTGTTTTATTTATTGCTTTCTTATACTAAATATTTACAAAGTTAATTTGAAGAATAATCTAATGAAATATTTGCATTTACATAAGAAAACCCACTTTTACGTTTTCTCTCTTATATATTATTCTAGCCGTCTCCCTTTGAAAACATATGGCTGGTTAGATTGTATTTACAATCTCTTATCAGTATATCGGGGACTTGAATATAAATGCAAATGAAAGGCAATGTTTATATCTGTGCTTTTAAATAACATAACAAATAATAATAATAATAATAATAATAATAATAATAATAATAATAATTTTATTTTGCGTATTCTCTATAGGGTTCTGAGAATGTGCCTACATTCGTTTAATTTGGAATTAAACCAATGTTTTTCAAAATTTAAGTTTCTCAAACAAATTTGTGATTTAGTAGTTTCCTGAGGTAAGAAAGAACTTTGTGAAAGTGCTTTGTCACCAATAATAAAGGGTAGCAAAGATAACTTCAGGAATGCTGAGAGCTTAGCAAGAAAATACTTTCAACGTATGTTAGCTAGATGGTGGGCATGCAAGAGAACCAAAATATATTGCACCTGCCAAGAGCGCAAGACGTGATGCATCTACTGCCACGCTTTCAAATCCAAGCACGCGTTTAACAACGGTAAGGCAAAAACCATATATCTCTCTTAGTAGCAGCGTTAGAAATGGGCACTCACATAGGCACCAGTGTCTCCGTCGGGACCACGTTTATTAAAGCTGACGCGCTAACTCTGTGTGGCTCGGCTCACGGTCGATCGTGGTCCACTACACAGTGTCATCTAAATATGTGACCGACAACGCCAGTTTTTGGACAAGGATGCTACTTCTAAAAAGACAACCGTCGAGGAAGCCTACAAATTAGCGTTACCTGCTTTCCACCTTGCACCCAAAACCCCAGTGGCGTAGCTTGGTACTGTGTTCTAGGTATACTAGATTTTAAAAATTGAATTTAGAATTGTTTAAATGATGCACAAATTCCCATACAATAGTGTTTCATAAAACAGTGTGAATTCTCCCTTATGATTCGATTATTATTATTATTTGTTGTTGTTGGTTTAGTAGTCATTAGCATCACTAATAATTGCCGAAGTTCACGGAACATGCATTTTAAACTAATTTAGAATATAAAAATATAGCGTTAGGTGTAACTTTACATGCTGACGAACGGAGGTTTGAAATGTCCATTTTTGGTTCTTTTCCTGGAAGACAATGCCAAGCTTAGGAATTGGTCTTTTGTCTTTAAGTTCACACTTTTTCTCATAAAGTAGAGTCGAAAACTGAGATTTTAACTCGTAAACCATTACATCGACGGAATTGTCCATATTTATAAAATCATAAATAAAACACGCATAATAAAACAATACACAGGTTTACGTAAAATTAACACACTACACGGCTGCACGCACATAATGCTGGTTCACCAATAACTGAGGAATTAAATGTTTATGTTACACTGCCTTGCCTTTCTCTTGTCTCCAACCCCTATTGTCCTGTTTCCGGACCTTCGAGAGAGCAGGTACATAGAGACTAAACACCTCATTAAGCGTTTTAAGTCTCTGCTGCTGTCTTCGTGCCCTTAATGCACAATAAAACATAGGTATGTCTCCCTACAACGAGAGCTCAAAATTTAGTGGGAAAAGCTATATAACACCACTCTTGATGAGACTTGCACTCGCTCAGCCATCCCAGTCTCTACTCCACTTTGCTGCCGCATCATGAGATTTCGAAGCTGCCTAAGTACGCAGCACTACAATCTGACACTTAACAGTAGGGGTTGGGGCGTTGGGATAAGCAGCGGTGAAGGTGATTGAATTAATTAGTTTTTTATCACTTTTTGAGGCTGTCTTTATTTATATGTTTAAAAATTTACTTAGTTTCTTGGCAATTTATTTAGGTAGACTCAGTCTCAAAGTCTAACCTTACACTACGCTACTGCAAAACCCTAATATAATCTCCCTACAACAACCCTTCCATTTCTGTGCTTAAACTTGCAAAAGACAGGTGCACAGCAAGCAGCCTACCAGCTCGGTCGGACCGTTCTAATGGTTACATGAACTTAAAGATTTTGGGTACATATGCTACTCCTGAAACTTATGTACCACAATCCCTGTTCCATTACAACCGTGTTAAACAGTCTTCAGCCTTCATGTCCAAATTTTAGTAAACGTGACATTTATCATTGGACTTCGAAACTAAGATTTCCACTACTCACTATAAAATATTACATTGCCAAAATTATTATTATTATTATTATTATTATTATTATTGGTACGAAGTGCCAAGACATACCAATCCGATTATCGGTCTCACGCCCCATATAACCAAAGGAAGTGATCATCCACGGGATGGTCTGGTTAGTATTACGCGTCCCTCTGTCGGAATGTTGGTTTTCGTGGCTCCCAGATCGCCATCATAGATACATTCACCACGATTCTGATTGGGCGGCGATTCTATACCTGGGCCGAAAAATCCACAATGGCCTCGAATCTATGCCCATCCCGTTGCCGGAGATCGGAGCACTGCGGTCAAACTCACTCCGTGGTCTAGGGGTATCATGCTAGCCTCTAGTTACCGAGGTTACGGGTTCAGGCACGGCGGAGGGCTATGGATTTTTGCGGGCGTAAAAATCCTTAGCATGGCTTCCTTCGGCAGGGAAGTAAAGTCGGTAGTCCGGTGTCGTAGATTTACGGCACGTAAAAGAACCTTAAGCCTAATAGAGGCCTCTGAGAAAAATTTACGTTTTTTCACGTCCAATATAGAATGGGTCACTAAGGACAAAGAGCGACCATAAATAAAACTGAATTTAAACTTTCGATCGAACCCACGTCACCCAAAACATTTACGATGCAAATATGCAGTCATGGTTCTTTCGATTGTGTAAAGCAGAACTTTACGCACAGATTAGATTGTAATCTTACGTAGGGGATCGATGTTTCGAAACATGCTATCATTATCATTTCTATGTATTGCAGTTAACTGCGAAGAAAAAAATACCCCATTTTACCTTAAAAATTGTAATAATTCGCGATAGACAGGATAAATATTTCTTCTGCAAGACAAATAACAAAACGCCTAGATCTGGTGGGGAAAACACTAAATTGGCAACCCTGAGCATAATCGTGTATTGAAATGGTTTTCGGAATCAAAATATACAATTTCTTACAGGGTGAGTACAACGGATTAGCATAAATCTTTTTTCGGAGAAACCGAAAGCTATAGTGTAGGTACATAAGTATAGGTTAGACAACGGAGGGGGACACCTCGCGCACTGCGGCCTACATAAATCTATTGCGCCTACTATCCTCCAGGTGGATGAAGTGAAGGAACCACATCAGGCTACAGATCGTAGGCGGACATACCTCAGAGACGCGCAGAGGTCCATAATATTCCCTAGCACGAAGACAGAACCAACTATTGGAGCTGCCTGGAGAGGTCGATGAGCAACCCTTACAACCAGGAAGCCGTCTGGTATTCAAAGAATTCTTGCTCTATTTCCTTGGAGCAAGCATCCGGGCCAACTGTTCGGCACCGCGTCCGCCACGAAACTTGTAAACAAACCTGAACGACGAGTAGGAAACGAAATAAAAGGGATATGAGGAAAAGGAAATCATGGTAGAAGATAAACCATTCCAGCATCTGCCTACCGATCAGGGAAAAACACAGAAAACCCAAGGTCAGAGTGGCGGTGAACGAGAATAGAACCTGGCACCTCCCGAATACGAGCCTCACATATTGCCGCGGAGCCATCTCGCTGGGTAACCGAATGGTATTTCCGATGTAGTGTTTGCATATACCTTCTAAATCAACAGATTTTTTCAAGTGCTATTCGCTTTTCATTTTTTCTCGTGGTCATACAAAGAATGTGGAGTTTTAAATCATGACTCATGACATAGCGACACGTTTTCAAAAGATTTAACTATCGCTTCAAGTACTGTATACTTTTGTACTCGCAACCAAATGGCTAACAACAACGCTTTGCAAACCTTTAACAAAAAATAGATACAAGAACATGCTTTTCTAAGAATAGTTTGTAGAAGAGTGGGTAGCATATCTTATTTTTATTAAATCTTTTAAGCTTTCGTTATACTATCAGAAACACACCATCCGGAGATTTATTCCTGATTACTATTGTTAAGAATTATATGCATAAAAAATCCGAAACCTGCTGCAAATATGCACTATTATTGCACAAGTGAGCACTAAGAAATGTCAAAATATGCTCTGTTACCTGCATACACCAGGAATAAAGCATTACACATTCAAAATTTTAATCATAAAGGTAAACACATTTATAAGTTATTCCTACCCATCCTTTCTTATTAAACAACCTCAATGATAAAACTATGACATAAAATATTTTTTCCATATTTTCTGGTTCTAGATTATTCCTACTCTCCATAGCAATATATTTATGAGGGTAAAACTTCCTTTCAACATCACACGAATTGATGGAAAAAGTTTAAAGTCTCGCAATAAATTAATGTTAATGTCCACATCACCATCAGTAACTTGAGGGATGTGCTAATTACCCTCAGATTCACAAGTCATGATTCTTTTCAAAGACGTTTTCTAGCCGCTGCTTCACATCACTGCCCCGTTTTCCACTTCTGTGACTATACTTTCGATGTCAGCATGAAGCACCTTCAAACTCTACGACTCAAACGACTTCTTGCTTGACCTTCTTGTCGTACCCTATTATCTGCTTGCGCTATCTTGAACAAACGACAATAAATGTCAGACAGGATAAGCCAAGACGGTATTCTTCTATTTCGCGCACAGTATTGCAAACATTGCCACGGTAACGCTCTGACAGCACTCCCAACATTACCACGCGTTTTTTCGCAGCTCAGAATACTCGAAATGGTATTCTTCTCAAAAAGTTTATAAATATGCTTATCGTTGAATATGCTGCATTTGTATGCATTTCTCAACGCTGGTTACTAATTTTCCACGAGACCGTTGACCTTTCTTTGAGGTCCTCTCGTATACACACACTACTGCGTGGAATTCTATAGGATCCCTCTCCCGAATCCTGAGTTCTTTACGCAGACGGGGATTTACAATTCCTTTCTACGCTTTGTGCATCGCAATCCTCACCACATTTTGGCTGGGTGTTCATACTTCTTCATGTTTAGCCGTTATGATCCTTAGGGCTGATCAATAGATCACACTTATGTATGCAATAAGGAACAATAGAAATATTCATCAAAATGAGACTAAAACGGAAATATGAGATTACTCAAGCAAATAAGTACTCAAATTCCATTTATAAATATTTTTAAAAAAGCAGTATAACCCTATCGGTCGTTGTGCACGCCTCATCGTTGTGGATCACATTATTTCCGCGGTTCCACTTGCCTTGGTTGAGTAATTGTAAACAATAGAACGGCGATTTGCGAACAACGTTGGGATCTGAACCTTGCTTCGAGCAGCTTATTCATTAAAAGGAAATAATAATAATAATAATAATAATAATAATAATAATAATAATAATAAACAGTATTTCCACTGGGATACTAGACTCTTATTTTCTAATAGTATATTACCGAGGATAAATAAAACAACTGTTCGAATCCGACCTAAAAATTCAAGCCTGAGTTCAACCACGGAATTTAAATTCTCCTAGCCGATGCTCATCACCGCTTGAGCTACCATGGCGAGATGCCTGTACCGCTAATAACTGTTAGCCATAAAGCCGAGAAACTAAAATGACTTGTAACATCGCAAGTCATCTTTGAGATGTTCGAGTATTGTTGTTTACTTCGTTGTGACCGATCGTAAACCCCATTCTGCACCTTCTACATGTCGCCCCGCCTATCTGTTGTCAAATATTGCAATATCAATTATTTATTTTGGATAATTGTATAGAGATACACCAAAAGTTCTTTGTTCCCATAGACGAGTTGATTTAGGAGTTTGAAGGTAGACATCTATACCCAGTGATTTATTGGGAGGGAAACGCGGGAGGAAGGCGTTCACCCATATATTTGGGGTAGGCTATTTTAAGTCTATTTCCTTATAATTTACTACAACAATATAACCAGAAACAGCTGTACACAACTAGCTTTTGTCAGAATGTCTTTAAAAATGCCCTTTCTGCTATACACTAGGTATACAGTATATAGTTTGTATGGAAAGTCGGTAGATGGCTCTAGCCTTTAATCAAAGAATCTGGACGAAGATGAGGAAATATTATTAGTAAAAATGCTGCTAGAAGTGTAACAGCACATGAAACTGCCTCTCGTAAGTAAGAAATTTCACATAGCGTTACAATACACTCTTTATGAAAACACCTATAAAGGGGAGTCCCCTCAAATATATTTTTCCAACTAAGCACTACCCCTACCCCTTCCACCGTATACGTCAAACCAAGGTGGAAGAAAGTGTAGCACCAAATAGGCTTCGTGCGATCCGTAGTTGGTGAGAGATAGAGTGAGAAATCAGATATTCGATCCCAATTGGGGGAAATAAATTGAATATAGTAGGTGAAATATGTACCAGAAACAATGGTAAACCATATGACGAGAATGTTACCTGATAGACCCCAAAGCTAGCCTTATTTTGTAAACAAAAGGGAACAAGAGATCTTGGCAGGCCTTAAAGAATATGGAGTGCTAACGTACCACGTGAGTCTTCTCAGCCTGCGGATTGAGAAGTTATGCAGTCTTGACGTTGTACAGGCTATGCCGTAAACATTGTCCACTACATCGCGTCGTATCATTTTCGGCTGAAATGACTTCTTTGCAGGGCTCTGCGTGTGGTGACTGCACTCGTAGCGTAACAGTGTGCGCGTTGGCCTTCAGTGGTGAAGGTCTCAGGTTCAAATGCTGCCACTTGAAGGCACTGTTTATGTTTAGTAACTTTAACAAGAATTGGTAGTACGACATGGAAGTGTCGTTTCATTTAATTAGTTTAATTTTGTGAATTTCATTAAAACACAAATTATTACTTGTTAGAATATGCTTTAATGAACTTCATAAATAAATGCAAGAAATGAATAAAAAAACTCATTCATTCGAAGGCATGATTTGAACTTCCGACCTTCTCCATGACTTTCCAATATGTTAACCATTGCGCTACTATAGTACATTAACAGGAAACACCCCGTAGCACTAATCAGCGGGCTGGTGAATGCGGTGTCAGCACCTGCATTTCGCATTGTCTGTAAAATGGAGAGTTGGCTAGTTACCAATCCGCAGGATGGGAAGACTCACGCGGTATATATATATATTTGTCTCGGAACGGTCATTTTGGCCTAAACCTTCAAAGAGAAAAGGAAGAAGAAGAAATTTAAAAACGCCACGTGGAGTAAATCGTTCTTTTCTTATGCGTACTTCTACTCGTACTTCTTAACAGCCTAGTCCGTTTCCTTCCGTTGAGAGCAGAACGAAATATGGCAACTGCCCACTCGATTGACAGGTTTAACGTGTAATATAGGTGTTTACGCAATGAGAGCGGCCATAATTTTCTTGTATACTAATATTAATACTTCCTCAGCCAAGATCATTTTAGAACCAATATTCTTAACAATACATACTTTCTAATTCAAGTGTTTGAGTTTTTCCTTTTGATCATGATACAGCAGTAAAGAAGATATGAAGAGAATTTTGATGGTGTAGAAAATGTTGTTTCTTCGTTTTTCAAAGATTCCACGTTAACATTCAAACACTTAGCTTTATGCCACAGCGGTGGAGTCTAGTGCGTTGAACCTGATGTAATAGTTACCAACACGTCTGGCACTTAACATAGACCTTGAGGTGGAAGTTACTGCAGAAATGACGTAATCTACAGAAAGCTGTTGGAGTGAAAGTGGGCTAAGTCCCATAATCAGTCTAGGGAACTAGGTTCTCCTTTAGTTAAGAATCGCTCATACGCGTTATAATGGCAATGCTCGCAATTCACCTGCTGTCAAGGTTTTAAGAACTATTTTTTTCTTTGATTTCTATCTTTATTGCTCCAAATACTACCCGTGACATTTCGTCACTCACAACTGCGACTCCCTGGTAGCCAAGAAGTAACACTTTACTTTCTGTATCGCTTAACTATGTTAGGTAGAGGGGTTAGGAGTAGTTCAGACGAAGGGGCCACCAGCATGTAACTGGAGCAAGGTATCGCATGTAGGCCACAGTGGACCCTTTGTGCTTCCAACGTGTTCACTGGGATGAACGCGAGACCCGAAGGGCGACCAGATCTGGACGACGATGTACGCTAGCAAGAATGGATCCCCCAACTTTTCCAACATGACACCAATCCTAACGCGACTAGCCCTGCTTAAGCCAACCGCAACCTGTGGGTCTTGGGAATAAACTAGACAACTCTAAGAAGGAAGGAAGGGGACCCCAGCAGTGCCGCCAAGCGCAAGGGAGAAATCTTTCCATAGCGCAAATTCCCCGCCCTGCCGCACTATACCAACTGCTGTCGCCTGATCCTACAACCCTGATGCCAGATGAAAGGAAATTATGGGGACAGGAAATTCATGGCAAAAGTGGAACCACCATAGCACTCGGGGAAGCCACGAAAAACCCATGGCTAGAGTGACCTGCCCGACGGAAATCTAACCCGAAATCTAATGCGAACCTTACACGTTACCGCGAAGCCTCTCGCTCGGAGAAAGGTAGAGGAGGTAATGTACTTCATTCAAGAATTCTATAGATATTTCCATCGTAAATACACCTTCGAGGTCCCCTGAAGTACAAAAGAAAGCATTTTCAGAAAAAAAAGATGGGCGTGTGTTTGTTCTGTGAGCAGCATAACTCAACTTGGTATTTAAGTTCAGCACCCTCCAAAGATGTGACAGGAAAATTTTCAAGAACATCCACCCACATCAAATTAGCTTTTAAATAAAAAAAACGTCTTTTTTAGAAATTGTTGCAATGATTCTTATTATAATAGTATATGTTTAAGATATCTGGATATGCAATAAAATTCATAACTTGAATTTTCTGTGAATACCCTTTTAAGTCCTGAATTATGAATGTATATTTTTGTACTACCAGCAACCCATAAGCGATAGACAAACCCTTACGATACGAAACATTTAGCTCTCGGTAAAACACTAACTTATGTCATTTCCAAGATATCTGTTGCTCTTGGTTTCATTTTTCCATATTTAAGATTTATGAAGTGCTAAGTCAGCATTATTTTTTTCTCGTGATGTCGTGCAGAGGGTACAGAATTTCAAAGCCAACATATAGCGGCATAAGCATTTGACTATCGTCTCAGTCTTCTGTATCCTCTTGTTCTCCATTGAAATATGTAACTAAATAGAACCTTCTGTACTTCCCGGGCCACATGCTGTAAGTGACGTCACGTGCGTGGGCAATTCTCCACAGCTTAATAGTGTAACACTCAATGACAAGGAATACTATTTAATAACTACAAAATAGTGTTTCCTTGTGTGAAAGAGAGCACAATATGTTTTAGATTTTTTAATATAGTCTGCCATATGGAATGTAACATTTCTCTTGCAAGATTTCTCGTAATTTCACTTTACAAGTCGAATATTGCCAAAGAACTAGGTTTATACACACTAATACATTAGCATACATAAAACATGTTAGATTATATTTAATAGCGCGGTAGGGACACCAGAGTACGAGTTTCAGATGATTTTATTCATATTGACATAAAACGTTTGGTTCTGCTTAGGTCGCAACTTTGGGCACTTCAGTTTTAGAAGCCAGTAAAACTGATAGGTTACCTTACTGCTCTCTAAAACGTCTTAACGTATTTTCAATCCCTTACATCATAATCTACACCGTTTGACCCATTTGTACAAACATATTTTAATAACTACCTTTAGGAATCTACGAAGATTGAGGGCCACCTTTACCAATGTAAAAAACTGCTTCCTACGGCTATTTAGACCGAAGTGAGATGGCGTCGCGAGTAGTTAATATCCCGGATTATCCAATTGGATTAACGATAATCCTGCCGCTAGGTGGCGTTGGTGTCGCGTTAATCCCTCTTAATCCGCCTTAATCCGTTGGATTAATGTGGATTAGTGGGATTAGCGGGAAGTTTGAAAAGTTGCCACTAGCGGAAGGATTAACGTTGAACCAGGTTGGTTAATCCGAGATGCAGATTAAGATTGATGTTAAGGGTTGGTTGGATATGTGGTGGTGAAGAAAAGGTAGAAGAGGGTGAGGGAGATGGGGTAGTTTAAGGTCACGTGACCTGGAGAAGGGAATTTGCGATGTGTCTTTGTGGAGAGTTGGGAAGGGAAAAAGGGAATGATGAGCAGGTAAGTGTTAAAAAGTGGATGAGGAAGTGACGTGTGATGTTGTGATTGGTGAGAATAAGAGGTGATGTTATTGGTGGAAAGAAATGAATGGAAGGTGTGGATTGGTGAGAATAAGAGAGAATATGATTGGTTGAGAGAAAAAGAGCTGGGAGTGGGGGTATGTTGGAGATGAGGGGAAAGGTATAAAAAGGGGAATGTTGTGGGTGTAAAGAAGTATATGGTAAAGATGATGATTGCGATAGTGATAGCGTTGGTGATAGTAGGAGTTGCTGGGGCAGAGAGGAGTTGCGTTAGTTTTGGGAGGTGTGGGTTCGAGTTGAATGTGGAGACGGGACATTTGGAAAATGTGACAAGATGTGAAAAGGATTACGAATTGTTGCCAAACTGTACATGCACCTACCGGAAGGGGAGTGAGAGTAGGTTTGGATCTGATTTTATTAACTTGGGGACACTTAAGAACGTGTATAATTGTTTAAAGCCTGTAAGTAGATGTCAGAGGGGGAAGAGATGTGGAGGGATGATGTACGGGGGTGTAAAGATGGGGCAACTTGAATGTCCTGAGGGTTACATTTTAAATGGGAGATGTGGGTGTGAGGAAGGTGGAGCGGGTGTGGATGACAGGTGTAAATTTTATAAAAAGCCTGTGGGTATGTATGCTAGCGACAACACTTCGATTCTGGTGGAGATGGTGGATTGTAGTTTGTTGGTGGACACGGTAGACTTGCCTGAGGGTTTGGAATTAGAATGGAAGTTGACGCCGAAGGGGAGTGAGCTTATGATGGCTTATAGCGTAGTAAATGAGATGAATTCCTATTTTTCTGACAACTTTATGTATATATTTGGGGGATGTGGAAAATGGGGTGAGTGGGAGTTGAATGTAGGTGGTGGAAGGACGATGAGTGGGAGGGTGAAGCGGGCGTCTAGATGGGGTGCGGAGGGGACTTTGAAAATAAATTCGGAATGTAATGGTGGGGATGCGGGGAGGGTGTCGGTGACGAGCATACGAAAAGCAGCATCTGAGAGGTGCAAAAAAGGGGTGAATGTGATAAAGCAAAAAATGAAAAAAGAATGCGATAGGAAGGTGAAGGAAGGAAACAGGGTGATTGACGGGTTGAGGAAGGAAAAAGAAGAATGTGAAAGGAGGGTGGGCGGCATGCAGGGCTTGTTGGAAAGAATGAAAAGAGAATTGGAAGAGAAAAAGCAGAATGTGACGAAGCAAGAGGAGTTAGTGAATAGAATAAAAGGAAATGTAAGTAAAATGTACGAGGAATTTGAGGCATTAAAGCAGATGATAGGAAAATTGGAAAGCGTATGTACAGGCGGAGGAGAGGATGAGGAGTTTGCTAACTATGAGCAATCGTACGACGAAGACCTAATACCGGAGGAGGGAAAGGAGGAGGAAGACGTTGAAGGAGGGGATGCAGAGGAGGGAGAGGAGTTAGAATTTGAGACGAAATGAAAAAAAGGAAAAGGTAGCTGAAATAGAAGACATGAATTATAACTTATTGCAATAAGTTGGCTATACGGATGTTTTATTTTGGCATATGTTTATGCCGTAATTTGATACAATGCACGGTGGCCTTTGAAGATTTTTTTTAATTTTATTTTTAAACTGTTGTTTTATATGCATATTGAGAAATATATGTGTGCTATTGATTTATGAGGAAGGGGAAAGGACCCTAACTAGGTAAAGTGTGAATAAGGGGAAAATGAAACACTGTTTAAGTTTCAAAGCACAAGCTGTGCGGTGTATTTAAACGTGTGCAGAATGGAGAGATTTTTTTAAACAAAAAGAGAGAGGGCACTATACACATTGAAAAACACATTGAAAAACTCACAAGTACATAAAACATAAGAAAATGAAAAAACAAATTAACACTACGGTACCAACCTTTTTTCTGCTTTTTCTTTTGCATCATACCATGTACAGAGAAAGAAAGACAGAACATGCCATTAACAATGTTTTTATATAACATCATGAAAAAAATTGCCCTGTGCAACGAGGGCACGATGATTGTTTTTGTGTTTGTAAATGTTTATACACAATTGGTATGTGGTTGATAACACACGAGCGCCGTGCATGGCATTGCAAACACAGGGGCGAATAGCAGTTATTGCTTTTGGCGCTATACCACACCGTGTATGGTTCGTATGTGTTTCGCAAAAGTTCTTGCTGTCTTGCGAGGAACTGTGCGTGCTTGCAAGCTACGCAAAACTTTGTTCAACGATCGCACTGTGGCTGGTACATGCATTTTAAAGAGTTTGGAATGCGGTCCTTGCCACTGGCTGACGCCGACATGTTTAATGGTCTGTAATAGGGGTAGGACACTGACAAATATATTGCTGTTTGAAAGGGCTGGAAAGCCCGTATCTAAGGCAAGCGCTAAGAGCTTGGCAGTAGAGGCACTTTGGCTGCAGAGCCAAATTAGGGCGAACTAAATCAAAAGGCAGAAAATCGAGCTTGTCGATGTACTTGTTGACTGAAGTATCTGTGGAGTAATAGGGTTTCCACACGCAGCTGTAAGTGCACTGGACGCTTAACATACGGTTCTTACAGCGTCCGCACTGAAATTTAATTGGGCGTCGAAGGGTTGGCACAAGGGGCATTGGTCGTCTTCTGCCGTAAGCAGAAGTGTGTTTCATAGTGTTTTTAGGCGGCACACACGAAGAAAAAGAAAAAAGTTAACAGAAGAAGAACAAAAGAAAAAAAAAAGGAAACACTGCACACGTATAAATACAGTCATGCAGGAGCTGGCGTTTTACTGGCGACACCGCTTCAACGGCGGTTCGCTGGATGCGGCGTTCCGGGTGCGCTGTAAGGCCCACCAGATGCGCCGCCGTTGTTGCTCCGTGATGGGCTCTAGCAGAGGGATGGCGAGGTCCTGACGCCGATCCCTGCTGTCCACCTCCGGCACAGCAGCAAGGAGCTGGTCGTACCCGTCGGGTCGGCTGGCGGCAAAGGAGCACCAGGCGCTGCTTGGTTGGAGCTGCACGGTCCCCGACGTGCCCGTTGGGAAGAGGTTTCTTCGCACGGGTGGCCTGTTAAATCTGCTTGGCGTGACGGACAGCAGCCGCACTAGGGAGGGGTCCGGGGGAGAAATATTAGAGTAGGTAGGGTTGAGAAGAGGGGGAGGAAACCGTGGGGTAATGGAGCACTGGGTGAGGATAGGGGTAAATGCGGGAGGTTGGGGTGTGGGAGAAGCAGAGCGGGAAATGATTTGAACGGAGGAGGAGGAGGAGGCAGAAGCACTTAGAGGAGGAGGGTAGGAAGGAGAATGCGGGGTGAAACACTGGTGAGAAATGTCCCCAAGGGACATGGGTTCGTCATAACGAGGAGGGCAGGAAGGGGAACGAGGAGACAATGGTTGAACAGAGATGTCCCCAAGGGACATGGGTTCGATACTGGAAGGAGAAGCAGAAGGGGAGAAGGGGATGACCTGAACGGAGGAGGAGGAGGAGGGCGAGGGAGTCAGGGGTTGAACAGAAATGTCCTGAAGGGACACGGGATCGAGGTGGGGAAAGAAGGAGGACAAATTGGAAGCGGGGGAGGAAGAAGCAAGTGGCGTAGAGGTGTGCTGTGGGGGAGGGAAGGTATCGGGATCGGTGCAGGAAATAAAAGAGTTTTGAGGATGGTAAGGATGACGGGAGAAAGAGGAAGGGGAATGGAGGATAATGTGGGAGCAGTCGTAGGAGGAGGAGGAGGGTTGAGATTCTGGGGAATAGGAAGGCGAGGATGGTAAAGGTGAGTGCGGAGGCGTAGCCCCTGCGGCGTCTGTATACTGCTCTGAGTACACCCCGCTGTCGCTGGTGGTGATGGAGGGCGAAGAGGCGGGCCACACTTGCACAGATGGCGAAGAAGCAGTTGACGAAAACGAGCTCGAACCCCGGGCGTCTACAAATGGAGCTAAAAGCTCGTGCCACTGGTGGTGCAGATGTCCAAACGCTAGCTGAAAGCTGGGCAAAGCCAACAGCTGCTGTTGCTCGGGCTGTATGGGGAGAACCTCGCCGTGCTGCTGCGGTTCTTGCCACGCAAATTGCTCAAAGTGGTGCTCCTGTTGATCCTGCTGCTGCAGAGCCACTTGAGGCTGGTAGGCGAGCTGTACCAGACCGTACGCAGCGTCTATTGGACGGTGGAAGTACCCCTGATGTTGCACGTTAAAAAGCTCTCTATACACTCTGCCGGAGGATGGCGAAACAAATAAATGATCGCCGGCGGCGGATCCTGAGGCTGCTGCTGCTGGTTCCATGTTGCCTGGTTCAAGCACGGAGCAAGACTAAGTGTGAAGACGGGAAGCCTGGCTGCCATTTTTAAAACGGCTGTAATCAGCAGCCGATGTGCGTCACAATATGGCCCCCGTGA
Organism: Deroplatys truncata; assembly: GCA_030765065.1. NCBI lineage: Eukaryota > Metazoa > Arthropoda > Insecta > Mantodea > Mantidae > Deroplatys > Deroplatys truncata. The sequence continues at coordinate 85,303,960 of CM060976.1, read as the reverse complement.
TTAAAGAGCCGCAATCTGCGCGATAACTTTAAAAATGGCCGTGCAAACGGATGCTCATTAGCAAGAAAATGTTTAAAAGTGGTTGTGCGGTCGATGGTAGGAAAATTTAATTGTTATCGCAACCGGATGGTGTGGTGGTTCGCTGGTGAGACCGGAAGAGCACCGGAAACGAGCCTGATTACAACTCTGGAAGTTGTGGCGCGATAACAAGCCTGGAATTTTAATGAGGCCTTTAACTGAGTGCGCATGCGGAAGTTGCGGTTGCGATAAGCAGCGTATAAAAGCACCAGGCGATAAGAGGCTCGCTGAAGTGAGAATTGTGCAAGAAAATCGACTTGGCTAGGAATTGTAAGGTTTTAGCTTTTGGAACTATTACAATATATTGGAAGCGTTGTTTTTGCGAGAAAAAAGTTGCGTTTGATATCCGCAGGACGCGCGCGTGGAGACACATGGATGTTGTTAAGAAAATAACATGTACGAGTTTTTTACCGCAGTTGATATAGCGTAAAAGAAGCAGGGAATAAAGCAGCAATTGTATTGCAAGTGTTTGAACGTGTAGAAAGCTTTTTAGGCATTGTTGAACAAAGCCGGAAGCATGGAGCCGGAACAAGGCGTAAGCGAATCTGGAACCTTGCAGCCCAGGTTCGACATTATAGCCCATAGGCAGAGAACGTTGAAAAGGCTTTTCTCCGGCTACACGGAAACAGAAATTACCGTGAACCCGGGACCCAGAGATGCAAATCCAGAACAATGGGTGACGCTTCTGTTTACGGACATTATTAACTTTGCGAAAGAAAATCTATTGGGGAACGAACCGGGATATTTAGGCGTAAGCATTGCGGACGAGGAACACCCGGCCAAAGCTTTTAACATGAGCGTTAGACGCACGGACCAGGTGAATGCGGAGGCGGTTATAAAATCGATAGAGAAGGTGATGCAAAGCAACCAGCAGTTCTTGCTAGGGGGACCTCTGAAACTCACTTTCGTTTGGACCAAGGAGGTGTCGGGTTCGTGTCACAAGCCGTGCGATGCGTGTACCGGCAATAAAGGCATAGTAGAAATTATGAACAAAGACAGCTTGTGTTTAGCAAGAGCTATAGCGGTTGGCAAAGCTAAAGTGGATGGAGACGTGAATTATAAAACCATTGAACGGTCGGAATACCTGCAGAAACAAAAAGCCGTAGCCTTGTGCCAAATGGTAGGAAAGACGAACGGTCCATTTACTACTGATGACGTCAGAGATTTTGACGCGATGTTAAAGGGGTACGCGGTGACGGTGTTTGCAGATCATACGGGCAAACACGTCATGTACGCGTCACAGAAGCAAACAGATAAACCCATTGACGTCATGTTTCACGAGGGGCACTTTAACGCCATTGTAGACTTGCACAAGTGCTTTAAATGCAAGTGGTATTGCCGTCATTGCCATTATCCCTCGTTGAACAAAAAAGAATTCCATCGATGCAACGGCGCTTGCCCAAAGTGCCACCAGCAGTGCCCTAAGCGCTATGAAGCGTTCATACACTGTGGCGCGTGTAACCGAGACTTTAAGGGTGCAACCTGTTTCGCGAATCATGCGAGGAAAGGCGGCTTTCACCCGAAGGCGCTGTCGGTGTGCGACGTGGAAAAAGTGTGCACTACTTGCAATAAGCTGGTGAACCTGAGACACCGAAAAGGGGCGCACGAGTGCGGAGAAAAATTTTGCTCCTATTGCAAGGTTCACGTGAACAGCAATCACATGTGCTACATGTAGCCGTACTGTTCACCGAACAAGAGAAACCGCTTCGTGTTCATGTTCATAGATTTCGAGTGCACGCAGAACACGGCGTACAAGAACAAAGAGAACACTTACGAGCACGTTCCAAATTTATGCGTGCTTTACCAAGCGTGCCCCCTGTGCATAGACGAAGGCGAAAAGATGGCGTTCTGCACCGAGTGCGGCACGAAAGAACACGTTTTTACCGACGCGCCGGTGAAGCAGCTGTTCGACCACGTGATGCAGCCGAGGTTCGAAGCCTGGGACGTCGTGCTGCTGGCCCATAACATGCGCTCCTATGACGGCCAATTTCTATTGAAATACATGGTGGGCACTTTAAAGTGGACGCCCGAGCTAATCATGAACGGCACCAAGATCTACCAAATGAAGCACGGTGACGTCACGTTTCTAGACTCGCTCAACTTCATTCCCATGCCGCTGGCTCGCTTTTCTAAGACTTTCGGGTTACAGGAAAGCAAAGGTTATTTCCCATACCTCTTTAACACGAAGGAAAACGAGCATTACGTGGGTTCGATTCCCGACGCAAAGTACTACTGCCCGGACGGCATGTCGGTGGAGGGGAGGAAGGCGTACGAGCAGTGGCACGAGGAAAGGGCGTCCTCCGGGTACGTGTTCGACATGCAGCAGGAAATGGTGGCGTACTGCAAGATGGACGTGTTTCTGCTGAGCCGGGGAGTTTCGAAATTTAGGAGAGAATTTTTGGACGAGAACGGAATCGACCCGTTCCGAGAGTGCGTCACCATCGCGCATGCGTGCATGTGCGTCTACCGAAAGCGGTTTATGCCGCGCGACAAGATCGCACTGTTGCCCACCGGCGGTTACCGCCTGGCGGACAAGCACTCGCGCACCGCCTGCATTTGGCTGTCTTGGGTAGAGGCGCAGAAAAACGTCACCATCCAGCACGCCCTGAGAGGGCGCGAAGTGAAGGTCCTCGGGCACAAGGTGGACGGGTACAGCGAGGACGGGGAGGGGAAGCGGGTGTTTTTCTTTCACGGGTGCTGGTACCGCCGGCTGCGAGCGATGTTTCCACAATCGCCACGCCGTGCTGTATAACACGGGGAAAGAAACGATGGCCGGCAGGCACGAGAGCACGGTGAAAATCTGCAACAAGATCCGAAGCGCCGGGTACGACGTCGTCGAGATGTGGGAGTGCGAATTTAACGCGATGGCGAAGGCCGACCCGCAACTGGCGGCATTCGCGAAGGCCTTCCCCCACCCGGAACCTCTGAATCCGAGGGACGCCTTTTTCGGCGGGCGCACCAACTGCACCAAGACTTACGCCGAGGCGTCGGGCCACACCAAGATGTTTTATCTCGACGTGTGCTCCCTCTACCCCTTCGTGAACAAGACGAAGCCGTACCCCGTGGGCCACCCCAAGATCCACTTGGATCGCTTTTCCCAACCTCGAGGACATCCAGGGCGGATTGATCAAGTGTACCGTGCTGCCGGCTCGCATCCACGGCAAGCTGATGTTCGTCCTGTGCCGCGCATGTGCGGAGGCGGAAAGCCAAGAGGCGTGCCGGCACCCGGAGGACGAGAGGTGTCTGACGGGGACGTAGGTCCTGGACGAGGTGAAGGCGGCCCTGCACGAGGGGTACCGACTGCTGCGCGTGTACGAAATTTGGGAGTACGACACGGTGCGGTACGACCCCGACACGGGCGAGAAGGGACTGTTCGAGGCGTACGTGAACCAGTTCCTCAAGATCAAGACCGAAGCCTCCGGTTGGCCTTCGGACTGCCACTCGCCCGAGCAGAAGGAAGCCTACGTGCAGGAGTTTCTGCAACGCGAAGGCGTCGCTCTCGACCCCGACGCCATCGCCCCGAATCCGGGCAGGCGCGAGCTCGCCAAGCTCATGCTCAACTCCTTCTGGGGCAAGATGGGGCAGAGGGACAACCTGCCCACGTGCGAACTGGTCGATCGCTACGACAGGCTCGTCGAACTGCTCAACGACCCCGCCGTGGAGGTGCGGTCCTACCTCCCGGCCACGGACGATGTGATGGTCGTCGTGTGGAGGTACGTCGACCAGAGCCCCAGGGTGAACCCCACGGGGAACGCCGTCGTGGCCGCGTACACGACCGCGCACGCGCGCGCGCACCTGTACGGGTACCTGCGCGCGTTGGGGGACCGGGTCTGCTACTTCGACACGGACTCGGTGATCGCCACGTACGCGCCGGGCCAGTGGATGCCGGCAGTGGGTCGCTTCCTCGGCGACATGACCGACGAGCTGGAGAAGTACTGCAAGGGCGCCTACGTCTCCCGGTTCGCCTCCACGGGCCCGAAGAGCTATTGCCTCGAAATTAGGTGCCCGGAGACGCATCGGAACTTCTCGGTGTGCAAGGTGAAGGGCATTACCTTGAATTCCGGCAACCTGGAGCGCGTGAACGCGGACGTGATTCCGGACGTGGTGCTCGGGGATAATGCCAAGAGGGTCACTCTCGTGGGTACTCAGATATCGAGAAAACCCCTGTGGACGTTGGTCACCGAGCCTTGCACCAAGACCTTCAGGATGGTGGTGAACAAGCGCGTGCTTGCCGACAACTGCGACTCCTATCCCTACGGGTACAAGAGGGAGTGCGCGCATAAATGAGACGTCAAGCGCCCTAGTGGTCCATTTCGAACCCGGGACCCGCACCATGCGCTCGCCGCGCAGCCTTAGACGTTTCGAGTTTCCCAGCACGATGCTGGTCGCGGGGCCGTCGCGCTGCGGAAAGTCCACCTTCGTGAAGTACCTCATACGCAACGCCGACGAATCGTTCGACCGGCCTCCCTCCAAGGTGCTGTGGTGCCACCCGCCGGAGTATTCGCCGAAACTCGAAACCCTACCGCTAGAGTGCGAGACCCACGCCGGCGTACCCGAGCTGAGTTCCGTGGGCGAAAATTACCTCGTCGTCCTCGACGATCTCATGTTCGAGGGTGGGGGTTCGAACGTGTCCACCTTTTTCACCAGAGACTCGCACCACAAGCGCTTCGGAATCGTGTACATCCTGCAGAACGTGTTCCCGCAGGGCCAGAAATTTCGAACGATATCTCTCAACGCAAACTACATCGTGGCATTCAAGAACAACAGGGATAAGATGCAAATAGAGAGGCTGTGCCAACAGATCGAACCGAGGAACTCGAAGTTTCTGCTGGAGGCCTTCGAAAAGGCCACCGAACAACCGCACGGGTATCTGGTGCTCGACTGCACGCAATACACGCCCGACCGTTACAGGTATCGAACGGGCGTGCTACCGGGCGAAACGCTCTCGTACTTCGTTCCCAACGAGCGCCGATGAGTGAGGTTTTCGTTTTTAAATAAAGCGCGCCTTTCGCCGCCAACGTCATTACAGCGCAAACATGGTTCGGGGTAAGACGAGCATTGCCAAATTGAGCAGCGCGCGCATAGCCAGGCAGCACGGAAATCTGACGGTGCTGGCCAAGGCAAAACCTGCCGTGCGCAAGAAGGTGTTGAAAAACGCGAACGGAGATCTCGTAAAGGCCATTTGCGAATGCATGCTCAACGTGTGCAGAGGTCACGTGCAACTACCCACCAGATGCGTGAATCGCTTAAAAAGGCATAAAACGGCTTGGAGGAAGTTAATCGACAGGAAGGTGCCGTTGAAGAAGAAGAAGAAAATTTTGATTCAGAAAGGAGGATTTTTACCGGCGTTTCTTCTACCCATTCTGGCTTCTCTGGGCGGCGCGCTCGTGTCGAAACTTACAGGATGAAACTCGGCAGGCAGATCGTCGTGGCTCCGCAGCCGAAAACCGTAGAAAAGCTTCACCTCATCGACAAAACCATAGCTAAGCTGGCCAAAGAGATGCAGGACCTTCAGCGCAAAAAAGAAATATCTGCAGACCAAAAGTGGCGGTTAATGAAATATAAATTGGGAAACTATCTCGATCTCCTGTCACAAGTGAGAAAACCCTACCTTCGCGAAAGCGACGACGACGACGAGGACGACGTTCACCTTCTGGAGGAGGTGCACGTAAAGAAGGAGAAGTCGGGGCCATCGCGATCCGTAAAAGCTAACCCTTTCTCGCCCAAAAAGAAAAGACCGCCTGCTGCCTCACCCAAGAGGAAACCGAACAGGCCCAGCTATAACCTTCGCATGCGAAACTGGGATCCTCTTTACAAGTAAGCGATGAAGGAATGGAAGACGATAAGGCGCTATTATGCAAAACCGGAACACCCAGCCGGCTTCGGCTCGGTAAATGCACTGCGAAAGGCCACGGGGATATCGAAGGCGAACGTCCAATCGTTTCTTCGAACACAGGACAGTTACACGTTGCACAAACAGGTGCGGAAGCGATTCCCGACTCGATACTACCACGTCACCAACATCAACGATCTTTGGGAGGCGGATCTCAACGTCATGAACAGCATCAAGGAGCATAACAAACCTTACGCGTACATTCTCACCGTCATCGACGTCTTCTCCAAGTATGCTTGGGCCGTACCTCTGAAATCGAAGCTGGGGTCCGAGGTGGCACAGGGGTTTCGCTCCATATTCTCCGAGCGCGTTCCCCGCGTTCTGCAGACCGACAAGGGAACAGAGTTTACCAACAAAACCTTTCGCGACTTTCTTAACCAACACGGCGTGCTTCATTACACCACAAAAAATAATGTCAAAGCCAGCGTCGTCGAACGCTTCAACCGCACTCTCAAGGCGAAGATGTGGAAATATTTCACACACACGAACCGCTACAGATACGTGGAGGTGCTTCCGGCACTGCTGCAGTCGTACAACAGTTCGTATCACAGGTCCATCAAAATGGCACCCAAGAACGTAAACGATACGAACATCGTGCAAGTGTACCACAATCTTTACGACGACAAGCGCCTTCCGCGTAAAGCGCCACCCAAATACTCTTTCGGAGATCACGTGCGCATATCCAAGGAGAAAATGAAATTCGACAAGGGATACGAGCAGAACTGGACAGACGAAATCTTCGAGATACACAAGGTCGTGCGCGGTCGGCCGGTGGTATATAAGCTCAAGGATCTCGCCGGAGAGGACATAGACGGCAACTTTTACACCCAAGAGTTGCAAAAGGTCGAGCTTCCTCAAACTTTCAAAATCGATCGCTTCCTGCAAACCAAGGGGCGCGGGCGAAACAAACAACTTTTGGTCAAGTGGAAGGGATATCCTTCCAAATTTAACTCGTGGGTTCAGGCTTCGACGATCGCTTCGATATGATCAAGACCGAACCCTTCTCGCTCACGCTCGTGAGCAACACTTCCATGGATCACTTTACCGACAACACCACTTCCAAATTTTCCAACATATTGCCAGAGCGAATCGTGATGCAGGGAGAGCGGGAAGTGGCCCTGCAAAAGGTGAGGTACCCCGTGAAATTCTAGAACGTTTCTGAAGGCGACGCGCAGCTCATCGGCACCAAGTACACCATGACGCGCCTGCCCACGCATTCCAAATTTAGCTTGCAAATGCCCCCGGGCATCGTGCACGACCCTAAAGACCTCGTCAGCCGAACCAACGCCGTGATCGAGCAGAATTTGCACGTGGAAAACTTTTTTCTATACAACGACCACAACAGAACGGTGAGCGTTAACGCTGCAGGCACGCATGTGCAGCAACTTCCCGACATTCCTTTTGACGGTTTCGTGGAGAACGTCGTCCGCGTCGGAAAGACCACGGTTCTCAGCGAAGCGATGATGGGCGACGCACCGGGCAAACTGAAACCATCCAGAACCCCGAAACCACCGCCACCAAGGCCGAGACCCAGCGGCACACACCATCCGCCAAAGCCGCCGGGCTCTCCCAAACCAGCAACCGCCTCGCAACCCCCATCCGCTTCTGCACCGCAGCCTAAACCAGAGCCTACCGCTCCTTCCACACCAACGGCCGAAGGCGCACATCCACCCTCTTCGGAGACCGCCGCAACTCCCGATTCCGAGCGCCCCGCTCAAACCGAACCGCTTCATCGCATTCACAGCTTGCTGCTGTCGCCAGCCATGGCCAAGATGCTGGGTTACGAACCCTACACCAACATCATCCTGCAGAAAGCCCCAAAACACCCCGTAGACCCGCATATGGGGTTCCCTTACGAAATGTTCATCTACTGTAATCTGGTGGCGCCGCAAGTGGTGGGCGACACATTTGTCCAAGTGATAGAGAGCGTGGCGGTGGAATACGAAAAAAGCAACAACACGTACATGTCCGACGAAAAATCCTTCTTTCCTCTCAACTGGGTACCGCTCATAACACAAGACTTCAAAACAGTCCACATAGATTTAAGGAACGGTTATGGCGATCTTCTCCCATTTGCCGACGGATTATCCTCCACTATAGTTCTCACTTTCAGACCAAAACAACAGTAATGGACGTGCACACCGTCACGCAATACTATCTCAATCAAGCCGGTGGCGCTCTAGACCATCGGGATTTCGCTCTCTATCGCGGTAAGCGCTACCAGCGAGGAAGCGGTCTGTTTTCTGCGCTCGGAGGCCTTTTCAGAACCGTTCTACCCTTCTTAAAAAGCGGCGCTAAGGCGGTCGGCAAAGAGGCGCTCAAAGTGGGCGCGCACGTGCTGTCCGACGTGGCCACCAGAGGAAGACCTCCAAAGGAAGCTCTCAAGCTCAGGCTTAAGGAGACAGGATCGAATCTCAAACGCAAGGCAGACGAAAAAATCGATTCGATTATAGGATCGGGCATGAGACGGCTCAAGGCAATAAAACGCGCGAAACTCTCCAAGCCGAAGCAGTCGAAGCTGAAACGCGGCAGGCGAAAGGTTCAAGACGTGTTCTCATAATGTCCGAAGCAGTCATCCACATGAGTTCCGAACTCGACCTCTTCAAAGACCTTCCCGTTCAGATGAACGTGGAGGAGTCTCGGTTCGTATCCCTAAACCCTCAAAACACCATCATGAAGAATGCTCCCATCACTTTTCATTATTCTGGAAATGCGGACGAATACCTCGACATGACTTACGTCGTCCTCGAACTCTTCGTTCGCATCCTCGACGCCGATGGAGCGGCTCTCAAAGCCGAGGATAACGTCACTTTCGTCAACAATGCGCTAAATTCCCTGTTTCAGCAAGTGGAGGTATCGCTCAATAGCGTCATCGTCTCCATGCCACAGGCAGGATACCCCTACAGAACGTACCTCGAGACTCTTCTCAATTATTCGGAAGATGCCATGAACTCCAAGCTACAGTCCGCTCTCTGGATGAAAGACACGGCGGGTATCATGGACACGTTCGCCGCAAACGCAGGGTTCTTGTATCGCAAGGGGTTCACCACTACCAGCAAGGTCGTCCAGCTCATGGCGCCCCTATCCAACGCACTATTTAGGCAGGAATCATTGCTGCTCAACAACGTAAGCGTCACCATAAAGCTCACCCCTTCCTCCACCCAATTTCATTTGTTTTCCGACAAGACCACCTTCAAAGGTTACGCCGATATTCAGTCCGCCACGTTACATCTAAAAACCGTTAGACCCTCGCCCACCATCAAGCTTGCTCATCAGGTTGCGCTTGCAAAGAGCAACGCAAAGTACCATCTCAAAGATGTGAGCTTTCACGCCCTCAGCATTCCCAAAGACACTAGCGCAATGACCTTTAGCGACGTCTTCACAGGCCAAATTCCCAGAAGGGTGGTGGTCGCCATGGTCTCCGACAAGGCCTACACTGGCGACGTCACCAAAAACCCCTTCAATTTCCAACATTTCCACATGAACACATTTCAACTCTACGTCAACGGACAACCCGTACCCTCTCAACCCCTTCAACCCGACATTGATAAGGGCCACTACATGCAATGCTTTCAAACCCTTCAAGACGGTCTCGGCATTCATTTCAAAGACGAGGGGCACTCCATCTCCAGACAGTCCTACGCCCACGGTTACACCGTCATGGCTTTCGACCTCACTGCCGACATGAGCGCAAACGAATCTTACATCTCCGGGCAGCGCCACGGTTCCGTGTCTATAAGAGTCGGTTTTGCCAAACAGCTGACAGAACCAGTCGTTCTTCTCGTACTGGCGGAAATACATCGCACCCTCCAAATCGACGCCAATAGGTCCATCCTCATATCATGAACTCCCTTCAAATAGACCGCTTTCTATCCACCTGCCCCTCAACGCGCCCTCACTTTTTAGGCGTTTTCGCCTGCGATACGCTACCCGCAGTAAACACCCATCGTAAGCTTCCGTTTGCCTTAGTCGTTAACACCGATCCCATCACCCTGCCAGGCAAGCACTGGGTTTGCATCTTTGTCGCACAGAGCGGTCACGGAGGGTATTTCGACAGCTACGGTCTAGCACCCCTATCGCCTCATTTTCTAAAGTTTCTCAACGGCTGCTGCGGTAACCGATGGTCGCACAATGCCAGAAGGTTGCAAGGGTATGATAGCACCACGTGCGGTCATTACGTCATCGATTATCTCACCCACCGCTGCTCCGGCTTTCCCAAAAATGCGTTCTTTTCCAAGTTTCACATCAGCGATTATAACCACAACGATACCGTCATTCAAAACACCTACAAAGACGCATGTCTCCCCAAATGTTCCGGCGCTCTACAGTCGTGTCAACCGTTGCAGGTAACGAACTTTCTGTACACCACCTCATTTCACTCCATAGTCTCTGGTGCTCATTCTCTCTCGTGTGCTTTCAGAACTCGCTCCCGCTGCTATAAACCGCCATACGCGTGTCGCCGGCCTTATTCGCAGTGAAACATGGAAACCGCACACACACCGCCCAGGTAAGTAAACTCCTTCTCTTGCGCTTTTCGTTTCCGCTTCATACCATCTTACAATGCTCTAACACGCTCGTCTCTCTCTCTCTCGTTTCAGTGCCCTGGGTCTACAAACGCCGCAGCAATCGCCATCAGCCAAGAGGCAACTTACCATCCTCCAGGAACATCCCGAAGAACCGCAAGAACACCCGCCCAAGCAACTTCCCTTCATCGGACCCCTTTCTGATATTTACTTTCTTAACCCACAACAAACCAAGTTCGTGTGCGTCGGCTTTTCTCCCGCCCCGCCACACCAGCTTGTGGTCACCATTGCAAAATGTGGAAAACGCAACGCCGTCGTCCTCAGCTCCACAGAATGGAACACTCTCGCCGAGACAAAGTCTATCATCCATCGCAACCTTCACCACTGCGAGGGACGTCTGCAAGAGTATCAGTTCTGCGAACGCATTTCGATCCTCTTCACCTGCGCTTTCGGAAAGCTAAACATCGTCTTCAAAGATCTGCAAGGCAACAGCATCTCCCTCACCCCGCAAGAATGGGACGCACTGGAAAGCTTGCAACGAATCATTACCGACATCCTCTATCACAAGAGGAAAGAAGAAATGGACGTGCAAAATCAAATATTAGCCTACCGCAAGTACCTCCTTCATGCTTCCAACACACCTTTCGATTCCACAAACCTTACCCAGTTCACCAAGTATATCCGGTGCGCTACTTTTCGAACCTTCCTGGAAATAGAACATTTCCTTAAACCTCTCCTCATCCAAAACATCTCTCAACCATAACCGTCAGTCGCCCCGCAACCACCAACCCATAAGCACCTCCAGCATGGGATACAGAAACTACGTCTCCGTGTACTGCGAGGGAACCAAGGTGTTTAAAAATTACGAAGCAGAGGGGTATCCTAAAAAAAATGCGCCTTATGCACTCCGTTTCATCGATCATTCCTACGACGACAAACTTGTGTCCGTCAAAGTTCACAGCTGCGAGAGCCAAATTCATTTCGTGTTCTCCAACATCAGTTTCAACGATATCCATTTCAAAACGCATTTGTGGCCTTCCTGCAACACAAATCGTAAAGAAGAAGAGCACCATTCGTCCCAACAATGCTTCCAATTTGTTGCCACAAGAGGTTTATACATAATCTTCTTCGAACAACAGTACATTTCTGTAGCTAACATGCAGGAAATGATACACCAAGACCGCATGTGCTTCGGCAGATGCTTAACCGTACATTTGGGCAATGTTCCAACCTATATTCTACCCGATCTTATACACGGCAAGTGGAAGTTCAGCGTCCATCAGAACAAAACTATTGTGCAAGAAGAAGAAGAAGAACACCAAGAAAAAATTACCTACAGCAAAAGCAACGTTTGGTGGTGAGCTTGGGTTTTTTTCCAGTCCACCGTTATTTCCTTCCATTTCAAATCCTCCCATTATCGCTTCCTGCGGATGCGGTTTTCCAACCGTTCAACATATCCTGCGGATGCCCGCTTCCCTTTCCCACACTCATTATCGCTTCCTCAGGATGTCAGGGTTTTCCATATCTCCCTTCCTGCCAATTAACAACCCAAGCACTTCCTACGGATGTCCCGTTTCCTGCTATATCCATACCCACTTCCTTTCCCACACTCATTATCGCTTCCTACCGATTAACATCCCCACCACACAGTTCCTGCGCATGCAACCTTCAAATAAGCATACCCCTCCACGTTTAGCACGCAGTCCGTGCTCAGCTGTCGGCGTGACATGTCAGCAGACCCCTGTGCGGTTCTTCACTGCTCCTTCTGCTTCCATCCAACGTGTAGCTGCCAACTCCGTTATCGTCTCACGCACCTGTGCCAGCGGTGCTACCAGGGCTTCTACGAAGACCTTGCTCAACTCAACCAGCAGATCCAAGAGTTCCTCCGCAAATACGCCGGCAGAAACAACTCATGACCTGCGGGTGCTTCACCGTATTGTTCAAGTACCTCGAAAACGGAAAACGTCTTCAGGTGCTCCTGCCCCAAGAACGTCAAGTGCTCCTGCAAAACGGTAACACCATCTTCACTCGTTACCCTCCATTCGACGTAAACATCGTTTGGCATCAGCTTTCCATCGACGCAAAGGAAGTTTGTGCTCCCTACCGAAGGTGCACCAAGCATTACAACCTACCAACACAACGCATCCATTTCGACGGCCCAGCTCCGTTTGTTAAACACTGCCGCTTCTGCCAAAATGGACGCCATTCGCCAACTTGAAGAATTATCCAACACCTGCGACATACTCAGCGTCTCATCCCTACGTGAAAACGTACCATACCGTGTGCAGAGTGTCAAATCAGTCGAAACCGTATACGGAGCCAAAACCGTCGTCAAACTAGACGACGATACCGAAGTTTTCCTCCCTTCCAGATTTGGAAAAGCCTCCCCCGAACTCATCCAAAACCTAAATAAAAACCCTTTCTACATCATCTACAAAGGCGAAGAAAAACTCCGCAGTGGATTCAAACGTTACGTCGTACAATTCACCTCCGCATAATGGCCTGCGAAACCGACCCCATTTTCGTCGGCAACAACCTCACCCTCAAACTTCTCTTCAATCCCAGTCTCTCCACCAAAGGTCAATTTCCCTCCAATTTCCGCATCATCTGCACCTGTACCACCTTCTTCGGTGACGTCAAGACCGTCACCATCAAACTATTCATAGATCATGCCGATGTTATCCACGTCAACTGTGCTCCTAACAAAATGAACCTCTTCCTACAAGATTCCACCTGCAGCATCTACATCAACAACAACGCAAAATCCGCACTCTGCAACCAAGTCACCGCTTCAGGTTGTCATGCCATCAGCTTCGACACAGACTTCATCATACCCATCCACATTCCCACTCCCGACGAACATCTCAGCGACAACTTCTCACACCTCCTCATCACCTGCATCACCCAACCTCTCCGTCGTCGACACGTGTTTCGCATAGACAGCAGCAGCAGCAGCAGCGACGAAGATCAAGATATAACCGTCCAACGTCCACCTCCCAAACACACCACATTTTTTAAAGTTATCCTAGTGCGTGAGTGCATAAACATGTGTGACAATGCATCTCAGACATAAACAGTGTATATGTGCTATATATCAATGTGATTTCTTTTTAATCCAATTTTTTATTCATATGTGTTTTTGTACTTCTTATCACAGTATTCATAGCTTTATTATCTATCATCCGCATGTGTATTTTAATGCTTCTTGTATGTACTCGTTTTACCAAATATATAACATATATTGTATATCTCTCTCTGTATCCTGTTTAATACAAATAAAAATAAAAAAAAAAGATCCCGGATTATCCAGGTGGATTAACGCTAATCCTACCGCTAGTGGCAACTTTTCAAACTTCCCGATAATCCCTCTAATCCACCTTAATCCAACGGATTAAGGCGGATTAAGAGGGATTAACGCGACACCAACGCCACCTACCGGCAGGATTATCGTTAATCCAATTGGATAATCCGGGATCTTAACTACTGTCTCGGTAACGTGTGCGACTCGTATTTTGGAAGTCCCGAGTTCGATCCCCAGCGACCGCCCCCCCTTGACCCATGGGTTTTTTGTGCTTTCCCCGGGGTCGGCAGGCGAATGTTGGGGTGTTTCTTCTTCACCATGATTTTTTTCCCCTAATTTCTCTTTCATTCCATTTGTTTCTAGGTTTCATGGCATATGGCGGTGCCGGTGCACGGATGCTTGCTGAATGGAAAGAGTATTCCCTGTGGACACCAGAGGGCTGCTTGATTGTTGGGTCGTTCATCGCCCTCTCTCGGCAGCTTCAGCAGTGGGCGGGTCTGCGAGCTTGGAAATTTTAGGGACTTCTGCGAGTCTCTGTGGCCTGTATTTTTTACGCCTGAAGCCTCCTGTAGTCTTTCACCTCATACCTGCACGCAAGGTTGAATTACCTCTCCCTTTACTCCATTTATAAACTTCTCAACCTGTTCCATTTAAGTAAAAATTGTACATTATGCTATATGACGCAGCAAAGAGTTTTGGTTAGCTCACAAGCTAAATTCTTCAAATAAAATGGAAACTCAAGGATCACACAAAGTAAACAAACATGTGTTGGGGGCGGCATTAGATCCATGTAAGGTTACATTCTAGGAACTCTGTTAGAGAATTAAACTTCCTGGTAAGGATCTGTGAAAGAGAAACATGGCATTGCTATTAAGTTTGTAATTACTTCCTCCGGCGACCTTACCCGCTTAAATTCAGACCTCACCCGATCACTTCTGTTGGACTCATTCTCTCATAAACAGTGGCATTGCCAATTAGGTTACGTACCGAGGAACTCTTGAGAAACTCCACTACGTCACACTGTAATAGCTAAAGGTGATGGTGTTAATGTAGCAAGGACATTTATAATAGTAGTTATTGTCCTTCAATTATAGGTTTTACCAAGGAAACTAAAATCGAACATTTTAAAACGTATCCGAGCCAATGACTTCTAGTTTACAAGGGAAGTCAGTAGAGTTGGAATATTTTGAAGCTTGTTTTTCTGATCCGATAGCCATTTTCATAAATGTATCCTTTGGCAGCAATGCTTCTCTAAAAATCTGATGTGTTACACTCACGTGACTTTCTCCACTCTTGTACAAACTATTTTTACAAACGCTTATTCTCCATATGCTTCATGTTAATCGAGATAAACATTTGCAGACTCTATCTTATTGCTAGTTTTCTTGTAGATGTAAGGGGAATATATATTTACAAGGGCAATATAGAAATACAGTAGCCTTTAAGCACATACATATCTCTTAATAGCTGGTTGCTAGGTGCAGCACCATTCCCTTTGACACAGATTAATACTCTTTGCATATCCAAGACAAAAAAAATGAATAACGAATTCCCATTTGAGAAAATAAGTATTGAGAAATTTGAGGGAATAACAAGCCATATCTCGAAAATGGTTCACTCAACAAAAAAAGTATAGGACATAAATTATGTATTTTAACACGATCTACATTTTTTGTGTAGTAAAATTTTGTCTATCTCTTATGGTTTACCAGTTATGCAAAAGTCGTTCACAACGAAGAATGCTTTTGGAGACATTCCCAGAAAATTCAATATATACATTTTATTTGTCATGAAAGTATCTTAAACATATGATATTTTAATCAAAATCGTTAGAGCCATTTTTGAGAAAATTAAAATTTTCGGAAAATCTTCCATGTAAAAGGTAATCTGGGGTGGGGGGATTTTCTTGAAAACCTTCGTGTCGCATCTCTGGAAGATACTGAACCTAAATACCTAGTTTGGTGTTTATCCGACTGTTCGTTTCTGAGTTATGCTGTTCACAGACACACACACAGACACACAGACAGACACACACGGACATGTTTCCAAAAATGCTTTTTTTGGATTCAGAGGGTCTCAAAACATGTATTTCCGGTGAAATCTCGGTATGGAATTTTTGGGTGGAATACAATACTTCTCCTACTTACTATACGTAGTGGAGAAAGTAAAAATTGAGTGACATCTATACTTGAGCGCATGGAATTGTGGCGATAAAATGCACAGTGTTTCATGTTGGTAAGGAAATACCAAACCGCTTCTGCCATTCCTAGCCTACACACTTTACCTGTTCTAGCATTCCACTTAATGCTTGCTTTACTCACCCCTTTTTCTTCGCTCCTGAACCTGAAAGGGAACTGTGTTCATAGGTTAATGTTTGAGTGCCAGACTTTTGACATAAAACAGATAGAAGACGGACTCAATCAAGCTGGTGTGGACCGTCGTTGTGAAGCATGCCTTCAGGTGAAATGTCTCCGTACTCCTCACATATATTGACCTTCGTTCATAGAATAATGCGTGTACGCCGGACTTGAATTCAAACCAATAAGAGAATGGCTCACCCGGGCCAACAGATGAACACAGATTGGCTTTGGAACACACATGATAAGAAGTTTCTACCAACATTAAATAAAGAAAATCTCTATAGGAATTCAAAAGCATCGGTACATTTCCGTACACTCGACAGTATACCTCTTACCCAAAATATGACATTTCGGAGCGTTAAAGTTGTCTGTTCCTGCTGAGCAAATTGTGTGGTAAACAGTTATTGGATAGAGTAAATAAAAACTCTACTTTTAACGTCTGTTAATCAATAGCTCGAAATAGTCTTACTTACCCCCGTCATGACTACATAATTGTAGCTTCTTGGCAGATGGAAATAACTAGCTATTTATTAACAGGGTACCGGCATTTGCCTTAAATCAGGTGCGTGGAACCGAATCCAGAAAGCTAAATATAAAGCAAAAGTATAAGACGGATTCATTTCAAATCGCTTTTAAAATGAAGTGCATTTAATTTCACTTTATGCAGATTATCAACAACTAAGTTATCGAGCGAGATGGCTCAGGCGGTAAAGTCTGTGGCCCGCATTCGGGAGGTCCCGGGTTCAAATCCCGTGGGCCGACCAATCTGTCTGAGGTTTTTTCGTGGTTTTCCTAGTCGCCAAGGTAAATACCGGATTGGATATTTAATACCACTACCAGGGCATTTCCAGGGATGAGACCTAGAAGGCTAATTGTCCGCCTTTCTGTGTGAGGGCGGCGGCTGGACTAGATGGCACCCTAATGCCATCTACACGGCATGAAGCAGGTGGTTACAGGGATGAGACCTAGAAAGCTAACTGTCCGCCTTTATATCGGAGTGGCCGTTGGACTGGACGGCACCCTAATGTCGTCTGCACGTCACGAAGCAGAAGGTTCGGTAGCTATGCGCTAGGCCTCTGTGACTGGTGGTTATAGGGATGAGACCTAGAAGGCTAACTATCACATATTGTTCTAAGAGTTATCCACCAACAGATCCGTCGCGATATGACTAAGGAGTTAAACTAAGAGTATTATTCCGCCAAAATCAAAACAACTGAATACAGATTTATTAAAATAGTTTTCTTCCCCCTAATAAACGAAAGAGGGCAAAAAACTTATATGAATGTAATACAGTAGGATTTTTTTTAACTTCTTTGTCATATTGGGACGGGCATTGTAGGTTCGTTGATTCACCTGTGTCATTGTGTGCCAAACAGATGACCTTAATTGCGTAGTCGTCTCTCAGCACCGCTTGTTGCAGAAACTTGCTCGTAGATGACCTTAGTTGCGTGGACAAATTTGTATGCCATTTGCTTACTCGTTGCTAATAAAATAGGAGTATGCGTTTGTTACGTTACATAACGGCAGTTCGAGAAAATGTTTTGATGGCGACAAATCCTATCGAAGTAGACTATACATAATTTAAAGTTTAAGCCGGAAACGGGAAAAGTCAAGGATCCCTTCTAGATGAACGTGGAAAACATCGGCCACTGATGCCAGCGAATATTGTAAGCAAGGTGCGTGGCAGACTGGAACGCTCACCAAAGAAATGTTTGTGTCGATGGATCTGGTTATGGTTACTCAGTATGTCAAAGCACAACAAAATCGCACATTTTTGTCCGTATAAAATAATGGCAGAGCAGCAAATAAAGGAGCCTGATAAACAAAAAGAGCTCATTTGTCGTTGGCTTCAGGACCTCGTTCAGAATAATTCAAGAATGTTGGGCATGTAGCTTGAAGTTCTATAGATCCCGGGTTCATTTCAACACTATTTTACCCATTTTCATTCATTCAGTACAACGTCCGATAATACCTACGAGGTTAAAGGATGTTGAACTTCAAGCAAAAAAAAAAAAAAAAAAAAAAACAACAACTAAAAGTGCATAAAATCGAAGTTAAAAATGTACCATTCATCAACTAACAAGCACTATATCAATTATTTATGAAATCAGAGCCCCGGGTGTAACCGTAGAAGACAAAGGGTGCTTTACAAGCGATACAATTAAAAAATGAACTCCAATTTTGTTGATTCTCAAATGGATTTAAAAATAGAACGTCTCACATGTACTACTGCAACATGCCGTCATTGTGGTAGACTGTAGGCAAAATAAATCGCTGATACATAATTTTTAAAATGCACATATTCGTAATTGTCAGCCAGAAACTCCGGTTTTACTTTCTCTTCTACGTATAGTAAGTAGGGGAAGCATTGTATTCCACCCAAAAATTCCATACTGAGATTTCACCGGAAATACTTGTTTAGAGGCACCTAGATAAAAAATCTGATGTGTTACACTCACATGACTTTCTCTACTCTTATACAATCTAATTTTACAAACGCTTATTCTCCATATGGTTCATGTTAATCGAGATATCGAAGATGTCAATCTTATTGGTAATTTTCTTGTAGATGCAAGGGAAATATGGTAGCTTTTAAGCGATAGTCAAATATTTTAACGCTGGTTGCTATGTGGCGCATTCCATTCTCTTTGCATGTCCAGGACATAAAAAAAATGAATAACGAATGTGAGAAAAAGTATAAGTATTGTAAAATTTAAGGAAATAACAAGCAATATCTCGAAAACGGTTCACTCAACAAAAGAAATGTATATGACATAAGTTGTGTATTTTAACGCGATCTACATTTTTTGTGTAGTAAAATTTTGTCTATCTCTTATGGTTTACCAGTTATGCAAAAGTCGTTCACAATGAAGAATACTTTTGGTGACATTCCCAGAAAATTCGAGATATACATTTCATTTCTCATGACATTATCTTAAACATATGATATTTTCATCAAAATCGTTAGAGCCATTTTTGAGAAAATTAAAATTTTCGAAAAATCTTCCATGTAAAGGGTAGTCTGGGGTGGGGGGATTTTCTTGAAAACCTTCGTGTCGCATCTCTGGAAGATACTGAACCTAAATACCAAGTTTGGTGCTTATCCGACTGTTCGTTTTTGAGTTATGCTGTTCACAGACACACACACACAGACACACACACAGACACACACACGGACATGTTTCCAAAAATGCTTTTTTTGGATTCAGGAGGTCTCAAAACATGTATTTCCGGTGAAATCTCGGTATCGAATTTTTGGGTGGAATGCAATACTTCCCCTACTTACTATACGTAGTAGAGAAAGTAAAAATTAGAAAAAAGGTCCGTATGGATGGATGGATGGATGGATGGATGGACGGGCGGGCGTACGTCAGCCTGTCAGCCAGCCTGTATGTCTGTGCGTGTCTGTGAACAGCATAACTCAAAAACGAAAAGTCGGATTAATGCAAAACTTAGTATTTAGGTTCAGTATCTTTCGAAGATGCGACGCAAAGATTTTCAAGAAAATCCCTCAGCCCAAACTACCCTTTACACGGAAGAGTTTTTGAAATGTTTATTTTTTCAAAAATAGCTCTAACGATTTTGATTAAAATACCATATATTAAAGATATTTACATTACAAATAAAATTCATATCTTGGATTTTCTGTGAATAGTCTGTGATGTCCACTTCATTTGGAAGAAATTTTGAATAATCTCGTACAACTGGTAAGCCTTAAGCAATAGACGTAAACGTACTGCACAGAAAATGTAGATCTCTTAAGAACACACAATTTATTTCAAATAAGTTTTTTATTTGCACCATAAGTCATTTCTGGGATATCCGTTATTCGAGGTTTAAATTGTTCATTTCTTAGTCATTCTCTTTAAGCCCTGTCAACATTTTTTTGTTTCTCGCGATTGCATGAAAACAGAATGAAACTTTAAGGCCAGCATCTAACATCCAGTTCTTAAACATTCGACCTTCGCTGTTCCCTTTGTATTTATAACAAAACATGTAATGTAGCTATTTCTGTAAATGTTTATTTGGATTAAAATTTAGAAGATAGAAAAATAAGGTTTAGTAAGAATAGTTTGTACATCCACTAATAAACGATAGAGGGTAGAGAAAGTCATTTGAATGTAGCACATCAGAATTCTTTTAAGTATGGAACTGTACGCCTATTAAAACACAAAAACACAAATAAAGGTTTCACATTTGTTTAAAAATCTCTTCAATTTCGCTTATGGTAAACATTAAAAGCTAACGTAGAAACAGTGATGTCAGGCATCTGCTGTGCTCATTCTAAAGTTAAGTGATATGTTAGTATATTTAATAATTTATAGTGTTAGGATTTTACATAGCTTTACCGACCCATGTGGTCATAGACTCTAAGACGTTTGGTGTTGGTGCTCCGTTGCTCGAATGTTTGTATATAACTCTTGTGCTGTCTTTGTTGTGCCACTCACGAAAAAGTGAGTACAAAGGATGATGATATACTTGTTACATAGGTACTATATGAGTGCCCTTGAGCTCTCTATGAAGTAATAATGAGAAGATAATTTTTGGTAGTCTGACACATCCAGTTTTTAATAAAATACGTTTACTTTCCTCAACGACAGAAACAGGAGCTACTACAGCTGTTTCCAAGCATCATTTCGTGAGTAAAACTTGACCTCCTTCCACTTGACTCCTGTTATAGTAAATTGTGACTCCACTGTTGTTCCTAGGAATATGTTTAATTTTAGATGATTGAGCAAATGGTTTTGTTTCTTGCTTGTTCACGGTGAGATTCATTAAGTGAGTCATAGCATCTGAAGAGTGACAGTAGAACGTCGGGGTCTTTCACGCTCCACATGTAACAGAGAAAACAACATCTTTTTCATTGGGTATCGTCTGATCATGATTGTGAGATTGCAAGGCTGGAAGCAGTAATTACGCTATTCTCAGTTTGACTCATTTTTTCTTGGAACCAGCTGGAAGTATCACATTCAAATGAATGATTAGGAAATGTCTCCAGTACTTCTCTGAATAAGTTACAATATGCGCTCACCATTTAATAACAACTGAAAATACCTCTGATGCTGTTTTCAATTTTTCTACCGCATACCCAGTAGGCAAAGAAGGTTTTGCATTCCATCCAAAAATTCAATATCGAATTGCAATATTTTATAAGCTTTAAGGTCCTGCCGCTATTCACTTGCTTCTCGCGAAGTCATCGAAAGCCATTTTACAGCCACAGAGAGCCGCTATTGAACAGCTGACTATCAATTCGATATCCTATATCCCCCTTGTACCTACAATCATATGTGTAATGAAACTGTATCTGAAAATGTTTATCTCGATCAGAGTGAAGCAGGTAGAAAATAAAATCTATGTGTTATATTTAAGTAGGTAGGGAAGTAGAGATCGAACGCAGAAAATGGTGATACATGGGAGAGATAGGGAAAACGAGATGAAATGCTAGATTAGACGGAGTTGAGGGACAGAAAAGTGGTGATGCATGGGAGAGATAGGGAATACGAGGGGAGGTGTTAAGGAGGATAAGGGTTGAAGCTGTTCGGGATGGTTCTGAGAATAATTTAGGGTTCATTGGAGATGGAGATGGAGAGGGAGGGGGGTCTAGCCTAGTCTAGCCTAGTATTTCCCTATCTCTCCCTTGTATCACCATTTTCTACGCTCGATCTCTCCTTCCCTACCTACTTCTAAATCTTACGGTTTACCAGTTATACGGAAGTCATTCAGAATGAAGAGGACTTTTGGGGAATTTCCAGAAATTTCAAGATATTCATTTCATCTGCAATGAAAATATCTTAAACATATGATATTTTAATCAAACTTGTTAGAGCTATTTTTGAGAAAATCGAAATATTCGAAAAATGTTCCATGTAAAGGATTTTTTTTAGTTATGCCAATCACAGACAGGCACACCCATACACACACACGGACATGTTTACAAAAATGTATTATTTAAATTCAGGGTGGCTCAAAACATGTATTTCTGGTGAAATCTCTATATCGTAATTTTGAGTGGAATGCAATACTTCCCCTGCTTGCTAGACGTAGTAGAGTAAGTAAAAATCTGATGTGATGCATTTGCATGACCTTCTCTACCCTCCATCATTTATTAGTCGGTATATAAACTATTTTTACTGAAGCTTATTTTTCTATCTACTACATTTGAATCCAAATAAACCTTTGCAGAAATGGCTACATTACACATTTCGTTTGAGACTCAAAGGGAACAGCGATGGTCATTTGTTTAAGAACTGGAAGCTATACGCTGGCTGAAAATTACATACTGTTTCCATGCAACGCGAGAAACAACTGAATGCTGAAAGAACTTTAAAGAAAAACTAACAAATGAAATTTCGAACCTTATAGACGGACATTTGAGAAATGGTTAATGCCACAAAAAGTCTTATTTGAAATAAATTGTGTGTTTAAAGAGATCTATATTTTTTGAGTAGTACGTTTTCGTCTAACGCTTAACGTTTACCAGTTGTACAAGATTATACAAACTTTATTCCAACTGTAGTGAATTTCATAGCTTATTCCCAGAAAAATAAAGATATAAATGTTATTTGTTACGTAAATGTCTTCAATATACTGTATTTTAATCAAAAGCGTTAGAGCCATTTAGAAAATCAAAAGTTTTGAAAAATGTTCCATGTTAAGGGTAGTTTGGAGTGGGGGGATTTTCTTGAAAATATTCGCGTCGTATCCTTTGAAGGTACTGAACCAAAGCACCATGTTTGGTATTTATCAGACTTTTCGTTTTTGAGTTATGCTATTCACGGACAGACAAGCTGACAGACAGACAGACAGACAGACAGAGAGAGAGAGATAGGACCTTTTTAGAAAAATACTTTTTTATTCAGGGGCCTCAAAACATGTATTTCCTGCGAAATCTCAGTATCGAATTTTTGGGTGGAATACAATACTTCCCCTACTTACTATACGTAGTAGAGAAAGTAAAAATCTGATGTGATACATTCACATGACTTTCTATACCCTCTATTTTATTAGTGGGTATACAAACTATTCTTGGTAAAGTTATTTTTCTATCTACTACATATTAATCCAAATAAACCTTTGCAAAAATAACTACATACCTCATTTCGTTATAAATACAAAGAGAACAGCGATAGTCAAATGTTAAAGAAATGACGCCAAATGTTGGCCTTAAATTCCGTACTGTTTCCATGCAAGCGCGAGAAACAAATGGAAATCGATAGGACTTTAAAAGAAAGGTTATTGGACAATACGAACATTTAATAACGGTAATCTCAGAAACGGCTTATGCCACAAAAAATCTTATTTTAAGTAAATTGTGCGTTTTAAAGAATCTGCATTTTTCGTGTAGTACATTTTCGTCTATCGCTTAACGTTTATAAGTTATAAAGATTATGCAAAATTCCTTTCGAATGAAGAAGACTTCCTAGTTATTCCCAGAAAATTCAAGATGTACATTTTTGTTTGTCATGTAAATATATTTCATATATGGTATTTTAATTATAATCGTTAACGCAACTTTTTAGAAAATCAACATTTTTGAAAATTTTTGCATGTAAAGGGTAGTTGGGGTGGAGGGATTTTCTTGAAAATCTTCGGGTCGCATCCTTGGAAGATACTAAACTCAAATGCCAAGTTTGGTATTCATCCGATGTTTCGTTTATTAGTTATACTGTTCAAAGGCCAAACACACACACAAAATTGTGCGCGAGCAGACCTTTTCATAAAAGTACTTTTATTTGGATTTAGGGGTCCTCAAAGCATGTATTTCCGGTGAAATCTCCACGAATCGAATTGTTGGTTGGAATGCAATACCGGTTCTACTTAATGGATGCGTGGTAGACAAAGTAAATATGTGTGTTACATTCAGATGACTTTCTCTAAACTATATCGTTTATATCGTGGGTATACAAATTATTCTTATGAAAGTTTATTTTTCTATCAACTTCATTTTAAACCAGATAAACCGTTACAGAAACAGCTATATTATACATTTCGTTAGGGAGCAAAGAGAACAGCGATGTTCAAACGTTTAATAACTGGATGCTATATCCTGGCCTTAAAATTCTACACTCTTTCCATGCAATCGCCTAGAAGCAATTGAAAATCGATGGGAATTATAAAGAATGTCAAAGTATTGAGCAAATTGGACCATTAATAACGGATATCTCGGAAATGGTTTATGTTACAAAAAAGTTATTGAATTAAATTGCGTGTTTTAAAGAAATCATTTTTCGTGTGGTATGTTTTCATCTATCGCTTAGCACCTACCAGTAACACATTATACATAATTCGTTCCGAATAAGGAGGACTTCAAAGGCTCTCCCAAAAAATTCAAAATATAATTGTTATTTGTCATGCAAGTATATTTAATAATGGTATTTTAATAAATTCGTTAAAACCATTTCTTAGAAAATAAAAAAAAATCGAAAATTGTTCAATGTAAAGGGTAGTTTGAGGTGGGGGATTTTCTTGAAACTCTTCGTGTCACATCTTTGGAAGGTAGTGAACATAAATACCAAGTTTGATATTTATCTGATTTTGCTGTTTTTTTGAGCTATGCTGTTCACAGATACACACACACACACACACACACACACACACACACAAGGACCTTTTTCGAAAATGATTTATTTTTATGATTCGAGGTGCCTCAAAACAGTATTTCTCGGTATCGAATTTTTGGGCGGAATGGAGTTCCTTCTCTACCTACTATATATATGATAGACAAAGTAAAAAATGATAATGGGTAAAGGATGTCATAGTTAAATTAGCATATCAGACCTTTTAAACCGAGATGCGATTGTTTCCTGTTTCAAAGCACGATACTATGCTTCTAGCCGTCGCACGCGAAAGAATGATGCTGTTGCAGGTCTGTGAAAGAAAATGTAGTATCAAGGTCTAACAGGTGGAGTCCTAACAGATAATTGTTATCATCCCACCCATCATTAACATCGCTCTGCACTTTCTGGCTCCCAAGCGGCGTAAAGTCATTTGCAAAATAAGGATTTCCATTATGATGCACATGCCATTGATTACTTCTGGCTTTGGCATTATCAGTTTGCTGTATGCTGCTATAAAAAAGAGATTAATCAACTGAAAAGTTTGGTTATAAAAGAAGAGTTAAACAAAAATGCCACAGATTTGTAACATAATTTCTGATATCCTGTATGATATTACGTCAATTTTCTGTTAATAAAGGGAACATAATGAATCAGTTTACGTAGCTGCATTTCCGGACTCAGACCTATTATAAACACTAAATCATGAAGTACATATGCAGGATAACAATTGCTCTTGTGCACGAATAATCTAGCTCATTCGTGTACAGGAAGCATTTAGAAATTGCAAATACCAATGTCCTTGTCACTAATGGAGAAATTTAACGCAATTAGCGTAATAACCTGAGCTTTTAGTTTCCAGCTCGATAGCTTATACATATATAAGTATTATATACTTTGATAATTTCTCTTTTATATGAGAATTTAAAGAAACTCAATTCCGACGACATTTTGAAGTCAGAACAGGAAAATGTCAAAAACACTATTACTTTCTCTACTACGTATAGTAAGTAGGGGAAGTATTGCATTCCACCCAAAACTTCGACACCGAGATTTCACCGGAAATACATGTTTTGAGGCTCCTGAATCCAAATAAAGCATTTTTAGAAACAAGTTCATGTGTGTATCTGTGTGTATGTGTATAGCATAACTCACAAACGAAAATTCGGATAAATACCAAACTTCGTATATAGCTTCAGTAGCTTTCAAAGATGCAACACGAAGATTTTATTAAAATCCCCCACCACAAACTAACGTTTACATCGAATATTTTTCGAAAATTTTTATTTTATCAAAATTGGCTCTAACGGTTTTGATTTTAATATCATATATTTAAAATATTTTCATGACAAATATAACGTATATCTTAAACTATCTGGAAATGTTCCCAAAAGTGCTCTTTCTGAATGACTTTTTCAAAATTGGTAAACCGTAAGATAGACAAAAATTTCGAGCTTATTAAAAAACAATTTGTCATATACATTTTCTTTTTGTGGAGTGAACCATTTCTGAGACATTCCTTGCTATTTGTTTGTATTCCAATACTTATACTTTTTCTCAAATGCGAATTTGTTTTTCGTTTTTTATATCGGACATGTAAAGAGAATGCAATACTCCACATATCGATCAGCTCTTAAAATATTTGACTATCGCTTAAAGCCTCCCATATTTCCCTTGCACCTACAAGAAAATTAGCAATAAGCTAGCGTTTCTGCAAATATTTATCTCGATTAACATGAAGTAGATGAAGAATAAACGTTTGTAAAAATAGTTTGTACAAGAGTAGAGAAAGTCATGTGTGTGTAACACATCAGATCTGTCTTTTTTTTTATTTTCTCTACCATGTACAATTGAGTAGAGAAGGTATTGCATTCTACCCAAAAATTGATATGGGGATTTCACCAGAAATATATGGTGGCACAATGAATCCAATAAAGCATTTTTAGAAAAATGTCCGCGCGTTTGTGCGCGCGTGTGTGTCTATATACAGCATAGCTCGAAAAGGAAAAGTCAGATAAGTACCAAACTTGGTATTTAAGTTCAGTGTCTTTCAAGAATGTGACATGAAGATTTACACCCCCGCACCTCCAACTATCCTTTACATGTAACATTTTTCGAAATGTTTTATTTTCTAAGAAATGGCTGTAATGAGTTTGATGAAAATACGGTATATTAAAGATATTTACATGAGAAATAAAATGTATATCTTGAATTTTCGGGAATAGCCTATGAAGTCATTCTAATTCGGAAGGAATTTTGTATAATCCTGTATAACTGGTGAACGTTAAGCGATAGACGAAAACGCACTACACAAAACATATAGATATCTTTAAAACACAATTTATTTCAAACACGTTTTTTGTAGCATAAGCCATTTCTGAGATATCCGTTATTAATGTTTAGAATTGTTCATTCCCTGTCAACGTTCAGTTGTTTCTCGCGATTGCATGGAAACAATATGGAATTTTACGGCTAGCGTATAGCGTCCAGTTCTGAAACATTTGACTACTGCTGTTCTCTTTATATCTACAGGGTGTCTGAAAAGTCGCTCACCATAGGGGAATTACATTATTGTTCAATATGTTCTCCATTAAATTGCAGACAATTCTTAGGCGGAATTTTAGGTTATTGAGCATACGGGGACCAAAATTCTGGGCTATGGTACGGCATTATTTTTCAATTCTGGTGCGTAGATGGACCACATCACGAATCTTCACACTGTACACCGAGAATTCAGATATCCCCAGAATGAGAAGTCCATTGGATTCGAATCCGGCGAACGCGGGGCCCTTTAAACAGATACTCTGCGACCTATCCACTGTTGAGGAAATGTTTCATCCAACCAGTGTCTCACAACCGTGGCGTAGTGTGGAAAGGCACCGTCCTGCATGAACCATGCGGGATGTTCTCCAATTAAATCCAACCTCGGCATCAGCTAATCTTGTAGCATAAGCAGACACTTTTCACCGTCCACATTTCCTTCGAAAACGTACGGGCCAATGATATGAGTGTTCCAGTTGACACACCACACCACTACACGATCAGACCCCTGCTGTGTGGCTGGATCGTACAGTGAGGGTTCTACTTACTCTAGTAGCGCAGATTTTGTTTATTGACTTCACCTTTCACGTAAAAATTCGCCTCGTCGGAAAACATCACGGTGGATAGAAAATCTGCCTCCTCTTCAATCCTCTCCAAGAACCATCCGCACATTTGCATCCTACGATCTGGATTGTCTTCTGATAAATGTTGGAAAAGTTGCTGTTTGTATGGGTGAAATTTTGCCTGCTTCAGAATATCGTGGACCGAGGAAAGTCCAGCTGTGTACTGGTTCGCTGAATTGGCTTCTTTGGACTGGTGCACACTCTGGCAATCACCGCTTCTTGTGTCGTTTCATCAGTTCGTGGTCTTCCCGACCGAGTCAAATCGGCAACGGAACCTGTTGCGATGCGTTTCTTAAGTAATCTTCCCACAGTGCTACGTGTGATTGGTTGGCGTACAGGATGACACGATTAAATTCCTTACTAACATCACAGCGTGAATAACCTTCAGGGCCACACAACAGAACGATCTCCATGCGTTCCTCCTTCGAAAGCATCATTCACTGCAAAAAAAGACAAAAGAACACAAAATCAGATATTTCACTATAGTACGGGACTTTTCGGACATTCTGTATAATGAAATGCGAATGTAGCTATTTCTGCATAAGTTTATTTGGATTAAAATGTATGGATACAAAAAAAACTAGTAAGAATAGCTAGTATACTCAATAATAAACGATACAGACTAAAAGAGTCATGTGAATGTATCACATCAGATTTGTTACTATAATATTCTAGGAGATTCTGAAATTATAAGGATAATTTCAAGAATCTGTTGCTCATACTTAGTAGTCATTAAGTTTGCTCAGTGACGCCTGGATTTAGGTGGAAAGCAGAATTGAGATGTCTTAATAGTTTCCGCGTAACACGCGTTCACATACACAAATCCGCATCGTCCTTGAAAATAGTCACCGTTTATCACTTTGCACATCTGCCAACGGGTATCTGCTGCTGCAAGCACTGTTCAAAGTCATTGGCAAGAAAATTCCATTTGGTTTTTCTTGAGGTAGACATGAATATCCTCGCTAATATGAAATCTTCTTCCACGTAGCTTTTATTTCAAGCGGGGAAAGTAGGAGGAATAAAATGGTGCAAGTTCATGTGAGTATGAAGGATGTGGCAGGACGAGAGCATGTGTAGAGACGTCGTTGTCGTGTAGCAACAATCGATTCTTCCTAGTCCAAAGCTTAGGACGCTTACGACGAATAACATCACATAAAGGTCTTGTTTATAATTACTCCATTTGATATGAATCTCATGTGAACAATTCCCTAGTTCAAGCATCGCCTTGCCTTTTGGTCTGTCTTGTTGCTATTTTTTCCGTTGTAGTGATAATGGCGATTTCCAAGTGGCCGTTGTTGCTTCAGTTGCAGATCGTGAAGAAGTCATCACCTGTTAGGATCCGGTTGAGAAACGTCGGAACATCGTCAGCACTACTGATCAGGTAACAGCAAATCATCATGAGATTGTAGCGTTGATCTTGTGTCAGGACGTGTGGCACGCTGTGCTGGTAACACGCACAGTGTGTGATGTTCAAGCCATCAGACAGAATTTTGTGGCACGTACCAGGATGATCCCTGCAGCTGCAAGATCGTCTACAAATTGGCAGCGGTTGACATGCATGCATCAGCACTGTAACTTCTTCGATCTTGCATTCAGTTTGGGTCGTGTGATGCCGATCAAAACCTCATCGACCTCCAAACTGTCTCTTCCCTGCGAAAAACGTTGGTGCTGCTTGAACACAGCACTACAACTCAAGGCGACAACCGTAAACTTCTTTCATCAGAAACTTTGCCTAATTTTTGGCGGAACTTGATGTTTTCTGGTTGCTCAAACTGCAATATTTTCGAGTTCCGACATGCGCATTCAAATAATATATATAACAGACGGTAGTACTCACATTGTCAGTACACAACTGTCCCTTGTTGGGATGAGAGAATAGCTTGACACGGTACTATATCGCGGAGGCGTTCTACTACACCACAACGGCACTATGTGCTCAGTCCACGAACTTAATAACTGGGTGTATATGTACAATACAAGCTCATCGCATCTACAAATCTTACAAATGTCTTTACTCCAACTGTTCCAAGTAATTATAGTAATAATGTGTACTTTGCTGATTAAAATAGCACATAATTTATTCTTTTAATCAGCTTAAAAACTATTTTATTAGAATTGTTTAAGCATCTGATGTGATACATTCAAATGAATTAGAATAATAATGAAAAATTTACCCGTTTATACTATTTATGTTATAAGTGATACTTCCATGCATGTTATGTTAAATATATATTTATCTAGGAATTTATTTGAAATTAGGCAAACTCTTCCTAACTACAGTCAAAGATGTTACGACGGTTGCAATGTGCGGAAATAGCATTCAAGTGTTTATTCGTGGTAATGAACTCCTGCGATGGAAGTTAAAGAAAGGGGAGGGGCAGAAACAACAGTTGCAAACTTGCAAGCTTGTCGGTTTGATGACGCTTGCAAAAGATCTGAACATGGATAGTTTCGAAAGTGGCCAACACTACCAAATATTTATTTGATGAAAATTGTGTACTTTTAAGCACCACGAGTTTTCTGTTGTAGGTTTTTGTCTAGGTATCTTTCACTTTTTAGTTACACAAGATTCAATAAAATAAGCGGACTTCATGGGTTATAAACTTTATTATCATACAAATATTTTAAGCATACGTTATTTTAATAAAAAAATGTCAGAGCCATTCTGAGAAAATAAAAACATGACGAAAAATGTTCCATGCAAAGGGTAGTTTGGGGTGGGTTTTTCTTTATTTATGGACGCTCTTTAACAGTTGTGGTCCTTACGTCCCATTCTATATTGGGCTTGAAAGATCGGTAATTTTGCTCAGAGGCCTCTTTATCAGGCTTGAGGTTCTTTCACGCGCGTACATCTACGATGCGGGACCACCGACTTTACTTCCCTTTCCGAAGGAAACCATGCTAGGCATTTTACACCCGAAAAAAATCTATAGACACCCACCGGGTTTGAATCCGCGACCTCGGGAACTAGAGGCTAGCATGGTACCTCTATAAACGTTAGAGGAAGTATTGCACCTGTTCTACCCAAAATTTGCTATCGAGATTCCATCGGAAATACATGTGAGGTCACAGAACCTCCACCCAAGAAAGCATTTTTACTTTCTCTACTACCTATAGAGAGTAGGGGAAGTATTGTATTCCACCAAAAATTTCACCGGAAATATATGTTTTGAGGCCCCCTGAATCCAAAAAAGGTATTTTTAGAAAACGGTCCTATGTCTGTCTGTCTATCAGCCTGTGTGTGTGTCTGTGAACAGCATATCAAAAACGAAAAGTTGGATAAGTACCAAACTTGGTATTTCAGTTCAGTATCCTCCAAGGATGCAACACGATGATTTTCAAGAAAATTTCCCCATTCCAGCTACCCTTTACATGGAACATTTTTCAAAAATTTTGATTTTCTAAAAGATGGCTCTAACGATTTTGATTAAAATACCATATATTAAAGATATTTACATAATAAATAATATATATATATTGAATTTTCTGAGAATAGCCTGTGAAATCCATTTCATTTAGAGAAACTTTGTACTGGTAAACGTTAAGCTACAGACGAAAACGTACTATACAAAGAATGTAGATCTCTTTAAAATACGCAATTTATTTAAAATAAGATTTGTCGTAGTATAAGCCTTTTTTTGAGATATCCGTTATTAAAGGTTCGAATTGTTCATTTCTTGGTAATTCTCTTAAAAGTCCTTTCAACATTCAGTTGTTTCTCGCGATTGCATGGAAACAGCATGGAATTTCAAGGTCAGCATATAGCGTCCAGTTCTTAAACATGTGACTATCGCTCTTCTCCTTGTATCTATAACGAAATGTGTAATGTAGCTATTTCTGCAAATGTTTATTTTTTGGATCAAAATGTAGTAGATAGAAAAATAAGCTTAAGCAAGAATAATTTTATACTTACTAATAAACGATAGAGTAGAGAAAGTCATGTGAATGTATCACATCAGATTTTTATAAGGATATTCCTGTGTATCTGTCTATTCGCCTATCTGTCTTTGAACAGCATAATTCAAAAATGAAAGTTTGGATAAATACTAAGGTTCAGACTTGAGTCACACAATGTTTAAGCGTGCTAGGTTAATATTTTCAAGAAAATCTCTTCACTTCTAGACTCCAATTTGCATTTAAACTCTTTGGTTACTTCTTATTTCCCTCCAAACGAAGTTGTATAACCTAGAGGCAAGTGAGGAGATGAACTACATTTACCTTACTCGCTATTAAACGTGCCTGCTATATAGAATAGTTACTTAGACCAGGGATTGCTGTCATACTTTCCATAACCGGAGGGCATTAATCGTCAGAGAATGAATCGCGTGCGAAACTTTGAGATAGGGACAATAAACGAGGCGCAGTGATCAGATTAGTTCTCAAACAGTGGTTCATTGAAATAAAATCTGTACCTAAATATTAATAACTGACATAATTAAATACTTAATAAGTGATCAGTCTTCATTCAGTCTCATGACAATATAACTCACAGAAAAAATATATTAACACCTGTTACATGAAGTATTTCTACGTTATTAGCAGTTAGTATTTAATGAGAAGAATGGAACTGACATTTGTGTGCTATAATCGCTGATATTTGTGGTTCCAACTCTGTGCTGATTATCATCAAAACGGACTCTAAATGTTCATCAGTTCATAGCAGACCTATATTTTGATTTAACATATTTCATTTTTGAAAATACCTTTAAATATATACACTATGTGATTAAAATTATCCGGACACCTCCACAAACATACGTTTTTCATCTTGGGTGCATTGTGCTGCCACTACTGCCTGGTACTCATTATCCGCGACCTCAGTAGTCATTAGACATCGTGAAACAGCAGAATGGGACGCTCTGTTGAACTCACGGACTTCGAACGTGGTCAGGTGATTGGGTGTCACTTGTGTCAGAAGTCTGTGCGCGAGATTTCCACACTCCTAAACATCCCTAGGTCCACTGTTTCTGATGTGATAGTGAAGTGGAAACGTGAAGGGACATGTACAGCACAAAAGCGTACAGGCCGACCTCTTCTGTTGACTGACAGAGACCGCCGACATTTGAAGAAGGTCGTAAAGAGTAATAGGCAGACATCTATCCAAACCATCACACAGGAATTCCAAACTGCATCAGGATCCACTCCATGTACTATAACAGTTAGGCGTGAGGTGAGAAACCTTGGATTCCATGGTCAAGCGGCTGCTCATAAGCCACACATCACGCAGGAAAATGCCAAACGACCCCTCGGTTGGTGTAAGGAGCGTCAACATTACACGATTGAACAGTGGAAAAAAGTTGTGTGGAGTGACGAATCACGGTACACAATGTGGCGATCCGATGGCAGGATGTGGGTATGGCGAATGCCCGGTGAACGTCATCTGCCAGCGTGTGTAGTGCCAACAGTGAAGTTCGGAGGTGGAGGTGGTGTGGTCGTGTTTTTCCTGGAGGGGGCTTGCACCCCTTGTTGTTTTGCTTGGCACGATCACAGCGCAGACCTACATTGATATTTTAAGCACCTTCTTGCTTCCCATTGTTGAAGAGCAATTCGGGGATGGCGATTGCATCTTTCAACAAGATCGAGCACCTGTTCATACTGCACGGGCTGTGGCGGAGTGGTTACACGGCAATAACATCCCTATAATGGACTCGCCTGCACAGAGTCCTGACTTGAATCCTATAGAACACCTTTGGGATGTTTTGTAACGCCGACTTCGTGCCAGACCTCCCCGACCTACATCGATACCTCTCCTCAGTTCCACACTCCGTGAAGAATGGGCTGCCATTCCCCAAGAAACCTTCAAGCACCTGATTGAAATTATGCCTGCGAGAGTGAACGCTGTCATCAGGGCTAAGGTGGGCCAACACCATATTGACTTCCAGCATTACCGATGGAGGGCCCCACGAACTTGTACGTCATTTTCAGCCAGGTGTCCGGATACTTTTGATCACGTAGTGTACGTTGATGCGAACACTGATATCGTTCCTCGTACAAAGTTTTTCAAACGAAGAAATGTGTCACTCAGTAGACAGAACTTGTATGTCAACCAAATTAACTTCCATGTATTTGTCCTTCAGTAGGTCATTACACTGTATATCACTTACAGATCTGAGGCTTTGGTTCGAAATTCGTGAATAAAATTAATCTAATACAGGTGCACCGTTCTTTTTTATCACTTTTTTAAGTTTGTAGGCGACCAAATAAAAAGCAGCTTGCGGATTGAGTTCGCCTCCCGGGCCCGCAGTTGCCAAACCCTGATATAGACCATATGTTGTTTTTCTGTTCTGAGGATAATAAAAGAGAATTAATGTATGCTTTCAGAGCGCAGATGCACACACAAATAGATAAATGCATTGCTGACAACTAAAATAACTGTATTTGTGTGCAGCATTGTAGTACATTACCAATTCAAGGTGAGCACGTATGATGAATTTCGTTGCTATTACTTATAGAGAAAGAAAATAAGCGGATTGATAATGGAATCCTCGAATACAAAATTAAATATTTCCTTGAGCCTGTTCTCAGAAGCTATGAAATACCAAGTCACGAAATTTTCGCAGTCATTAAGGTCAACAATATGACCCTGCCCTTCCAACTCTCTACTACCAATTGTAAGTGCAAAATATTGTGACCTTATTTTGGTAGACAGTGTCCGCTTCGCATCCTTGGCATTTAGATAAAAACGCATACAATTATTTAGTGACCTAAAAGCTCAGTATCAGTCCAAAAGACGGCCCAAAGTAAACAAGCATGTCCTCGGAAGCAATGTAGTGCGACACCCATTTTTACTTTCTCTACCACTGCAAGTAGGTAGAGAAGATATTGCATTCACCCAAAAATTCGATACCGAGATTTCACCCCAGATACATATCTTGAGGCACCTTGAATCCAAAAAAGTATTTATAGAAAAAGGTCCGTCTGTGTGCGGGAACAGCATAACACAAAAACGAAAAGCGGGATAAACACCACCTTGGTATTTAGGTTCAGTACCTTCCAAAGATGCAACACGAAGATTTAAAATAATCCCTCACCCAAAACTACTCTTACGTGGAACATTTTTCGAAATTTTTTATTTCCTAGAAAGTGCCTCTAACGGCTTTGATTAAAATACCATATATTAATGATATTTACATTGCAAGTAAAATATATATCTTGTATTTTCTGGGAATAGCGTGTAAAGTCCCCTTCATTCGGAAGGAATTTTGCATAATCTTGTATAACTGGTAAATGTTAAGCGATAGACGAAAACGTACTACACAAAAAATGTAAATCTTTTTAAAACACACAATTTATTTCAAACAACTTTTTTTGTGGCATCAGCCATTTCCGAGATATCAGTTATTAATGGTTCGAATTGTACAATATGTAGCCAATACTTTTAAAGTCCTGTAGATTTTCAACTGTTTCTCGCTATGTCATTGAAAGACCATGGAATTTTAAGGGTAGCGCAGTGAAGCCCAACCTCTTCTCTTACGATCTAATGATGTCACATTGTCGCTTCACCCCGTCTCATTTGTTTTGTCTTATGAAGAGCATTTCTTCTTCACTCTGACGATAATCGCAATTGCACGTTCCGAGGTAACCAACAGAGTTTGTGATTGCTATGAGCACACGCCATTGCTCCGCAAACAATGCGTGGAGGTAAATCTATCCTCCCCTGTTTCGCTTGAGGTTGGGTACCACTGGCTAGCGTATAGCATCCAGTTCTTAAACATTTGACTATCACTGTTCCCTTTGTATGTATAAACGTGCGATGCAGGTATTTCCGGAAAGGTTTATTTCGATAAAATGAGGTACATAGAAAAATAAACGTTCGTAAGAATAATTTGTATACCCACTAATAAGCAATGGAGGGATGAGAAAATCATATGAGTGTAACACGTTAGATTTTTTTCTTTCTTTCGTCTTATAAGACGATAGCTGCTTGGTGCACAACGCAAGATACACTTTAGAAAACATAAAGGTACAGAAACATAAACAACACAAGCAAAATCAGGAACAAATAACATTACTGAGCAATAATGAACAGTAAATTGACTCAACATTGTCGCAGTTTCTCGATGACTTGTGTTATCTTATTTTGTCGGGCGCCTCTTGTTTATTATTTTTAAATTTGGGTTCTTTGTCCTCCGGCTAGCTATTGTAAATCAGTCGAGCACGTGTATCTAAGTAGGGTGCATAAACGGAAAGGAGTTGTTGCTAAAAGATAACACTGATGAAGAATATCTGAATATAGACTTTTATTGCCGTCACGCTTAATCAATAATTGACATATTTAATTTTTATACATGCCTGACTGAAACTGTTATATTTCCGAATGTAACTACAGTCGTTTTAGTTGCCGCGCACTAATTACTTCGCATACTTCACATTTTTATCTAACTGTGCGACGTGTACCTCGTGAGAGATTCTTCAGAACTGTGCGACACTTCCTTATG
This sequence comes from Deroplatys truncata, assembly GCA_030765065.1. Lineage (NCBI taxonomy): Eukaryota > Metazoa > Arthropoda > Insecta > Mantodea > Mantidae > Deroplatys > Deroplatys truncata. The sequence continues at coordinate 85,267,648 of CM060976.1, read as the reverse complement.
GCTCGAGAATATATACTCCTTCACCTCGAATTGCCTAAACATTCTAATATAGCTGCTATTGGTTACCAAATTGCGCCAACTTTAGCGTCTCTTTTGGTCACCCAATCACCAGTCTAACATATGTGCTCTAGGGAAGATATTCCCTCTATTTCTGAAAAAGACACGTTACCCTGACCCCAATTCCAGCTTCTCTTCATGGTGACAAACAACTCACCTCCTCGGTTTATTGTTATTCACTTCTATTGTCAGTTTCTTAGGCAGTGCAAACTTATTTCCTAACAAGTCCTTATAGTTAAAAAACATCTAAAAGCATGTATATACAATAATATTAATTTACACTATAATCATTCTGGTATTCACAGGATGTTGTGATATAAAATATTGCCTCAACATCAATCAGGTCCACTGGGAACCTAATAATTATAAAGTATAAGAGTAATCGAAGAAATGGGACATTAGGTTTAAATGTATTCATCTCGGTGGTGATAGCAGGTTATCTTCACGTAGTTGGCTTCAAATCCTTCTCACTCGCCGAGATTACACAAAAAACAACACATCACTTAGACGAAGACATCCACTCTTCTGTCCATTTTCTCAAGAAGACTGTAACAAATTCAGTCTCATAAAGCCTTTTCCTATTCTTGCTGTTTCTTCAGAAACAGTTTATCTTAAAACGTTGGAGTAATTTATGCGTCGATTGTGCATGTGACTCGGTAATTCCGATCCCGCCAGACCCTCTTTATTCACAGTTTACAAACATCAATAGGGGGACCAGATGGAAAATGAAAAATCGCATGTGTTACTTTGATATGACTTTCTCCCCACTTTTATGCAGCTTCGACAAAGTATTCTTACGAGAGTTTATTTTTCTATATTTCGATTAACTCCACGTTAATCGAAATAAATCTTCGAAGAAATAGTTTCAATACACATTTCGTTGTAGGCACAAGGGGGACAGAGGAAACCGAATCGATAATCAGATGTTTAAAAATCGGGTCGCTATAGCTGACCTAGATATTCCATACTCTTTCCATCACATTGCGAAAGACACTGAATAGCGACAATACCTTAAAAAAATCAAATATCAACTCATATCTTCGAAATGACTATACGACAAAAAAGTAATTTGACATAAATTGTATATTTTAAACAGTCTACATTTTTGTGTAGTTTTTTTTCTTTCTCTTATGGTTTGCCATATATACAAAATTATACAAAATTCCCTCCGAATGAAGATGACTCCACGGGCTATTTCCAGAAAATTCAAGATATACTTTTTATTTGTCGTATAAACATTTTAAAGGTTCTTCTTCTCCTCCAACATCGTTTAAGCCATTTAGCCTGTTCCGGATCCAAAGTCTTCCGGTTAGTAGGAATATTGTGGGGTATTAATAATTTGGGGGTTACATTGTCATTACCAGACATATTGTTGTTTTCCTTTCATGTTGACTGGGATGACTTCACTCCTGGCTGGAAGTTTTCGCTAGCCACGAGTGGTGGGGATACAGCGTGTCTTGTTGAGTATTTCGTGAAAAGCGGATCGCGCGTGCAGCCGGCCTTTGGATCGGTGGACATCTCCCTTCACTTTTCATATTTAATAATGTTGGAACCCCAAACGGTTGGGAAATAAATCTAGGAATATGTAAGTAGATTTCTGCTATGAATTTTGTACAGTGAAAAACCCACGCCTTCCTCTTAACCTCCACACCACGTTTCGGTCCTCCGCGGCCAAGAGAGTATACGTCCCCTCAAGGTACGTGCGGGGTACTAAAAATTAATTGAACTTTTCATATGAACTTTTAGGTCTCTACTCAGCATGTAACAATATGTTGCCTTTTGGTATTCTATGTTCTGCCATTCTGTTTAAATGCCTTTTTCAGTTTATTCTGTATTCAATTATTCTTTTATTCAATTCCTCTGAGGTTAGTTGTCGTCTTACTTCATGTTTTGTTTTTTATCTAGTCTTGTAACCGGTTATGGGTCGAAGAAATTTCATTTTGTGCTGTCTGTATACTTCTTTTGTGTTGGGCGGTCACTGTCCATGTTTCTGATCTATAAGTTGTGACTGGCACGGCCATTGTTTTATATAATTTTATTATAGTCTTTTATAGTCTTATTCTTTAATGTTCTTTTTAGTGTGCCTGTTATACAGTGCGGGCGTTTTAAGTAAGGCTAGGTATCGCGCGTATGCCGAGTACCGAGGTCGCTGCAGTACAGCGTGCTACGCAAATAGCCGGCCTGTGGCCTCACTTTAAGGAGATCTGGTACTGAAAAATAAGTATTTTGGATAAAAAAATGGCTTTTGATATTTTTGCACTAAAATAAACCTGAGTCTGAAGAACACTTACACAAAGTTTTACGATCATGTGACCTCAGAACAGCTGTAGAGGCCACCATTTTTAAAGGGCTGCGTATTAAATGCCCATCCCGGCCACGCCCCCTTTCTACGGAAAAAGGAATGCTTTAAAAACTTCTTTGCTTTACACAAACGATGAGATGGGTTCAACAGAATGGCTGATACGTGTTTGAAATAGTGGTATATTTGTAAGTATCATTAAAATGTAGAAGTATGTAACTGAAAAATATATGACTGTGGTGGTACTTTTCAGAACTTCATCGCGTTACTAAAAATGTGATATGCTCACAGAAACTAATGTTTTGCTGTAACTTACTTTGAATTTATGAACTTACTTTGTTGTTCCTAGTGCTGCCAATAATTGCATCTGTTATTTGTAATCTTTTTAGTGAATTTATAGTCCCAAGCAATCGAGACATCTATTTTCAAATCCAGAGTAGTCTCTTGTATGGACATTATAATGTATCAAACTTTATATGCTAATCGGTATACATTTCAGGATATATTGCAGGATATAATCAGTTTAATAGTGAATATTTAGCAGCATTAATAAGTTAGACTAGGTTAGGTTACAATACCTAGAATAAATAAGCACACCAAGAAAAAGTTAGTGGTCCCAAAAAATCTAAAAAGCTAGTAGCTCAACAGAAGTCTAAAATTTGTTGTTCAGTGAAAATGGAAGATGCTACTAATAAAGACAATAATCAAACCACTCGCACATCTCAACGTGTACATTCAACGAGCAGCACGTTTGTGTCACCAGCGGGGGTTGTACAGTACAACTGTAACAATTTAGCATTTATAAGGAAAAAAGTTACCTAGTTATTTCTAAATATTTTTAATTCCACAAGAATCAAAGGTAAAATGACACTATAATTTTGACATTGACTCAAACTCAACTTTTCGTTGAAGGCTGTGCTATGCACCAGGCGGCTTCTAATCAGATTAGAATGATGACAGAAGAAATTTGTAGCAAATTAGCGGAATTATTCACTGTCAAATTTTCAAACTCAGTTTTCCGCTCTTCAACGTTTTCTGTTTTTTTTCTGAAGCTTGGAAATATTTTTCCCCCAAACCTATTGACTGGTGAAATTTTTTACACACATTTAAATAGGGTTCTGCATGAGACTGTGCATTAACAACATTTTTGCTATAGAAGAAGAGTAAATATGGCATTTTGTTTATAAATACTACAGTATTAATCATAATGCATTATGAATAATATTCGTTTTACGCTTTATTAGTAAAGATATCTCAAAACTAATCTGCAGCCTCAGAATGCCATCCTGAGCATTTTAATACCTGAAACATTTCTGTACCTTATACTTAGTTTGAATAATATGATACTTAAACAAATATGATTTTTAAACAAATTATTTTCATTGCTGAATTATGTGAACAATAATTTGGAAAATAATAAAATAAATTCTTTTTAATAATATGAGGACATGACAAAAATGAAAAAGATCAGCAACTCATTATGGAAATTAGTATTTTCAACACTAGATCCCAACGCCCGCACTGTATAACTAAATTTATTTAATTTGCAAAATTAAATTGCATTTAAATCATATTCATTGTATTTATATAATTTGAAGTTCCACGTGTTATTTCACAACCCAGGAAATTGAATTTTGACACTTATTCAATAATTTTGTTTAAAGGATTGTTTTTAAGTGCCACGGTTTTTGTTTTATCAATTGCTATCTCCATATTGTATATTTTTATATAGCTTATATGACATTCTTTGCAAATTATTTTCACTTTAGCCATCAATATTTGATCATCTGCAAAATCATTGTTTTTACTACTCTTTCTCCTAAATTGATTCCCCCTATAAGTATTTTAATCTAAATTGTTAGAGCCACTTTTGAAAAAATCAAACATTTCGAAAAATCGTCTACGTAAAGGGTAGTTTGGAATGAGGAATTTTCTCGAAAGTCTTCTTGTATATTTGAAAGATACTGAACTTAAATTTTGGTATTGATCGGACTTTTCTTTGTTCAGGGAGCCTCAAAATATTTATTTCCTGTGAAATCTCGATATAGAGTTTTTAGATGGAATTAAATACTTCCATTGTAACTATGTAGTAGAAAAAACAGAACTCTATGCCTCGAGGCAGTATCACGGCGTACCGGAATAACATCCACACATTCCTCCAGAGGTCAGTCTTGCTGAGGATTTAATCTCTAACAAATTCATTTACCGTCTTCTACTTCTACGAGTCAGTTTTAGTCCCGCTATGGAAGTCAGTACTCCAAACACCATTGGACATGCATTTGGGAGAATCTTCATATGGTCCATCTCCCGCTTCCGTGGAAGGTGTTAGTCTGCCTCTATCTCAATCGCATATTTCCCACAGCAGAAAAAGAGTGCAGACATGGTCTGGTCTGGTCTCCTCACCTGTCTGCAGCAAATATGGCGAACTGGATGTGGCGAAACGCCGTTTGGTTTCGGAATGGCCGTAGCCGTGTGGATCACAACAAAGCAAAACCTCAGTTTATTCCTTCCAGCCTTCTCCTAGACCTGGATTCTGCATTCGCCTCGCACAAACCGCTCAGATTTGGCTAGCAGCTGGTTTGATATATCCAACCTGGCAAGACCCACCCGAGCTCTACAGGTTTCAACCGATGTCTGATCTAACTAATTACCAGACTCCCTTGGTTGGCCAGCTGCAGATGTGAGACGGCATATCGTCAGCGTCTACTTCTATTAAACTATAATTAGGCGGTCTGCTACCCTGAACAGCTGAGAATGGAAGGGAATTCAACATGGGCATCAAAATTAAAGACAGGTTTGGAAACCGTAGGGATGGATTACATTTTGTTGGCGGGTCAGGGAAATAGACGGAGTGTGTGGAGAAAGATTAAGAATTGCCTTTGTGATATTAACAGACAACAAACAGTTGCGCAAAGTACAAAGAAGTTTTCGTTGGAAGAACATTTTGGGCTAAAATCCGAGTGGGGTGAGGAGCAATACATCAAAACAGGCAGCAAACTAATTAGACAGGGTATTGCGTGGCTTAGATTTGTAACATGGCGGATGATAAAAATTACTGACAAAAATGATATGAAAATCTGTCCCATTTGCGAGGAGGAGGATTCGTGAGAGCATTATCTTGGCAAGGTGTAGGGGTACGAAGGAATGGAAGGAAAATATTAACCGCGCTCCTTTAACAGTTATAACGAAGGGTTAAGGGCATGTTGGACGCTACTGGCAGGCAACGATGACTGGAGGAGGTAGGTATGTTTCTATTTAACCCGAGACAGCTGAGAACTGAGAAGGCTTATAGTAGACAGGCGGGGGTGTAAGATGAGCAAAACACACCGGCTGAATGTTGGCACTTCATTTTGTTTATGCTATTTTTTCAAGTTTCACTAACGTTTAATGTTTTGTGCTTATTTATCTTTCTTGACTGCTCTTTGCTTACTATAACAGTGCATAAGTCATCGTGACACGGTTTACTGCTGTTTTAGGGGCTGTGTGCACTTAGGAAGCCATATTAGAATATGTTCATTTTACTTCTTTTTTTTTTTGTGCAGTGGTATTTTTGTAGCGTATTTTTTATTTTCCTTCTATTTTTTTTTCTTGTTTTTAATCTTGCTTATTATTCTGTTTATTATGAAAACACTTGCAGTCTGTGGACCCGTGCGATTGATAGAAGTGAAGGTACGAACACTCTTATTTAAATAAATACATTCATTAATTAAACTGTGTATTTGTTTTACATTGTTTAAAAGAACTGTAACTCGTGTGGTTAAACAGTGCCAAATAATACGCATTAAAACCTTTAATCTATGTTCAATAAACCTAAACGGGCTGATATATTTGTTCCTTCTTTCATGGTAAATCAATTAAAAATGTAATAGAAACCTTAGCATTTAATTTATGCCTTTGTTTTTACTAACATGCTTAATTGCTTTTCATTTTCTGTTAAAACATTGTTGAAATAAGGTGTTGTTTTATGCTGAAAATGTTGAAAATTAAAATAAAAAGGTCTATAGAATGCAGACATGCAGCAGGTTCATGTGCCAAATATGCAACTTGAATTGGGTAGTGTTGCTGCTTGGTGTTATAAAAGATCATTAATAGTTTTGAAAACTGTGAAAAATATAACAATAGATATTTATGATATAAGTGTTAAAAGTGGAGTTTTATTTTCCGAGTAGAAATGTTTGCTGAACTAGGCTGGAAACCGGCGTAGCATTCCTATGAGCAAAATATAACCACTTTTAACATGCGTTGACATATACTATTGTTTAAACAACCCCAACAGTAAATTATAAACTATTCAGCTAAAATTTCTCTGGAAATAGCAGTACACATTCGGACATGAGCAAAGATAGGCCTAGGCTGTTGTTTTTCGGTCCTCGTTGTTGCTTGATCTTCATAGCATCAGTGCTGACAACATAATCACCTAAACAATCATAACATTCTATAATATATGTATAGAAGACTGTGGGAAAATCGACTTCTTTGGTAACAATTCCAACGTTATCCTCTTCGCTGCTTGGAAAATTTCTTCTGGTTCTGCCGAATCCATTTCCGAGTCATTAAAATAATCTGGTATTACATGATACAAGGATGGTAACAATGGAATGTTATAAACATTTTATTTCATTTAGAGCTATCTTGAATTTCTAGTATGAGTGACGTGTTAAAAGTTCTACTTTTAGTCTAAACATTTTTTTTTTACTTCTATATCGGATTTCTGTACGCTCCTTAAGGAACATAATTCTATCTCTACATATACCATCTTGTATGTTGATGTAGTAGTAAAAGTTTAAATGTAAAAAGTTATGAAACTTGTGTTGGGGAAAACACTGCCTTTAGGACAGTTATAAATAGTGATGGGACGGCACCACTATTTCTCGTCACTCGTTACCAATACTGATTTTTAGCACCGATATTCGATACTTACTTTATAAAAAAACTGTAAAGGCGATAGCTTGTTCATGAATTAAGTTCTTATTAGTAGTTTTCTGTGTGTAAAATCATGTAACCAATTTTATATTGTATGCTAATTCGGAAATTGTTCTTATTTGACATTCTCCAATTGACAGCAACTTTTTCTCTTAATAGTGCCACAGATTATATATCCCTTATTATTAGCCAGGGCTAATAATAATAATTTATTTGCATCCCTTTTTATGTAACTATATTTTGTGCTGAAAACTCTCTCTTAAAGTATTTATTATCCATGGAAACACAAGTACTAGTAATTCATCTTTATTATGCAATCTTGAAAATATAAACTACTATATACTTCACATGAAACTCAAACAACTAAAAATGATGTGTGTGTTATACCGGAGTTAAAAAAAATATTCAATTTAATATACCTCAACAGTAAAATTGCAGTAATCCCTACCATTCTACTACTATTCATAACTACCATAACTTACTGCCCCTCTACTACCACCCTCATTTATTAGCATACACATATTTAATACAAAGGCATATTAGACACAATTAAAAATTTGAAGACAAAATCAAGTCAGTATTGTATGAAATGCAGAGATAAAAAGGAATCGAAGATTTTTATTTAAGAAGACGAGCATTCATGAAAAAACAAATATTTCCATTCTGTGTCCCATGTCTTAAGTTCTGATTTCTTTCTGCTGGATTAGACACAAGAGTTTATGGAATGTTGCATACATTCACTCACAGGAAACGCAGTCAAGGTCTATCAAGATCTATAATCCAGAAACTCTTTGGGGACACGTGCGAGGCAATAACGTGAAGTCTCGACTCAGTTTATTCCTTATCTAGCATAAAGTTAAACGCAATAACTTTCAATAATGCAAAACTTAAAAATCTTAAAGTATCGAAGGTTTATCTCAAAGTATTAGACATACTTCGATTCTACGAAGTATCGAGAGTATTGAGGTATCGACGGTATCGAGGTGCCATCCCTATTATAAATATATTTCAACTCAGCTGTATGAAAAGGCATACGGCTAATTGAGGAAAATCTCCGGAATATTTTAATTTATTTCACTCTACCATATAAATGTTCTTGCCGTCTGTTTTTATGGTTAAAGCGAAATGGTCAGTGGCGGCTGCTGTGAAACAGCACAAGAGCACGTGAACACCCTAATTTTTGACGCTTTGCAGATTTATTGGTTATTTTTTCTTTGGATGCTATTACACATAACAAAGATGCGGTAATTTAAAATCTACGGCATGTAAATCTACCGCGCTTCTCCTCTAAACTCAATGCGAAACGGCAACAGAGTCACGAGCACAACTTGTGCACATTTTTAGGAGCATTCGCGCATGCGCAACTGATATGACGTAATTGCCTTATGGGTGAAATACATACGGTCGTGCACACTTAAAGACGTGCACCCTCCCTTATCATCCATCTCTCAGCAACAAGTTTACGTCAATGCCACTAGATGGTAGCACACTGCTGCAGAAGATTCATTCATGCAAGAGTGCAAGGGCAGGAAGTTGGGAATCCCGTTTCCTTTTCAGTTTGGCATAAACCTCGTAGATTGTAGCACACTCAACAGTTACACCAATTCACTCACTGTACAGCGAAATTTAGATCTGATGTGAGTAAGTATATGTTATATTTATGGGTTAGAAAAGCTTATTTTCTATGTGTATTATGGATTTCTGGATGAGTTATGGTATATTATGCTATGATACTATAAACTTCAGTCATACAGTAATAAAGACATCTGCGCGATTGAAAATGGATTTTCTTTATACATAATGTCAGTCATGATGCAGTATAGTTTTCCCTATTTAACGTGTACCTACAGTGCAGTATAACATGTATTTACATTGATTAACTTTTGTGTGGGGTATATGGAGGGACAGCATATTTTACAAGAAGAAATTATGCCGTTTTCTGCTTCAGAAAACGAGACTTCGTGAGTGCTAAGAAATTAGCAATATTAATGTTTGGCGGACAAAAGAATGCAAATGGAGAGTAGCGAAAGCTTAGACATTGCTTCGTTGTTGCTCTAAACTGTACTTTATTATGCACAAAACAATAAAAATGCACAAAACAACCCCTTATTTTGTCAGACAAGTTATGTATTATTATATTGGTTCTATTGCAGTATTGGATTGTGGCTAAATTGAGGTGTTTTACTTAAGAAATATTTTATATATCCAGAGTACTCCTGCGATCGTTCGTATATAGTGGTTTCTGTCGATTTTTGACGAAGTTTTGAATGAAGTGATGCCAACGTGAATCATTCAAGTTTTAGACGTGCACATCCTGTCTTTGCCCTGTCGTCGCTTCGATTGCGGCCGATGCTGCCCTCCTCTACTTCTAAAAAGCATTCCTCGGCTACCTTTGCGGCCTAGGTCCCTCAATCGTTTTTAAGCTATGTTGGGATTTTAAATGTTAGCACCAGAAAGACAACGCAACCAGCATTCCCATGATGCCATGGATGAGATGCATGCGATGCGACTTCTGCTAGTGAGTAATACGGAACAAAAGTGACAAAACATGCCATAAATTCATGAAAATACCTGAAATTCCAGGTTCATTGTTGTTTATTATATGTAATGATGATATTAAAGAAATAAAATTAGTTCAGTGTATGCGTGTGTTTAATGTGTATAGTGATTTCTCCACAATCGATACTGCAGTATATTATTATTGTTGTTGTTATTATTATTATTATTTTTTATTGGAAGTGGCTGCAGTTGCATTAATTTGTACGTAATCATAACCATTATAGAGTAGACGCCATTTCCACGTTTGCACATTTTTCTGAATCTAACATTTTGTGAACACCCAAAATGTATATCACCAGCCACCACTGAAAATGGTTTGCCGTTTTCAAAGGAAATTTCCGTTCAGTTTGGTTGATAGTAAAAGATGACCTCCGGATACGCGAATTGGAACACGAATTGCTTGTAATTATACGTCCGGTGTGTGTACAAGAGTTTCGCATGCAGGTGTGCCCAAGGACGTCTCCTGCTGCGCTCCCGAGTGATTAACCCGGTGAAGCCACCTTGAGATCCATAAAGCAATTTCGGGAGACGGGTATGCATCCAGAGTACCAATAGTGGGAGAGAGTGTTTGGGCGGTTCGTTCTGGGGTAACAACTTGTAGCAATTCTGTAAAATATGCAATAGCTATTGTAACTTAAGACGGTATATGAAGAGTGGGAACATGGCAGCAAAACAGTCGCTGTTAAGGCATAAAAACGCTTCACGTGTTGACTCAACGAGACAGGCATGCGCGTATACTCACAGTTAGTCAAGATGTGTTTTTTTAACATTCTACTGGCCTTCACAGGTGGAGTATGTATGTGTAGCAAGGAGGAGGTGTGTGTATCTGTTTACCTTTTCGCACATGCAGTGGCGTTCTGTTTTACATGCACAATTCTAGATTATTCACATAGGAATATATAACTTAGAGTAATGGCTTTACTTGTCATCATTTATAATAACTATGTTTAAATATATAACTAAATAAATACTAGTTTTGCACAATATCTGCACGAAAATATATTTTTAGTGGCAAATGTAAAACTGAAATACATAATACTCTTTACTCTCAAAGAGGACACATTTACTAGACATTATTTTAATTATCTGATCAATCTCCATTTTGTCCAATACGTGATTTATCCCCCAGGCACTGAATTACTCGTCGCCCTCTGGGAACACTCATGAAAAACATTTACATATAGAGGCAGAATTCTTCTAGCACTTAAGTAATTCAGTGCCTAAGGGGGCTAAATCAGGTATTGGATAAGATTGGACAGATTATTAAAATAATGTCTAGTAAATGTGTCCTAACTGAGGGTAACAAGTATAATGTGTTTCAGTTTTACATTTAGTTGCCATTGAAATATTTTTTCGAAAAATTAAATTGAGTTTTATTTATGGACGCTCTTTAACTGTGTGGTCCTTAGCGTCCCATTCTATATTGGGCGTGAAACACCGGAAATTTTGCTCAGAGGCCTCTTTATCAGGCTTTTGCATGCCGTAAATCTGCGATACAGGACCACTGTCTTTACTTATCTTCCGAAGGAAGCCATGCTAAGGATCTTTACGCCCGAAAAAAGCCATCGCCCTCCGCCGGGTTAGAACCCGCGACCTCGGGAACTAGAGTCTAGCATGGAGGACGACCCTTTTTTCGAGGAAATATTATTCAAAAGAGGGTTTTATTTAGTCATATATTTAAACATGGTTATTATAAGTAAAGCTATTGCTTAAAGTTATATATTCGTATGTGAATGATCTAGAACTGTGCACGTAAAATAGGACGCCACTGCATGTGCAAAAAGGTAAACAGATACATATACCTCCTCCTTGACATACTGCTCCACCTGTGAAGACCAGTAGAGTGCCTCTCGAAGCTGCGGTGACGGCATAAATCGAAGCGAGTGTACTGTATATCTTGCGTATAAAGACTTAAAAGAGCTAATAACGAGCTTCTAAGGAAACCGCCTAATCTCAAAATGCCGGTAGCCACGCTGTTCAGTTGTCCTGGCTTTTCCGTACTTTGGGATTGAAATGTGAAGGTAATAATAATAATAATAATAATAATAATAATAATAATAATAATAATAATAATAAGTTAAACAAGTAATAGGTAGATCTTTATGCAGCAAGTTGATAATTTCGTTGATTATGGTTCGAGTGAAGTTTGTCACACTCACTGTTGTTTGTGCAACAATTTTCGGGAATGTCGTATTAAGTTTATTCACGAGTTGTATTATAAATTGTAGGAAATAAATCACGCAATAACTCGGCATCTATGGCTGAAGGGAGAGCTACTTCATATGTTTGTGAATGAGAGGTTAGCTTCTCTCCCTGCATCTACATTTCATTTGTTATTATCTGGCGTGTTGAACCGATAAATAAGTACGCCACTTGTAATGTTAGTCTATTATCATCACAGCATGGTAAGTAATTATAAATTCAGATGTTAATAAAATTATTCTATATTTGATAATGTATCTACAGAGGCATTTGCATCTTGGTTGCTCAAAGAAAAGAATATTACAAAATGGTTTCATCTTCTCTCTAAAAGCCGCGACAAGTTGGAATATCGATATTACGTCATTGCTATGGGAAATGCATCATTGCCATTATTGCCACGCGTGCAGATATATATATATTGAGGCCGTCAAGTGCAAAACTCGCCTTATGCAGGTAAAACGAATTTTCAGAAAACGTGAAAAACTATTAGGCAAACAGAACATTTGAAAATTCTCTTAATGTAATAATGTCCGGACTAGACCCTTAAATATGCATGTATTGTCTTGAAAAATAAGTCTCAAATGATATGGCGGTAAATCAAAATTTAATTTTGGGTAAGGCGAGTTTTGCACACAACGGTAGTGGATTTGACGAGTTTTAGTGGAAACACAATCCTAAATTACCATTAAGTGCAAACATTTTCGCATTTACTTCTCAATATTTGTATTTGACAATGTTAATAAATGACTTCTTGCAATATTTGTATAACTATAACCATTTCTGATTTCATTTTAGTTAAAAAAAACTACATTTTCACACTTTTTCAGCCATTTCGCATAAGGATATCAATGAAGCACTCATTTCATAGTTTGCTCACTAAAATTAATCGGTTTTCATATCACATACATCTTATGACTTGTAAAATTTATATGTTATGTTTAAACTGTAAAGCTGTAAACTGTAAAATGTTCAATAGCAAACATTTCAAATTCTGACTTGTCCTTCCTCACTATCAAAGAAACTCTCACAAACTGCATCTACTTCTTTATCGTCATTGGCAATATTGTTTTATGTTATTAAATTCTTGTAAAATACAGGCTTTCATTTTCCTCCCAGTTATCACCAAATGTTTTTTTAATTAAATTTTCACATCTTTAACATTTTCTTCCTTTACTTTTACACCTACTTCTAAATTCCTTGCAATATGCATTTCTAAGGTTTTGCCACGCTTCAGAATGGTCTTGCCTTGTGCCAAATTGACCCTCCCCGGAGAAATATACAGTAGGCGACGGGGCTGTACTAAAGGAAAGCGGTCATGTACGGGAACAGAAGGGAAACGACTAGGGTAGTAGTTCTCAACGAGTCGACTACAACAACAAGAATGGGCGAAGTTGGTTTGACTCAAGCAGTACGTCAGGCGATTGTGGTCGTTGTCTGCGCAGGCGCTGGATCACGCCCAGCTTTCTTCAAGGGTGCTGTCTACAAGGCTGGCCAGTCTGTCTTTGGCGACAAACGAGATTGCGAGAAAAACAACAGGACAACAGTTAGATAGAAAGCATTCAGCATGGTAATTCTAAATTCACTTTCGGCTTAACATATTCAAAATTCCTTTTAATAATAACTTCACCGGGAAAGAACTGAGGGTCGGATCTATAGACTTATTGTGGTTGGTCTGAAATTATCGGTAAATGTGAGAGTAGGAAACAATTTGTAACTATTGTAATTAAAGGTAAAGCAGAAGAAGGGTTTGTTAATTGTAATGGTTTATGTTATTGAAGTGTCAGTTCATTAAAAGAAAGAAATTCGGCTTGTTAATTATTTTGTGGAATATATTTTCAAATAACAATCTGCCATTATTCCTGATTTAATTCACCTCCTCTAGGATTAAAGTTCACGTTTCAGCCTACGCATAAATCGGACGATAATTTGCCTTACGTCTCACCATAACTTTGGCTGAGGTAAAACGTAAAATAATATGTTCAGATGCCTTAAATTTAAAATGCCAGGATCCTGATGACTTCAATATTTCCTTTGCAGCATACTTCCAATCTTGTACAGATGCATCTGTCCCTAGCCTGATTACCTTTCCATGATTTTTATAGATTTCAAAATATTCTTCAGGCCTATTGGTAGTGTTTCTCATTCTTATTTCTTTCTCTATTTGTCCGAAAACACGATCGGGAGGGATGAATGAATGACCAGGAATAGGAAAAATCATTTCTATCACCTGCACGTTCTGTGGTGCTTGAATGGCAAGCCATTTATTGTACATGTCTATCATAATGGTGTTTTTATTTTGTCCACAGCAGGCATCTGCAAATAGCCTTACTTTCTTAACTCCAGAAAAATCAGACTTGCACAGTTGACCGTATACTGGTGACACAAGTTTGTTTGAACCTTTAGGACGTTCATTTTCTGTCCAAACAGAATTACAAACATTCTGATTTGTCAGTGTTGTCTTGGATGAACCCTGCACATGTATAACTGCCCGTTGTAGTATGCTGCTTGATCCTGTACTTTTGACAGTATCATATTTTTCTGACAGTCAAATGAAAATGTTGCTACTTTATCATCTTCTTTCAGGAGATCAAAATATGCCTTATGTATTCGTTTAGCTATCAGCAAATCAGAACGTTTAGATTCATCTGTTTCCAATTTTATTTTCTCATTATAAGAAAGACAAGTGAGCATACATCAGAAACAGGGCTTTTGAAGCCTATATTAAATTTCACATTAACAATATTACGAAAGAAACCCTTAGACACTTTCAAATAATTAGATGCTACTGCATTATGCATACCTGGTAAGTACTGCCGTGTTGATGTTTTGCTCCTACAATAATGGACGTCAAGTACTTTCAAACTTCTGCATGCATTTAATTATTGATTCTCTCCTATTGTTATTTTTGTGACACCCTGTCTCCACCTCGGAATTCCTTTGGCGCCACTCCAGTTTCAAGGTGTCTTTTGTACTCTGTCTTTTAATATTTGCAAAATGTCCAGGAAAGTTTTCTGACACACCTGAACTGGCAGACCTTGTAAATGTTTCAGGTGATACTTTGTTGTAAAACCTTACGAGAATCGTCTTTGACTGCACGCTGCCATTTAGGTATATCAGTTGAACAGTAAGTCAGTATAACGCAGTCTTGTTTAATTTTAGAACTGCAGCTGCAGAAGGCTTCGTGGAATTTCTTTATATCCTGTGTTAAGTTACTGCGTTGGAATGACTTGCTGTTGTGATTGCAGGCAGGCAAGCGTGGGCCGAGGCTTGCTGAATGCCTTTAACAGAGCATTGTAAATACATCTGCTTATTCCTATATGAGTCATATCTGTCAACAATAGAAGAATACTACTTAATTGTAATTCGTCATACATACCTTTCCTACTTCTCTCTTTCACGTTTCGATTCATGGGATGCCCGTTTCCTAGTTCTGCCCGTTCCACTAACTTTGGGATATCAGAGGACTCCATAATAACATGTCTGCACCTTAGAATAAACAAAACTAAATTCAAAACAGTTGAAATCACACAGGACTGCCAATGTAGGGAAACAGAAAAACGAAACTGCTATATTTCTTAGTGCTGAATAAGGCGAGTTTTGCTCCTCACACAGCACAATTGTAGTGGAACAAGTATTGGATAAGGCAAGTTTTGTCCTGAACTGTAAGATGGATTAGACGAGTTCTGCATCAACCGACACCATGGATTTGAAAAGTTTTGCATTGGACAGCAGTTTTCGGGGCTCTGTTGAAGGTATATTAGATGAGTTTTGTTCAAACTCAAAGTCACCAGTTCGTAGAGAGCTGTAAGAAGTATTGAATCTCATGTCTAACTCAATTGTTTTAATTTTTGGATAAGACGAGTTTTGCACTTGACGGCCTCAAGTATGTATATGCATATATCAGGTGAGTCAGCTGCCCCTAGGTATTCATATCTATGCAACCCGCAGTTTATAGTCTAATGAGAAAACATTTACCCTTTTAGCAAACAAACAGTTATTGTAGCTCTGCCCTTCTATTTGGTACTGTACGCAACTAGCATTAATGATTAAAGGCCTAAATGAAAACCAAAGAATTATGAAAGCCTCAAAAAGACGGCGTTTCATGGATATAATGCTTGCAAGGAGATAGAGGAACGTCCTACCGAAGAGCTGAGTTCTGCCCGAGTGGTTTAGTTGCCGGAATGTGATAAAGCAAAGGTTAGCTTCGGAGGTTCGAATATGATACAAACATAGGATTGTTTTGGTTCTTTTTTTCTCTCCCCTTGTGCTTATTTTCTGTATTTTAGTGTAATAATTTATTTGTTTTTCTTACTGGCTCTCCTGTGAACCAAAGACATAAGAATTACAATCAGATAATTGTGTATCATGTTTACCCTAATAATCTGTACCGTATCTGGTATTGTAAACCGTGTTACGTAGTTTGCTTTCATTCTTTTGGGCGCATATCGACGATATTAAAGCTAACAGTTTTTGTTTCATGTTCAAACCTTATGTTTCACTTTTTCTATTGACAAAGGAGTTCTGTGCTAAGTTCACGGGTAAACAGAATAATAAATTGTTAAAGAGCGTGGATTTCATCAAGGAAGTAAATGTTCAAAATGACGACCCCCTTCATCAATGCACATTTGTGTACGTTGACGGAGAGACCTTCTTGCACGCTGTAACATGCGCGGTGTAATCTGCCTGCATACTTTGGGCTTTGCACTTCTTCTTCTTCTTCTTCTTCTTCTTCTTCTTCTTCTTCTTCTTCTTTGCGGTGGAAAACATTATGATTATTCTATTTTGTACGCAATTATAATGTTATCAAAAATGTTATTTATAGCATAATATCAAATTATAGTCCAAAGAGATAAAACAAAAGGTAATAAAAAGTTTGAACTTAACCGGAAGGTTTTGAACCCGAATTAAAGTGGCACAGTGTTAAAGCAAACACAATAATACCATTCGTCCAATGCTACCTTGCGAGCTGAGGTTCCTATACGAATTAGTAATCGCAGAACTAGACCCCACCTCGAATCTTTACACGCTTTTTGCAGCGTCACACAGTGTTTTGAGCTGTTTGGTAGTTTTAATTCAAACAAATAAACTGCATCAGTCATTACAATTACTGTATGATCTGAAATACGCCATAATTTGTGAAATAAGAGAAATTATCTACCTAATACTTAGCATTTTTGACAAGCCTGTACATTGACTAACGGCTTAAATCCAATTGATCGCACTGCTAGATCTGCCATTTTGTTTTCAAATGGTTTTGTCAACCGATGCATGTGATAATTCGTTCCTTCAGGGGCGTTTTCAAAGGGGTGCATGGATGTATGCTAAAGAATGAAAGTTTGTAAAATTCGCTGAAATTGGTACTGCAGCTCCCAGTGTCAGGGTGGGATGTTTTTTGCATCGACATACATAGCGATTACATTCTGTCCCGTAAAACACTTATGAATTGAGTTATCTATCCCTCCTCTATAAAGTGTTATGCAAATTAGCCATTAGAAGGCATTCAAGAAAGGCGTAAGTCACATATGTCGCTTAGCACGTTGCATAAATTAAAAAATAAATAGGCGCAGCTGACTCACCTGGTATATACATATATACATACATAATATGTAACATATACATAATACTGTAACAACCTCTTTATGCTAGTGTTGCATAATGGTATACTTGATTATAATGTTGATTAAGATGCTCGTATGAATATTATGAAACGTGCGTCTTAATTGCTACTATTAGAGCTTGTTCATACAACTGTTTTGGTTGACCACATTATAATTTCAAAATTTTGAATTTTTACAAAAAGATCTTACCCTGTTAATTGTAAGTAATTAAATGCCGATCGGATTGCAGCACCTGATGCCAGGACCTTGAGCGTGTTTTCGAGTAGTGTAACAGATGGCAGTACTGTTAGGTTCCACCCGTATTTACTGATTTTTGCAGGTAACGTGAAAGAAACTCATATCGAAGCAAAGGAAATGAATTCAATTTAGAATATTAAAATTACAGTGAACAGAATTTATTTTATTTTAAATACACATATTTCGTTGTTTATCTGGGGAAGGGATCCCCGTGGACAGCTGCTTTGAAGGTGTTAAACGGTATGGGCGAGAGGGAGGCTGCGCGTGCCGCCGAGTAAGGTCATAATGAGTCGCTGAAGTATTATGGATGCCATAACAGTTCAGTTAGTCACAGTAATCAGCGCATTATAGTGTGGTACAAAAAAAAGGTATTATGTATAAAATCTCGCACATTTACCCACAGCGATTTCTTCTAGAGATACCTACTGAACTCCGTGGGAAGATCAGGAATGAAATCAGTAAGATTCACAAGGATGCATTTCGGAAAACGTTAGGGGATATTACAACGATACAAATATTCGCATGTACGAGTATTTTATAAAGGCGTTTCCAACATTTATTGTGGCAAAATTACACTATACAACAATGGAGAAAAGCAATCATTATGCATATGAATGTGATCTCTTGCAACGTAAGGTTTAGGAGAATTTCAGTCAGATTTTCCGCTACATGCTATATTTATAATTATACATATAAAATTATAAACAACTGATGTGTTACATTAATATGGACTTCTCTACCCACATTGTTAAATTTTATATAATTTCTATAAACTATTCCTACAAAAGCTTATTCTTCTATCTACTTCATGCTAATCAGACAAACCTTTGCAGAAATACCTTCATTACACTTTTCGTTGAAGGTACAAGGGGGATAGAGGAGAACGAGTTGATAATCAGATGTTTAAAAACCGGGTCGCTGTATGCTGGTCTCGATATTCCATACTCTTTCCATGACCTGTATTGCTGGTAAAATCTGGACGTCCAAGTGTTGAGCGGAATACAATACTTCCTCTTACTTACTCTAAGTAGAAGATAGAGAAAGTAAAATAATGTATAGATATTTCAAAATGCAAATCAATAGCAGAGAGTATGTCGGATATGCTTAATGCCAACAAAATGTATTTCACATAGATTGTGCACTGTAATGAGATATAAATATTTTGTGTAGTAAGATTTTGTCAATCTCTTACGGTTTATCAATCAAATCTCGCCCTCTAGAAAGAGTTATTAATGGACGCTGTTTAACTGCTATGGTCCTATTCTATATTGGATGTGAAAGACCGGAAATTTTGTTCAGAGGCCTCTTTATCAGCTTGAAATTCTTTTACGTGCCGTAAATCTACGACACAGGACCACGGGCTTTATTTCCTTCCCAAGAAAGCTATGCAAAGGATTTTACGCTCGAAAAAATCCATCGTCCTCCGCCAGGTTTGAATCCGCAACCTTGGAACTAAAGGCGGAAAATGCAAGATGAACATTTTATTTGTTAAGGTAACATTTTAAATATACGGTATTTTAATCAAAATCATTAGTAATTGCTGAGAAAATAAAGAGCAACCATAACTTTTTCCGTGTAAAGTGCTGTTTGGGCTGGGTAATTTTCTTGGAAACCTTCATGTCGGATCCTTGGAAGATGTCTAACTTAAAATACCAAGTTTGATATTTAAGCGACTTTTAATTTTAGAGCTATGCTGATCACACATAAACACACAAAGCTAAAAATGCTTATATATATATATATATATATATATATATATATATATATATATATTCGGGAAGTCTCAAAATGTGTGTTTCCGGTAAAATCTAGGTATCGAATCTTTGGGTAGAATGAATGCAATACTTCCTCTGCTTATTATAGGTAAGTAGTAGAGAAAGAAATAATTCGTGGTTCATTTCCATATAAAAATGTTTTTAGGAGAAGCACACAAGTATAAAACAATCGGAGTTAATGAAACTGGCAAATCGGCCAGATATAAATATTTTACGCTCATTCATTCTCCGTTTAAGAAAGCTAGAGAGAAATAAAACACAGCTGTTCTAGTACTTTGCTGCAATAACCATTTTTTGCAGTACAGCGGAATTACCACAAAAATATGTGTCAGAAGTGGGATTCGAACCCACGCCCTCAGAGAGGACCAGAAGTCTGCATGTACCCAATTACTAGGCAAGGTTCACCTTGAGTCTGGCGCCTTAGACCGCTCGGCCATTCTGACAACTATGTGAAATGGAACTTTCCTTGTGTACTTAAACCTGCTGTGAACATGCTCTACACAATTTGTGAAGAAGTAGGAAAATTAAGTAGGAACCATTGGAATGCTTTTTATTAAAATAACACATGCTTCAGATTCTAACATTAAAATGTCTTAAGTATTACAGTCATATCACCTTCTCTACTCTCTGTCACTATTAGTAACTATACAAATTATTCTTGTGAAAGTTTATTTTTGGATCTGGTTCATTTAGTCGAGATAAACCTTTCCGGAAGTAGCCTTATTATAAATTTTCCTTATAGATACAAGAGGAAATAGCAATAGTCAAATATTTAAGAACTGGACGCTATATGCTGGCCTTAAATTCCATAGTTTCTATGCAATCGCGACAAACAGCTGAAAATCGAAAGACTTTAAGTATTGAACAACTCAAAACATTAATAACAGATATCTCCGAAATGGCTGATCCACAAAAGTTATTGTAAATAAACTGCATGTTTTAAAGAGATCTACCTTCTTTTTTTTCAGTAGTCTTCTTTTATTGATTAAAGTTTATCGGTTAAGCAAGATTATATAAATTTCTTTCCTGATGAAGAGGACTGCGCAAGCTATATCCCAGAAAATGCAAGATATACATTTTAATTGTCATCTAAATAGGTACCATTAATGTATGATGTTTTAATCGAAATCGTTGCGGCCATTTTCACAAAATCAAAAAATTCGAAAAATATTCCATATAGAGGTATTTTGGGGTGGGATCATTTTCTTGAAAAGCTTCGTGTCGCATCTTTGGAAGACACTGAACTTAAATATCCAGTTTGGTATTTGTTAATTTATTTTGTTTTTGAGTTATGCTGTTCAGACACACACACGAACACGGACATGTTTCTAAAAATATTTTTTTTTGGATTCAGGGAGCCTCAAAATATATATTCCGGTGAAATCTCGACATTGAATATTTGGGTGAAATGCAATGCCTTCTCTACCTATTATGTACGTGTTAGAGAAAATTAAAATCTGATGTTACTTGCACTACTATCTTTTTTATGTAACTTCTACAGACTATTATTACGAAAGCTTATTTTTCTATATATTTCATGTTAATTGAGATAAATCTTCGCAGAAATAGCTTTTTACAACTTTCCTTATAGGTCTATATAAGGGGCATAGAAAAATAAAATATTTTGTTTGTTAATGACCTCTCAATGGCCAGAGTCATATCAGCGCCGCCGGTGTGCCGAAATTTTGTCCCGGAGGAGCTATTTTACTACTAGTAAATCTACCGATAAGGCGGCGCCGTGGCCGAGTGGTTAGACTCCCACCGAGGCGGCCCGGGTTCAATCCCAGGGACCTGCATGTGGGAATTGTGGTGGACGAAGCGGCGTCTGGGCGGGTTTTCTCCGGATTCTCCGGTTTCCCCCGCCATTCATTCCACCAACTGCTCCATCATCACCTTTCCTTTCATCCATTTCCCCATTTCATCTACTTCCTTCATCCCATACCAGGCATCGGGCTGATCACCCATCCTGGATGCTCTGTCTGATCCATGAGATCCTACATAAGGGGAGGGTAAACAGATAATGAATGGATGCATGAAAAATGTACCGATATTGGGTTGTCGCTTTTAAGTACTTAAAAACTTTCTGTCTAAAAATTAAATGGCCTAAACTTCTAACACAGTGCACACGAGCTAAAAGTTTATATTATCGCACTAGTGCGTTAACCTGCAATTAGACCAACTTTAGTTTCAAGTGCAATTACCCTTTGTATTTACACATGTTTAATAAATCGTTTGGTCTGATAGGGTTTTAGTTTTCATTGCCTTTTTACACGATTAATTTCTCATGACATTCGCTTTATCTATTCACAGTATAAGTCTTCATGCTTCAATTTATCGCAATTCGTTGTAGATTTAACCTATCTGGTCATAATAGGTATAACCTATATGTTGTATTTGATCTAAAACATTACTCTTTTATCTAAGCTACATAAAGATTAAATGGCGGAAATTATGAATTCAGAGGAAGCTGAAATGGAAGTGAAATTACAGAAGCAGCAGAAATAATAACACTAGAAGTATTTACCCAAAAAACCCAGAACGCAATATTATATAGCATTTAATCGCTTCATTGCCTGGTGTAAGACAAAACTTGCTGAAAATAGTTTCACTGAAAATGACTGCTAGCGAATCAACAAAACATCTGACATCTGGCTCTTTTAACGTCGTTTCTCTTGTTTCAAGAACGCGTCCTAAACCTGATTTCTGATAGTTTCAGGAATAAATATATTATTGATAGTTTACAAATTCGGGCACAGTGTAAAAAATAGTATGTGCCACACGTGTTAAAAGTAATTTTATTTTGCTGTAGGATTATGAAACTCGGCCTAAGGCCTTCGTTTCGCAAACATTCCCACTCGCAAAATAAAACCCTATGTTTACCCCTTGTACTATAATCTACTATTTATTTATGGACGCCCTTTAACTAATATGGTTCTTTGAGTCCCATTCTATATTGGGCGTGAAAGACCGGAAATTTTGCTCGGAGGCCTCTCTATAAGTTAAGGTTCTTTTACGTGCCGTAAATCTACGACACGGGACCACCGGCTTTACTTCCCTTCCGAAGGAAGCCGTGCTAAGGGGTTTTTTACGCCCGAAAAGCTCCACTCTGCCGGTTTTGAGCCGCGACTTCGGGAACCAGAAGCTAGCATGGTACCCTAGACCATGGAGGACGACAAACCATCAGTCTGGGCAGGGGCACAGAGGAGAGTAGTCGAAAGTTGCTCGTTTAAAAGCTAGTCGCCTTATGTTGGCCTTCATTAACACAGAAATTATTATATACCTGTCACGAAAGAATAAGCAACTTTAGAACGTACCAAAAGGTTGGACACGTTTAGGAAACCAAACGAAAGATGGATTCATTGGTCTCGAGTAAAGATTGATTCATGAACTTATTTCTGTCAGAAGAAGAAGAATGTTCCACTAGTGCAGAAGTTCAGAACTAATCAAAGCTTGGCACGAGACTTTTACTACAGTTTTATAACACACAAGGTATATTGCAGTGACTCTTAGGACGGTTAACCTAGGGGGTTGTATACAACAAGGGGAATAGATTCAGGTAATAGAGCTGGTCCGCGACGGGGGTAAGATGCCATACGGTTGTTCGGGTCTCTAGCGGGAGTTATAAATAAGGAACCGGGGTTATATAAGAAGCTAATGGCTATATTCTCAGATAACCAAGTTGGCATAGAGGACCCCTTGGTAGAGAGGTCATGCATATTAGAACTTAATGGTATTCACACATTCCTTAGTTGTAGAGCTCCTGTAGGTCTTGCTGATACACAAGGTAAGTGTTAACATATTAGGGTGGGGCTAGGGATCCTTGACGGTCGTGGTCGTAGTGTCTTTCAAGTATCGAAGAGAGTAGATACAGATGACCTACATTCGTGGTCAATATACACTATGTGATCAAAAGTATCCGGACACCCCCACAAACATACGTTTTTCATCTTAGGTGCATTGTGCTGCCACCTACTGCCTGGAACTCATTATCCGCGAACTCAGTAGTCATTAGACATCGTGAAACAGCAGAATGGGACGCTCCGTGGAACTCACGGGCTTTGAACGTGATCAGGTGATTGGGTGTCACTTGTGTCAGAAGTCTGTACACACTCCTAAACATCCCTAGGTCCACCGTTCTGATGTGACAGTGAAGTGGAAACGTGGAGGGACATGCACAGCACAAAAGCGTACAGGCCGACCTCATCTGTTGACTGACAGAGACCGCCGACATTAGAAGAGGGTCGTAAAGAGTAATAGGCAGACATCTATCCAGACCATCACACAGGAATTCCAAACTGCATCAGGATTCACTCCAAGTACTATGACAGTTAGGCGCGAGATGAGAAACCTTGGATTCCATAGTCGAGCGGCTGCTCAAGCCACACAACACGCAGGAAAATGCCAAACGACGCCTCCCTTGGTGTAAGGAGTGTCAACATTACACGTTTGAACAGTGGCAAAACGTTGTGTGGAGTGACGAATCACGGTACACAATGTGGTGATCCGACGGCAGGGTGGGGGTATGGCGAATGCCCGGTGTACGTCATCTGCCAGCGTGTGTAGTGCCAACAGTGAAATTCGGAGGTGGTGGTGGTGTTATGGTGTGGTCGTGTTTTTCCTGGAGGGGGCTTGCCACCCTTGTTTTGCGTGGCACGATCGCCTCGCAGACCTACATTGATATTTTAAGCACCTTCTTGCTTCTCACTGTTGAAGAGCAATTCGGGGATGGCGATTGCATCTTTCAACACGATCGAGCACCTCTTTATACTACACGGGCTGTGGCGGAGTGGTTACACAACAATAACATCCCTATAATGGACTGGCGTGCACAGAGTCCTGGATTGAATCCTATAGAACACCATTGGGATGTTTTGGAACATCAACTTCGTGCCAGGCCTCACCGACCTACATCGATACCTGTCCTCAGTTCCGCACTCCGTGAAGAATGGGCTGCCATTCCCAAAAAAACCTTCCAGCACCTGATTAAGAGTACACTGCGAGAGTGAGCGCTGTCATCAAGGATAAGGATGGGCCAACACCATATTGACTTCCAGCATTACCGATGGACGGCGCCACGAACTTGTTTGTCATTTTCAGCCAGGTGTCCGGATACTTTTGATCACGTAGTGTATGTATATTGAGAGCAAAGTAAGTAATCTGGTGCCCTAAAAGCCAGTTCTTCCTACACTACCACATATTTCTAAACTTAATGCAGTCTGATGCAATTCCCTGACCGTGGTTCGAACTTCACACAGGGCCGCTACATCACTTCCAGGATGGAACAGAATTCCTACCTCGGAATAATTTAGAGAAAAAAGGAAAGAAATAAAACCGAAAGGGAGAAAGCACTTTGTCCTAGGGGTAC
The DNA here is from genome assembly GCA_030765065.1 of Deroplatys truncata. Classification (NCBI taxonomy): domain Eukaryota; kingdom Metazoa; phylum Arthropoda; class Insecta; order Mantodea; family Mantidae; genus Deroplatys; species Deroplatys truncata. The sequence goes on along the minus strand of CM060976.1, from coordinate 85,242,613 downwards.
ATGTTATGTCCCATTCTGTGTCTAAGAAATAAAGAGAAAAAAAAAACAACGCACTCAGCTAACTTAATGAAAATTAGTTTGCTGGCACCTTCGCCACCTACTCCTCCTATGTGAGACTTGGAAGTTACGGGAAAGAATTCTTGGGCGAGTTGAGACATTATACATTTGAGAAAAAGTAATAAGTATTGGAAAATCCAAAAAAGTTGGGGGGAATTTCCGAAAATCTTCGCGTTGCATTCTTGGAAGATACCAAGTTTGTTATTTATTCTGACTCCTCGTTTTTGAGTTATCCATAACTCAAAAACGAAACTTTTCACAGAGAGACAGACAGATACAAACACGGACATGTTTCCAAAAATGCTTTATTTGGATTCAGGGTACCTCAAAACTTGTTTTTCCGGTGAAATATCTGTATCGAATTTTTAGGTAGAATGCAATACTTCTCCTACTTACTATATATAGTAGAGAAAGTAAAAATTCTGATGTGATACATTTACATTACTTTCTCTACCCCTTATCGTTTATTAGTGATTTACAAACTATTATTACTAAAACTTAGTTTTATATCTACTAGTTTTATTCCCAATAAATCTTTGCAGAAATATCTACATTTACACATTTCGTTATAGATACCTGGAGAACAGCGAGAGTCAAATATTAAAGAACTGGAAGCTATATACTAGCCTTAAAATTACATGCTGTTTCCATGCAATTGCGAGAAACAATTCAATGTTGAAAGGACTTGAAAAAAATGACCAAGAAATGAACAATTCGAACCTTTAATAACGGATATCTTAGAAATGACTTATGCCACAAAGAAACTTATTTGCAATAAATTGTTTGTTTTAAAGAGATCTACATTTTTTTTGTGTAGTATGTTTTCGTCTATCGCTTAACGTTTACCACTTATAAAAGATTATAAAAAACTCCTTCCCAATGAAAAGGACTTTAGAGGATATTCCCAGAAAATTCAAGATATACGTTTTATTTGTCATGTAAATATCTTTAACATATTACATTTCAATTAAAATCGTTGGAGCCATTTTTTATAAAATCGAAGTTTTTTATTTTCGCACACACACACACACTCTCTCTCTCTCTCTCTCTCTCTCTCTCTCAAAGACACACTGATATGCGCGCGCGCACACACACACACACACACACACACGCATACACACAAACGGATCTTTTTCTAAAGATCCTTTTTTTTATTCAGGGGGCCTCAAAACATATATTTTGGTAAAATCTCAGCATCGAATTTTTGGCTGGAATGCAATCCTTTTCCTACTTACTATACGTATTAGAGAAAGTAATTACTACTTTCGTCAGATATTTTGTACACCCACTAATAAACGATAGAGGTAAGAATAAGTTATGTAAATGTAATACATCAGATTTTTTGGTCATATTTAGCTATTTTTTACTTTCTCTACTATGCATAGTAGGTAAGGGAAATATTGCAGTCGACTCAAAAATTCTTGTCGAAATTTCACCGGAAACGTGTTTTGAGGTACCCAGGAAAAAAAAGGCCGCCTGTGAGTGTGTCTGTCTTATCAGTCTGTGTAAGTGTGTGTCTGTCTGTGAACAGCATAACTCAAAAACGAAATGTAGGATAAGTACCAAACTTTAGTATCTTCCAAGGATGCGACACGAAGATTTTCAAGAAAATCCCGCAATTCCCAACTACCCTTTAATTGGAATATTTTTTTAAATTCTTGATCTTCTAAAAATTGCTCTAAAGGTTTTGATTACAATACCGTATATTAAAGATACTTACATTACAAATAAAACGTATATCTTGAATTTTCTGGGAATAGCCTGTGAAGTCCACTTTATATGGAAGGAATTTTGTATAATCTTGTGCAACTGGTAAACGTTAAGCATAGACGAAAACGTACTACACGAAAATGTAGATAAAACACATAATTTATTTCAATGAACTTTTTTTTCTGACATCAGACATTTCTGAGATATCTGTTATTAAAGATTCGAATTATTCATTTACTGATCATTCTTTAAAGTCCTTCCAAAATTCAGTTGTTTCTCTCGATATCATGGAAACAGTGCAGAATTTTAAGGGCAGCATATAGCGCCCATTTCTTAAACGTTTGACTATCGCTGTTCTCTTTGTATATACATATAACGAAATGTGTAATGTAGCTATTTATGCAAAGGTTTATTTGGATTAAAATGAAGTATATAGAAAAATAAGCTCTAGTAAGAATAATTTGTATACACACTAATAAAGATAGAGGGTATAAAAAGTCTGTGAATGTATCATATTAGATTCTTCTAAATAAGCTTTTTGCTTTCTCTATGCGTATACTAAGTAGGGAAGTATTGTATTCCATCCAAAAATTCGATGTCGAGGTTTCACCCAAAATATATGTTTTGAGGCACCCTGAATCCAAATAAAGCATTTTTGGAAACATGTCCATATGTGTATGTGTGGGGGGGGCCGAGCTGTGTGGGTGTGTGTGTCTGTGAGCGACATAACTCAAAAACAAGTAGTCGGATCAACGCCAAACTTAGTATTTAAGTTCAGCAATTTTCAAAAATACGACACGAAGATTTTCAGCAAATATCCCTCCACCCCAAACTACCCTTTACATGGAGCATTTTTCGAACATTTTGATGTTCTAAAAAATGACTCTAACGATTTTGATTAAATACCATAGGTATATTAAATATGTTTACATGACAAATAAAATGTTTATCTTGAATTTTCTGGAAATAGCTTGCAAAGTCCTCTTCATGCGGAAGGAATTTTGGATAATCTTGTATAACTAGTAAACGTTAAGGGATTGACGAAAATGTACTACACAACAAATGAAGATCTCTTTAAGGCACATAATTTATTTCAAATACTTTTTTGTAGCATAGGCTGTTTCTGAGTTATCCGTTATTAATGGTTCGAATTATTCATTTCTTGGTCATTCTCTTGAAGTCCTGTCAACATTCAGTTGTTTCTCGCGATTGCATTGAAACAGGTGGAATTTTAAGGCCAACATATAGCGTTCCAGTTCTAGAACATTTGACTATCACTGTTCTTTTGTATCTATAACGAAATGTGTAATGCAGCTTTTTCTGCAAACGTTTATTTGGATTGAATGTAGTAAATTGCAAAATAAGCTTTAGTAAGAATAGTTTGTATACCTACTAATACAGATAGAGGGTAGAGAATTGTAAGTTGTATCACATCAGATTTTAAGGTCATGTTTGCTTGCGTATTCCCCACCTTTTTATGTCAGAAAAATCCGAATCCTAATTCATGTCTATGTGTTAACCTTAAGTTTGTATAAAAAGGTTTCTAGCGGAACGTTGGGGTATCTGAATAATTACCCTGGGGGAAATACATTTCAGAGGTATTTCACCGTTGTTCTGAGGAATTGATTTCTCCATTGAGAAAAGATAAAAATCAACAACCAATTTAAGGGTGTAACACATAATACTTCTAATATCGTCAAAAAATTATACAAACCGAACCATGTTAACAGGAGAAAAATTGTATTGTATGACCAAAACACTAGCTGTAAGAAAAATAACCGGCAGTTTATCTTCGTCGTTAAATTCTGTGAGCATGGTTTCCATAATGCACATTAAACGCAAAGACATTGTTTCTAAAATTGTTCGGCATAGAGAAAAAGGAAGACTTAATTATAAACCACGTCCAATGAATAAATAAAGAAAATAATTTATACTTATGATTATGAACACTGCAAGTTTGTAAGGTTAATAATTTCTAGTGATTTAATAAAACGACAGCAGCTTCATTTTACTTTGCTTTGTGACCGTATTCAACATGTCTTTGTGGGAAGAAAAGATTATCATTGCCTTGTTTAATTCTGGAGTTTCATAAAACCTGCAATTTAATTTTAAAAATTATGGTTAAAAAGGATGTTTACAATTATGCATAATTAAGGCTTCAATTCAACAATTAAAATTGTTGATCATATTCTTGCTTGTCTACCTTAGTGTCTAACTATTTAAGATTTTCCTGTGTTCGTAATTGTAAGCTCATCAGATAAGCCTATTAATTTCAGTACCTTAAGAAAGGCTGCAGAGTCACTAGGATGTAATTATCTAATGGGGACACCTCGCCACTCTGACCAGCTTGATCTATTGTGACTACACCCCCGGGTGGTAGGAATGCAGTGAAGGAGGCTCAGGAGGTCGCAGTTAGACAGGCTCACAGAGACGCGTATAAGTCCCCAGTATTTCCAGCTTGAAATACCCGCTCAGCAGTAGGGCGAAGAATCCCGAGAAGGCAACGAAGCAACCCTAACGGGCGGGACAACGCATCCTGGCGTTCACGGGGAGAAATCTTTACAATGCGCAAGCAACTATGCCATCTGCCCGACATCGTCAACACCACAGGGTCCGAAGACTCTCCTGAAAGACGAGAGGGAGAGATGAAATGAAATGAAATCCAGGAAAGGAGAAATCGTGGTAGAATACCCAACCCGGCATTCGCCTAGACGACCAAGGGAAAACCATTAGGTCAGAGTGGGCGGCCACCGGGAATCGAACCGTGACCTAATGCGGGCCACAGACGTTGCCGCCTGAACCATCTCACTCGGTCCGCAGAGTCAGTAGATGAAAAGCTTGGCTTTGGATAACGATAGTACCTGTCTGATATAAAGGGAAGTTTTTAAGGTATATTTTATTTGTTACACCACACATAACGCTTTCATCCCCGCAAAACTTTTGCTGAAAAGTTAAAAAGGCTATTCTGGTTAAGGCGCTGTCTTGCGCTTCAGCAGTTTCCATTGCGTAAACGTAAAGATCCCAATGAGGCACATCGTTTGTAGAGCTTCTCACGTAATGAGTTTCATTTTCTTCTGTTATTCTTCCTTGGATGCAGTTCTAAATTGAAGGAAGCCTTTCTCACTTCTGGCACCAGAAAGTGTTTCGCTTGGACTTCGGGGGGAGAGGATGGGGGGAGCGTGACTGATGTGTAACTGGGAACAATCCACAATTCTGTTAAAATGACTAATATGTTTTGTTTTACTCTAATGATATTTATGAAAGATTTTATTTTATTGTCAAAACATTTTCTGCGGAATGATTAAGAAGACTTGAAATGCCTTTAAGCAAAGTGGCAAATAATAGCTTCGAAACCAAGTGTAAAAACAAAAAAGATAGCCCATTATCTACGTAGGAAAGCTTTTGTTAATATGATGAGGTTTCTTTGAAATGTTTATCACAATATATTCTTGTTAATTCTAGGTATGCCTCTTCATGGAAAATAGCAAAAGTTCAAAATTTATTTTTATTAAAAGCAAAGATAAATTTAGAGGATTCTGAAAGCAAAGGTAATATTTTAAGATATAAAAATGGCGAAAACAGGATTTTTGAAACATAGCTATAGAGAAAATTGCATGAATGAAAACCAGACATTAATACTTACATGTTTACTTCATAAACATTAAAATATCTGATGCGTTACACCAGCTTTACTTTTTCTATCCGCTATCGTTTATCACTTTCTCTACTATGTATAGTAAGTAGGGGAAGTATTGCAGTCCACTTAAAAATTCGATACTTCACGGAAATACATGTTTTGAGGCGTCCTGAATCCATATAATGCATTTTTGGAAACATGTCCATGTGTGTGTGTGTGTGTGTGTGAACAGCATAACGAAAAGTCGGTTAAATACCAAACTTGGTATTTAAGTTTAGTGTCTTCCAAGAATGCGATACAAAGATGTTTAAGAAAATCTCCCTATCCCAACTACCCTTTACATGTAACATTTTTCGAAAATGTTGGTTTTTAAAACAATGACTAACTATTTTGATTAAAATATCATATATTAAAGATATTTACATGACAAATAAAATCTATATCTTGAATTTTCTAGGGATAGCTTAGGAAGTCCTCCTCATTCGGAAGGAATTTTGTTAATCCTATTAACTTGTAAACGTTAAGCAATAGACGAAAACGTATCACACAAAAAATGTAGATATCCTGAAAACACACACTTTATTTCAAATAAGTTTTTTGTGGTAAGCCCTTTCTGAAATATCCGTTATCAAATGTTCGAATTGTTCAATACTTGTCATTCTCGATTTTCAGTTGTTTCTCGCGATTGCATGGAAACTATGAAATTTTAAGACTAGCACATAGCATCCGGTTCTTAAACATTTGACTATCGCTGTTCTCTTTGTATTTATAACGAAATGTGTAATGTAACTATTTTTGCAAATGTTTATTTGGATTAAATGTAGTAGATAGAAAAATAAGCTTTAGCAAGAATAGTTTGTATACCCACTAATAAAGATAGAGGGTAGAGAAAATCATGTGAATGTATCACATCAGAATTTGTTTAATATTGCTTCTACAAACTATTCTTGCAAAAGCTTGTTCTTTTCGTCTGTTTCATATTAATCGAGATAAATGTTTGCAGAAATAGTTTCATACACATTTCGTTATAGTGACAAGGGAGATAAAGGAAACTGAATCGACAATCAGATTTTAAAAGCGGGTCGGTACGTGATGGCCTTGTAGCTCCATACTTTTCCATGACATCCGAGAAATAATTAATAATAAAATGAAAAAGCATTAAAACATTCAAACCAGTAGAAACAGATATCTCGGAAATGGCTTATCCACAAAAAAGTTATTTGAAATAAGTTGTGTTGTTTCAAAGAGATCTAAAATTCTTATACAGTAAGCCTCCCCCCCTCCTATCTGTTATGACTTACCAGTCATAAAATTATACAAAAATTCCTTCCGAATGAAGTGGAATTCACAGACTATTCCTATAAAATTCAAGATGTATACATATTTTATTTGCCATATAAATATCTTAAATATATGGCTTTTAATCAAATCGTTAGAACCGCTGTTTAGAAAACCAATATAACGAAAAATGTACCATTCTAAAGGGTAGTTTGGTGTGGAGAATTTTCTTGAAAACCTTCGTGTCACAACGTAGAAGATACTAAAGTTAATTACCAATTTAGGTATTTATTTCTTTTTACGAGTTATGTGCGCGAGTTAGACATGCGCGCGCATGCGTATACACCCGCACCCCTCATACATGCACCACACACGCGAAACGTTCTAAAAAGGCTTTCTTTGGATGCATGGGATCTTAAAACACGTATTTTAATTGAAATCATGACATCCAATTTTTTTGGGGGGTGGTGGTTTCCAATACTTTCTGTACCTAGAGAATGTAAAAATATATTTGCCTTGAATATTAGACATCTACAAAACTGTAAGGTGCAGCGGTTGGATAATCCAGGCTGTTTAAACTGTTTACCACTTAGGCACCGGACAGAGAGGAAATATTGCATTCTAGCTAAAGTTTCAATATCAAATTTTTATTTAAATGTAAATGTTTAAGATACTTACATGAAAAACTCTGATGTGTTATATTCGCATGACTTTCTCTATCCTCTACCTTTATTAGTAGGTATACAAACTATTCTTACTAAGGCTTATTTTTCTATCTATTACATTTTAATCCAAAAAAAACTTTGCAGAAACAGGTGGATTACACATTTCGTTATAGATACAAAGTAAACAGCGTTAGCCAAATGTTTAAGAACTGGAACTATACGCTGGCCAAATTCCATACTGTTTCCATGCAATCGCGAGAAACAGCTGAATGTTGACAGGACTTTAAAGAAAGGCCAGGTAATGAACAATTAGAACCATTAATAATGGATATCTCAGAAATAGCTTATGCCACAAGAAAACGTGTTTGAAATAAATTATTTTAAAGAGATCTACATTTTTTTTGTAGTACGTTTTCGTCTATCGCTTAACGTTTACCAGATTATACAATTCCTGGCTTTCCTTTGAGGAAATATCCGCGCCATTTGTCCCGCACCGCCATACGACAACAAACCTAGAATTACACTTGAAAGATAATAAGGAAATGGAATGAAAGGGAAATTATACGATTGGCTTGTACCAAAGTTATTTTATAAATTTACGGAAAAGTATCTTATTCAAAATTGGTACTGTTATTTTACTGATTGATCTAAGGGTGTTGAAGCTGTCTTTGGTTATTAAACAGAAATCTCCAAAGATCAATACAACTAGACAACTACTTATATATTTATTCAACTGAAACTGTTGCTATCAGAACTGCTATTGTTTAAACAAAAAAGAAAAGCTTAAAAAGCAATGCCACATTCACAGATGCAACAAGCGCAATAAAAATCTGGATCTTGAAAATGCTGAATGTGTTATAAAGTGAAATAAAACCTATTTACCAATCGCATAATGAAGAGAAGTCTATAACATTTGTTTAGATTCCTATCACTGAAATATTTTAGGAACTGACAGAGTGAATACTAAAGTAAAAACTCACATTTGTTACATTCAGTTGTCTTTATCTATCTACTATCATTAATTTTTATGTAGCTACTGCAAACCATTCTTACAAAATCGTATTTTTCTATTACTTCATGATAACAAAGATAAACTTTTGCAGAAACAGCTTCGTTCCAAATTTCATTGTAGGTACATACATGAGAGATACAGGAATTGTTTAAAAGCGGGTCACTATATTCTGGCCTTCAAACTCCATACTCTTTCCATATCGCGAGAAATAACTAAACGACGATAGCATTTCAAAAATTGACGAAATATTTGAAAAATTCAAATCAATAGCAGCGAATATCTCGGAAATTAGTGATGCCAAAAAAAAGTTATTGGAAATAAATTGTGCGTTTGAAAGAAATCTACATATTTTGTGTAGTAACTTGTGCTTCACCAGTTACACAAAATTAATTATACAAGATTCTTTCCGAATAAGGAGGACTTCAGAGGCTACTCCTAGAAAGTTCAAGTTGTGCATTTTATTACTTTCTCCACCACTGTGTAGTAAGTAGAGAAGTATTGCATTCCACCCAAAAATTCGATACCGAGATTTCACCGGAAATACATGCTTTGCGGACCCCTAAATAAAAAAAGAAGCATTTTTAGAAAACGTTCCTACGTAAATCTGTGTGTCTGTGAACAGTATAACTCAGAAAAGAAAAGTGGATAAGTATTTCAGCTCAATATCTTAAAAGGATGCGACCAAAGATCTTAAAGAAAATTCCCCTACCCCAAACTACGCTTTACATATAAGGTTTTCGAAATTTTTTATTTTCTAAAAATGCCTCTTAACGATTTTGATTAAAATACCGTATATTAATGATATTTACATGAAAAATAAAATGTATATATTGAATTTTCTGGTAATAGCCTTTGAAGTCTTCATTCGGAAGAATTTTGTATAATATTGTACAACTAGTAAACGTTTAGCAATAGACGAAAACATACTTCACAAGAAATGTAGATCTTTTTAAAACACACAATTTGATTCAAATAACGTTTTATGTGGCATAAGCCATTTCCGAAACATCCATTATTAATGGTTCGTATATTTCATTATTTAGTCATTCTTTTAAGTCTTTTTAATACTCAGTTGTTTCCCGCGATTGCATGGAAACAGTAGGCATTTTAAGGCGGCGTATAGCATCCAGTTCTTAAACATTTGACTATGGCTGTTCCCTTTCTATATATAGAGTGCACCATTTAAGTTGAGACTACAATATCTCCAAAACTAAGCGTTGCAGAAAGAAATATCTTTAATAAAAGCTGCTTGATATTATGGGGGAAAGTAAATGCTAAGAGTCATGTTATGTTTGGAGGACGTTATGGTAGTTAATTTAACTTTTTAAAATTGGAACCTACAATTTGGGTCAATTTAAATTAACCCTAAAATAACCATCACAACGTCCTCCAAATAAATCCTTTACTTTCCTCCATAAAATCAAGCAACTTTTATTCAAGACATTTCTTCCTACAATGGTTAGTCTCAACTTAAATGGTTCATTCTGTATAACAAAATTTGTAATGTAGTTATTTCTCGAAAGGTTTATTATTAAAATGTAGTAAATATAAAAATAAGCTTTAGCAAGAATAATTTGTATACCAATTAATAACGATAGAGGGTAAAGGAGGTCATGTGAATGTAGCACATCTGATTTTTCAGTTTTGTTTTGCAAAAATGACCGTTTAATGTCAAACTTATACGAATACGTGTCAAATGTACACATAAAGTGTGAATGCAAACATTTAATGCGGAATTTTGATACTTAATCTCAGATATAACTTTAAATGCGGTTTTCTTTAATAAAATCAAAGTTTCCCCATAACTACATCGTTCAGAATGACTCCTGAGGTTTCTTTCTTTACTATGTACCTATCTAGTAGGTAGAGGACGTATTGCATTCCAACCCAAATTCGATAAATAAATTAAATTTAGTTTATGGACGCTCTTAACTACTATGGTCCTTAGCGTCCCATTTTATATTGGACTGAGAGACCGGGAATTTTGCTCAGATGCCTCTTTATTAGGCTTAAGGTTCTTTTACGTGCCGTAAATCTACGACACGGGACCACCGGCTTTACTTCCGTTCCGAAGGAAGCCATGCTAAGGGTTTTTATGACCGAAAAGATCCATCGCCCTCCGCTGGGTTTGAACTCGCGACCTTGGGAACCGGAGGCTAGCATTACACTCCTAGACCACGGAGGACGGCCCAAAATTCGATGTCGGGATTTCACCGGAAATACACGTTTTGAAGCCCATAAAAAGCAGGTTTAGAAAAAGTTCCGAGCTCGCGATGTGTTTATTTGCGTCTGTGTACAGCATAACTCAAAAATAAAACAGTCGGATGCATACCAAGTTTTGTATTTAAGTTCAATATCTTCCAAAGCTATGACGCAAAATCTTCCAAAGATGTGAGACGAATATTTTCAAGCAAATCCCCATACACCAAACTAAACCGGAAAATGTTCGCAATTATTTATTTTCTCAAAAATAGCTCTTACGATTTATTTAAAATGCCATATATTTAAGGTATTACATGGCAAATAAAATTTATATCTTGAATTATCTGGGAAAGCCTGTGAAGTCTTCATTCGTAAGGAATTTTATATAATTTTGTATAACTGGTAAACCATGAGATAGACAAATACGTACTCTACTCTTTAACACACAATTTATTTCAAATACCGTTTTTGGTGGCATCAGCCATTTCTGAGATACTTATCCGTTGTTATCGGTTTCAGTTTTTCAATACTCTTTCATTAGAGTTATCACTATTCAGTTGCTTCCGTCGTTGTCATGGAAAAGTATGGACTTTCTAGGCCAGCATTTAGCGACCAGCTTATAAACATTTTACTATGGCTTTTTCCTTTGTACCTATAACAAAATGAGCAATAGCCCAACTCTGTGATATAGGGGTAGCATGTCCGCTTCACGTCCTCGGTTAACAAGGTTTTTTTCCGGGGTTTATCTATATTTTGAGAAGACGAATGTCAGGTAATTCTTAAGCTCTAGGAATCCCGGGCACATTTGTGCATAATTTCAACAATTTCGTTCATTTACCGTTCGACACAACCTACCCGGTTAAAGTACCTTAAACTTCAAATGGCAAATGCGGGGGGGGGGGAAGTAAGGTGAAAAAACAAAACAAACAAAAAACAGTGCAACGAAATCATTTATGTCAATGTTTATTTCCATTAACTTGAAGTGGGGAGAAGAGTAATCCTTTGCAATAATAGGATGTAGAATCTACATAAATATAAACGATAATGAGAAGAGAATTGATGTAGATGTAACACACAAGATTTTGTTTGTTTAGGATGTCGTGAATCGACAAAGTATCCTTTATCACTTACGCCCTTGAGAATTAAATACAAAACTGTCTAAGAACTAGAGAATAGTTATGAATTTTAAGAACCGACGTGCGTATAAAAGTTTTAACATTTTTATGGACTTTTAGAACTCAAGCTAGTGGGGAAATTATAACTACTGAAATAGGAATAATAAGTTGCCCGTAGTTGGCTGCATCGCCCAAAATCGTTGTTCAACTGTTCGCACAGACTGTTTCCTAATTTTTCGGTTTCTGCCTCAGAGCGATGTGTTATCTGCTGTAAATGTGAAGTAACGGAGAATAGGCAAGTAAAGAGGAACAGAAATGACATTTCGTTTGATAAGGTAATGTTCAGCATGTGTTTTATACTGTTGTTTAGTGCTCTACTTTACTTAACCTTATAAAGAGCATTCAATGAACATCCGAGTATTTCTGCTGTTTGTAATTTGAGGTTAGGTCTTCTCGCGTTCCTTGTTTAAAAAAATTTAATGTATTGCTGTCGTTATACAACAGGTTAACAGGTATTGTATAATACCTGCTAATTAGGATTTATCCATCATTTTAACTAGCATTGCTTTTATTCTGATCCATAAATGTTTTACCTAGCTCTCGATTTCCAAACATCCAGTTCTCCAATTCGTTGCTTGTTGCCAAAGTATTTTCATTATGAAAGCATACGTTAAAGTGTACATATGAGCCCTTCAAACCGTACTTAAAATGAAACAAATGCATTTCCTTGCCATCCCGCGAATGATTAATGCGTTTTAAATAGAAAACTTTTGAGAGATGATTATGGTAACGCCATTATCTGAATGTGAAACTAAATAACATTGTTAGTAATGTATATAATTTTTATTCCTTTATTACATATTTCAGTCCTATATTTCCCGTAGTTTCTTCATACTCAGATTCGATGTTCGTCTGCTCCTGTATAGGCCTCTGACCCTAGGCACAATTGTTAAATCCTAGGGGTTGAAAGCCGACTAAGTAATTTTCTGTAGTATAGTCAAGTCATATGGCTAGCACCTCTGTTCTGAACAACAAATTACAGAAATAAAAGAAATACAGCGCTTAAATGCATAAGACATTCATTGGCAGCAGTTGTATGAATGAATAAGTTAATGTATTATATGAATCTGGTAATTCTAAACTTATAGTTAAAATGTTTAAAACGGCTGAACATCATTCCTAGAAAGTTGTTACAATTTACATATGAAGCAAAAAAAGAGAGTGAAAACACAACAGTTAATGTGATAAAGCCAATTATTTTGTTGCTTTACTTCTAATGTGTATTAGGATTGTATAATCAAAAGCATAGTGAATAGTTCATTATATACTTATTAATCAGGATAGGTTCTGTGCTTCCACTATCAATTTGAGGCCATTGTTATGCATTGGTTTCATAGTATTTTGTTTTATTCTGCCTGTCAAGTTACTGATTTTTTGGTACCCCTGAGGCTCTAATATTAAGATTAATATTTTGTTTGCATATGTAATAAATTAAGTACTTGTATCACTTCATGTTGTTGGAGATATATGGAATGAAGTTATCAATTTTCTCCCTGTTTGACAAAAGATCTATGATTTAATTCAAAGGAGCAACTGGCAGCAAGTGTATTGCATAAGATGCAACACACTTTTATCCATCAGCCTCATTGCCAATATCAGATATTTAATGCACAAGAAATCAATGCTGAAAGTCACAAAATGTAGATGTAACATTGGGATAGTCAGACTCACTTGTGAAGACTGATTTTATTCACCTGTTTTTTAAGATACATTTCAGTTGTAACAAATGCTTAAAAGCATCTCAAGATCTCATAAAATGTGTGTCATTTTTATATCCATTAATAGTTTTCTTATACATAGTAAAAACATTCAATTTAAATTCATATAAATAAATCTGCACTGCCTAAAGATTTATTTCCTGTTTCAATAATTTTAAACTATTTAAAAAATATAAGCTTATAAGGACACATAGTTATGACTGGTGAGAATTACTAGGTTTAAAAACACATTTGTTCATTCCTACAAGCCATTTTGAATGCATGAAATTACTGATAATTGCTGCAGCTTTTCATAAATGGATGGTGTGGGTGAAACAACAGCCTTTGAGGAGTAGGCAATATAGCGAGGGGTTTCACGAACAAATAGTAGCATGTTTGTTCTTTTAGGCCTGCAATAGACTGCAGTAATGGTTCATATTCATTCGTCTACTAATTGCCAGTGACAGAATACCAGAAATCTCTTTAAGGGCTGAAAAGCAGGATAGGTAATTCAAGGAATTTGCATTATGAAGTTTGCTGTTAGAAAATGAATTTATCCTCTTTTAGCAGTTATTTTTGGAAGTTTTAAGAACATTTAGGGGGTTATTGTGCTTGCAGTTTTTAAAATATTATAATATAATTTTTTTCTTGATATATTTATTTCTTCCATATTTTACATGTATTTCAAAATATCACCAGTGTTGAGCAAAAATTCCTCTGTTGATACTAAAATTTAGCATACTGTGTTTCCAATAATACTGAAACTAATTTAATGATGATGTGTGGAAAGAAATTGAAAATATAAATATTTTAGGGATAGTAACTATGAAAACAAGTTAATTGCTGCACATCACAAAGACCAAATCACAAATGCCATTAGCTATGAAATAACGTTAAGCTTTAAAGGTTCTATTCCGTGTTACATTCTATTTTCTTTGGTTGTATGGCATACCGTTAACGATATGGTGGTAAGTGTTGATTAATCATTGGTGCATGACATTTATGCAACTATCATTCTTATGCATTCATATTATTAAATGAGTGTAAAATACTGGGTTAATTATGGCATATATCTTGAGTTGCCCAATATTTTATATATATTCCTGTTACTGAATTGTGTATTGTAATTATTAGTAATTGATACAAGAGATACATATAGTGTTTAATATAATAAAATTGAATAGTAAAATAATATTTGAAGTTTTATGTGAGGACTTTTTTTTTCTTTTTATTTTTGTTTTCTTTTGTATGAAGTGTTTAATATCCATTGGCACCAAAGGTGGTAGACAATGATACTCAATGAAATTATATGTAGGAAAGGAATTTTGGGAAGGAAATGTTTCAAACCTAAGTTTAGACTACATTTGCCAAAACTGAGGAAAAACCTGGGGAGGAGGGCGGACTGCAGTCAGGGAGGATGGTTCTGTCGGGAATTGAACTGCAGATCTCCCATTCATGAGTCCATGACTTTGGCTACCCGTGTTGGTACTTTACTCTTCCTCGCTGTGTAATAGTGTTGTTGATGATCATCTTTAACTTTGCATGTGTGATTGATTGTAATGGTGTATAGCATGATGGGTTCAATATCCCTGAGCATCACTCTCAGTGGGATCTACAAAATAAAAACAAACAATTGTGTATCTTAATACTATAGCAAAGTTGATTTATCTCTCTTATTTTTAACAGAACAGGAGTGAAAGTAGGTCTGGTAGCTGGAGCTGTATACTACACAGCAGAGGAAGGTATTTGGAAGGACAGCAGCCACACAGATGAAGTTTATGGAAATCTATATAAGAATGTAGCACCATATATTAAAGATATACCAGTGGAGGTAAGCCATCTTCATAAATGTCCATTTAAACACAAAAAATGCTTAGCCCTTGAACATTGTTTTTACTTCCTCTACCATGTACCTAGTAGGTAGAGAAGGTATTGTATTCCACCCAAAAATTGGATACCAAGGTTTCACCAGAAATGCATGTTTTGAGGTCCCCTGAATCCAATTAAAGCATTTTTGGAAACACATGTCCATGTGTGTGTGTGTCCGTGAACAGCATAACTCAAAAAGGAAAAGTCAAATAAATACCAAACTTTGTAGTTAAGTTCAATATCTTCCAAAGATACAATACAAAGATTTTCAAGAAAATGTCCCCCCCACTCCAAACTACCCTTTACATGGACCATTTTTCAAAATTTTTGATTTTCTACAAAATGGCTCTTAACGATTTTGATTAAAATGCCATATATTAAAGATATTTACATACAAATAAAGTTATATCTTAATTTTCTGGGAATAGTTTGTGAAGTCTTTTTCATTCAGAAGGAATTTTGTATAATCTTGTAAAACTGGTAAACATTTGTTGAAAGCTATAGACAAAAACGTCTACACAAAAAATGTAGATCTCTTAAAAACACACAATTTATTTAAAATAAGTTTTTTGTGGCATAAGCCATGTCTGAGATATCTTATTAAAGGTTCAAATTGTTCCATTTCTTGGTCATTCTCTTAAAAGTCTAGAACATTCATTTGTTTCTCGCGATTGCATGGAAACTATGGAATTTTAAGGCCAGCATATAGTGTCTAGTTCATAAACATTTTACTACCGCTGTTCCCTTTGTATCTATAACAAAATGTGTAATGTAGCTATTTCCGGAAAGGTATATCTGGATTAAAATGAAGTAGATAGGAAAATAAACTTTGGTAAGAATAAGTTGTATATTATCTAATAAGCAATAGAGGGTAAAGAAAGTCATGTGAATGTATCCTCAGTTTTTTTTGAGATATGCAGCACAACATTATTCTTAACTCAGGTTAATTTGCTCTGCTTGTCTACTGCACCATATAAGTTTAGCCTTCTGCTTAAATGAAGAGATATCAGCATCAGCTGCTAAGTCCATTCCAACAATATGATGTTACTGATTGTGTTTAATGTATGGAGGTAGTCATGAAGATAACAGGTTTTGCATCATAATCTGCAATGCTAGAATGAATGCTAAGCCATTAAAAGAGGTATAAAATGGAGTACAGAGAACAAGAGCTGACTTCTTCATTGATACCTTGGTTAATAAGGCTAAGCACACGCAATTAGAATAGGTTACATTAGTCTGTGCTATGCGCTATCTCACAGTAGAAAGTTTCATTCTTAGTACTTAATGGGTGGTAGTCATAGAGCTTTTAGGGCTGGTTTCACTAAAAGCAATAATTTTTCGTGTTTTTATATAAACACAGGTATATGCCTTTACTGCTGGAACATTGAAGCGCTTTTCACCATGAGGTTACAACCCAGGTGAAGAAATCGTAGACTTGGTTTTTGTATGTTATATGAGGCAGCAATTTCTCATGCATAATGAGAGAGTTGTTTTGCTGCCCCATGTATGAGAGATTGTTTTCTTGGAGTGTTCACCCCATGTACAGTACAAAGTTTTCGGTGGCCTTCGCCCCAACATTCACTTTTCTGGTGGCCTTCACCCCCCAGGTTTAAAAATCAACTTTGTATTTTAATGTTTATTTGAATATTATATATGTATGCCTTGGCTGTGTCAGTAGTAATTTGCAGAAACACGTATCTCTTAGCAGGGGTAGTACCGCTAAAGAATGAAGGCTTACACAAATTATAATTTTTTACTTCACTCCTTTTATTAAATAACACACGATTAAATAACACTTCACTGATATATCATACTTTAAAGCTGTGAGATTATTGTTTAATTGCACTTTTTAACCCGTAAACTTTATATTATTCTTGCCGTAATGAATTTTTATGTCTCGCACTGAATGTGTATAAAATCGAACTGCTCGGGAACGCTTCCTTGTAGCCTCTAGCATCTACTGCCTACATTTACTCTATATTAAGTCTCTGATTGGCTAATCCTACTCCAATAGAATACTTTTATTTAACTAAGCTTTTTCTAGTTGTTGATTGGCTATTTGTAAACTGTTTTAAATATTACATTACTGTTCCAAGAATTAATAGTAGCCTTTATTAACTTTCTAATTTATTGTTGTCTCAAGGTTACCTCATTGTTAGCAACTTTTGGCTTCTGCTTTATAATTCTATTTGTTACGGAAAGTAGCTTGCTTCTATTCTCACAGCTCCTACATTATTAAATTACGTAATACATTCACATAACATTATTATACATGTGCATAATAATACAAACATAATACAATGACTGTTACATACATTTTATATATTATATTATACACATATTGCTTTAAGGCGGGCTGTTATATTTTATATTATATAATTAGACTGATACCATTTAAGTGATAAAAATACTGCCTCAATAACAAGTGAGAAATGTTGTCCACTGCTTCTGGTTTGTGCCTTTTCCTGTGCATAAAATAAAAACTGTATTTTATTGAAACAGCTATTTTATCAAAATGTGATTTCAGTATCTTTTGTTGTAGTTAAATAAGATTATCATTGTTGATGAAACTGCCCTTAATATTATATAACAGCAGAAAGAATTTTTATATTCATAAACCATGACTCCAGCTAGTCTCAGGTTAAATGCATCAATGCAAATTTAAACATAATCTCAATTGACAGGGAAGTTCAAGAGAGGTTTATTTCATAAATATGGTTGGCTTTTGAGTTGCAATTTGACTTTCATGTATTGAAGGCATGAGATAAGAGAATAGAGGAGTAGTATATATATATATAAAATTGCACAAGCTTTTAGAAGAAATTGGATTGGGATACATTTGGTTATGTGGAAGGGACATGGGTATAGTGGTTGGAAGATAATTCAGAAGCAATTGTGTGATATTGATAGACAAAATTGGAAGTCATGTGTGTGGCCAAAATTTTGCTCTATTTACATTGTCAAATAGTGTAGGTTTGGAGAAGGGAAGTCTGTTTAGATGACTATTCATGAGAAAAAAGAAAGGTTTAGTCCTGGATATGTGGAAAGGTAACAAATTGACGACACTGGTGTGAGAATATGTTCACTGTATGGAAGAGAAAACATGGAATCATGTTTTGGTAGAGTGCAGAGAAACAGAAGTATTAAAAAACGAATATGTACTTCCATATTTTCCATATTAGGGGATTGAGGGCCTATTTGGGTATAATGATGTAAGCTGGGTGTTGCAAACCAAGGGCATTTCTAGCTAAGATTCAGTCAAGTTGGTTACTTGCTATGGAGAATGGAAGAGAGGGGAGAACTAGGATCAGAGCATTGTATAAGTTCTGTTACCACAAGAAATTGTAACAGAACCTATACTTGAAGAAGGCCCAGGTGTTGGGGCAATCAGACAGTGCGCCTGCTGTTAAACTCTACCTTATACTTTGTTGACTTCAATTGCAGCTAAGTGAACATACTAATTAAAGATTTAGTCATGGATTGGGGAGCTTATGAAAATCTGCTGCAATGATAGCCCTCCATAGGGTTGAGTAATCACCACCTGAGATTTTTCAGACACTTCAGAAGCTGAAGATCAGCAGAATATTTGTGCTTTAATGAGATTGGTACAATTGCTGACCGACCAAGATTAGGACGTCCACGCTCTGTGAGGACCAGGGCAGCTGTGGTTCATATTAGGAGAAATCCAGTGTGGAATCAAAAATTGATGACTTGTGATATGAACATATCCAAGAGATCAATGTCCAGATTGCTCAGATAACACCTTTGGTTGAAGGCTTATTGCTGGGGTATTGCACATTTCTTAACTCCACAACTTAAGTAGCAGAGAGAACCGAAATGCAAATCCCAACTTGAGCGTTATGCTAAGAATAGGCACAAAAATCCTTTCTATGGATGAAAAAAAAATTCCCTAATTGAACAGAGCTACAACTGCCAGAATGACCAAGTGTATGCCAGGACTTCTGAAGAGCTCATGAGCAGATCCCAAAGATCTAGAGGTGCCGCCATTCTGCCTCAGATGGTTTGGTTGGGAGTAAGTTGCGATGTTGTCATAAAGATGCATTTCTGCCAAAAGGGATTAAAGACGATGACCAGAATATATGAAACAATCATTCTTGAGGTTGTGGTGAAAGGCTTGAACACCTTTTTGCTCAAGAATAGGCACTGGAGTTTCCAGCGAGATTCTGCATCAGCCCATAAGGTAAAATCCCCTCAAGCTTGGATTGATATGCTCCAAATTTTATTGCTACACAAGACTGGCCCTTTAGCAGCCTTGACATCAACCCGTTGGATTACAAGCTGTGGTCAGTGCTTGAGGGTATTGCTTGTAAGAAAAGGCTCCCCAATGTTCAGTCTCTCAAGCATCCCTGAAGACTGCAGTGGCAGATTTCCTCATGGAGACAGTGCATGCTGCTGTTGATGAATGGCCCAATAGACTGAGGTCCTGTATCAGGGCAAAAGGGGATCATTTTAAATAACTTTGCATTTAACACAGAATGTATGTGGATGCCATGTGCCATAGCCAAACTAAAAAAAGTGGTATAATACATTGTTGCCACTATAAAAACTCTTTGTAACAGAGTTTATGGCTAGACTAGGCATTTCATGTTATATTTGTAATTTTATTTCATTTTAATTCATTAATTTTTTTTTCTGTATCTGTAACATTCAATAATTCTCTGTTAGTACATAGACACCTTAGCAAAACAGGGAACCAAATTAAACATATCATTAAGAGGAAAATCAGTAATGATTATTATTCAAAATTAACTACAAATATATTAAATTACAAAGGATAAAAATTCATAAAAAGCCTGAAACTAATACCCGAACTACCTTGAAAAACAGCCATGTTCAAACTTACCACTGGACATGACTGCGTCAGCAAACACCTACCTAAACTTGGATTGCTATCATCTTCAAATTGTCTGTTGTGCAATAAGGAAGAAGAAATGAAATGGATCATTTATTAATCTGAACAACTTAAATCATATCCAGGCTTATGCTCAAAATATTGGGAAGCAAGGAGCATGGCTTTGTTGCTAAATCCTGAGCATTAGACTCGCACACGCACCCAAATACAATTTTTTGTCATTATGTTAGTATGCAGTGACAAAATGTATAAATTTAGTACGGCTCTTCTTTTTTTTTTTCTTGAAGTTTATTGTCCTTTAACCTGGTAGGTCATATTAGACAATGAATGAATTAAATAGGTCAAATGATCCTCAAATGGGCCTGGGGTCCATAGAGCTTAAAAGTGCCCAACATCTGTCTGACATGCCTCATCTCGGGAAGAATATGAGAATGCTATCTGCCCGCATTTAATTTTCCGCTTGATTTTGGTGCAACATCTGGGCAACACTAGGTCCTGAACCTCTGTGTCCGGGATTGACACTAACTTGATTAGGTGAAGCTGGGCATGGCTGCTCACGCCTGTGTGGACTAGGGATCCTGCCATATGGCTGCCTGTCAATTTGTTCACCATAATTCATATTCCTCTGTGGAGGACTTCCTGACCTACCACTCGTCCTGTCTCTCCTAGGATTATTTCTATCCTGATTATTTTGCCTGGTGAACCTCACATACTGCTATGGATAGTCCTGATATTGTCTATTTTGCATTGTTCGCTCATACCTCTGCCTATAGGATCAGTTTTGGTTTCGATCATAAGAACCTATATGCCATTGTCGGCCATGTGCTTGCCATTTCTGTGCCTGTTAGGAGGTCCCGATGCTCTCATCCTATTGTTTTTTTGACTATTTAAATGGTAGGTGTCTTGCCTTACTGTGTATTTTGGTTGGCAGCGCTTGGCCCATGGCTCTGCAAAGCCGCGAGCAATTCTATAGCCTCGCTTAGCATCTGGTCTTGCTGCGACCAGGTGATGGTGAATCATATCTGATAGTGCCTCACCATCAAGAGATAAATTCCTGTTTGGGCATTGGAGGCTCCGATAGCTTGCCGAGTTGTCCTAGTCACAGAAAATAGTCGGTCATTGATTCGTGATTATTTGCCTGGTATTTGGCATTGTTTATTTGGCTGCACATGCTGTATTGCGTGCTGCCGCTCCAATATTTTTGCAGAAACACCGACCTGAAATGCTCATATTGAGCATGGTCACCTAGTCAGGCGGAACCAACTCAGAACCGAACCTGCTAAGCTCTGTTGTATAAGGATCATGCAATAATTGTTAGGTAAACCCCTGAGTGCAAAATATGACTCTAAATTGTTGATGAACTGCTTCACGCTGTCATGTTTGCTGCCAAAATAGGGCACAGGGATATCGACTAAGAACTGGAATGGGTAATTGCTGTGCCGCAGGCACACTAGATACATTACAGCTCACCTGAGGGGAGGGTGAGGGAGCATTCATGGGGTCGCTCACCCTTTCCTTGGCACTTGTGCTACTACTTACTGGAAGCGTGGATGCATGGCTTTGTGTAGGGCCTATACTAGTCCGCTCAATCACATCCTTTACCTCTGTGATTTCTTGCAACCTAGGCATAATTGCCTTCATGGCGCTTCTCTGGACAGGGAATCTGTCATCTCCTCCCTTAGCTGGCTGACTTCGCCTAGTTGCAAGACTTGCACCTCCCGGATTATACTTTTTGTGCCAACTAATTCGGCTGTAATTTCATTTCAAATGGATGTTGTTTTGCTTCAAGAGCAACACAAATGGCCCTTGTCTTTTCCTGAATGTCATTAGTTGTCGTAGTTACAGAATCTGTTATTGTATTTCTAATGCTGTCAATATCGGCACTACATTGCTGCCTAACTTATCCCACTTCTATCTGGGTGGACCTAATCTTGTCTCTCATAGTTTGTATCTCTTTTTGCAAGGCATTTTGAGTCTGCCTCACTTCAGCGTTCACAGCTTTTAGTTGAAATTCTAATTTCTGGTTAAATTTATTTGCCTATCCGCCAAATAGGTGTTCCTGGCTAGCAAACTGTTGTTTCAAAGTTTCCTTTGTCTTGAGGACAATTTTGTGGCTAATGTTTCCTCTTGTGAGGACAATTTTGTGGCTAATGTTTCCTCTTGTGAGGACAATTTTGTGGCTACTTTTTCCTCCAGTGAGTACAATTTTGCAGCTAATGTTTCGTCCTGTGAGCACAATTTTGCTTCTAATTGAAAAGTTAGTGTCACTTGAAACGACACGTTTTGTTGCTGCATCTGGCTCATCTGTGTTAAAAGTTGCTGTAAGAGGTGTGCTACATTTATATTTACTGTGCATGTAGCCAACTCAATGTGCCTAATCTCATGCTTGTCTTTCTACTTGGCTGTGTTGTAGTTAGCCTGCTCATTGTGACTAATCTTTAGCCCTAATTCTACCGCATTGTCTCCTACTTCTCTGGGGATACTCTCCCCTTCTACAATTACATTTGTCTCCATGTCTTTAGCTATCCCTATAACCCTATTGCTCCTAAGTAACATTCAAACATATAATTTACTATAATAATTCTCAAATGTGACAGTATCAGACTATGAATGCCTGCAACCCTTCATTATTTGACATATACCTATGTATATAAGCATTGAACTTGTAACACTTACTCAGTAGTGGTGTCCGGTTATGGCGATGAATTAATCCAGAGGTCAGGGTTCACTACACTACACTCTCACTTTAATAAAAAAAAATAAGCGAAAGCTGTATGGTGTAATTTTGTCTGGATGCTGTTGTCTTGCTGCTGGTATAGTCCAGCTGGCATCATCGGTACACTGGTGGTGACGTTTTTCTTTGCTATGTCGATCGTCATCATCTTCTGTTGCTTCCTGCAGCTAGTTGTGTTTGGCACTGGAGTTAGACTCTTGTTGCCTCAGCATTCAGAAACTTGGCAACTTTGCTGTTGGAAACCCAGTATGTAGCTGGTGGATAGTTTCAGGAATTTAGGCTACATGATGTTGTTCACGATTTTGTGGCTGAAAGTACTTTTCCATGTAATTGTGCTACAGTTATGATGAGGCAGCTTCCGTGTACTCCTGTCTGAAGATGTTGGATGATGTTATGCAGCTGCCTCCAGGTACTCGTTGATGAACGTGTTGTGTACCATTATGCAACGATCTCCAGGTGATCGTGCTTGAGGACGTTGGGTGAAGTCACGTGGCGGCTTCCATGTACTCCTGTCTGAAGGCATTGTGCACATTATGTGGCTGCCTCCAGGTACTTGTGCCCCTGCATGTTGGGTGCCATTATGTGGCTATCTCCAGGTACTCATGGTCGAACACATTGGGCACCATTATGAGATAGTGCATTTTTTGCCTCTTACTCTGATGACAGTCAAGGGTATACAAGGGGCAGATGGGAGGTAGCAACGGGTTATTTGGTTCGTTGTTCTAAACAAATTTATTATCAATGCTTGTACTAAAAATGGTCTGACTGTCTTAATTAGTGAAATGTTTACTACTCATAGTAATCCGCACCCCTCTGATACAAAATTTACAAAATCTAAATTGTAACTTGTTGCGATGACAATAAGCTATATAGTGGAATAAATTTGAATACTGTATTTTACCTGATTGTGAGCAGCACATGACATCTTTGTCTGACTTTGGAGCCGCTATAAATTCGAGGTCCTCCTTCTGTTGCATGGTATCTTGATTCACGAAGGCGTGTTAGCAGAGTGAAGTGTCCAAGAAAAATTTATTTTGGCCATGATATAAATTTCCCCTTCTTTTATCCCTCTGCTAACTTTTCTGCTCATATGACATTTTCCTGCCAATTGTATTTGCTTCTCAGAATCATTAAATTTGTCCTAGTTGGACAGTTTATATTTTATTATATGCTCAAGGACAGTTGAATTTCTCATGCTGGTATTTCAGAACTAATATATGGCATGTAGGCTTTGAAACTGAGCTAATCTGTGGAGTTTTTGTCTGTGTCACATAGGGGGTACTGTACAAAGGAACTGTTGCTAGACATATTGGCGCTAGAGGTAACTTTCGAGAACGGTATCCTTTTACGTGCCATCTGATGCCCTATTGTATTCTGAAAAATGATCCACGCTCCCGCGTTTCATATATGATTTAGAGAACATACATTATTTTAAAATACGGGGAAAACTTGTTTTCCGTTCATTATTTGAATTCTATCGCTTCTAATTATATTAGTTTAATAGGTAATGATATGTTGCGTGTTAATGGACAGAACAGACGGTCTCATACTGAAAATTTTCCATGAGAGAGACACATGCACACACACTACAGAGAGAGGGAGAGGGAGGGAGAGAGGGGAGAGAGAGAGAAAATCCCCCACACCAAACTGCCCTTTATGTAGAAAAAGTTTTTTTTGTATTTTCTCAGAAACGGTAAAATGATGTTTATTGAAACAACATGATAAATGATATGATAAATTGCTACGAAAAATAAAATATATGCTTTGAGTTTTCCATGATGGG
This sequence comes from Deroplatys truncata, assembly GCA_030765065.1. Classification (NCBI taxonomy): domain Eukaryota; kingdom Metazoa; phylum Arthropoda; class Insecta; order Mantodea; family Mantidae; genus Deroplatys; species Deroplatys truncata. The sequence continues at coordinate 85,217,921 of CM060976.1, read as the reverse complement.
CCTATAAAGTTTAATTCAGTTGTTTATAACTTTGTATAACTAGGAAACCTTGAAAAGATGGGCAGAGCAGAAAGTTAACTGCAGTAAAAATGTGGAGCTTATTAAAATACACAATTTGTGTCCAATAAGTTTTTCCATATTGTTAGCTGTTTTCAAAATATTCAATGAGGCAGGTTTAGACATTTAGCAAACATCATATAACAGACATATTTGAAAGTTTGTAATTATTTTTCCACTATAACAGCTTGTTATTATGAATAAACATATGAATGCTGTTTCTGCATTTTGTAACTAAGCACTTCTTGCTTAATTTGAAATCATTTCTAGGCAAATATATATATTGTGAGCAAATTCATGTGTGGATGGAAGAATAACTGTGTATTTGAATAGTGCAACATATAACAGTATATGTGTCTTTGGTGGAGAAAGTTGTGGGTATATCATATCGGATTCTTAGTCATTAGTTAAAAAAATTCTGTTTAATCAACTAACATTTACAACTGACTAGAATTATATTCTTTATAATGTTTCAGGTCCCAGAGATACCAAGCATGGGAGAAATGTCATATCAAGCTCGGAGCTACTGGAATAAAGGTGTCATTGCATCTTGTATGTTCCTCAGTGAATTGCCACATAAATCTGCGGAATGGACCAAACAAGGTTATGCCTTTGTAGTTAAACAATTCAGCGAAACCCCTGCTAAAAAACAGGGACAGTAGATTTTGGTATAGCTTTGTGGAAGATGTAGTAGGCAATGTAAATTTTGTGTATAAGCGCTCTGGTGTGTTAAAATAAAGTGCTGCTAAAAGTGTTTAATTCAACTGGTAATGGTTTTCTTTATCTTTATTAGTCCCACTATGAGTGGCGTGCACTAGTCCAGAACAAGCTTTACTTCCATTGTAAACCACTATTAAAGTCAACACTCAGCAACTTCTATAGGAGAATAAGCTACTATTGGGTTGTCTCATAAGTTTGTATGTTTTTTGTTACGTTTCAATCACTAAGAACATCTGGGAACATACCTCGCCTGCAGCATAGCTGTGAAAGTGTAGTTACCAAACTTTCTCTTACAAAGTTTAAACACAAGGTAATTCAAAAGATAAATGACTACAGCAGTTAGGTTTTGTAAACAAACTTTATTTCCTGCAGTATACACCATTATTGTCGACAATATATTTTGCTATTCTCTGGAAGCTTATAAATTTCATTTCTCCGAAATGTGGGGGCTTTCTGGTTGATGAACTTTTTGAGGTTCAGTCTGCAGTCCTCCAAGGAAGTGAAGCATTTGCCATTCATAAAATTCTGCAGGGAATGGAATAGATGAAAGTGAGATGGGTCAATGTCTGGAGAATACAACAGTTGGGGTGACACATCTCACTAAAAATTATGCAACTTTTGATGGCTCACCATAGAGGTATGTGGTCTGGCATTGTTGTGGTGAAAGATGGCGTCGTTTCCCAATTCCGACCTTTTCTCCTCAATGGCTGCCTTGAGACGATCCAACTGAGAACAGTATTTCTTGGAATTGATATTCTCATTATTCCAAAGAAGTTCGTAATACAGGATTCCTATGCAATCCCACCAAATGCATAGTATAACCTTTCTTGGATGCAGCCCTGGTTTAGGAAAAGATAGTGGTGGCTGCTCTTTCGTCCCGAATGATTTACTCTTTTGGCCGCTGTTGTACATAATCCACTTCTCATCTACAGTTACCAGCCATTCCAGAAAAGGATCATTCCGATTGAGTCTCAATGAGTCACAGATGGAAACGCGCTGAATGAAATCGCTTCACTCAGTTTGTGAGGAATCCATACATCGTGAATATTTACGTAAACTAGTTTTTCAAGTTCCTGGTTACAGTAGTGTGAGTTAAATTGAGCTCCAGTGCCAACACCCAAGTTGTCATTCGTGGATTGTTGACTATGATTTCATGAATTCTTTCCACGTTCGTAACCATTGGCTGTCCAGATCGAGGTTTGTCTTTTAGGGAGAAATTCCCAGCTCGAAATTGACTAAACCGTTACTGCATCTTCCCCGTAGACAGCACAAATTTTCTGCTGACAATGTGAGGTGGTTTTACCCTTACAATAGTAAAACAGCATAAGATGTTGGAAATATTCCTTTTTGCTTTCCATAGTTTGTAAACGCAAGTTCAAGCTGTTCCATCCAACTTCAGTTCGAGCAAAATGAACGAACTTATGAGACAGCCCAATATTTTACTCCTCTCAAATACTCTCAGAATAAACTACTACAGAAGTAAATGTGGAAAGCCACCGTGATGTAGAATGTTACTATATAAATAAATAGAGCAAAATATTTTAGAATTTACTCTCACAACCTAGATGGAGTAACTTGCTTCTCTACTCACCTACTCCTATATTTTGTTCTATTTACTACGGAAATAAATAGAACAAAACATTACAATTTACATTGTGGCCTAGATGGCATAAGTCACCTGTTGATTGAGCTGCAAAACCATATCAAATGTATGGGAGGAAAATGTTTTGACCCTGTTTATGAATTACTTAGGGTGGCAAATTAAAGCATTACCAAAGCATTTCCATAGTTGCTAGTGAGTCGTGAATTTGTATAAGCCAAGGGGTGCAAATATTTAGGTTTGGTGATAAAATATCCATAATATAGTATGTTTTATTACCTTTTGAGAAGATAATTATAATACACTGTACTATAGATATTTTAGTGCTTTATATTAACCTAATCTTAAACTTAATTTCTACAGAAGTAACAAAAGTATGCTTATAACCGTTTGTTTCTGACCTATTCATTTCTTTTCACGCTAAAAGCTAATTTTTCAGTAATCATGTTTTGAACTTCCAGCAATAATACTCATGTAGACGTAAGGGTTACTATCTACTGAAATGTTGGAAATTGGGCCCAATTCACTTTCCAAATCACCAGAAGCAGTACAGTCAGATCTTTCAGTATTTATGCAACCCCTGTTACTAGAGGCATTCAAAAATGATTGACACTGTCCCATAATTCTGAAAACGTAGCAGATATATGAGCTATAGTACCACCAGATGGTGTTGGTACATTCCAGATGTTGATAAGTGCTGCATCATATGTTGTGGGATGCTCTTGAGCTTGTGGACAACGAACACACAACATGGGAGCTGACAATCATGGGCAACAGTGGACATGTGGTTTCTGTGGAGGGAAGGAGTGGCAGCTTAGACATTCATACAAGGTAAGCAGCACCAAGTTGCAGATTAATATTTCTTTGATATCACAGTGCAAGGACTGTGCTGAAAAATGCAAAAGCACTGGGCATCCAACAACAGCACAGAAAGGTAACACCCAACTGGTATCTGATTTGATTATGAGGAATAGGCAAATCATTTTGATGAACTAGAGAATGCTATAGATCTACCATGGAGAACACTTCACATCATCGTCTATAAGGGCTTGAAAGATGAGAAAGATGTGTGCACAATGGTTGCCTCATTCCCTCACTATTGCGCAGAAACAAAAGCACGTGGAGACATCTAACAGTTGGTGGGGCGGTACAGCATGGATCTGACTGGTTCCTTTGATACGTGATCACTGAGGAGGTCATGGTTCTTCCACGAGATTCCAGGAAAGGAACATCAGTTTATGGAGTTGAAGCAAACTGGGAGCCCTTGTCCCAAGAAGTCACGACTGAGACTATTTGGTCACAAACACATGGCAGCTATGTTCTGGGATAAGGAAGGGATCCTCCTGGGGATTGGTTTCCCCCCAATATAACCATCAACAGTGATTGTTACTGCAATTCACTGCACCAACTCTGCCCATGCATTCAGCACTGCAGCATTCTTCTTCAAGACAATGCGTAGCCACATACAAGCCACCAGACCATTGCCACTATGAGTGAATTAGAGTTTGCTGTGCTGTCACTATGTATTCACCAGATTTTGCTCCTAGTGACTATGCTATATTCAATGCAATGAAAGAGGCCATGTGTGGGGTAAGAAGCTCACCACTGACGAGCTTCAATCACTTGTCTACCAGTGGCTCCAGTACATTCCCAAAGAATGGTTTAATATGGAAATTGCTAGAAGATGGCAAAGGTGCCTAGAAATTGTAGGCAAATACCTCTTAATTATATCTATATTCCTTATCTCACAACAAATTCCTACTATGAAAAACAAATAGTAAGTGTCTGTGATTTTTGAATGCTCTAAGTATTTTCGGTGAAATTTGCTTTGCTGCATCAGTCACAAATTGAATCTGTTCCTTTGAACACTTGCGGCATTTCAGTTATTATTTTCGAAACATTATTCACTTTTGTTGTCTGTGAACTACCGCCAACTTTAAATTTTTCTTGTTTTTCTGCTTTCTGCTTTTAGGTCTTTCCTAAGAATTTTAAGCTGCTTTTCTGTATGTTTGCTGTTGCTCAAAGCATTAAAATCATTCATGTCCTTCCAAGCATTTCTCTTCTTTCCAGCATTTTACATTGTATTTTTTATACTCTGTATCCTTTACATGGCTTTTCAGTATCTCTACCAACAAAAAATTTTCACCAACATTATTTCCCGTTTTTCCTATTGCACAGAACTTGATCCATGAATGCTTCAAGTAAACTGCGTAAACATAAAATACTCTGTAAGTAATGAACTATACTTCTGTAGCAGTAACTAAAAGAGTAAATTGCAGGTGAGCTCTCCGACATTACTTCCAGAATAAATTATTCTTGTAGTAACCTACTTTTGTAGTAAGGACTTCTTTAGTAAATGTTACTTCCTAAGTAATTCACACGAACATAGTGCACTCCACTCAGTGTTTTCCGATCTGGATGTATGACTGTAATCAGGTATCAGAATTTGCCAGAAGAAAGATGGGTACCTGATCTGCTTTATCTACTATTCAGGTTCATTCATCCTATATTGTGTTCATTATTTGCATTTGTGTTATAGTTTTAACATTGGTGACTTCATGCTAATTGCTCCAGAACTCTGATGCCATGTTATAATGTAAAGATAAATAATTAAGCAATCTAGATGTAAATTTACAATTGGGGTGTAGCTTTCCTGACCCTCAGTGTTATGGAATGAACACTGTTAGGGAAAAAACAGGCATTAGCATTCCTAGAAATAACATTTGAAATGTATCACTACATCCTATGTATTCGTATTTAGCGTTGGAATGCATCTTTGCATTCATATTCCAAATAAGAATGTGAAACCTTTGGGCTTAAAAGCAAGTTACAGATCAGTACAATAAAGTTGCGTTTTTGATAACTGCTTTTGCTCAGAGCAACAAGAGGACAAAAAGTTTATTCCTGTTAACTTTTATTTAATATTAGTACTTTTGTATTTTAGCACCAAGAAATCCAGGCATTTTAAGCCTACTAGTTAAGAGTTTTGATGAACACTTTTCTAGAAACTTTCATATTTTAAAATAATTTTTTGAAGGGATGTCTGAATTACTGAGAGGCATGCGTTAAGATCATTAGTTGAGCTTTATAAATTTATTTAAAACTATATTAAGATGTTTTACTACTAGGAAAAAATGTATAAATCTAATCCTATATGTGAAAATGATTAATTATTGCAGCCATAAGTTTAACTAAAGTATGAGAATATAATTGGTGAATATTCAGTGAAATAGAAACAAATGGTACTGAACCTACCTAAAACCTTCAAAATCAATCAAACTAAAATACAGAACATTGCTGATAGTGCTGTTTTTACCTTTTCTATAGTGTTTTCCAAAATTTGATGGCTACCAATACAGCAGATACAGTAAAGACAAAAGAACAGTTAAATATCGGATGAGTTGCATTCACATAACTTTCTCTACCTACATTTATTTATATATAGCTTCCACAAAATATTGTTATGAAAGTTTATTCTTCTATCTTTTCATGCTAATAATTGAGATAAATCTTTGCAGAAACCGTTTTATTAGACATTTTGTTGAAGGTGCAGGTGGGATAGAGGAAACCAAATGGATAATCAGATTAAACATTCCATACGCTGTGACATTGTAGAAACAACTGAACAGCAAAGGCATTTAAAAAAGTGACAACATTTAAAAATTAAAACCAATAACAGTGAATATCTTGTAAATGCCTAATGCCACAGAGAAAGTAATTTGAGATATAATAAGGGCTATTCTGTAACTTAATTGTTAAGAAGGTGACTACAATTGTTTTATTAAGCTTAAAGAACCACTTTTAACAAATGTGCCACTATTCGGCATTATGTAACTAATTTGTCACAAATTTGTTTTCTGCAGTTTGTTAGCCAACTGGAGTGGCTAATTGGTGCAGTTTTCGATAGCATTTTGTTTTCACCCTGCCAGCAGCGCTGAAATACTGACTACAGTGTGTTTTTGTTACTTCTCGTCAAGATGGAGATAAAGTGTACTGCGAAAATGTCACACAAAAAATATAAAACATGTGAATTTTTAAAGGTCATACCCATTACTTAGAATAGCAACACTTACACCTTCTTGCGACCCCAAAGAATTAGATATTTTATGGGTAAAACTCACTCAGCTGTGGCCGTGTAAAATGGGTTTAATTTTAGGTTAGGAAAGAAATAGCAGCACAGTTTTATATTGTTTTGATGTAAGTTTCACTAACTCATATCAACCCACAAGTATTGCTTAATTATCTTTATGGTTTTTAGCTTTGTTATACTTTTTAAAGATACCAATTCTCCTGCAGATTTTTCTGAAATTTTAAAGTATACCATCAAGCATAACTAGGTACTTATTTTTTTTTATTCATGATTTGACAATATTTAGCTCAGTTCAGTTCTGTGGAAATGTTCTTGCATTTTAACAACCTTGGAATGAAAACCATAATTGATATCTGATAATATCCATATTATTTTAGGTATTTGTTAAATGGAAAGTTGTAGTGATAAGAAAGGTTAGTCAACTAGTTGTGTTATTGCGGGGAATGTTGTAGCTACAAGTATTTTAATTCAATTATTTTTCATATGCAAATTTATTAAGTATAAATTATCACTTTATAACCCAATTGATTGCCTTCTGTTATGTGCTTCCTCTTCCAGCTGCATCAGTATAAATTCAATTTTACTATGGTTACAAGAAGCTGGTAAATAGCTTTCTGCTAGCCACTTCTTTTAGCAGATTGAAAATTACCTTAAAATGAATGAAAAAGCATTGCTGTAATATCCTACAGTCTTAAAAGTGCCCAGTCCATACTCTTAACCTAAAAATGAGGCACGTGTTTATTCATGAACCATGCAAATCAACACAAGATTAATCACCATTTGAACCTAAAATTCTTAAATCAATAACTGCTGCTTTTTTATTGTGATACAAGATTACATAACATTTATTTTGCTATTAAAATTCGTCCTCAAAAGTTATGTTGGAAGCATCATTTACTAATGCTATTGTCGCAACTAGGTTTGAGACTGGGAGCATAACTAGAGGGTAGATGATAGAGAGAACTCTTAATGTAGTTTACTGACCCATTTATTATCCATCATTAGCAATCTGAATTTAGCACAGCCCCATTACATTAAAGCTCGCCTCTTAGAGACCAAACAAGTGTACAAATATCTTCAATTTAACTACATAATTGCTTTACCCTTGTGGGTCTTGCCTTAGAAATGTATCACATGAGGTTGAGGGTGCGCGTTGCAGAGCCCTGGAGCGGTGGCGAGAGTGACAGGTCCAGCTTGCATCGCCAAAAGTGTCCCCCCTCAACTGGGCTCTATGGCTTGTTATGTAGGGGATCATTGCCCACAGGGGCCTCCATCATTACAACGGAACTTATGCCAAATAAGGCGAGCCACCGCCTAAGGCTTATGCCCTAGCAACCAATCAACGTTGAGTATTCAAATTGTTCTCGAGCATTCCTAGTGACGCATGACAGTCCAGCGTGCAGCTAAGTTTCTGCAAAGCTGCACGTACTACTGCAGAAACCAATGTCATGGTAAAATCCATAGGATTTTTCATAGGAAGTGGTAAAACTCTTATCCTGTTATATGCTGTAAATTACTAAGCTCCACAAACTAAGAATGTATGTAAAAATATGAATCTATCAACTATCAGCTAAGAAATATAATTTATATGATTCAATCCAAAAATAAAGAAATGTCCATCAAAATAAATGCCTGAAATGTAACAGGTTTCTAAGCATCCCTCAACATCATATGTGACACTATCATATGTAACATTGCTTACTTGAGCATAATTCATAGCATTTATATTTTAAGCTACAACGAATAAATACGCATTTGATAATTAAAATATCAAATTATCATGCTTTTCCTCCTATAGCAGCATAAAACAACGTCTATGCGAATCTATTGTGTAACAAATGTATTAGCAAGAGGTTCTCTGGGTTTGTTGTGTTTAATAACCAAATCTTTATTCTTCACAAAATGTGTTTTGTTATGAAGTTACAGAATGCCAAATAGCATTTAACAATTGGTTAGCGGCATTAACATTTTGTTAAGCCTTAACACAATGTTACAGAATAATTCTGGTTAGGTATTTTAAAGAGATCTAAATTTTTTGCATAATACGTATTTGTCTATCTTTTATGGTTCACCAGTTTTACAAAATCATACAAAATTTTTTTATGAATGAAGAGGACATTACAGGCTATTCTCATAAAATTCAAAATATACATTTTATGTCATGTAAATATCTGAAACTGATGCAGTAATTTGTATCACAAATTACTTAAATGTAAATAATGATTGTAATATGAATATGCATTTTTATGTGACATTGATTTGAGATGTTTATTGATTGTAATTATTGTTGAGAAGTAAGTTTATACGGCCTTACTGAAACTGTCAATAATAGCGCGCAATAATGCAGCGAGGGGGGGTGAGCTGTTTATCATTATTGGAAACGAGGAAGTTGCGTAATGTAGGCGCGTTTTTTTTCCTTGAGAATCTTCTGGAACGTTTCCCTAGAACATATGTATTCATAATTTTCATTGGATATAAAAATAGACGCTAATGTTGGCGCGTTTTATTAGCCAATTGCAGCTCAGTTATAATCTTTAGGCATATCGGAGTGTATGGGTATAAAAGCAGTAGGTTAGAGGTAAAGTCCGTCAGTTCATCGAAAATCTCAATACATTACACGTCGTCTTCAGTCGGTCAGAATTCTTTGTATACTACACGTCGCATTCCCGTCAGTTCGTTGAAAGTATTTGTAGGTTACGCGTAACAGAGCTATGAAAAATCTCAAGTATTATAAAGTTAATTATACAAAAAGTTGAAGTACGCGAATTAAGAATTATCAGTAATGAAGTTATTATAACAGTTTCAGTTTGGCGAGTGTCAAGATCAATATGTAAATGTGATAGTGACTGTGTTTCGACAATAACAGTGTATAATAAATTTCTTCATCAGTGTTATCTTTGGATAAAAGATTCCTTTCCGTTTACACACTCTGATCAAGAGATATGTTCGACCGAGAAATAATAGCTAGCCGGAGGACAGTAAACCAAAATGAATTAAGATAACAATAGCCTTCTTTCAAACGAACACTAACACTGCTGCAAATTGCTAACACCAGATGGAGCTACAAACCGAACAAATGAATGACGTCACAAGATGGCTTCACATGAAGTAAACACACATACACAAACATCACAAGTAATAACATTATAAAAAGTACTGTAACAAATTGGCTACCACAACGTGGGGCTAACAAAACCACAAACAATAATGTTACCACATATTGGCTACCACAACGTGGGGCTCAACAAATTAAATATAAATAACACAACAATACCGTAACAAATTGGCGCCCAACGTGGGGCAGTTAAAATTATGTAACCAAACAAAACAAAAGCAGCACAACATAAGATCTTCAAGTTCTAATAATTTACGTAAAAACACAACAATACCGTAACAAATTGGCGCCCAACGTGGGGCAGTTAAAATTATGTAACCAAACAAAACAAAAGCAGCACAACATAAGATCTTCAAGTTCTAATAATTTACGTAAAAACACAACAATACCGTAACAAATTGGCACCCAGAACGTGGGGCAAAGTGACCAGGAAAGGGGCAGAGTGACCAGGAAAGTAGCAGAATTAACCAGGAAAGTAGCAGAATTAACCAGGAGGTGGAATGAATGGAGCAGTGAACTGATCTACAAGATGCAGATTTCAGAAACAACTACAAGGACGACAGACTACGCGGATGATTGGACATCGTAATTCCGAGATTACAAGGCAACAGGGGAATTCAGCTACAAAAACATCGAGAAGACGCAGATTCCAGAAACAACTAGAGGAACGACAAACGACGCGGATGAGTGGACACAAAAACATCGAGACGACGCAGATTCATCATTAATACAACGCAGAAGCGACATATAACCTAGGAGAGAGGGGCAGGAAGCTGGACATCAAAGTAACAGCAACAGACAGCATCACAAAGGTCAGAGTATAGTAATTTTTTTTTGAAAACAAAATTATAACATTCAAATGTACTTGAGGAGCGGTAGGATAAAGAAGACAATGGCTACTAATAATATTGAAGAAACAATAATGGAAGGGGATAATGTAACAGTTAGCTGTAATTCAATACAGGTTACAGAAAATAGCTCAAACAATGTAGAATTTGAGGGAGGAAATGTTAGTGAAGAAAGCCAGAATAAAATAGCAGGAAATGTTCATTTTGATGCTAGTATGATGATGGAAATGATGAGAAATTTTGGCGAAACAGTAAATAAGAATATTCAGAATATGAGGGAAGATATGCAAAAGAATAATGAGAAATTAAGGGAAGATATTCATAGGAGTTTAGATCAGAATAAGAAAGAATTGAGGGAAGATATTGGTAAGAGTAATGAGAAATTAGAAAGGAAAATAGATCAAAACAGGGAAGATATGCAAAAGAGTCATAGGGAATTGAGGGAAGATATTGGTAAGAGCTTAGAACAAAACAGGGAAGAAATTGAAAAGAAATTAATGGAGCTAGATAGTAGTATGATGAGAATGAGAAATGAAAATCAGGAAATGATAGCAAATGAGATAGGTGAAATTTCAAAGCAAATGTTAGACATGAGCAGGGAAATAGGTAACAAAAAAAGTGAGGTTAATACTAAAAGTGAACATGTTGATGTAGAATGTACCGAGTCAGGTAGTAGATTGAGTAATATTTCAAGTGAGATGAGAGAGATGAAAGAGGTTATGAATGTAGATGTGAATCAGACGCAGGTTAATTTCAGAGGGGAAATATCAGAAATACAGAATGAGTCAGTAATGCAGAGAAATAAATTGTACGAAGAAGTTAAAGTTTTGACTGTAAATAATCAAAAGCTAATTTCTGAAATTAACAAGTACCAAGATGTTCAAATTGAAAACTCCAGTCCAGTACAGTTTAGTACAGATTTGTCAGAGTACTCTCAAATTAAAGAGATAGTAGAAGAATTGAAAATGACAGTTGTTAAAAGATGTGTAATTCAGGAAACTTTAGATTTTTTTCAAATGGTATCATGGGATGATATTTCATATGAATACAAGAGGTTATTCATGAACAAATTTTTGAAGGTTAGGATACGGCTACGAGTAATGTTTAGCCACACACAATTTGATCCAGGAGGGTGAATAGCAATGAGATGTAAAGTAAATGCTGGATAGTTAAAGATGACTTGCAGAGAAATGTATTGGAACGTAAGAGGGTTAACTATTTATATATGTCATTTGAAAAGAGAAATAAATTATATATATAAAAAAAAAAGAAATGTTTTTTTTTTAAAAAAAAAATTAAATTTTTAGTAACCGTAACAACATTTGAAATTAAGAATGTAAAGATTGAAACTTAATATGATATTAAAGTAAAAGTACGTAAATACAATTCCAAGAGTATTGTTAAAATAATAATAAATTCAGAACAAAAAAATTGGGTAAAAATAATTAAAGCAAATACTTATGTAGCAAACAGAAAATGTGAAAAAGTACTTAGATTTAAGAGATGTAAATATATTTATGTAGAGGGTGAATATTTTTGGTAAATATGTATAATAATTAAAAAATTCTTAAATGCACAAATTTTTGTCAACAACTTAAGAAAGTAAACAATTTTGTAACAGTAATTAAACAATTCAGGGTACAGTATTTGCTATAAAAAAATTTGTAATGTTAGATTAATGTCTAAACACATTAAACAAGAGCCAGTAAGTAGTGGCGAAATAAAAAAAAAAAAAAAAAAACATATGTCGTGTGTTAAATACGTGTGAAGTGTTAAGTGAAAGTGATAGCGTGTGTTCCAAGATTTAGGAGACTAAAAACCCAATTATAAAATTTCCAAACAAGTTGTAAATATTCATAATTATGTTTCTAGTGGGGCATATGATGCAGTAATTTGTATCACAAATTACTTAAATGTAAATAATGATTGTAATATGAATATGCATTTTTATGTGACATTGATTTGAGATGTTTATTGATTGTAATTATTGTTGAGAAGTAAGTTTATACGGCCTTACTGAAACTGTCAATAATAGCGCGCAATAATGCAGCGAGGGGGGGTGAGCTGTTTATCATTATTGGAAACGAGGAAGTTGCGTAATGTTGGCGTGTTTTTTCCTTGAGAATATTCTGGAACGTTTCCCTAGAGCGTATGTATTCATAATTTTCATTGGATATAAAAATAGACGCTAATGTTGGCGCGTTTTATTAGCCAATTGCAGTTCAGTTATAATCTTTAGGCATATCGGAGTGTATGGGTATAAAAGCAGTAGGTTAGAGGTAAAGTCCGTCAGTTTATCGAAAATCTCAATACATTACACGTCGTCTTCAGTCGGTCAGAATTCTTTGTATACTACACGTCGCATTCCCGTCAGTTCGTCGAAAGTATTTGTAGGTTACGCGTAACAGAGCTATGAAAAATCTCAAGTATTATAAAGTTAATTATACAAAAAGTTGAAGTACGCGAATTAAGAATTATCAGTAATGAAGTTATTATAACAGTTTCAGTTTGGCGAGTGTCAAGATCAATATGTAAATGTGATAGTGACTGTGTTTCGACAATAAAAGTGTATAATAAATTTCTTCATCAGTGTTATCTTTGGATAAAAGATTCCTTTCCGTTTACACACCCTGATCAAGAGATATGTTCGACCGAGAAATAATAGCTAGCCGGAGGACAGTAAACCAAAATGAATTAAGATAACAATAGCGTTCTTTCAAACGAACACTAACACTGCTGCAAATTGCTAACACCAGATGGAGCTACAAACCGAACAAATGAATGACGTCACAAGATGGCTTCACATGAAGTAAACACACATACACAAACATCACAAGTAATAACATTATAAAAAGTACCGTAACAAATTGGCTACCACAACGTGGGGCTAACAAAACCACAAACAATAATGTTACCACAAATTGGCTACCACAACGTGGGGCTCAACAAATTAAATATAAATAACACAACAATACCGTAACAAAACATATGGTATGTTAATCAAAATCGTTGAGCCATTTTGGAGAAAATCAAACATTTTGAAAACTCTTCTATGTAAAGGTTAGTTTGGGGTAGGGAGATTTCCTTGAAAATCTTAGTGTCGCATCTTTGGAACGTACTGAACCTTCTACTGAAAACACTCAGAAGCACGCGCAGAGAGAGAGGGAGGGACAGGGAGGGAGAGAGAGGGAGAGGGAGAGAGAGAAACTTTTTATAGATTTAGGAGGCCTCAAAACATGTATTTCTATGAAATCTTGGTATCACATTTTTGGGTGGAATGCAATACCTTCTCTACCATGTACTATTTATGTGGTAGAGAAAGTAAAAACAAAGCTCAAAACTCTGAAGTATTCTTTGAGTATTATATTTTTATTCTGCCATTTTCTGTTTCTGTGATGCTTTATATTCCACTTAATACTGTGCTTCATACTGTTTGCTTGCTTGCTTCAGTATCATGCGTACTCATGTTAAAAAATGTAAGTGTTAAAAATATGCCATAATTTTAAATATCTGTATCAGGGATAGCTCCTGGGGTAGTGCATGCCATGGCACTACCTTAATAAAATAATGAAATGCATATTTGAAATTATTTGTACACTCCACGATTGCATCAAGAATAGTCTGACTTTCTATTAGGGCCTGGATTTTGATGAAATGTCATCTTTTTTCTGAGTAGTTGGGGACCATGCAGATTAATAATTAAGTGCATTATGCAATAAATATGTTAAATTTGAGGTTTTTATAGATAATTAAAATGTATTTTTTTCCACTTTTTTCAGATATGTAGTCATTTTTTAAATTTTATATGTAGTTTTAGGACATTTAATTTACATTTTGTGCTTTTATTTATAAGTTTTTTAAATCTATGGTTAAATGTTCATTCTTGTAGCTTTTTGCGTGAGAAACCTTAGTGCATTGTGTCAATGTTGCGTAAAACCACGTGCTTTGATTCGGGACTTCCCCTTCATCTCGGGAATCTTTCGATTTGTAATCTTTCCATTAGTCTCAGGAGAGTAGTGTTTCTATATGGTTGTGTTGATTTTTGTGTAGTACAAAATGTCAAAACAAAAATTGTCTACTGCTAGCCATTTAAGACTGTATGTAACAGAATTCAGTGAAGTATTTTCTGGTGATGGGAGTATTTTATTCTGCTTAGTCTGAGAAATTAAAGCCACTGCAGACAAGCTTTTCACAGAACACCACATCAGGCGCGAGAATCATTTGCAGGGTCTTAAAAATGTGAACAAAAGAAAAGTGTCTCAATTACTGTTAAAACAAACTGCTTCCACATAAATCATATTTATTTTTTAAAGAATTATGTGAGCTGCTTGTCAGTGTAAATATTCCACTAGAAAATTAAACAATTGTAAACTATGTGATTTCCTTGAATGCCATACAGGCCATACGATTCCAAACAAACAATATTGCATAAAAACTATTTAATGAAATGTTATGAAGACATATTAAACCCTATACATGAATGTGTGAACGGAAAGAAAATTTATGTATCAATGGACGAGACTACCGATTCAGAGGGACGTTTTGTAGGTAATGTAGTGATAAGAGACCCTAGAAACAAACAGTGCTGGACAGATTTTTCTTCTGACATCAGAAGTTTTAGAGGCAGTTAATCACCCTCAATATGCAAACTGTTTGATAAATCCATGCATTTTTTCTGGCCTAATGGAATACAACATGAAAGCGTGCTTCTCTTCCTAACAGACACAGTGCCTTACATGGTAAAAGCATCAAACTCTATCAAATCATTTTACAGTAAGCTAGTACATGTTACCTGTCTGATCCATGCTTTTTATAGAGTTGCAGAAGAGATCAGATCCAAATTTTCAGAAGTAGATAGACTAATTTCCACAGTAAAGACAGTATTTGTCAAAGCTCCGTCCTTAACTAATGTTAGGCCCCTAGCGTAGCATTACCCCCAGAACCAATTTTGACACACTGGGGCACGTGGTTGACAGCATGCAAATACTATTGTGACAATTTTCAGATAGTGAGAGAGGTAGTAAGTAGCTTTGACAGGGCAGATGCTATGGCAATTCGGAGTGCACAGGACCTGTTTTCTGATCCTGAAATCTAAGGTAGATTGGCTTGCATTAAATAAAATTTTGGATTTTTGCCAAACACCATAACTCATTTAGAAAAAAGTTGTATGTCATTGGACAAGTCAATAGAGTTAGTCAATTGTAGTGAAAATTGTATAAACAATGTAAATGGAGAGTTTGTGGAACCAGTTAGACAGAAATTGAAATTTGTGTTAGTGAAAAATAAAGGGTTTCAGACAGTGCATCAAATAGCCTCTATTTTATCAGGTGAAGAATTCAGAATGATTTTTGAAGAAGATTTAACAACCAGTGACATAGTGTTTTTCAAATATGCTCCCATTACATCTGTGGAAGTAGAGAGAAGTTTCTCCAAGTATAAAACAGTGTCAGCTGACAATCGCCGATCCTTCACTTTTGAAAACTTTAGGATGACTATGGTGGTGTATTGCAATGCTAACTAAGCTATGTTTAGTTAATAACTTTTCATATTAATTTAATAGAAATGAAAATTACCTAGTGATAAATATTAATTTATTAATTATTTTTAATAATACTAAGAAAATGAATTGTTATAGAATGTTTACCTCAATCAGTAATCATTATTGTCTTAGACCATTGCTAATTATTAATTACAATGAAATTTATAATTTTAATTAGGTCTCTTTTTGCAGTTTTAGGTCATTTTAAGAGAATTTTAAGGAAACGTTATAGGTAATTTTTTAAACATTTTAAGGTCATAAACATCTGGGTCTACTTACTATTCTTAAAGGCATAATGAAATGGCTTGTCTGACTATAGAAAACCATAGAAGCTGAAGGAAGTGACTGCAAATTGTGAGTTTGCAACCATATTATATTATTCTGTGGATCTGTACCACTTCTGTCCTGGCATGATTCATAGCCCTCTGAGCTTACACTCAGAAGTACCAACTTTATCTTGTACACTTACGAGTCGTATGACAAAGTGTGCTAGACTGAGAAGTGAGAAATAAGGTACCAATCACTTGCAGTGTAAAACTTAGCAGAAAATTGTCGTTTGTTATATCATATTCACCATTAATTTTCCGGTGTTTAAACTTAAAATTAAATTAGTCAGTTTTTACAATGCTTCTTGCACTGCCAGCCATCCAGCAGAAGATTGAAAGACAAGTAAAGACTCTGTAGACAGCATAGACAGCACCTGCACCCGGCCAGCTGTGAGCTTGTGTGCATGATTTGAATGGGAGCCATGGTGTTTGGCTAGTTTCATTAGTGTGTGTACTTGCACTCTATAATAGTGCCTGTACAATTAAGGGCCTATATTATAATCTCTGGTTAAGGTTCTGGTTAGATATTAACTGGGAGTCGGAGTAAAGTTTTGTATTACGACCTTTGGTTAACAGCTAACCTTGAGTTTAGTGTTAGCAATGAACTAACCACCACCTCGGGTAGCATTTAGGGTACTAACTTGGAGGAAACCTATAATAATGGTGTGGTGGAGGTATTGCATCATGTAAGAATTTTGGGGAGGTATTTCTGGCACTATTCCTGCATTCATGCTTCAGCCGCCACTGGTCTGTATGTTAACAGTGCCAGGAAACATTTGCTGGTAGAACTCATATGTTGGCTATGATTTTCCTTCAACAGCATGTGTAAACTAAAATTACTCTTCACATAAAGAATATCATTTGCTGAAAAGTTTAACTATAATTTCCATTATACTTATGATTACTGCATCATGCTTGTTTAACAGTGCTCAACATTTTTAATAATGTGCACATAGACACAAGGAAACCATACTTTGTATGATAGACTGTATTATTAAGGAATAGTTGAGCTTTTGCATCACTCCATCAGAACACTTGGTGCTCAGTAAATAATTACTGTAGTAATTCAGTCAGGCTATTGTATCAAGGAGCACTTTCCACCAACATGGCCTTATAAAAATGTTAGTAACACTTTGGACAGAGACAGTGAGGTGCAGCAATTTTGCAAAAGTCTTATTCACAAATGTCAAATATGTATATGTGCTTATCAACCTTGAATCAGTGCACACAGTACTTGGAGTTAGAATACTTGGCTTATTGTATTTCACCTCATAATTTTAGCATACCTGTATGGAGAAAACTAATTTTATTACTTTATAAAGTGATGAGCATTATGGCAGAGTTATATCATGTGGGTAATCACATAATAAGCCATACACTTAAATTACTGCTGATGAATACTGTGTCTGTTGTTTGCTTTTATATTTCTGTAAAATTATTGTAACTGTATTGATGACTGGAGAAAAATTGAATATATTGTACTTCTTTTTTTGTTTGTTCCATTTATACCAAGCCTTTAACTACAATGGTCTTATCGACGGTCTTTCCTTTGGAACATAATGCTTATAGGCAATGGTGTTAACTCGTATTCACTTCTCTTTGGGTTTAAACTTTCAGCTTTAATCATTAGATCATACACACAATCATACTCTCATTCATACTTTCAGACTCTGGGGAGGATAAAGAATATCTTGGCTAGAGAAAAATTCCCACCCCAGCCGGGAATCGAACCTGGGACCCTCACACATCACGCAGGTGCTCTACCAACTGGGCTACGGAGCCGGCCAGAGTGCTTGAGAGAGTGGAGAGTGCTTGAGGTGGAATAAAAAAGGATCCAGAATGGTCCTTTTTTACTTTCTCTACTATGTATAGTAAGTAGGGGAAGTATTGTATTCCACCCAAAAATTTGATACCGAGATTTCACCAGAAATACATGTTTTGAGACCCCCTGAATCCAAAAAAAGCATTTTTGGAAACATGTCCGTGTGTGTGTGTGGGTGTGGGTGTGTGTGCGCGCGCGCGCGCGTGCACGTGTGCGTGTGCAACTCGGAAACGAACAGTCGGATAAACACCGAACTTGGTACTTAGGTTCAGTATCTTCCAGAGATGCGACACAAAGGTTTTCAAGAAAATTCCCCCACCCCAGATTACCCTTTACATGGAAGATTTTTCGAAAATTTTAATTTTCTCAAAAATGGCTCTAACGATTTTGATTAAAATATCATATGTTTAAGATATTTTCATGACAAATAAAACGTATATCTTAAATTTTCTGGGAATGTCTCCAAAAGTATTCTTCATTGTGAACGACTTTTGCATAACTGGTAAACCATAAGAGATAGACAAAATTTTACTACACAAAAAAATGTAGATCGCGTTAAAATACACAATTTATGTCATATACATTTTTTTTGTTGAGTGAACCATTTTCGAGTTATTGCTTGTTATTCCCTTAAATTTTTAAAGACTTATTTACTCAAATTGGAATTCGTTATTAATTTTTTTTGTATTGGATATGCAAAGAGTATTAATCTGTGGCAAAGGGAATGGTGCTGCACTTACCAACTAGCTATTAAGAGATATGTATGTGCTTAAAGGCTACTGTATTTCTATATTGCTCTTGTAAATATATATTCCCCTTACATCTACAAAAAAATTAGCAATGAGTCTGCAAATGTTTATCTCGATTAACATGAAGTAGATGGAGAATAAGCGTTTGTAAAAATAGTTTGTACAAGAGTACAGAAAGTCATGTGAATGTAACAGATCAGATTTTTTTCTTTCTTTCTTAAGCTAATCGGCTGATCCCCTTGGCTGCACTCGCTAAAGTGCCTAGTTTTGGTGCTTTGTGACTCAGGGGATTGCTGCTTCAAATACTGCCTTGGTCATGGGTGTTTGTGTGTTTGTAAATGTGTGTGTAATTGTAGGTCAAAAATGGAAAACTAGTAGCAAAACAGCAGGAATGTAGGGGGGTGAAGAGCAGAAGGCTAAAAAATAAAATAAAATCTGGCTGCTCTGTTGTTAGGACATTGATTTGACTACTTGAAGTATGTCTGAGATGGGACTCAAGCCCATGTCCCCTACACATGAAACACCAGTATACAAAACTTAAACATCATGTAATGTATTTCACATTAATTCACTCTAAATACTCTGACCTCCTTTACACCGTTCCATGCCTAATTTCAAACCTTGCATTTTCTCAACCCCTAAGAGTTCTATACATGTATAAATTGTTCAACCTAACCCTTCTTTACTGTCAACAATTGATGTTTTTATTTTATCTAGCAGCTGATCCTGTGTCCAGTAATTAGGGAAATAAATAGCACCATCTTGTAATTTTACTCTGGTCTTCATAAGGTAGTTGTACTGGTATTTGTTTCGGGTGTATTTCCGTATTCGCCCAATTGATCACTATCACTTATTTTCACTTTATTTCGGATTCACCACTTATGCATTTTGATGGTGACAAATTGAATAATGACACACAAGAGTAGTTTGCTGCATGTGTTTGCTGGGTTTCCAACTAAGTGTGCACAAGCAACAGAAAAACATGCTGACTACTTAGGTAAACATCTGATCTCCCAATAAACAAAACCCGCCCACTGCTTGGGGATGGGGTAGGATAATGGCAACCATTTACAATACAACAATATATCTTTCAAACTGTATGTGGCAATGGCAATACAAGTCAATGAGCCTATGCTACATTGATTGTAGTTTGCTGAATTAGAATCCATGATTTCATTAATAAACCACATAGTATTATTTTTGGAAATGAAAATAATCCGTTCCAGGATGGTGCTATTATGACCAAAAGGTGATGGGATGGTTTCCTGACATTTAAAAAAAACTGCCTCATCCACCCTGCTTGTAGATAATTGTAGTTAGATAAAATTAAGTAAAAGGAAAGGTAAAGGCATATATATTGGAGGGGCCCCCGAAATGAGGGTAAACACTGCAAGTAGGCTGTAATGCCCCTTTTTGTCTCTGTGATCTCTGGGAAGAAGGGATGGATGAGGGGAGAAACCCGAAGGATGACCAAATATGAATGACAATGGTGCAAGCATGGATGGGGTCCCTAACGTTTTCAGATAGAATGCCTCCGATGCTGCCCGGTCCCTGCCCACAAGCAACCAACCCCCAGCGTCCCAGGTGCAGAGCACACTCGGAGGAGAGACCCAACTGAGCGGTCCCCGCAGCGATGCCAGGGAAGGAACCTCTACAGTGCGAAAGTCTCCATCCAGTTGCAACCTGCCAAACACCGTTGTCTGGTCCTATAACCCTGAAGCAGATGACAAGGAAGATGATGGGTACCAGAAAATGAGAGGAAGAAGTGTCGTGGTAGAAGATGAACCACCCCAGCATTTGCCTGTCGACCTGGAGAAACCATGAAAAATCTATGGGCCAGAGTGGGCGGTCATGGGGACCGAACCCCTGACCTCCCATATGTGGGTCCTAGATGTTGCCACCTGAGCCATCCTGCTAGGTATAAAGAAAAAGTAACTATACATATTAATTTTCCTGAATACAGAGGACTGAATAGTCTTTAAATGTATCAGGTGCACAGTGTCCTTGTGCGCACATTATTGTTAATAAAATGTACAATATTCACTGCTTTCAGATATAATGGCTAATACTTTTTTTCCCCCAGTTCACATGAAGGTGTCCCCCTCATGTGGTTGTGCCAGTGTTTACAAACAAAATGCTTAAATTTTTGTTTTTATCATGCTAACACCCTCATGCCCCCTCCCAATCCCACTCTGTCTACATGCATGCCTGTAAATCTGAATTTTATACTCTCCTCTACATTGTTTTTTTTTAACTGTCTGCAGGGGCTAATGCCCATAGACGTGAAGTGTGGGGGGGAAAGCTACATCATGAGTAGGGCTGGGACATCAGAGTCATTACGTTTGTTTAGAAATGTCCTGTAGTCGGCTATTTACAATGAGAGGGTTACCTGTACAGTTGAGTCAAGTGTATTGCCATACAATGTTTATGTGGACAAAATGCCAAAGGAAAGGGTAAGAAAGTCAACAACATTGCAAAACCATATATTGGAGTATGGGGAAAATGTTTTCTGTATTATTAATGAAAACCTTTATTGAAAACCATGCAAAACACAATTGCTTCTGCACATAGTAGGTCAAGTAGCGTGCGAAGACATGTCAACACAAGAAGTGCACAAGCATTGTATTGAAAAATGTAAGGATTTCTGCCGATATTCCGTTATATAAACTACAGGATACAAAGTTGTGGGTTGGAATTCATTGCAATAAATTGACATAGAATCTTATCCATGTGCACATTGTGACATAGCATTTTGTGTTAAAGATTTAATAAAGACATTTCAATTATATAAGTCAGCTGTATATGTTATAAATAGTATTGCAGAAATAAAGTACACGTGTTCTTCTTGTATAGACTGTACTGCGCGCAGCCAATGTCAGCTCTTATCACTGCACCCTTGCGTTCCTATTCTATATGCTTTCCTCCATGTAGTGACTCTGATGTCATAGCTCTAATAATGAGTAAGATGTTTACAAGAGAGCCTTTGGTGAGGTCAGAATTTCAATACAAAATAAGGAACTGGTACTTTCTTAGCAATTGTGTATTTTTTCCTTCCTTGCCCTATGTAAGAATTGTATTATTCTGATTAAATATTGTAGCTTGTGTTGGAAGAAGTAGTCAAAGAGCATAAACTTGTTAATGTTACACCTGTTTTATTTTCTTGCTTTAGGATTTAAGGTTTTGAGAATTGGATCAGAACGTTTCTATTGCAAATTTCTTCTTTCTACAATGATTCACAAGATATAAAAATAAGCTAATTGAGCATTGGTTAGGTTTGCACTATACATCACTTACTTGCTGAAAACTGTAAATGTTTTGTGAAGCTTTGTTCCCATCTTCAGCTTACAACTGACTTGTGATGTAGTTGTCTTGTGTTCTCTTGATGGTGGAAGTCTCTGGTGGTTGTGATATAAACTCACTCAGCTGGCCGAGTGGTGGGAGATCGAAGTTCATAATTTGGTCCTTGTCTTTTATAATATGTATGTTTTCCCATACTGAGAGCTTAGTTGGGTAAACTTGCTGTTCTAAGAAGGTTGGCTTCTGGAATATCATGGTTGGTGTTTCAAAAATGTGCTGCTACAGCTGATTTTTCAATTTGTTTGTATTTTATGCAATGGAGGCATTCTTTTAGTTTGGTTTTCAAGTTTCTTTTTGTTTTGTATGTATACTTGATCACAGTCTGCACAATTAATTTTGAGTTAACCTCAATGTTGAGAAACTTCCAGTTACTAGTGATAAACAAATGCTAAGTACTATGACATTAATGTTCTTCTGTAATTAGCGGTTTTATATTATTGTAAAGTTGAAAGGTTTCACATAGGCCACCGTTTACTTTTGTATTCCTGTTCCTGCTATATGCTGTCATTTGGAACTGGCTTAAAACATGTTCCATTTAATTCATGAAAGAATCTTGTTTTACATTTCCATATAATATACTGTGTGCCTGTTTTGTAGTTGTGTCTGGTTAGTGACTCAGAGTGATTTTATCTCAGTGACTGGGGCACAGTAGGAGCATGATTGGGTTTGTGTAGGCTGTGCAAAAAACTAACCTTTATACTGTTGTAGACTGGGTGTTCCAGTATTAGGCTCTTGTGCATGTTGGTAAGCAAGTGATATGGGAAATAGCTATTTCAAAACAATATTTTCTAAATTTATTAATAAATTTCTGATAATAGTCTATAGTTCTGTTTAGTGGAATGAAGGAGCTTATATTGGCCAACAAAAGGTAGGAGCTGTAGTTTACCTACTAAAATAGACAATTCTGAAACTAAATAGGGACAAGAATCCTGAGAATTATATCTGATTCATTTCATTAGCTCTTGATTTCAAGGCATGTGCATATGTTGCAGATTTCTTTCATTTCATATTATCTTGAAACTAGTTGGCTGTCCAATGTTGCATGGGTAACTTTTTAAACTCGAATGATCTAATTCATTTCATTTACCTCATTCCCCCATTCTTTAAGAAATTATTATACAGTGATCTAGAAGGTTTTTATGGTGAATCCTTCCCTTTACCTCTTATTATAGTAATTTCATACAGCTATTCCTAATAATGGCTGAAAACTTCTGTCTCATTAATATAAAATGTTGTGCAACATTGGCAGAATATCTACTTCCTTTAGTTCCCCCAGAAAATCTCCCAAGTTCTAGCATTGTCTATAAGTACCCTTTGGTGATGGAACAGTCAGCAGTAGGAATGGTTGATTCACCTTTTAGGTAATCACCTTAGGTCACCTTTGTATCTTTTCTTTGATGCCACAGTTAATAACATGAAAGCTACATAGTTTTCAGATAATACATAGACACTTAACATATACAACAAAATAGAGGTGAAACATGAATATGAAGATTCCTCACTCCCAGGCCAGCGAGTTAACTGCTCTGGAAAGGACTATAGAGAAGACTATAGCCTGTGACTATAGAGAAAAATAATCTGTTGACTGATTTCTAATGTTAGCTGAACAAAATTTCTCTCTAAATACAATTATTTAACACACCCTGCTAACGATGTTGATTATAACATACAAAGAAAATAAAGAAAAACTTTCTTGCTTGAGGGTTATTAAAATGTGTTGATATTGGCAGATTTGATTCTCTTTTGTTTTATTATGTCTTGGTGATGAATTGTGATAATATTGCTTGGAATGAAATATTCATGGCATTTGTCTTATTTTACATGTGTATTCTGTGTAGTAACAACTTATTTTCTACTCCATGGCATTCTCAACTAAAAGTCAAGCCTTCTTAACCATATTCTTTTTTAGCTGCAATATGTTCATATTCAAGTACAAGGGCTTTGCTACTTAACATTTTAGTAATTTATGAAATTAGATGATTTATAGACCATGTCTGTCAGAAGGAACTGGGCTTTTCAGTGGTGAAAGAATTATGAAAATTGGTTGAGTGGTTTTTGGGGTTAGCCTACACATGCACACACAAATACAAACACAATTTTTACCTCTTTATAACATTAGTGTAGATTAACTTGTTTACAATCAAAAAACAGGCCAGGAAGCACTATTTCTGTTTCAATAGCTATTTTTCATACCACATGTTTACAGCACACACAAGAAAGATATCATATTGGAACATTTCAGATTGCAACAGTATAAAGTATACTTGCTATGCAATCCTCATCATGTTCAGCCATGTGGTTATTTTGTTGGAAAACGAATAACAGAAATGGATAGGAATTTGAAATGCAAAGGCGATCATGTTAAAACAATAAAATGCTGTGTGTTATTCGTAAGGATTGAGAAAACAAAACTAAATTTATCGATTGGTTAGTTATGCAATGGCGATAAGTATAAAGCATTTTGTAAATATTGCTAAGTGTTTCTCAGTCGAACATAGGGGGGAGGATGAAATGTGCATCTGTCCTTGTTTTGATTTCAGATATCTGGCAACCCTGTTTTCAACTGCATGAAAATGAACTTTATACATCATTACTTGGCAGTAAGGAATGAAATACAACATTGTGACAAAGAAATAGTGATTTGTTCCTAGCATGAAAAATGCCATAAAGAGAATGCAATCTTGATATTCCAAAGAATTTGGAGGAAGTAATGCAAATGTTATATGTTGACAGTGATGCTGATTATGTTGAAGATGACAGTGATCCTGTTTCTGAAGCAATACACAAATATTGTTTGGGTACTTCTGTACCCACCTTGGTAATCTCTGTGTTTTTAAGCTAGCTATGAGAAAGTTTAAGGTTTGAGAGTTAGCCAACATAATTGTTTGAAATACACAACTAAATATACCTAAACAAGAACAGAGGGATAAGTTGTAGTTATTGTGATTTATTTCAACATAGAGCACATACTTCTAGTTTGCTTTGATACACTGTAAAAATGGTAATAAATGAGCTTTTAAACAAGATCTGGTTTTTTTTTTTTCTTTTTTCATTTTTGGCTTTCAGTGATGCTTTCATCCTCCTCACTAAATGAATGTTGGTTGGTTTCGTCACTGCTTACATAATCAACTTCTGGTGCAGCAGATTTTTTGCGGAAACAGATATGACAACAGCAAATGATCTTGAAGAAAATCATTTTCTTTTTTCCACCCCTTCTTTCCAAATTATTGTTTGCATCTTTATCCATGCCTGTTAGTGATACTCTGGAGCGGAATGAAGGCAGAGGCAACGTATCTGCTGAACTATGTCCATAACGTACAGAGTCTTCATAGATTTCCGTGAAGAATTTGTTCCTACTTCTTTGCTTCATGATTCAGGTAATGAGCTGCAAAAATACGATAATCTGAAAGTTCTCAGTGTACATTGAAGAGCTAAAGTAATAATAGTCATAAAATGATGGGTTGCCCCACTCAAGCTTGGATGATCCTGATGCTTTTTTAGCACATACATGCATTCTTCTGATGGTATTAGTGTCACTTTGAATTAACTATTGTTATAGTCACATTCAAAGGTTAAACAATATGCATAAAAAGGCAGTGCCATCCCTGTAAATTTGGGGCCCCTCAAAATGTCACAGTGGTGCCATGAAGTGTTGAACCACCTTTAGTTACTAAGTCTCATATAATTTTTAGAATAATGGAAGTTGTTAACATATATGTAGGAGAGAATAGACAAGAACCCCATTTATCCAGACAGGTGGGACTGGAGGTAATCTTGATTAATGAAAATCCAGAAATATTCTACTACAAGCAAAAACTAATATGTACTACAATATATAAGCCTTTTGTTTTTGCACTAACAAGAAACACTTTTTTGGCACTTAAACTATATATTTATTGTAGTCTATTCACATTTATTTACTGAAGTATGTAGTGCGTAAGTTTCTTTTGTTTCAAATGTGTGTGACATTTGAGAGCAGCATGATTGCGTAGACGTTTCACTAACATTAGTTCGACTGGAGTTGTTTCCAGCTGACATTCTAGGTAAACTATTAGCTTTTCCAACTGTGCCATTGCCTCCACATGAGGCATTATTTCACTCATACACATTCAAAACACAGGAACAAAAGAACAATACCAGTATAGCTTCTTAACTCTGTAAAGAACAGATCCATACTGTCCATAGTAATGGTAGCTAGAAGCTGGGACCAGCAATCTCTTAGTTACTTGCAATGCCAATGTAAAAACTGTACTACTCTACGAACTGTATTTGCACATTTTGGTGTTAAAAACAAAAAATGAATCCGAATAAACCGGAGATACGAATTAATGAGGGTCCAATAAGCAAGGTTCTTGTGTACCACATAATGATATATTTTGGTACAGTGACATACCACATTTTCTAATATTTTATTCTATGAACTCTTTCAGATTTCTTAAAATTCCAGGCCACCCAACACATTTCCAACTTCCTTCTCAAGGGTGGCTCTGATTGCACATCTGTTGCAGAGTATAGTTAGATCTTCTGATGCTTCTTTATGGTGGTCAAAGGGTAATAAAATTAAAAAGAAAGCGGTTGTAGTTAAGATGAATTGCAATGCTGGTGCCCCCTGAAAGCAGTAACCCACAATAACTATCATGTAGAAATCTTGCTAATCTCACAGAAACATCCAAGGCACAATAGGATACATAATTTGAAACTAGAATAGCTCTATGAAGCACACAGATGTGCCTTGGGAGAACAACATATCAAGAAAAGCTTCACTAATATCCAAAATTTGTATAAAAATCTGCTTGTGATGTGAGAAATGGCAATGGATAGTTTTTCCACATAAAACTGAATATTTGAGTGAAACTAAGCAAACCCATTTTATTTATTATTGTTTGATTGGCCATAAATGATCCAACTTCATCCAGGGATTCATAGCAGTTACAACTTGTTGTGTTTGGGTTCAACTGAGGATTCACAATGTTGTTAAAAATACTAGAGTAAATGCAGTCTACATCCAGAAGCATGCAATGGACCCTGTTTTCAGTGAAGAGATCCTTTGGTTATAAAATCAGAAATTTCAAATGTTTGGATCTCTGATAACCTAAAACCAGTGTCAGAAAGTCAGTAACTTATCCTTGCAAGAAAACTGCAATTGCTAATGCCAGTTTTCATCTACATATAAAGGCAATTATATAAGCATTTGCCCCAGGGTGACACCAACTACAAAAAAACATTGAACTTGGGGACTAAAAAACCATGGCAGCAAATTATCAACATCATTATGTGCTTTAGCTGGGCAACCCTCTGTAATATTTATGTACTACGTTATGATCAGTGTAGATTTAACCGTAAGTAGACTTATCTTATGTTTTGACAGTTTTGTAATTTTGTTCCTAAATTTAATGAATTGTACTATAGTTTTTTAATTTTGTGATTTTTATAGAACAATAATTACATAAATGTCTAATGCTAATTATGAGAAAAAATTTATCTTTGTAATAGGGAATTTGGCATAGAGGAAGGTTACAGAAAGCAAATGTAGTAAGTAGCAACATTAAGTTTTTCATATAGTCAACATTTTTATTATATTCTTACAGTGCAGCAAAGAATATGAAAAAAAAACACATTAAGTGTTGCCCATTGGTTCCTAAAACTGATACTGCCTTTTAGAAATCAATGATTTATGAAAAATAAGGGTAACAGTTTTCTGTTTAAATTGATAGATTTGTGATATGTACCATTACCTGCGCACAGAAAAAGCTGGTAATTATTTTGGGAAATCTACAAATTCAAACTGTCAGTGTCTTCTCATTTAGTTATAAAAATCAGCATGAAAGCAAAACCCCAAGGCCATTGCTCCTAAGATCAACAAGATTCTATTTGCAAACGGAAAAAAGCTCATTAACACAACTTTCTCTACCACTGACAAATTCACATATATCGGATACATATTATAATAATTGTATAAAAAGTGATTCTGCCATCCATGTTATGTTACAATATACCTATTTTTGCTTAGAAATTATTTCAAATTAATCAAGGCATGCTTAGTACAATCTGCAGAAATAGTATTGAAATGTTTATTTGTAATAACAACCTCTCATGATGGAAAGGGGGGAAAAAGCAAGAATTACAAATTTCAAGCATGTCTGTTAGATGACTCTTAGCAAGAAACATTTTGACATGGAATATTTTTAAAATGGCTAGCTCTAATAACAAGTTACATTTTTTCTACAGTAAGGTTTTGTCTATCTGTTAAAGTTTCCTTGTAATTCAAAATCATACAAAATTCAATCAAATAAAGCAGACTTCACAGGCTGTTCACAGAAATTTCAAAATATATGAACATTTTATTTCTGATGTCAATCTTTCTTCAACATATGTTGTTTTAATCAAAATTGGCATGCTAACCTCCACATATGCATGTGCACGCATGCATGCACACACACACAATCACACAAATTCTTTTTCTAACAATGTTTTTTTTTTGTATTCAGGGAGCCTCAAAATATGTATTTCTGGTGAAATCTTGATATCAAATTTTTGGGTGGAATACAATGCTTCCTATACTTTAAGGTAAGCGGTAGAGAAAGTAAAAATGAATATGTTAAGCGCTCTCACATTCATTAATATGAGTTTAAAAATAAAACAAAGAAAAAATGTTTACATTTTGACATCTATCACACCGATTAATGGGAGAGTTTGAGGTAGGAGAGTTTATGGTTGGTGCTTGCGATACTATATGACTTGCGAATACTAAAACTAAAATAAAATTATTCCTGTTAAAAGTGCTTTACACTGGAAGGTATGACTTCAAATGTTGTGAACTGGCACTGGTTTACTCTGAGCATAATAAGTGAAAACTGAAAAATCCTGTGTACATCACTGCAGATATCCTAAATTGTAGAAAACATAACCAATACAACTTTATAGCCTGAAAATATTTTTAAGTTTCTTTGTAATGCAAGTGTTCAAATACACTTTTAAACATGGGGCATGTTTCAGAATCCATGTTACTTAGCTGTAGGCTAATTGGCATTGCTTTATGTGTGTGCATTCGTGTGTGTATGTGATGGTCTCCTGGCTGGTTTTCAAAATTTATATATATATATATAGAGTAGCTGCCTGCCATATGTTGCACAGTAGCTTTTAAAACTTAAATGACAATTTAATTAATTTCACATACCTCTCCCCCTTTCTTTATGAAATTATTGTACAATGGTCTATAAAATTTTTATAATGAATTCTCCTCTTTAAGCCCTATAATAGATAATTTTGTACAGGCCCAGCTATTCCTAATAATGGAGAAAAAACCCTGGATATTCACGCAAAAGGATGTGAAACTGCAGTGGAATGTATAGTTCCTTAACCTTCCTGCAAAGTTTTCCAAGTTCTAGAAATGCTGCATAGCGTATAAGTGCCCTTTGGCATCAGAGAATGGTAGAGTCATTTTTTAGTTGATCACAGTAGATGACATTTTAAACCTTTATACCTTCTCTTTGGTCCCATAGTTATTTAATAACATAAAAGGTACATAGTTTTCACATAATACATACTCTTAACATATACAATGAAACAGAAGTGAAGCAGCTGAATATGAACATTCCCTATTCCCAGATCATCAAGTTAACCATTTTGGAAAAGATGCATAGTCTGCGATCATTGAGGAAAACAATATTCTGAGCTGTTAATTATAAAATATCAGTTGACTGATTTCTAATGTTAGCAGGACACAATATTCCCTCTTTATACAATTATTTAACATACCCTGCTAATGGTCTTGATTATGACATATAAAGGAAATAGAGAAAAATCTTCTTGCTTGAGGCTCATTAAAACATGTTGACGTTGGTATTGCATGCTTATTGTATCATTAAATTCATTCATTCATTCATTCATTCATTATCTGTTTACCCTCCTCTAATGTAGGACTTACACCCCTCAGGACTTACAAACGGGTGCCTGGGGTCAGAGGCCCGTCGAGGAGCAGACACTCATGGATCAGACACAGCATCCAGGATGGGTGATCAGCCCAATGCCTGGTATGGGATGAAGGAAGTGGATGAAACAAAATGTTGGTGAAATGTATGAAAGGAAAGGTGATGAAGGAGCAGTTGGTGGAATGAATGGCGGGGGAAACCGGAGAACCCGGAGAAAACCCGCCCAGACGCCGCTTTGTCCACCACAAATCCCACATGCAGGTCCCTGGGATTGAACCAGGACCACCTCGGTGGGAGGTGAGCAGTCTAACCATTCGGCCATGGCGCCGCCATTGTATCATTAAAACCAAATTTAATTGTCTTTTGTTTTGCTGTGTCTACTTGTTAAATCATGACCATCCACACATATATTGCTTGGATTGAATGAGATATCTGTGGCATTTGTTTTATTTTACATTCATATTCTGTGGAGTAACAACAACTATTTTCCACTCCATGGGCATTCCCAACTAAAAGCCAAAGCCCTCTTCACAAGCATATTTTTTTAGAAATTCCAATGTGTTTCTATTCAAGCACAAGGACTTTGTAAATCCTTTTTATTTGTTTATGGAATGAAATTAGAAGGTGTTTTATAGCCCATGTCGTGAGAAAGAATTAGGCTTTTCAATGGTGAAAGAATTATCAAAATCAGTTGAGTGATTTTTGAGGTTACCCTACATACACACAAACATTTTCTGTACATTTTATATCTTTTTGTGACAAAAATGTTTTCCCTAGTGAAGATTTCTAATGGGCTGATATGTTTAATTAGCATTGTATTTTACCTTTTTCATATGCACAGTTTGTTTCTTATATTGCTGGGCCATGGATCATTCATATGCACACTCCCCTCACTGTCTATTACATTGGGAGCCTCTGTTCTAAAAATCCTGCATTGCTTACTCATGAGTGATTGTAACATCCACTATAATGAACATTAACCTTGTTATAAGTATTGTTGAAAGTGGTTTGCATCTGCATTGAGACATTCCTGACATTGCTCGTCGTCATGAGGTTGTGATTCATGAACAATAGTCACACTATAGAGCTTCAATTTTAAAAGTTTAGCAGCTCTATGAAAAGAGGTTTTTGGAACACCCATTTGCTGTGCAACATGCCATAAACTCTTCTTTGGAGGGTGTTTGCACCACTTTTGTCAATTGTTTCCTGTGTTAGAACATTTCTTTTTAGCTTTTCAGGTGTAGTGTTGAGTGATTCCATTGTCCTAAACTCACTAAGCACACATCTAACAGTTTCTCTACCTGGAACTGGAATACCAGCAAATTTCTCCTGAAATTGTCTACACACCTGTCTACTTGAATTGGTTTTTACGTATGTATCATACATTAAAATTCTCTATTTGAGTGTGAATTTTTCGGTAGGCATTTCAGTGGACTAATAAGAATACTCTAATGTAATTCACACACAACACAAATGCCTTGAATAAACTTCCACTTTTGAGATGCACAATGAACAAACACTAGTCTTTACAGGTCAAACTAAAGGCAGCAACTGACACAGCATACATAACAGCTGATAAATGTAGCCTTGAACTGGTCAGTCATCACTATTGCACTGCAGAAAAATGCCGAGATCAGAGTGAAAGCGAACTATGCATATATGCGAGCTGTGGCCCAGCTATAAATGAAATGCGTGGTATATATGAGATTGAGAACTAATTTCATCACCCTTTTTCTAACATATTGGCTTTCCCAAGCCTCAAGTCAGCAGTAGGTTTCTCATCTGTCACTTTAATGACCAAGACAGATAAAATATGAAAGGTATATCTGTGAAAGAGCAGCATCAGAACCCAGAAACTGATTCTTTGACATTCTGATAGCATGAAAAACCTGCTGGTGGAGAATTTTTGTTTCAGTATTTATCATAGTAATGAAAATAATCATACTGAAAGAATGAACTTAACCAAAAAGGCCCTATTTATTTTTGAAAGGAATTGATAATACTTGTCACATTCAGCCATACAAAAACTCTGGTGCTTAGCACAAGTGCTGTCTGAACCCAGTTTCATAAAACTCAACAGGTATGATAAAGTATACAACAATGAAAATCATTTGTTAATGCAATAGTTTCATAAAAGTTGCAGGTTTTTCCTACACGACAGGCAAAATATTGTATATTGTCAAACTTTAAAATGCCACCTATATAAAGATAATTGTATGTCAAACAAAATGTTTACTGTGTTACACTCAAGATGTCACTATAGTGGATCTCAATAAGAAACTCAACACACCAATAATGGATGTTATTGAAAGATGTAATGTGTATGCAGTAACTTACATTTTGTTGCATTCAAAAATTACAGGTAACATTGATAAAGAGCTGCACTGAACTTTATTCAAGAGAATAAGATGTTCTTTTTGGTAAGTTTTCTTCTGAGCTCCACAGAACTAAAACTGAAGCATGTAAAGAAACTACAGAAAAACAAAGCCCATTGAATTTAAAAAGAATTCTTCTTTAAAGACAAAAGTCTTACTTCCACATCTTCATTTTATCATTTTCCCTACTACCTGCAACTAATCCAGTTTGTGGTGCAATATTCACAAAAAACCTCTGAACTTTTAAGCTACATAAACATGACACTTGTGTGGTAATGGCATGTGAATCATTTTATGTCACTTTTGAAATCATATTGCTCAAATTGGCAAATGCTACAACAAATCATGATATATATTTCTTTCGTAAATCACAGAGAATTTTAAGATTTCATAAAATTATATATAAGACCTGTTATCCATCAGCTACTATAAAAGTTTTAGGAAATAAATATATAGAATCTCATACAAATCTACAAAATTGCTTCTGAGGTTGCAGGTTAAAACGTGGCAGATGATGGATTTTTTTGGGTATAAAAATCCTAAGCATGGCTTCCTTCAGAAGGGAAGTAAAGCCAGTTGTCCCATGTTGTAGATGACACGTAAAAGAACCTCAAGCCTGTTAAAGAGGCCTCTGGGCAAAATTACCAGTCTTTCATACCCAATACAGAATGAGATGCTAAGGACCACAGCGGTTAAAGAGCGCCTATAAATAAAACACTATCAATTTTTTTACAAAATTGTTACAACATAATTTAATATAAAATTGTCAGTATATTTATAAATGGGTTTCTGTCATCTGTAAAATTGTAATTTTTATGAAATAGGATACCCATACTGAAGTTTTGGGCTATTGTGCGTATTATTTACTAATTTTCTTCATGGATCATTTTTAAGCAAAACCGTTATTTTATTATTGTTCTCATTATTAAATGATAGCCAGAATTTCAGTCTCTTCACCTTTGTCAGAGATACAGGTATTGTAAGAAATACCTGAAGAAATTTTCAATCTTTAATATGTGTTTTGAACAACATTTGAATCATTTGCAGCATCATCTTCTGATGATAAATTGCTGTCATCTTGTGTAGAACTTCCTCTTCATTGTCTTCATGAATGTGAAGAACTTCCTCTTCA
This sequence comes from Deroplatys truncata, assembly GCA_030765065.1. Taxonomy (NCBI): domain Eukaryota; kingdom Metazoa; phylum Arthropoda; class Insecta; order Mantodea; family Mantidae; genus Deroplatys; species Deroplatys truncata. Next base: position 85,184,260 of record CM060976.1, on the reverse strand, counting down.
TTATCCTCATCAAAATCACATACATCAAGGAATTCCTGCAGAAGATTGTTAATTTTCTCGTGGCTATATTTTTCTATCTGAAAAGAAATGTATTTATATCAGTAATGTACTAATCAGTTAAATAAAAATATTTATTATGATATAAAATTCCATATAAATTAATGGACAAGCTTGCCTATATGAGTGCGTGGACTACTGTAAGCTTCAAACAGCAATCATTAAAAAAATGTTAATGGCAAAGCTGAAGAGATTGAAATTCTGAGTCAACAACAAGAACAACACAGGAGGAATAGTTATTGTCTGAAAATTATCTAAAATTTAATGGTGCTATTTCAAATAAAAGACTAAGCATAAATTACTTTATACGCTAGTGCTCCTGCAGGGGAAAATGATGCTCTAAGGAACCCTTTATCCCCCCCGGACTGTAACTGGTCTCCAGGTCCCGGGCCTCCCAGGGGATATGTAAACACACAGGAGGAGGGGGGTTGGCTGCATCAGCCAGCACCTGGGGAGTTCAAATCTAAAAATGGTAGGGACCCTGCCCTCTGCCTGTCATACCTCCTGGTCCAGCCGCACTCTGTCTCCTCTCACCTCATCCCTCCCTCCCGGGGGCACCCTGTTAGGGGCCTAGGCACAAAAGATCTGTGTAGGTCAAGGTGCTAAGTCCCACCCCGCTTCTAGTCCCATCCTATCCTAAAGTAGCTTATGTGAAATTCATTGCTGGATTGCATTCTATGTAACTTAAAATGACCCACCTATTTGAAGGAATTTACAGGTCCTCAGATGGCACCACTAAACATTACAATTCAAAGATATGGTGTAGGAATGTTTTCCAAAGTGTTTTAACCTAGAATATATTTGCTACAAATATAAATGTGACAGGCTATATAATAGCAGGAGTCCACACTTTGCAGTAATGCATGTATTATTTATTTATTACTGAATTGTCTACTTTTCACATTACATCACAGTCTAATACTTAATAATTATTTAAATTGTGGTTGGCAGCTTACTTTGGTCTTTGATTTGCATGTTCTGTATTTCATGCTAAACCATGATTAACACACACGCACGCACGCATGCGTATTCTTCTGTGGGCATTTATGATGTTTAATGCTGTGCTCTAATGGAATGGATAGACATCTTAGAATACAATCCAAGTGACAGTGGTGATATGTAACAAACATCTTCAGAAAATAAGTTAAAACAGCTAATAATTATTTGTTTTTAAGATTATCAAGTAACCATTTAGGTCAAACTTTTTAAAGTATTTTTATTCTTAATGGGAAAAGTCTAGTAACGTGCAATTTGAACTGTATCACCAATTTTACTTAGCAAGTAATTCAAAACAGCTTCAATAATGCTTTGTATGTTGTATGGGAGGATAAACTGATCATTTTTCAAGAGGTAAACCATGTCTGGAAAAGCATGACTTGGTCACTGTGGGTCTGAAAACTTCAGAATTCATTAGTTATGGTGATGGGCGTGAACTTCACATTTCATCAGGAGACCTCCACTAATCCAGAAAGAGCATCACATTGTATATTTAATTACAATTATATAAGTTAATATGTGAAAGAAAAATTCTGCATGTGAAACATTAATGTCTAAATTGGGTAAATTCTTTATGTATGTATATATGTACTGCATGCTTGGAGATGAAAGTTGGATCCACGAGATCCTGATATGCCACAACAGTAATACACATAAGTCTCCTGGCATTTGATAATTATTAAACTGTGTTGATGAGAACTATGTTGTGAGGATAAAAATCCTTTGACCATTAACGAAGCGATTTTAAGTAATTGTCAAACTTTGTTCACACCAAAAATTGCTAACAATGTTATAGCTGAGCATTTTGGTATCGAGGAAACAAAGGACTTTAAAGGAAACAAAATTGGGAACTTACTTTCTGGATGCACCTCGTATGAAGATTCTTAAGAAAAGCACCAGGATCTGAAAGTTTTATATGCTCTGTATTGAACATTTGTTAAGAAGAAACACTTTTATTTTGCGAAGCTAGGCCATGAAGAATGTGAGCAAAGTGAGGGATTTAAACTTGATCCTCATCCTCAAGCAAACATGAATGCCAATTGCGACATCTGTAAAAGCTGCGAAAAACACATTGACATGGCGTCCAAAGCCAGAGATCTTTAGAGAACTTACAAGGAAACCCAACTTCCATCTGGTACCGTATGCTTCTCTACTGATTTACAGAAGATCATTATACTTCCAAGGCAGGATGCGATGAAAAAAGTTATATTTTTTCCAAGCTTATCATGAGACAACTGTTCCAGTGGGAAACAAATCTAATATGAAAGCTTATGCATTTCTTTGGCGTGAAGCTATTACAGCTCGAATTAGGGAAGGCATTATAAGTATGTTTTATTTGTTCCTAAAAAGACAGAGAGATATGTCAAACACAATAATGTGGATAGATAACTGTTCAAGTCAGAACAAAAATTGAACTGTATTCTTTCTTGATTATGGTGGTTAATTGAAAGAAATTAAACACCAAAGAAATTAACTTATTTTATTTTGAACCAGGACAGTTATTTATGTCTGCTGATAGCATTCATCAAGTAGAACACTCAAAAAGCAGAGGAAAACATACACTTTGAAGACTTCATACATGCTTGTCAATATGCAAATAAGGGAAAAATTAAAGTAATTAAGATGGATTATACAAATTTCTACAAATAGAAGGATTACATTGTCCATCAGAAGCTAAATAAAGATCCGTCAAGACCCCACCTGAAGGATATAGAACACGTCAAAGCAGTAAAAGGTAGCTATGTAATGAAGCACAAAATAACGCACAAGGAGACCTTAAACTTCAAAGCTTTAGATTTTCTGTAGAAGAAAGTGCAGACAAAAAATGGCATGCAGCCTTCAGATCATCTTGAGTAACCTTGTGGATTTGATTGTGAGAAGAGGGACAGAATTTTCAACATCTTGAAGGACATTATTCCCGAAAACAGATAGAAGTTTTGAAAGGAATTGAAAGTAATTGTATTTACGCCCGAAAAAGAACCATTGCCCTCCGCCGGGTTTGAACCCGCAACCTCTGGAACTAGAGACTAGCATGGTAAACACTACACCCGGAGAACGAGAGACAGAAAGGGGCAGTACCAGAGCTTACGGGTTGCAACTCCGATATGTCATGGACAGACTGAGATGCATAGACCGACGTGCTACGTGACTTGAAATTTCTAGGCTCGGTTTCGTTAAGGTACTGAATTTCTATTGTAAAGCTGCCCGACTTTAGTACCTACTGGGAGTGTGAGTGAGTTAATAAGAATGTGATTTCATAAAATATTAGAATACGTAGTATATATTCTTACGCCGAGCAGTACTAAGCTTAGTTAAAGTACAGTTTGTGATGAAGAAGGAAGGCCATTGATAAGTAATTTTTTCGAAAGGTGACTTTCGGAAGAGTGTTGTCCAGGTTAACTTAGAATGCCTGTAATTAATTGAAATATTACACGCGTACGGCTTAAACGATTTTGCTTAGATTAACAAATGGCGTACTGCTCACAGGTTAATACTTACATTGAGTGAATAGTTGCCTTGTATCAAGAGTAAAATGGATAATAATATTGTGGTCTGTGGTCAAATGTAAAAAATATTTAAGCATAAGAAACAATCTAATACGTTTCTTGGTATGTCGAACAATGCAGTAATGTAATTTAACATTCAGTTTGAGTAATTGGACGGATTAATCGCTACATGGGTACTTTGTTCTATAATATCAATTCAGCGTTCAATTTTAGAAATTGAATGGATTAGTTAAGCGTTGTGTGTATGTAGGTAGGTGGGTGGGATTCCAATGCGAGCCTTTATTCAAAATAAATCCATTTCCCAATTTTCTCCCTCCAAGCAAGATATTTTCTTTCTTATTTCATGAATGAGGTGTTTATGACTTGCTTTGTAGATACTGTCTATTGTTATTCTGCTGTCGGTGAATATTGCTGCTGCTGTGTGGTCTGTTATCTGCAATTGTTGATGTGTCTATAGCTTCTAAAGCTTTTATAATGGCTAATGCTTCTGCTTGGTTGTTCGAGCACCTATTATCTAGTTTAAAGCTTAGCTAGCTGATGAGTTTGTCGTTATATATTGCTATACCGGAGCCCACGCCAAGTTCACTTTTGGTGCCATCAGCGTAGATTTGTGGTGAATATTTCCTTTCTTCTGTTTCTTTGTCTGTTTTTACAGCTTCTGCTGGGTGGTGCCAGTGCTTTGGTTCTACCTCCTTGTCGAAAAGTTCATTTACAGTTACCGTTGTTAAGTCATAAAGTCGAGCTGCTGCTCCAGTTTTTATGATGATAGGAGTTATTCCTGGAAGTACACATAATGCTTCGCTGGAAGTTTCCTGAAAGGTTTGGCAATTCTTAAGTAAATTAACTTTTGCACTCACGTACTGTAGCTTATTATGCTCGTATCTCATAGCTTCCCTCCAAGTTAGCGCACCATAAAGCAAGAGAGGTTGGATTGCCCCTGTATATATTGTCTTCAGTGCTTGATGCTTTAGCCCCCAGGACATTTTTTTCTGATTTACAGAGATTGTGAATTAACTTGGATCTTTTTCAGAAATATATTTTATGTGCTTACTAAATATCAATTTACATCTATAATTATACCTAAATATTTCAGCTTCGTTACTTCACCTACTGGTTTCTGATTTAGGTATATTGTCAGTTCTTTCTGCTCTTTTCTTTTCCTTCTTGATATTAGTATTGCTTTGGACTTCTGTTCACTCAAGATGATTTTGTTATTTTTGGCCCAGTCATTTATTTTCTCCATTTCAAGTTTGGCTATATTTTCTGCTTCTGTCACAGGTTTACCAATGCATACTATGAGCAGGTCATCGGCAAACGCTACTGCTTTGGATTTTACTGTGAAGTTAAGATTTAGAAGAGAGTTATGTTGAATGTTCCAATTGCCAGGGCCACAACAGGATCCTTGTCGGCAACGTCTGGTTACTTCTCTCTCTATTTTAAAGTTGTCTGTTGCTAGAATAGCTGTTCGATGGCTGAAGTAGTTTTTTATGAGATTATATAAATTTTAGGGCATCTAAATTCTTTTAAGTTGTGTAAGATGCTGGGCCACGATGCTGTATCACATGCACCTTTGACATCTAAGCTTACTGAGACCGCTACTTCTCCTTTCTACAGACATTTTGTTACAAATTCCTAGACCACCATTGCGCATTAGTGGTGCTCTTTTGTGGCGTGAACCCAAATTGTTGTTTGTTCATAAGTTCATTGGTGGAGTTGAAGTGATTTATTATGTTTATTACAAGTTTCTCTACAACATTCCCGGCGATGTTCAGTAGACTAGTTGGCCGGAATTTGGAGACATTATCGCTGGTTTCTTTTCCCGGCTTAACTATTGGAATTATTGTAGCTCTTTTCCACCTTCTTGGGAATATTCCTTTCGTTAGACACTCATTGTATAAGGCTATAATAAACTTAGGAAACATTTTGAACGTATCTTGAAATATCTCGCTTGTAATTACGTCTTCGCTTGCTGCCTTCTTTTTGACCATGGTTTGTATAATGTGCCGAATTTCCGCTGTAGTGAACTCTTTGTCATTAGCTGTGGTAATCTCTTCGTGAACAGCATGTCTGATTTGCTTTTGCTGATCGGTATTTTCGTGAAGGTTGTCTACTGGTACGAAGTGCTCAAGCATTAAGTTTGCAATTTTGCGTATATCTGCCGTAAACAATCCAGCTGTTTTCCTTAATGTAGCGTTATTTCTTTTCCCAGCGGCTAATTCATACCCCTAATTCCGGAATTGGTGGACGATGTAAAATTGCAGTACCTACTCTTTCCGCGAGTTCAGTTTCTGTTTCCTGACTGCTGCTTCATATCGAGCTTTCCCCTCAAAGTATTGTTTTCTTTAGTGCCCTGAGTTCGGCGTCATTTTTCGTGCGTTGGTATTTCCTCCTTAATGTATCAGTCGTTTTTCTCATAACTGTTAGGTCTTGTGTCCACCATGGCACTGATTTTTGCAGGCTAGCTTTTTTCAACGATCGTTTGGTTTTAAAAGACCGTTCACAAGTTGTTATGATACTTTGAAATATTTCGACGATCTCTTCAAAATTTGTGGCTTCTTTTATGAGCTTATCTTTTTGTCCAGTTTCTCTTCATTGGGCACACTTGTTGAGCTGCCAGTCTTCATCTCCATGAATGAAGTAGGTTTGTTTTAAATTTGCTCTAGTCGCCTTCTCTGGCTACGTACCGCACTTTCGAGTAGGGGGTTTGGAGAGCGCTGTTAGTGATTTGTCCAATCGCGAATTTTATAATATGTGATCTGAGCAACTTTTAGCTTCGCTTAGTTCCCATCCTGAAACTATGGTGAGTATTTTGTTGTTAACTGCTGTGATGTCGACATTGCTGGAACATCTTCCAGTATGGAACATTCTCTGTTTTTTTTTCGTTCAGAATGTGAAGCTGTTTTGGCCATTATGTATTCTTTTAGAATTCATCCTCTGCTGTTAGTTGTTACGTCGTGCCAGGAAGTAGACCTTGAATTGCATTCATGGCTATGAGGACACCGTTTGCTTTTGCGTGTTGTAATATTAGGTCTATTTTGGCTAGATCCAAGTTCTATTTCTTGGTTTATATCCATGTACATGCTGGCTAAAATAACTTTACAGTTGCCGACCATTATCTCCAAAACTACCGTGTTTTCGTCCGAGAGTTGCCTTATTAGCAATGCCTCTACTGAGTTATTGTTTATTATAATCGCTGCTCTGCTTTTAATTTTCACCTGCCGCGAATAACTTCAACCATCTGGGTATGCCGACAATTTTGTTGTCAATGGAGTAAGGCCCTTGAATGCAAACAATGTCTGTGTTTTCCTCCTCTATTAGGTTAATTGGATTGTTAGTTGTCATTCTGGAGTGCTGCATGTTTAGCTGAATACATCTGATCGGATTTCGAGTTGTTTTGTTACTGGGCGTTTGTAATGTCACCATGTTAGTATTTTGTTTCTACTTTTGAATGACAGCGCTTAGACTAGGGCAACTTTTATTAAGTGAAGTATGGTTGACAGAGATGTTGGCATTCTGGTTATACTTATTGTAATTCATGCAAATGACACATTTTTGCTGAGACTATTCGGCTCTACATGTCACCTTTGCTCAACTATAGGTTTGGATTCTGTTCCATCAAAATTTCATCGGCATTTTCAGGGGCAAGTTCTTCTGGTATGTTGAAGATGTTTAACTTAGGGTTCCAGAATTTATGAACATTCACTTCTACTTTATCTCCGCACTTATCTTTAATCTCGTTTCCCAATGTTTCAATTTGTTCCTTGCTGTTTGTTTCAACTAGTACTGAACCATTTTAAGTGACTTGAATGTATTTATCCATACTTTAATTTGAGTTGGGCTGATTTTTATCTTAGTAATCTTTTTATGGATTTCGGAGACTCATTAGCTTTGGTTTTGATGGACGGATGGATGGATGGATGGATGGATAGGTGGTGGGATGGGTGGAGGGTTTGTTTTATATTTTGTCTCATACTGAAACATTTAGTGGTGATCGTATATTGTCATTTAAATTCACTACAACATTATTGTTGTACATTGCTTACTATTCTAATTATGAAAAGAAAGAAATATTTTATAAATCTTGTAAAATAAACTTTGCAAACTGGAGAACTCTCTCGTCCTGATATTTATCACATCAGGCTCCTTTCACTCCTTAGTTTTAGGCTGAATAAACACCGAATATGGGATGGATAAATTGAAGGAAAACTACTGTTGCGTAGTTGTGGGTGAAAGCAATCCACGTTGTATTAGGTAGCGTAAGGAATACTCAACACCATTATCAATAGTTCGATATGCTCAATACTTAGTTTCAAAGTCCTGTTGATTTTCAGTTTTTCTCGCAATGTCATGGAAAGAGTATGGCATTTTAAGGCCACCGTATAGCGTCCAGTTCTAAAACATTTGACTGTTGTTATTCCCTTTGTGTCTATAACGAAGTGTGTAATGCAGATATTTCCGGAAAGATTTATCTCGATTAAAATGAAGTAGATAAGAAAATAAACTTTCGTAAGCGTAATTTGACTATATGCACTAATAAGTGATAGCGGGTAGAGAAAGTAATGTGAATGTAAAACATCAAATTTATTTTTACATTTATATAGCATCCTATAACTTCTGTGGTAATATCGGAGTCTTTGACTTTAGAAACAACGAACTCGTCGTTCTCCGTGTGTAGTGATTACCATGCTTGTCTAGTTCGCAAGGTCACGGTGTCAAACTCTGTGGAGGACGATGCATTTTTAAGGCGTAAAATCCTTAGCATGGCTTCCTTCGGAAGGGAAGTAAAGCCGGTCGTCCCTTGTCGTAGACACGTAAAAGAACCTCAAGTCTGATAAAGAGGCATCTGAGCGAAATTTCCGGTCATTCACGCCCAATATAGAATGGGACGGTAAGGAGTTAAAGAGCGTCCATAATAAAACTCAATTTAATTTAACGAACTCGTTGACTGTAGGCTTCCGCTGTTGTTTTTACTTATTTTCATTAGAAAACACATTCCAATTCACTCCCAAATTCATACTTCCAGACTCTGCGAAGGGTTGGAAATGATTCTAATCAAAGAAAAATTCCCCGGCTCAGCCGGGAATTGAATCCAGGACCTCTGTGAAAATACGATATATATGATGTGACTAAAACATTAACAAATCTGATAAAGCGCAATTAAATGTTATATCCAGATCAGTGACTTTGGTGGTTGTATACTTTTCTACCTTTCATAACAATAGTGTAGTGCAAAGTGTCCATTTTCTACAGGGCTGGAACAGGAGATCATGCTATCTTGTCTTAGTGGCACTCTAAACAGCTATAGTATAACGACTTAGTAAAATATTTCAGGAGGAATAAATCGCCCCCACTCTACTTGTCTTTTGCCTTTAGCTACTGAGTTATCCAATGAGGTGTCTTAAAGAGGAAGTGGGCGGATACGCGAGAAACAAGTATCACGTCACTGTTGTGAGCACAGCATTATAGTGCAGAAAAATTTAATAGGATCTTATTTACATCGTGATAACTCAAAAACTAAAATCCTCATTCCAGTTCTGTAAGAGGTATGTTAAAGAGCACAGTTTCGAGATGATGAGGATGTGTGATAGGTCTCCCTATAACAAATTAAATCCGCAAGTTTTCTTTGTAAAACTTCAATTGAAATAATTTGTATTATGAAAATTGAGGATGGGTGATTTTAGGAGGAGCCGAACTTGAAGTAGTTGCAACCGCACGTATGGTACCCGGTTTAAAAATATTAACTTTGTATTTTTACTGTTTCTTTAAATATTATATATTTATGTTTGCCTCGGATGCGTCAGTATTGATTTGTAGAGACATGAGTATCTTAACAAGGCGTGGTGCGGCTGAAGAATGTAGGCTTACACAGATTATAATTTTTACTTCACTACATTTATTAATCCTTGACACGATTTAAATAACACATCACTGATATAGAGGGCTGTGAGATTCTTTTATTAATTACTTGCACTTTTTAAACACGTAAACTATTTTCGTCTCACACTGAATACGTATCAAACTTCTCGAGGACGCGTCTCGCGTCTGGTTGGGAACGCTGTCTACAAGCAACTAACTTCTGAATTTGTAAATTCTGCTCCATTTCAGTTTATGATTGGCTAATCCTACTTCAATAGAATACTTTTATTTAACTTAAGCTTTTTTCTGGTTGTTGATTGGCTATTTTATAAACTGTCTAAAAATTACATTATTGTTTCCAAGAATAACAAGTAGCATTATTAAACTTTCTAATTCATTATTGCCTCAAGGTTACCTCATTGTTGCCTCATTGTTAGCAACTTTTAACCTATTATTCTCACAGCTCCTGCATTATTAAATTACCTAATACATTCACATAACATTATTGAACATGTACATAATAATATAAACATTAATAAAATGACTGTTACATATATTTTTTATATAATATTATAAACACATTGCTTTAAGGCGGGCTGTTATTGAATTTATATAGTATATAATTTGACTGAAATCATTTAAGTGTTAAAAATACTGCCTCAAAATCAACCAGCGGGGAACTTTTTTCCTTGAAGAGATAGATGGGTGAGTGAAGGTTATGAAATACCCTAAAAAGTGTGAATTAGCATTTAGAAGATATTCTATGATAATACGCCTCCTAATATGCATGTGAAATGCTATTGCTAGTTATATGCAAACATTTGTTTTCACACCCACTCACCTTGCTCTTTGCGTGCCTGTCGCAGCAATCTACAAACACAGCATTTTTGTTGCAATGACCTTGTGTCTTTAGTTCTGCCTCTACAGTTAGGTAGTTTCAACAGTGGTGTGATAAACGATTTTTTGAGAATAAAATAAAACACGGGTTAGGCGAAATGATGGCGTGTGGCGCATAAGCAGTGACTCAGAGCCAGAGTAGGAGAGGCATACCCGCCCAAGGCAGTTAGAGAGGGGGAATACACGAGTAGGTGAGTTACCTCTCCCAAGGGTTTTTTTATAAGTTGCTGAACTATAGTTACTCTTCTTAGTAAGTCTACTTGTTTGACTCTCAAGTATATTAAACTTAAATGCACAGTACTTCAAAACAGCTGAACTCTTATGCCAGCTGAATTACTACATTTCTTCAGTTGCCATTCTCACTAGCTTACTGTTTCATGTTATATCGCTCACTGAATGAAGAATGAATCCTTCTGGCCCCTTATACTATATGAATAATGTAAAAAAAATCTGATGTGTTACACTCACATGACTTCCTCTACTATTTTCACAAACGCTTATTCTCCATCTGCTTCATGTTAATCGATATAAATATTTGCAGAAACTATCTCATTGCTAATTCTCTTGTAGGTGCAAGGGGAATATGACAGGCTTTAAGCGATAGTAAAATCTTTTAAGAGCTGGTTGCTATGTGGAACATTCCGTTCTCTTTGCATGTCCAGGATATAGAAAAGAAATAAATAAATAATTAGAGAAAGACTTTCCCATTTGGGAAAAGGGAAAATTAAAACAATTAAAACAAATAACAAGGAATAAATATCTCGGAAATGGTTCACTGGGCAAAAAATATATAGAATATAAATTGCGCATTTTAACGAGAACTACATTTTTTGTGGAGTAAAACTTTGTGTATCTCTTAGGTTTACCAGTTATGCAAAATTCATTCAGAACGAAGACGAATTTTGGGGACATTCCCAGAAAATTCAAGAAATACATTTCATTTGCCATGAAGGTATCTTAAACATACGATATTTTAATCAAAATCGTTAGAGTCACTTTTGAAAAAATCAAAAGTTTTGAAAAATGTTCCATGTAAAGGGCAGTTTGGGGTGGGGAGATTTTCTTGAAAATCTTCATGTCGCTTCTTTGAAAGACACTGAACTTAAGTACCAAGTTTGGTATTTATCCAAATTTTCGTTTTTGAATTATTATGTTCACAGACACACATCCACGGAGACACACAGACACATATACGGACCTTTTTCTAAAAATGTTTTTTTGGATTCAGGGTACCTCAAAACATGCATTTCCTGTGAAATCTCGATATAGAATTTCTGGGTGGAATGTGATACTTCCCCTACTTACTATACTAGTAGAGAAAGTAAAAAGTATCTCAAAATTGTTGAAGTGGGAGCACTAGTGTTATGCTCTCTTTGCAGAACTGAAATTCAGATGAAGGCTTATCGCAGCTCAAAGGTAGAACAGAAAGTATTCGTACACCACATCAAACAGTTCTAGCATTCAAACTAATGAACAGAAAAATATGGTTTTTAATATGTGAAAAGAACAAATGATATAATAGTTTGCAATTTTGCAGTTTACAAAGAATTTCAGTACTTTGCGTATTAACAGTTTAAGATTTTCGGAAAATTACATAGATATTACAGTATTTTTATTTTAATAGTTAACTTGTATGCATAAGTATAATAGATTGTGTGTGTGTGGGTAAATGTACTGGAAATGTAATTTAAAGTGATGAAGAAATAACTTAATGAAGTCATGAAAATTGAGGCATTACCAAAAAACACAGAAAAAGCTTTGATTATTGATAAGTTCAGGAATTTAATACTTCAGGAGTTTAATAATAACCTGATACCTGATTAAGCACTAAAATAATTTATTTTACAAAATAAGTATAAGTTAATTTTGAAAATGTCACATATAAAAATTTAATTTTTTTTGCAGTTTTTCGGACACACATGATGTTTTGCCCCAAATAGGTCTTTTATAACTATTGGAGTTCTCGTATCGATTACATTTGAGCCCTGATATGAATTTAATTTCACATGACATAAGCACGATATGGACAAATAGGTTTTAAGAATGCTTTGGATATTAACCACTGATTACAGGATAAATACCACTTACTAAGGAAGTGATAATCATCTCTGACAATTATGCCTCCTCCGTCATTTGTTAAAATAGTAGCTTTAAGGTTTAGTCGTGGGTAATGCATCCAGTGAGTTGGTTTTAAAAAACATCTGATGTGTTACATTCACATGACTTTCTCTATCCTCTATCGCTTATTAGCGGGTATACATAATATTCTTAAGAAAGTTTATTTTCCTATTTATTTCACTTTAATCGATAAAAACCTTTACGGAAGTAGCTGCATTACACATTTCGTTATAGATATAAGGAGATTAGCGATAATTAAATGTTTTAAAACGGCACACATACACTGGGCCTTAAAATTCCATATTCTTTCCGTATTACGAGAAATAACAGAAAATCGACAGGACTTTAAAAACAATGGCTAAGTATTGAACAATTCGAACCTTTAATTACTCGGAAATGGCTAATGCTACAAAAAGAGCTATGGAAACAAATTGAGTGTTTTAAAGGGATCTACATTTCTTGTGTAGTACGTTTTCGTCTATTGCTTAACGTTTATCAGTTATAGAGGTTGATTTATGAAGAACTGACACATTTATTTCTTTAATTGTTTCAAAACGAATTATGGTAGCGACAACTTATTATACCTGAAATGCAGAGGAATTTTGGGAGATTATTTACTTCAATGGCAAATGTTGAAAATGTCCTCCATCCTGCATAAGGCACAACTCAACACGTCGTTCCATGTTACTGGCTACTCGTTGGAGGACTCTGTGGTCAATAGCTTGAATCTCCTGTGTAATGTTGTGCTTCAGATCGTCCAATGTCTGGGGACGTGTGTCATAAACCCTGTCTTTTAAGTAACCCCATAGAAAGAATTCCGGCGATGTCAAATCCGGAGATCTCGGTGGCCACAGGCTCTTGGAAATTATCCGGTCGTCAAAAAACTTGCAATTAGTGCCATAGATTCATTTGATGTAGCACCGTCCTGCTGAAAATATCCTTGACTCAGCTCTACATCGTCTAGTTGCTCAGCAAACTCCATGAAAATCCGTCGGTACTCTGCAGTGTTCACATTGTTTTAAAAACAATTGGTCCCACTATTCTCTGTGCGGATGTTGCGCACCAAAATCCGATTTTAACTGGGTGCATAGGTTCATGAATAACATGTGGATTTTCGCTGGCCCAATATCGTGAGTTATTTGAGTTCATATAGCCGGATAAATGGAGCCATGCTTCATCTGTGAACCATGTGGTGGACAATATGGCAGAATTTTGCACAATGAACGCCTGAAACCAACGACAATAAATCAGTCGTCTATCCTTATCTGGTTCCTGTAACTGATGGACAACCGTAATCCTATACGGCCTTAGGCCTGCACTTTTCACAGCTCTCTGATGAATTAAGTAGCTGTACCCTGTCTCCTGCGACAAACGTCTTAATGATTTTTTGGGTGACTAATCCAGTCGTGCTGTTACGTCGACAACAACCGTGGAAAGTTTAGATTAACAGTTTTGCCTTTTGTACTCACCAGAGATCCAGTTGTTTCCAATTTGTTTACCAGTTCCAGTATTGTGTTTCTTTGGGAAGGATTTCGAAAAGTAAATTCTCTCTGGTATGCCCTTTGAGTAGCTGTAATTAAATTTGTAATACAGTATTGCTTTACAAGGAAGAGTCGTTCATTTAATGTGTACTCCATTTTCACGTTGACTAGAACAAAATCTCAAAAACAGCTGCAGACAATAAAACTAACAATTACGAATAAAACATGAACATTTGCGCATCTAGTGACAGGCAATCGAAACTCCAGAACATTTTGCTTAATATGGTGCTAAAATTGGGGCATTGAGTGAATTTCGAACAGAATAATTAAAGAAAGAAATGTGTCAGTTCTTCATAAATCACTCTGTACAAGAATTCCTTTCGAACATGGAGGACTTCAAAAGCTACTCCCAGAAAATTCAAGATATACATTTTATTTTTCATGTAAATATCTTTAATATAAAGTATTTTAATTAAAACCATTAGAGCCATTTTTAGAAAATAAAAGTTTTCGAAAAACCTTCCATGTAAACGATAGTTGGGGTGGAGGATTTTATTGAAAATCTTCGTGTCACATCTTTGGAAGTTACTGAACTTAAATACCAAGTTTTATGTTTATCCGACTTTTCGGTTTTTAGTTAAGCTGTTCTCTCGCTCTCGCTCTCTCTCTCACATACACACATACCTTTTTCTAAAAATCCTTTTCTTTTGGATTCAGGGGGCCTCAAAACACGTATTTCCGATGAAACCTCGATATCGAATTTTTGAGTGGGATGCAATACCTACCTTCTATACCTATTAGGTACGTGGTAGAGAAAGTAATAAATGTAGTTCTTCCAGAGGTTCACATCACAATGCTAATTAGTGTAACATTTTACTTACGGTTTTGAGGTTAGGCTTGTGATTAGGCATTGTTTCATAATTCAGCAGTACAAAAGGTACAAATCGTAATTAGAGATTGGCTTTATTGCGCATATTTTAACATAATAGCAACAACATTATTTATATAAATTTTATTTGAGAAATACACATAAATATCATTCGAGGTTTTCTGTGAGACAAGTTCTTTCGTGCTACAGACTTGCGAACTTTTCCTATAACTTTAAAATTTCTTATGATATAAGGTACCTATGATGATTCTTACTGTACATTATAGTTACTGGCTTTCTAGAGACTTTGTTGCTAGAAAATTCCATTATTTTTCTTAGCGATTCCAGAACGTGTTTGTAAATACCAGGCTTTTTCGGACCTTTTGCCACGTGCTGCCAAACCACGGATCTCCCAGCTGCGGGCTCTGCAGCGATCAGACAGTAAGCCGACCCCTTTGTTTACATCATGTAATAAAATAGATGAAAGTAAGAAGTAAAGAATGTAGACTGCCTCTGCAGTCTGATGATTAGCATGCTAGCTTCCAAATCCAAACGTCTCGGATTCGATTCCCAGCTGGGGGATGGGAAGTTTTCTTAGGCAGGATTACTAGCCGTCCTCCCTAGAGTCTAGAAGTGAGTGAGAGTGTAAATGTTTATGTGAAATTAAGGTTTAAATACAAAACTGATACGGTAATTATTGACAGGAAGACGTAAATAATTAAGTAAAGAAATAACAGTAAGATAGACAAATAATTGCAATAAATAATTTCTGCATATTAAATCAAGGTATAATGTAATAAACTTGATTTGAAAAAGATTTGTCCAAGGAGAACGTCATTAGCGAGTCATGTAAGCAAAGTCATTAGTAACAGCGTGAGTAGCGAAAGCATTACCTTAAGGATTCTTGGAATGCAGTTGGGTTATAAGTTCAGTACGTTTGTACAGTCACGTATACCAGAATTCTAGAAAAGAGAAAGGGAATAAAATTCTCAGAATCAGGGAGGTACCCCATAATAACAAGGTAACAGGCGCACACTTAGGATTTTTAAGTATTTGCCAGCGTGAGAGGGGACGTTGGTAGGGGTAGTTCTAAGGTAGGCGGAGCTTGAGTTAAGAAATAGATGTGCAATCCTAATCAGAGACACATTCGTGCATATATTCGTGACACTCTTTCTTAAGAATTAGTCACTTAATATGGTGATTACTCGTGTGTTATTTTAAGTGCCCAGTTACGCGCTTGTGTAAGATTTAGGGGCAATCGCGAGAGGTTTTGTCGGTAAGCATCTTAGCGACTCACGGCAAATTACGCTTCTAGTTTCTTGTATTGTGGAAACAGTTATTTATACCGTAAAATTGATACTGCGGAAGTTAGCAAGTATAATAAGTCCATTATTATTGTATATCGAGTGCTACGATTCATAATAAGTTTCATTCTTTATTTTCAAACGGTCGGCAACTCGCTTCAATAGCTCAAGCATTAACCACATTAAATTTCTCAGTCAATCTAAACTGGTATTATCCTTCGTATTACACTCACGCATATCCTGAGAAAGTACTCATAGCTCTACCACTTGAGCAGCTGGCGCACGAGACACCAGAACGACAACATCAAAAGTAGGTAAAGTATACATTGCCGATGAGCAGCTATTCTAAAGACAAAACCGCCGATATAACCTTAGATGATAAAGGCGGCATATAAATGGGAGAAAAAAGCAAGTAATGGTAACTAAAATGGTTATGACTAGGCTTCGGACACGGTTGCTGTTTCGTTGCACTTTGACTGGAAAACAGTTACGTGCGCACAGGGTTTTACTGAGCACTGCCAGTCATTCACTCTAAGCAAGCGATCAGTACATGTACAGCCTGTTCTGAAGTTACGAAGTCCTGCCGTTGTTAGCTGACAAAACATGTCGAAAACAACCAGTAAGAAGAGTATATTACTTGTAAATGAATATGGACGTGTGTGTTTTGATGTAAGAGGGGAAAATATATCTTGTAAAGTATGCTACATTGAAATCAAAGGAGACAGAAGGGTTTTTATTGCAAGACACTTGAGTCTTTAAACACTCACACAATATTACTTGCTTTCTAGAAATGAGGGGGTGAGGATATATTATCCACATCAGAAACCACGAACTCATGTATTCAAACCAAGGTTGACATTATGGTAAGCACAAACATCCCATTTAATAAGCTGTGAAATTATACTTTTAAAGCGTTTCTGGAGAAATACACAACTATGAAAGTTCCTTGTGAGTCTACTTTACGCAAATGTCATTTGTCTCCTTGTTATGACGATACTCCAAACATTAGGACGTTCTACGGGAGTTCATAATATTTGGATTTCGATAGATGAAACCACAGTTGCTACTGGGAGATCTATAGCTAATATGCTCATAGGAATATTATCTCCTGAACTGCCTGATAAAAATTCTTGTTAACATCTGAGGTGCTAAGCGAAGTTAACCATTCTTCCAGTGACAAGCTGTTTGACAGTGCCATGTCTCTTCTGTGGACAGACGCATAAAAACTAAGAATATATTAATATTTGTGACGGATATGGCCAAAGTGCTTCCAACATTAAGGAATGCTATCTCAGAATTACACATCTGGCGTGTTAGCTCATGGTCTTCACGAGACAGAGCAGATTGGGAAACATTTTTCTGATGTAAATGATTTCATCTCAAACATAAAACAAATGTTTTTAAAGGCGCCTTCTAGGACACTAAAATTTAAATAACTGGCACTGGGACTTCTTTGCCACTTCAATATATTATGATATGGTGGGTTTCTTGGTTGATGGCCGCGCTGTACTTCTTTGAGCATTGCAACCAGATTGTTCAAGTGATTAGAACATTTGACAACTAAGCAAGTTCGGCTATTAAAATTGCTAAAATCATTGATATCTCCATAGCCGTATGGACATTTGCAGTTAATATCATACCGATTTAAGGATATGCCTTTAACAGTGAAACAACTTGAATCGTCAAAGATGGCAATGTCAGAGTCCTTGAAACGTGTCGATAATTTGACACAACACTTGACAGTAGTAGACAAATGCTCTTCTGCTGAAATAGCAAAGCAGAAAATGAAGAATGTTTAGATAAAAACCCAACTTATGTTTCGTATTAGGGACACCATCCTAAATACTGAAAATGCATGTCTTTCTCAGATAGAGGTGTGTGACGTTCGTCAGTTTCGTTTTGCACGTCACTCATGTGATATGGAACGAAGTTTTTCAAGATATAAATTTTGAGTTTAAGACGTTTTGCTTTTGATACGTTCAGAAAATATATTGTAATCGATTGCAATAGTTGTCCACGCATGTAAATCACATATGAAATTGATTATTCCATCTGCCACAATCAGATTTATTATTTTGTTGATATTATTTATACTTTGTAATAAAAGCTTAAGTTTACTACAGAACTGTATATTTGCTTCTGTGCCCACCTATAAATAGGGTACACAGTACTCTGCACAGCACAAATTCAGTACCGTACCTGACTACTGCCTCTCTCCTCGCCGCTCGCTTGTAAACAGAGTACCAGTATAATATAATTTAACTTAAAGTCATGTCCGAAGCCTAGTTACGGCCAAAGTACCATATATACCAATAGCAGCAATCAATGAATAAAATTACATAGGCAACGGAACCGATGTTACAAACAAAAACGCTATAAAGAGGATGCTTGGTATCTTTGCTACGTTTTGAATATCTTCGACCTCAAGCTTTTATTTCTATATGGAAATTAGAATCTGTTTTTCCCAAATAGTAGTCAAAGGGTATTTAGCAATTTGCATGGAACGTAAGTTTTCCGGCGCTTGCTATGTTGGCGTTCCTTTCATGCTTTTAATTTGGCCCGTTTCTTTGTAGCTGTAAATTATATTTATTCCATGCCTTCCTCCCTGTGGAGTCTTTATAGGCAGGCAGAATCGCGAATCAAACGTGCACCGGCACGGCAATTACATGCAAATTCGTGTTGACCTAGCCAGGACTTGCAATCAACGTGTTCTGTGGACACAAAGACTCGAGATTGCCTTGTTGTCGCATACACACACACATTCGCTAAATCGCTTCTCTTTAAGGGAAACGTTACATCACGGGCTAACTGCCTCAAAATACTATTCTCTAAATGGTTATTTAATAACTCAAGGGACATTGTAGTCTAAGGTAACCGTCATAAAAAAATCTGATGTGTCACATTCACTCACTTTCTCTATTCTCTATTGCTTATTGGTGGGTGTACAAATTATTCTTGCGAAAGTTCATTTTCCTATCTACTTCATTTGAATCGAGATAAGTCTTTCCGGAAATAGATGCATTACACATTCGTTATAGATACAAAGGAAATAGCGATAGTCAGATGTTTTAGAACTGAACGCTCCACGTTAACCTTAAAATTCCATACTCTTTCCATGGCATCGTGAGAAACAACTGAAAATTGACAGGAGTTTAAAAGAATAGCTAAGTATTGAACAAATCGAACCATTGAATATCTCGGAAATGGCTGATGCCACAGAAAAGTTATTTGAAATAAATTCTGTATTTTAAAGAGGTTACATTTTTTGTGTAGCATGTTTTCGTCTATCGTTTAACTTACCAGTTATGCAGGATTATATAAATTCCCTTCCGAATGAAGAGAGCTTTACAAGCTATTTCCAGGAAATTCAAGATATACAGTTTATTTGTCATGTAAATATATTTTTTAAAGATGCTTTTTTGGTGTTCAGGGAGCCTCACAACGTGTATTTCCGTTGAAATCTCGACATCGAAAATAAGAAGGTTAAACTAGCATTTTAGTAAATTGAAAGGGAACGCTTTCAGTTTTTTACTTTCTCTCCTACTTATTTATAGTGAGTAGAGGAAGTATTGTATTCCATCAAAAAATTCGAGACTTAGATTTCATCAGAAATACACGCTTTGAGACTCTCTGAATAATAATAATAATAATAATAATAATAAACTATGAAGCCAAACTGGATCTAAGTCAGCTCTATTCTCCACTAAACCCCTCTTCCATGTTAAGATCTGTCGCTTCCTTTGTATTTCAGGCAAATAAAGCCTTTTTGTCGACGCTAGCCAGGCGTTCTATTTTCTGCGAGGTTAACAAGAAATGGCTCGCTATATACACTACATGCCTGTAGGTATTTCAATTATATTTCATATGAAAAGTTTATACCAAGGTATCTATTTTAGGTTCAGTACATCTTATTCTAAAGGGGAATGTACGGTAACCAAGGGGTCAGACAAGGGTGTGTATTATCATCTACACTCTTTAATGTTTATATAGACATCCTACGAAGATGGAAAGAAGGCGCATCAGCTGGAATATTAACATCGAGAACTAATCTTAATGTTTTAGCCTATGCATATGATTTAGTAATTATACAAAACACAGAAGACAATCTTCAGAAAGCAACCTATAAGTTCCATCAAATATGTAAAGGATATAATTTTAAGATCTCATTTCCTAAGACCAAGACCATGCATTCCAGGGTAATACCCAATGGGCTAAAATCGTCTTGGAAGACAATATTTTAGAATAGATTCAACATTTTAATTATCTGGGGTATGAAACTACATATAACATATGTATCTTATGATAATATGAGCACTATGTATGGCACTATAAGGAGAACATTAAAAGCAACCGGCTCGATACTCAACTGAAATTTTATAAAGTTATGGCGGTACGACTTCTATTGTTTGGCAGTGAATCTTGGGTAGTGCGACAGGAGTATAGCCTTATACAGGTATCGAAATGAAATTCCTAAGTGCATTATTAGAACGCACAAGATTAAATCAAATAAGAAGCCAAGGAATACAGGAAAAATATAAATATATTTGCACTACAGGATAAAACGATAGAGTACAGGGGAAATTGGGAAGTACATCTACAGAGAATGAACAGCTCAAGGATTCCAAAAAGGATGCTATACTACAGACCTAAAGGCAGAGGAGATCCGGGGAGACCTAGACTAAGATGAATAGAGGCCGGAACAGATCGATTGGCCCTTCCCCGTTAGGCAGAAGAAGAAAAGGTTATTTTGACGAGAGCCTGTATGTCGTTTTTATGCGCTTTACTTCTTTCGTAATTTAAAATTGCATTTGTGTCTGATTGCGTATGCTTTTCCTTGCAATCAGCATCTTAGGAGAAAAAGGACAGTCTCAATTCTCATGTATTTCTCTACCTACTCTTCTATAAACTATTCATACAAAAGATTATTCTCGTGTCTACTTATTGATAGAGTTAAATCTTCATTACAGATTAGAAATCTCCATTACACATTGCAGATAGTGACAGGGTCACTATATGGTGGTTTTGAAATTCCGTTCTCTTTGCATGACTACAAGACAAAAAAAAAATCTAGCGATTTTCAGAAAATTCAAAACAATAACAAGCAATATCTCCGAAATGGTTAATGCCACAAAATATTTTGTTTTGCAGAAATTGCGTACTTTAATGAGATCTACAGTTTTGGGTAGTAAGTAATATTTAATGAATCTCTTACTACTGGTTTACTAGCTATACAAAATTCATTCAGAAGGAAGAGGACCCTTAAGGCTATTCTCAGAAAATTCAAGGTATACCTACATTTTATTTATCCTTAAAATATTTTAAGTGTGCTTTATTTTAAATTCGGAAGGAAGAGGACTTCACAGCTATTCTCAGAAAATTCAAGACATACGTTCATTTTATTATTTATAATGAAAGTATTTTAAACATATGGTGTTTTAAGTAAAATCGTTAAGGACATTTTTGATAAAATAAAAATAACGAAAATGCCTCCTGTGGGTAGCTTGGGGTGGAGGATTTTCTTCAAAATCTTAGTGTCGTATCCTGGGAATATGCTGAACTTAAATGTCACGTCGGTGTTTAATCGACTTTCGTTTTAGCTCTGCTGTTCACAGACTGACGCGCACATTGGTTCACATTTCTGTTCTATAAATTATTCACACAAAATATTATTCCTGTGTTTGCTCCCAGTTAATCATCATACACATTCGCTAGAAATGTTTTCAAAACTAACTTTACTGTGGGTACACAAGAGGATACAGCAGGCCGAGAAGGATGTTAATAAAAGTGGTCGAACCCTTGATATTGCATACTCTTCGCATGAGCTCATGAGAAACAAAACCACTTCAATGAATATTTCGGAAATGGCTAATTCCGCAAAGAAGATTACTTGGCAACTGTTTTGGGTTGGATTAGAAGCGTAGGGAATTCGGCACCGATCCAGGAAGAGATTATTGTACGATGTCCCACGAGGGGACGCTCAAGGGAGGGAGGGTTGAGGTGAAGGGAGATCCCGGGCGGCAGAACCAGGAATGACGGCACAGCAATGGCAGTATCTCTACAGTTTCCAGATTGAGGCGTCCTGACAGTCGAACAGGCAGATCGGGAACCCCGCTCCGCATAGGGTGCAACGCCCCTCCATGGTTCGGTACTTACACTGCTGTTTGTGAAAATTACAACACCAAGAAGGAAACATGAATTCAATGAATTTAATACCATAGGTTAGGTACATGACAAGTAACAAATGATAACGTTTTCAAATCTATACTTGACCTTTAAGCTCTAATATTCAGTATTTGCTGTGGCCTCCATGCGCTGCAATTAGAGCTGCTATACGCCGTGGCATTGAATCAAAAATATTCTGAATAAGTTCTTGAGGGATTTTTCCTCCACGCAGTTTGTATTCAAGCCCACAAATCCGTGACACTGGTTACTGAAGGACCATGACGCACCAGGTGCAAACCAACCAATCCCAGACATATTCGATGGGCGACATGTCAGGCGAACGTGCAGGCCAGGGAAGCAATGGTACCCGTCGCTTTTCGAAGAAGGTTTGTACATTCCTTGCAATACGTGGCCGGGCATTGTCCTGCTGAAATGTGGCCTGTGGAGATGCCTGAAGCAGGGGGAATACCTCAGGCTCTACAACCACCGATAGGTACCGGTTGCTGTTCAAAGTGCTCTCAATTCGTAGGAGGCGAGATCGGTTGTTGTAACCATGGCACCCCAAACCATCACACCTGGTGTTTGCCCGCTACGCCGCTCAACAATGCAGCCCTCTAGGTTGCGTTCACCACGCTACCGATGGACCCGTATGCGGCCATTACTGAAGCGGGACACGTTGAAGCGGGACTCGTCCGAAAAGACTACATTTTGCCACTCAGCACCGCAGTAACGGTGTTCACGTGCCTATTGCAGTAGGAGGAGCTTGTGGTTTCTGGACAATGGAAGCCGACGTAATGGCATGCATGCAACCAATCCAACCTGCAGCAAACGGCAACCAACCGTTGATGCAGACAAGTTCACACCTGTTGCAGTATTCCAGTGTCGAGCCAACACTGTGGATGAAGCTGCACGGGCCGTTACGGCCATGCGAACAAGACGGTCATCCTGTGCTGTGGTCATGTTCCGTGGTCGAGTACCCGCTCTTCGCTGCGTACGACCTGCATCTATTCACTGCTTCCACGCACGCATCACTGTCGTAGCAGCATGCCCTGTACGAGCCGAAATGTCTTGGTATGACAAACCCGCTTCCCGGAGACCGATCATGCTGCACCATTCGAACTCACTCACATGACGATATGGTTCCCTTTGACATCGACGAGGCATATTGGCACTCACTTTATTGTTTCCAGCTTGTTTGAAGTTATTCGGGAAATCCTTTCTTGGTGTTGCAATTTTCACAAACGGCAGTGTATATCCCGGCAATCAGCCGAAGGCCGAGGGACGGAGAAAGTTCACAGACAGCATCCTTTTTTTCTGCCAGACCAAATGGTGTGAAGGATGAATGAAATGATTAATGGAACGAAATGGAGGGACAGGAAATTCTGGGGATGAAAGAAACCCTCCAGGATTCGCCAGAAGACCCGAGAAAATCCCTGAAGAAACCCATTGTGAGAGTAGGTTGTCGCAGGAATCGAATCCGGGACCTCTTGAATGCGGGCCACAGATGTTAACATCTGAGCTATCCCACTCGGTCGACAATTGATACTTTAATGAACTATACGTTTTTCCCATAGTAAGCATTCGTTTATCGATTATGTAAAATTCAATGCGTTCATGCATTTAAGTCAGTAGCTTCCTAAAATGCGACACGAAGATTTTAAGAAATTCCCCTATGCTTTAAATGGATTTTTTTTCGGAATGTTTGATTTTCTCAATCTTTTTTTTAGCGATTTTGATTAAAATACTGTCTGTTTAAAATATTTACATGACAAATAAAGTATATATCTTGCATTTTCTAGGAATATTTCTGGGAAGTCCTCTTCATTCGGAAGAAATTTCGTTTAATTTAGTATAACGGGTAAACTATTACAGATGGACTAAAATGTCCTGCACAAAAAATGTAGAAAATGTGGACAAAAGGTTTTGCGGCTAAAAGTATTAAATTTAGTTACCGCGGCATAAACATTGGGGATTGTAACTGCAGTGGCAACGAGAGGACCAGGAACTTAGCTGCATAAATTTAAAGCACGCGTGGGATATTCATAACAAAATACACTTAATTTCACATTTAGCACATTATCGTGGTTTATTATAAATTTGCCTTGGTGCCACTACATCGTAAACAGAAGATTACAGGACAAACATTGAAGGGAAATGTTCCACCACACTCACACGAGACACACACGCTACATCCACTCGCCTTGAAGACACACACAAGTCTTACCCACGCTACTACTAGACTGACGCCACTAGAACAAAAAAGCTAGTCCCTCTACTTGCCCTCACCCCTTTCCTCTCTTCACCCCTTTGGCCAGGAGGTGGGGAGAGAGAAGCCGCGTCGGACAAAATTCAAACCCCAATCAAAATAATTATACACAACAATGCCATGCTACAAAGCAATGATGTGTTCGACGCGATAGTGCACACACGTACACGCTACAATATCTTTAAAACATCCAATTTATTTAAAATAGCCTTTTTCGATGACTGCCATTTCCGAGATGTCCGTTAACATTGATTTCAGTTGTTCAATACTTTGGTCAATTTTTAAAGAGTACTATTGCTATGCAGTTATTTCTCACGATGCATTGGAAGAGTATAGAATTTCAAGGTCAGTATACAGTCACTAGCTTTTAAACATATGACTATCGACTCTGTTTCCTCTATTCCCCGTGTACTTTAACGAAATGTGTGGTTAAAGTATTTCTGCAAACGTTTACGTCGATTAACATGGAGTAGATGAATGAATGATTTGTCTACTTTGTACTTACATGGAATTTATACACTGTTTACAATACAACGGAGTTGCTTATTATTTATCTTCTTCTTATGTTTAACATTCTGTTGTATATATAATGGGAAAGTATAATGTATCCACTATTTACTTTTTTGCCTTGTTACCCTTTTTCCGTATCTTCTCCAATTTGCTTCACGTCTCTTTTAACCACTTTAATATAATTTTTCCTAAATATTTACCTGATTTCTCCACATATTCATTTGATCTTGTATTAAAAATCTTCCTAACTTTTAGCTCTATTGGTAAATTATTTCCGTTTCTCTAGTATTAAATTCTCTTTTCCTTTATCTGTGCCCTCGCATTCCAGACTGTAATGGCAATTGTCATGTAATCCACTACATTTAGTACATATCTCCCCCTTCTTCTCCCTGTTAGACCACTTAAATTTATTACACCTATCCTTGCCCATGCACATCCCATTCTGGCCTCTTTGTAGCGTACTTCGATGTATCTTTCTTTTCCCCATTCCGTTTTAAAATATTTATAATCTATTAATGACCTTTTCCCCTTGAAACTACTTATACTTTCTTGCTTTTTAATGTCCCTTACTTTTATTGTTTCTTTCTGCACATGTTTCCTCCATTGCTATTTCTTCCAACGTTGTCTGTATCTTGTGCATCCAAGTTTCTTTTTTCCCAATTTTCTCCTGTACAACCAAGCATTGTTTTAGTATCTCATGTTCCTCCAATAGCTTTATTCTGAACCAGTATTTGATTGCCTTTCTGCCATTTTGCCTTTAGCTCCCACCCTCCCTAGTTCTGCTTGTGATACTCCATTCGGTGAACTCCTTGGTAATCCCAGGCTTACTTAGCAGAAATTCCTATGTATAGCATCTACATTTAACCATTCTTTTTCCAGCCCCCATATCTCTACCTGCGTATAATATCCTTGCTTCCACTACTGTGCTATATATAATTTCTAGCCACGTAATTTGCATTTCTGGTATTTTGTTCACCATGCTCTGATTACCTGTATTGATTGTTTCCCCTTTGCTAGTACGTTTTTCTTCTGTTCTCCCCAATCCCCTGTCTTACTCCTAGATAGTCAATTGTACACGAGGTAGATGGAAAAATAAGATTTCGTACAAATAGTCTGTAGAAGGTATCTAAAAATAAACTATAGTGGGCATAGAAAGCCTTGTGTACACTATGCATCAGATTTTTAAGAAAGAAGAAGATGAAGATAAGTTATACGTGTAAAGAGCTATTCGAAGTTGGAGGAATTGCTTGAAAATTGCATCCTTAAAACAAGTTTTCATCAAAATGCAATTCCTGTATCCACATTTCGTTATTCGATGCAGCCTTTATCCAGAAATGATTTGGAATTGACCATAAGTGCTTAGTTACGTGCAGCAACACGCAGAAACAGTATTCGAATATTTAGCCAGGCGCACGGGGGAAAAACTAACGAGCTCTTGCGAAGGAAAAGAAAAGAAAGAAAATAAAAACGTTCAATCATATTCCGCCAAGTTACGTGCTTACATCTGAAACCTTCACTTGTGGTTTCTTAGTAATACAACATTATACAATGATGAAGAATGAAGAGGACTGCACAGATTATTCACAGAACATTCAAGATATGCAGTTTATACGTTACTCAAATATTAAAACGTAGAGCTAATTATAATAGGTAGTTTATGTCAGATATACGTTTTGTTTATTTTTAGTCAACCACTCTACAAAACGCTGATTACATGTGACCTAACTGAACTGTTAAGGCATCCACACTACTTCAGCGACTCCTTATGATCTTACTCGGCGGCGCCCCTATCGCCCATACCTTTTAACACCTTCAGAGCAGCGGCCCACTGGGACATATCCCCCAGATAAACAATTAAATGCGTATATTAAAAATAAAATAAGTTCTGTTCATTGTAATTTTAACATTCTAATAAATAGAGTTAATTTCCTTTGCTTCAACATGCGTTACTTTTACGTTGCCTACAAAAACAAAAAACAAAACAAACAAAAAAGAACAATAAATACGACATGGACTCAATAGTGCTGCTATCAGTGCTGTCAGCATTTAATTACACACAGTTAACAAGGTTAGATCTTTTTGTAAAAACTCAAAGTTTTGAAGTTATAGTGTGGTCTACCAAAAACAGTCGTATGCGACTTAACTATAATGGTATGGTTATGAAACGAGTGGTAGCGTCTTAATTACTAGCTACCATTATAGTCTTATTGTATAATATACTATTATTAACATAAAAACGAAATGTCGGACAAATACAAAACTTGGTATTTAAATTCGGCATCTTCAAGGATCCTGGGGGGAGCTTAGCACCCAATGAGTTTCAGACGGGTCGTTGTGTGAGAATTAGCTACCAACTGCCGAGAGACGAGGGGAAGCCAAGAACATTCTACAACACCAAAAGCAATGGATAAAACGAATGTTGGAACTTTCCCAGGTGATACTCTAGAGCAGAGGTGGCGAAAACGGGACTCGCGAGTCATTTTGACTTGTAGGCGCCGTTCCCTCTCTGCCAACGTCCCTTTGTTTTTCACATGCTGCTGAGTGATGTA
This sequence comes from Deroplatys truncata, assembly GCA_030765065.1. Taxonomy (NCBI): domain Eukaryota; kingdom Metazoa; phylum Arthropoda; class Insecta; order Mantodea; family Mantidae; genus Deroplatys; species Deroplatys truncata. Next base: position 85,156,689 of record CM060976.1, on the reverse strand, counting down.
GTGCGTGTTGCATATTTGGTGACTCGCGGAAGGAAGGCGTTTTTCCCACCCTTACTCTAGATAAATTGGACAATCCACCCTCTTCGGAGGCAGGTTCAAGGATTCTGGGGGAGTCTTCAATTACTTGAAGGGAACATATTCAGAAAGAGTACATTAATACCAACAAAATAAGTGGTACACTCGCATTATGAGGATGGTACAAAAAAGGGAAACTTAAGGTAATGCATCTGTAAAATTTGACTATAAATTGTGAAAAATTAAAAAAAACTAAATGTTTTCATAATAAAATACTATGAATACTAAAGCTTATGAAGACTTATAGCTTTTTGAATTTGACGCATTTAAGCTACCAATAAAGTGAACTTTGAAATGGAACAGGCGCATGCTTATTAAGAGGCACGCCCAACTTTAAACCTTGTTTTCTCCCAAACTATTTTTCACAGTTTTTTCATACTGCAAACGCTCCGCACTGTATAATTTTTTATTCATTTAAAAATGCTGTACTAGATCTCAGAAGTACAATAAAGAACATGATCATATACTTTTCTAACAATAATGCTCCAGTTTTGAGAAAAACATAATGAAGTTTGAAAAAACAAGAACTTTTGATGTACAAAGAGTAAAGTATTTTTCTACGATAATTAGGGGTTAACATAAATTGTTAATGCGATAGATCTGTTTGTAAACTCATTATCTGTAAAATCCAAATTTTTTATGTGAGTATTTCAAAGAAATGCATCATGTGGAGTATTTTGATTAGAACAATAAATTTACACAATAAAAAATTAATATTTAAATAACTATGCAAACTAAAATTTTGAAACATGGTAAAATCATATTGTTATTGTGTGTAATATCTGGCACAAGTATCAATAATATATCTCGTATGCTGTGGATTTTTCAAATTTCACCTTATGAAGACACTCACTGAGGTCCAATCCCAATATGAAGAATTAAAATGTGAAATAAAAGCTCTTAGACGTGAAAATGAACTTAGAAAACATATGGCCAAAGAGAAGCACAAATCTCTGGATATCAACAGTGAGTCTATAAACGAAGAGCAAGTGAAGAGGAAAACAACCAGTGAAAGAGATCTCGTAGAAGATGCAGGACCTAATTACAACACAGACGAAGAAAAAACTGGCTAGAGAAACAAATTGGATTTTACAGAGAAGAAATAAGAAAAGAAAAGCTGAAACATCCCCAGGAATAGTTACAAAAAGCCAAACAAAACTAATAATAGGACTAAAAAGAAAGAAACTCGAAGTACTGAAAATCAAGTAAATAAAAGGAAGGCGAAGAAACATTTTCAATACGGGGAACACCAGCCTTCACCTATTAATATATTTGGCATACCAGATTACTCAAGACTTCAGACATTATAAACCTATCTAAGTAAAAGAATATAAAATTACAGCACTAAATATAAATTTTTGGCATTGTTAATAAACACGCACACAAACTTAAAAAAAATGTTACAGTTTCCTTATAAAGGTTAGTTTGGGGTTGGAGGATTATTTTGAAACATTTTATGTCCTATCTTTGGAAAATAAAAGTTAGCAAGTTTGGCATTTATCTGGATTTTTATTTTTTGGGATTATTTTTGTTCATAGACAAACGAACTCACGCACAAACATGGATATTTTTCTAAAAATTTACGAGTATACTGTTGATTCAGACGACTTCCCGGGCCTTTCCGGTAAAATCTCGGTATCGAATTTTTGAGCGGATTACAAATGCTCTACTTATCATAGACAATCGGTAGAGAAAGTAAAACTATGATGTTTTATATTCATATGACTTTCTCTAACCACTTTGCACAAACTATTCTTACAAAAGCTTAACATTCTTTTATCTAATCGAGATAGACGTCTACAGAAACGGTTTCAAACACATTTTGGTAGGCTCAAAGGGGATAGGGTTCCGACGCAGTAGTCAAATCTTCAAACAGTGGGTAGCTATATGCTGACTTTGAAATTCCATTCTTTGCATGACCACGAGAAGTAAACGAATGGTAACTCAGTACTTAAAAGGTGTACTTGAAAATTCAAAACGGTATCTCGAAATGGTTAATGACGCAAAATAATTTGACATAATATGTGCGTTTTAATGAAATTGTAATTTTTGTGCAAGAAAGCTTCTATCTCTTACGATTTACCAGTAAAAAATAAACCAAACTCATTCAGAAAAAAGAAGTGTTCACAAGCCATTCGCAGAAAATTCAACATATACATTTTATCCATTGTGTGAACATTTCAAACAATCCTAGGTCTTTTGTCAAAATTGTTAGTCATTCTAATAAAATAAAAAGATAACGAAAACTTTTCCATGTAAAGGGTAGTTTGAGATGGAGTTATTTTAAAAATCTTGGTGTCTTATAAAGATGCTGAAGTTAAATACCAAGTTTCGCATTTATCCGACATTTCGTTTTTAAGTCAAGCTCTTTCTCTCCCTCCTCCTCCCTTCATCCCTCTCTTCTCCCAAACACAAACGGACTCGGGATATTTTAAAAATAAGTTTTTCAAATTAGGAGGTTTCAAAGCGTATATTTTCTGCAACATTCGACATTAAGTTTTTGGATGAAATACAATACCTTCTCTCTTTCTGTACTTACCATAAGTAAGCGGTAGAACAAGTAAAAATAGTTTCTGGAACCTGTAAAGTGATAACGGACACAATATCACGTGACTGTTACATTCAGTACTTTTAACGTAACTCCCTCTCCTATGTGTTAAATTCGTTACTGACAATCGCAAGGCTCATGAGTGGAAACAGTAATTAAGGATTAGCGTCCAGATGTATTTGTGGGAATAGAAAGCACTAACTTCCCTCAGGGCTCAAAGAGGGTAGCCAGCCTTGTTCAGCTATCCCTTGTGTACTCTGGTAAATGTAAGCTTGTATGGTATAAATAATTACAGATAATTAGAAATGGGTTGTGCATGTGTGTGCCCTCATAAACATAACAATAACTCATGCTTTAACCTTATGAATCCCTCTCGAAACTCTGTTCCTTCAAAATCAGTACTTCTGTATGTGTTATCGTTGTTTAAGAAATATACACGATGAGTCGTTTAATGCTACTATCACATAACAAGAGAATAAACTGCCTATTTAATTTAATTTCTGTTTCATTAACCTACGGAGGGTATTCTTAGTTTCTTAACTAGAAGACACTACTCATTTAGGAAAGAGGCCAACAAAGGAAGACAGAGATGATCCAATGGTCGGAGTTGTCAGTTTTCGGCTTTTGAAAACAACTGCTGTAGAGCTACTTCCAAAACAGAGTAAGGGAGCGAAGGACAGTTTCACTGCAAAGGTCCCTATTACTTTGGCTAGTGTTGTGAGGTTAGGCAAGGGAAAGGTTTTCTGCTTGCGAAACGAACAGTAGAGAAATGATTGTATAAGACGTATAAAAAAATCTCTGTGTGTGCGTTTGTGATTTATTTTGTTTGTGTGCTCGCGAACAGCATAATTAAAAAAAACGCGTTCGGATGAATACCAAAGTTCGTATTGTGACTGTTCAGTTTTTCAACTGTAACTTTTTTCAGTTCTCACTGTCACTGCTTTGATCTGGTTCAACTTTCACTAAGACTGCACTTATTTCACATGCACTTCATTAATGTGAACTAGTTCAATTTCTCTGTCACTTCACTTTCTTCATGACGTAGGTTTTTCCAGACAGTTCAATCTTGAAGCGTCGAACACAAGACTTCTGCAATCTCTCGCTCCGCAGTAGCACTCGCTGCAGACACAGCAGTTGTCACCAACTCGCTCAGACAGCCGAACTTGCTGTCGTAGAAGAAACACGCTCACTAATTCGCTTATTCACTCACTGACCGACTCAACTGACTGATTCCTCTCGAGAGAACGCTCGCTTATATAGCCAATGGAATCTTCCATAGAACATTGTAGAACTATCTAGGCATACGTTCTGGAGGAGGAGGGAAAGAAACTTCCAGAAGATTCTGGATATCTGGTGATAGCGCTTCCGATGTTTACTGTGGGCGAGAACGCAACTTATCTTTATCTCCGACTAACTGGCGTCAACCTCCCGATAACTTCGGGCCATAGACGCTGCATCACACAGTTACCTCCTCAGAGCTGTTCGGACGAACAGCTCTACTCCACGATCTGTGGCAGGACGATCACAATGAACTACCATCAACTTTCCTCGGGGTTGACACGAATGCGTGACGGGACCCAGGACCTGTGGCACAGATGTCGCATTGCGGGCATCATATCTCCACGTCGCTTCAAAGATGCAACCAATAGAATCGACGACGTAGCTTCGTCAAGGTCTTGTTCGCATCCAGGTGCCACCCGGTAGCACTGGCATGAGTCTCCTCAAAGACTTTCTTTACCATACTCTTCCGGAGCATCAGTTCCGCTTAATTCTTCCCTCCGCTACATCCCATATCGACCACCGTCACGATCACCAGGGAGTCCCACTGGCCCCAAAAGTCTTATAGATCGTGCCCCTTGGAGCAACGTCTGCCCACGCAGTTCGTTCGCCAGATTCTTTATCATTCAGGATGGGCCCTATGTCTCGATCCTCCAGTTGCTCCCTCCTTAAAGTCTCCTTGTACCAACCAACTGCAGATTGCACCTTGACCGAGCGTAGGGCTGCAGCACTCTCCGTCATCTGCTGTTCCAGAAACTCGTCCGTTGCAGCCACTAATCATCCTCTTGTTTTCTTTCGTCTGCCCGTGTAGCCATTTTTCTTGCTGAGCTAGACGCTATTCCACCGCATTAATTAGTTCTTGCTAGCTGCTTTGCAATGTCGTCCTTCAGGGTTTTCACCGTTGACTTTAATCTCAGATCCTACAGTGTCAATGACAAAACTTATTGGAATTTCATTTTCTCCATTTCAGTCTTCAGTTCTGTCTTCACACTCTTCATTTCACTTCTCATCTCCTCCACTCCGGATACCATTTTCTTTATTTTTTTCTTCATTTCTTATTTAACATACTTCATTTCCGTCTCCATCTTCTCCAATCCAGATTTCATTTCCGTCTTGATTTTAACTAACAGTTCTATCATTGCTTCCATCGTAACGTTTTATTCTACTCCTGTTCAGTGTGACTTTGTTCAGTTTTTCAACTGTCACCTCTCTCAATTCTCCCTGTCACTTGTAATGATACTTTTGTAATGTGATATATTTAATACCTGTCGTAACTCACATCACTGAAAACCGAGGGTGGATCGCTACTGAAACTAATTAACTTATAAGCCTAAAACGTCAAGGACGTGGAATAAGGATGCAATGAAAATTCTTTGCTTCCAAATGACTGTGCAAACAAACTTTCAAACTAAGTTTGTATAACATTCACATAAAATTCCTTCGACTTGTATAACACAGGCGAGAAATAACTTTAAATAGTGCTTTCGCAATAGAAGGCATTAACAGCAATAAACCTTTCATGTAGAAATATGCAATTTAACAGGAACTTCTCTGTGCATTGAGTAAAAACGAATTAAAAATAAAAGACTCATAACTATCCAACTTCTCCAAAACATGGGCATACTTCTCTTAGCAGAGTGGCCCCTTATATAGGTCTCGCATACAAAGCGGAACTTTCGAGAAGAAGAACCTACTAGAACATGCCGAAACGAAGTTTCCGGAAGAAGTAAGCGGCACATAAAGGGGTATTTTATTTCACACTCGCTATTGTTCTATTGTTTCCGCGTTGACTACTGTTCCGACGGTCCGTCACAGGCCCCACCCAGGTCCCGGACCGGAAGATGGCCCGTCGCTATCTGGTAGGGCCGATCTGGTTTCCTTGATGGCAGCGACAGCGACGAATTGTCGGCGGAATCCTTCAAAATTTGACGTTCTGTCGTATTTGGATGGCTTAAAGTGCGCAGATGTTGTGTCGCGTCTAGATGTCTCGAACTTCAAGTCCTTAAGTCTTCTACTAAGCATTTCTTTCATCTAACAGTTCCTTGATGCTGTCGTCGATTCTTCCTTCTAGGACGCTAAGACGTTTCCCGGTCCTCCAGGGCGTTGACCAAGGTCTTTCATCTTTCCTCCGAGCTCTTCCACATTTTCTTCACGCCGGCCGATTGCTCGTCAATTTTACTCCATAACTCCGCCTTCATCTTGGATATTTCTGTCTTAATTTCTTCCTTTGCACCCTTCAATTCCGTCTGCATCTTCTTCATGGCAGAATTCAGTGTTGTTATTTCACTTCCCATCTTGTCCATTCCGAACTTTACGTTCTTCATTTCACTCTTCATCTTTCCCATATCAGATTCCATTTCATCCATCCCGTATTCTATTTTCGACTCCATAATCTCCATTCCAAATTTACACTCTTTATTTCAGATTTCATGGTCGGCACTACACTTAATCATTTTTGAAGTAGTTGCGGCGTATGGAACACATTCTTGGCACCAATGTAATGAATGAGAACACCAATTACTGCAAAAACACTTTATTAATTATTATTGTTAGGCTCAACATAGCACAAATGTTACACTTGAGTCACGTTGGCAGATACACAGAATACAACGCAACTGGCCCGTTGAATCAAATCACATCTGAACTGCTGAACTGCAGGACTCCCAACACTGACGACTGAGTTACAACTCACAATTAAACTGCACTGTTCACCTGCAATGTCCACTTTCCACTTCGCCACTTCTAACAGCACACAACACAACTGAACTCAGCACTCAACTCGGCTCCACTGGACTATCCTGGTAGAGTGTTCGCTTATATAGGTCTCACATACAAAACAAAACTTTCTAGAACAAGAACCTACCAGAACATGCTGAAACGAAGGTTCCGGTACAGGTAAGCGATACATAAAGGGGCTTTTTATTCCACAATCGCTATTGTTCTATTATTTCCGCGCTGGCTATTGTTCCGATGGCGTCCCGAGTCGAGGTAGCCTGCAGATAGCGCCGCACGCGCAGTCACAGTATTTTAGACCGAATGTGAAATATTTAAAATTAAAACTTATAAAATTATATAAATAAGTATATGATTATAAGCATCTTCAACAACGAAAGAGCGCCTTCTGCGAAACTGCAGAAGAGTTTGTTAAAACGAATGCAAAAGAACTCCTTAACTGCTCAGTTTACATTTTTGGGAATCATTTGAAGCTTATGTTCACTGGGAGGAATAGTTGTCGAGATTATTACATGGAGGGAGAGAGCGAGTGATAGAAAGAGAGTGAGAGAGTAAGAGTGAGAGATAGAGATACTTTAGGTGAGAGTTTTCTTGAAAATATTCGTTTCTCAGCTTTGAGAGATACTGAACTTAAACACCAATCAAACTTTTCATTTTTGAGTTGCGCTATTCATAGATATATACACGGACCTTTTCTAAAACTGCTGGTTTTATATTCAGGGATCCTCAAAAAGGTCTATTTTCTGTTGAAATTTCGATATCGAATTTTTGGGTGGAATGCAACACCTTCTTTATCTATAGGTACGTGCTAAAGAAAGTAAAATTCTGATGTGCCTCAAAACATGCATTTCCGGTGAATTCTCGTTATAGAAGTTTTGGGTGGAATGCAATACCTTCTCTACCTGCTATGTATGTGGTAGAGAAAGTAAAAATTGCATCTACTGCGCTTATCTAAAACTTTATCGACCATTTGGATTTCATAGCAAAGACGCAGAATATAATACAATATTTCCAGAGTTTGAAAGTTCTTCGGGAGAGGAGGCCTCACGAATTCAGAAATGCAACATCCGCCAATATTTTACTTTCTTTTCCGTGAATATTAGCGGATGTTACGTCCATTATTAGGAATAAAACATTGGGGTTTAAGCATTATGATTATAACGGGGGAGATTAAGCATAAAATTCTTTTAGATGATTATAAAATAGTTTCATAAAGAGTTATGAGAGGGGGGTAAGTGAAATTAATGAAATGTATACTTGAATTTTAAAAAGGCACCCGTGCAACGTCAAATAAGCCAACTTGTTAGAACAATGACCACTTTTATACGGAAGTTTGGAACTGAAATGATACTTGTATAACTATCTGATACTTATGCATGTCAAAAGGAAAGAAAGAGTACTGTGATAAGAGGTTTTGGGGCTTTTAGTGCCAGTAGATTGCGTCATTGCGATTGACACATATGCCGCAACAGGCTATAAACTTTTCGACTACAGAATAACACGCACAACACGCAAACTAATTTTCTTCTTGTCTATTATAACCGATAAACGATAATTTACAATGCGGTACTGTAGAGTTTGCTAGATACACGCTATATCCAACGATATCACGAATTTAGCTGCGTGAGTGCCATAGTTGCTTTATAAGGTTTAAGGCGTCTCTCTGGAACTGTGCTTCTTTATGAAATTTTGAGTACTATCAATTAAGCAATATATGAAATACCATTACTTTTTAACATGTAAACATCTAATTTTTCAAACTGATATAAATACTGGGCGCATTGGATCTAACAAAGTTGTACATGACAGCATCCTCTCATGTAGGAAAGGAGACTTTTTATTTGGACATGGATCTGGAAGATACTCATTCTTCGTTGCAGCTTCCCGAAGTTTGCTTCCATTGTATGATGCGCAAAACTAATATGTTTTTGTGTGGAGTGGTGACATAGCTACAGTGTAACAACCATTCCACACGACAACAGACAGATCATAAGTACAGTTGTTATTTACCTTTGCATAGAGCGTAAGTATAGTTGGGGATGGGAGAGGTCTGACGCAATAACTCATAGTTGTTTGTTTCACTGTCACCGAATTTCTTCCCAGCGGTGTTGTACAATGCAGTCATCTTATCTTGCAATTTATTTTATTGTTGTTTACAAGCACCTGGGCAACATGGCATTCTCCAGGGATACATCAGCGCATTCAGAATTGAATACAGCTACAAAATAAATAAATAAATAAATTGTGTTTTATTTATGGAAGCTCTTTAACTGCTCTGGTCCTTAGCTTCCCATTCTGTATTGGGCGTGAAATATCAGTAATTTTGCTCAGAGACCTCTTTATCAGGCTTGAGGTTCTTTTACGTGTCGTAAATCTACGACATGGAACCACCGGCTTTACTTCCCTTCCGAAGGAAGCCGTGCTAAGGATTTTTACGACCAAAAATATCCATCGCCCTCCGCCGGGTGTGAACCCGCGACCTCGGGTTTACATGTTTACATGGTAAACACTACACCACGGAGGACGACGAATTCGGCTATGGGTTGATGCATATGTCCGTTAAAGGAATCCACTTTGCATTACTGTCGATTTCCATATGGTATGCATACAGTATTTGCTAATGTACCGCATCATACAATATATGTGCAGTTGAAGGAAAATAGGGTAATAAGAGAACAAAGTATATTCTGAGCCATGCACAATTTAACACATTTTCACGGGAGAAACATACTTCTAAAATTCTGGCACAGCATTGTAACTTTCTATATATCTTTCCTTTTTTTAAACTGAACTTTATACAGGATGATTGTGACTCTTTGTACTTATAGATATATACAGGGTGAATCACCTAAAACTTGTACCGCAAATATTTCGAAATGGAAAGCGCCATTGATGTGCAGCTTTCACAGAATTGATTGGTAGTCAGGGGCTCGTACATTTAGCCTATAAACAGAATTAAATAATACTGAAAAAGTATATTTTTTGAGCAAACATACAATGTTTTAAATGGAACATTGTCTAGTCCATCAAAAGAATAAAGGTAGAGTAAATTAGAATGTCAGTAGCGTTTTTTGCAAGATTCTAGTGCAAGTGGTTTTCGAGAAATCTTATTTTGAAACTTTTACGCACCGACACTTGTACAACCTGTGGTAGCACAAAGTAAAGAAAAACAAAAGGGAATTACAATACTTCTGTGGATTCTTACAAGTAAAGAGAACATAGCCCTTCAAAGGTGTTCAAAATGACCACCGGCAGCTTCAATATACGCTTCTAGTCTGCTATGAAAGACTGTTGCACACGTTCTAGCATTTTAGCCGAAATTTCAGAGCAAGCAGCAGTAATACGTCGTTTCATATCGTCTGGTGTAGTTGGTACATCCTTGTAGACGGTGTCTTTCAGCCTTCCCCACAGAAAAAAGTCTAAAGGGGTCAGAACCTGAACGGGCCGGCCAAGGTACAGGTCCTCTTCGTCCAATCCAACGATTTGGAAACAATCCCTTAAGACAAGCTGTGGTACCTCGTGCACTATGGGCTGGACAGCCATCATGTTGGTATCACATTCCTCCTAGTCTGCAAAGGAACGTCTTCTAGCATCTGTGGCAGATGGTCTGTCAGGAGGCTGCGATACTTGTGCGAGTTCATTGTTCCTTCTATGAACAAAGGGCCTCTGAGCTGATGGTTCACTATCCCACACCAGGCGTTTAAGCTCCATGGACGCTGATGTTCCACCTGACGAAGCCTACGGGGATTGTCAACAGACCAATAGTGCATGTTTCTGCGGTTTACCTGGTCATGATTAGTGAATGTTGCCTCATCACTAAACAAGATACATGATGAATCTGGAGGATCATGTCTTAATGCTCATGTACAAAAGTTAACACGAATCTCAAAATCGTTTCCATGCAGCTCTTGATGGGGAGAAATGTGATGGGAATGGAACCTATGTCGATGGAGAATGCGTACTACGCTTGCCTGACTTATGCCACTTCCACGTGTGATTGTGCGGGAACTAATTTGCGGATCTACTGCAACGGCAGCCTAAACATCAATTCTGCCTATTCTCCAGTCACTTGTTTGTTTCTATTACGTTTTATAGGTGTTACAGTACTAATTTCATGTAATTGCTTGAAGAGGTTGATAAATAATTGCCGAGATGGTTGACGTCTATTGGGATACGTTTCTACATACACCGTACAGAAACGAACTGCATTCTTCCTACACTCTCCATACATCATGAGCATGTAGGCTTTTTCTGCATTAGTAAACCCTATCTTCCACTCACGACTTACTCCTTTAACTGTCACAAACTGACCAGAAAGTCGCAATGCAATCAATGAACAGAAAACACAATGCAAACAAACATAACAACATCGTACCTAGCAACTAAGCAGGTTGAATGGGGCAAACAATTGTCGGGGTGGAAACTTTTCAAAATACGATTTCTCGTAAACCACTTGCACTAGAATCCTGCAACAAAGACCATTGGCATTCTAATTTACCCTACTTTATTCTGTTGATGTAACTAGGCATTGTGCCATTTAAAAATTGCATGTTTGTTCAAAAAATACACTTTCTCAGTATTATTAAAAGCTGTTTATAGGCTAAATGTACGAGCCCCTGACTACCAATCAATGCTGTAAAAGCTGCACATCAATAGCAGTTTCCATTTCCGAAATATTTGCTGTGCAAGTTTTAGGTGCTTCAGCCTGTATATATATATATATATATATATATATATATATATACATAATGAGCTTGACTCGTTGAAAATTTATTATGTATGTGGATTGATATATTTTTTCAGCGTTTTAATAACACTAAGACATAGATGTTGCAGTTGTATTAATTTATTTAATCAATTTTTGGTAAACAATGTTAAGCACTCTTGAATTATATTAATTGTAAATGGTTGTTCCGAGTCATGACTGTTTGGGTTTAAGAATGAAGTGCACATTTTTCACGTTGTGAGAAGGCGTAATTAAAGCTTAATATTATCCTGTGGTATGTGGTTGTGCAAGACCTTAATTAGTGCAAAACTAACTCATTCCTAGAACTAATTGAGATGGAAGCAGTCAGTGTAAAATTCTACACAATCTATGGTTTAATTTGAAATGATAAAGCATTTAGAAACCAATGATTTAAGCAAAGGGTGTAAAATGTAAAACGTGTTACGCAAAATGTGGAATTTTAAGATGGAAAAATGAATACATTGTAAAAACACATATGATAGGTAATAGTGACTCCATGAATCGTTGCTAAACAATGGATTCTCAAGAATATCCAATTTTTCATGTGAAAATTCAGCGGTTTACGAGAATCGTCTACCTGTTATAATGACACCATGAGGCATCTGCAGTCACCAGCTTCTCAAGGAAATCGGATCTTAATTTTGCGTTTCAAGTGGGATGTGACTGATATCCACCTATGTTAGGGACAGTAGTCACCATTCTCTAAGAAAATTGATTTTTCAATACCCACTTCCAGTATTTGACGAATCTTCGTCAGTCACCAGATTCTCAGGAAATCCCGGGTCTTGATTGTGCATTTGCATAAGTCATTGACATACTTCCATTCTTTTGTTTATTTTTCCAATCCCCTAGAATGCTATGTGCAAAGATATGTTTAATGATCTTCTTGATGAATGAAGTGCAGTGTTGCGTACCTCACAAATTTATCTAAAATTACAAAAGTTTTACAGTCATAATCCAAACAGACATGGTCTCAGTATTTCTTAGCCTTCTGCTATGTAGACTATCACTATGACTCACATTTTTCTCCATTCTACTGGCGAACCGTATGAACTAATTTTATATATTTTTTGTTCAGTAGCTTTCTTTCCACCTCACTTAGCATCTACTAATTTCTGTTGTTTTAACATTTTCCTTTCAGAAAAGCCATGCAGTCCATCACTCACTGATATAGATACACCGTACATCTTATTCACATCATCTGACACTTCAAATTTGACGAACATGTGTATGACAGCTCTGTACTAGAAGATAAGGTAATAACAAATAGGCTGGCCCCGTAGCTCAGTTGACAGAACACCTGCCTGCTGTGCGAGGGTTTCCAGGTTCGATTCCCGGCTGAGGGTTGGGAACTTATTCCTAGCCATGATTATTTTCTAACCTCCCCTGAGTCTATAAGTAAGAATGTGTGTGTGCGTGATTTAATGATAAAAATCCAAAAAGTGCAAGAAGCCCAGTGACAAGAGGATACGAGGCAATAGGCAATAAGCTCCAAAGGAAAGGCCGCCCATAAGAACAATGTAGTTAAAGGCGGGGTATAAATGTAGCTAAAACAAACAAATAAATGGTTGCAGCGCAGGAAGGCTCATTCTTACGTCATTGAGTGTAAAAGTGCTACTAAGCCAACGCGATAAAATCTGTGCAAACTAGGAAAATAAATTAAGAAAGAAATGGATATATACAGGATGATTCAAAACAAACACCGAAAATTCTTAGATGTGGTGTGGCACCTCAAATTTCGGCAACGCCTCGTATATACTGATAAGTGTGCGTTCCATAATTTGTCAAAAACCCTCCACCAACCCAGCAAGAGTATGATACTCTACATGCAATTTACAAAACGGGTTCGTGTTGTGCAGACATTCTACTCGATTGCACAGCCTTACTGAAATCAGAATCGTTAATGCAGTGGTGTTTACCAAAACTGATTCATTAGTGTGCTACACTTTGCCGCGACGTCGTTCATGCATAGGTAAATTATCAGGCGTAGATAGTTCGTTCATGCATAGGTACATTATCAGGCATAGATAGTTCATCCATCTAACGGTAACAGCTAATGGGTTGCATATCTATTAGGACGCCAAAGAATGTTACAATATTCAAACCATGCGTTTACAGACATGGGTCTGTAAAAAAATGAATAGTTTGCGATCACCTACAACGTACAAGTGTTATTTTGAATCGCCCGGTATACGTGAACTGAAAATCTACTCAACCATAACGGAATAAAATGCCCTGACGGTTCCACAAACGCTCCATAATAGTTTATAATACAAGGGGTAAAATAGGGTTTAATTTTGCGAGTAGGAATGCTTGCGAAACGAAGGCCTATGGCCTAGGCCTTCGTTTCGTAATCCTACGAGCTAAATAAAACCACTTTTAACACTGTGGCAAATACTATTTTTTTAGGCAGCGCTCGAGTTTTGTAAAATATCAATAATATTATATTGATTCTTGAAACTAACAGAAATAACGTTTAGAACGCGTTCTTGAAACAAGAGAAATGACGTTAAAAAGCGAGATGTCAGATCTTTTGCTGTTTTGTTAATGCGCCAGCTGTTGTTTTCAACATTTTTGCCTTATACCAGGCAATGAAGCGATTAAATGCTATATATATCATATTGCTTTCTGGATATTTTTGGATAAGTACTTCTGTGTTATTATTTCTGCTGCTTCTGTAATTTCACTTCCATTTTAGTTTCTTCTGAATTCATAATTTCCGCCATTTAATCTTTATGTAGGTTAGATAAGAGAATAGCGTTTTAGATAAGAAAAGCTGCCAATATAACGCATGTTAACGCTACGACGAATTGCGATATATGGAAGTATGACGATTTGTACTGTGAACATGCGAGCACCATGAGAAGTTAATCATGTAAAACGACACTATGAAAAGTAAAACCTAACCAAATCAAGTCGAGTTTTTAAACATGTCCAAATACAAAGGGTAATTGCCATGTGATTGGACTTGAAACTAAAGTTGGTCACAATGAAGAGCAATAAAGCTTTTAGCTCGTGTGCACTGTGTTAGAAGTTCTACTTTTAGGCCTTGCTGTCTAAAAAGAACTTTATTATGGACAGTGCTCTAAACTACAAAGAGAAGGGGTAATACCAGCTAGCAACTAATGCGAATTGATTGAGCTAGTTTTATATTCTCTTCCACGTACATATAGTAAGTAAGAGGAAGTATTCTGTTACAGCCAAAAATTATATATCGATATTTCAGAGGAAATATACGTTTTGGGATCCCCTAAAACCCCAAAAAGCGCTTTTAGGAACAGATCCGCGCACACTTGCGTGCGTGCGTGTGTGTCTGTGAACAGCATAATTCAAAACCGAAAATTTGGTTAAGTACAAAAATTATTCAAGTTCAGCATCTTAAAAGAATGCGACATGAAGATTTTGACGACAAACGATACTTTACATAGGACATTTTTCGTTATTCTAATCTTCTCAAAATGGCTGACCATTTTTATTCACATATCAAAACATTTACATGACAAATAAAATACATATCTTGAATTTTCTGGAAATAGTTTGTGAGGTTCTCTTCGTTCAGAAAAAAATCGTATTGTTTTGAAAAACTGAACTTAAGAGATAGAGACAAACTTCTTCTTCTGTCTATCTACCCGTTGTTAGGGCTTATACACCCCCCCCCCCCAGGATTTAACAAGCGGGTGCCTGGGGTCAGACGTCTTTCGGGGAGCACAGACTATAGATCAGATAGAACAGCCAGGGTGGATGATCAGCCCGAAGCCTGGTATGACAGTGAGGAAGGGGACGATATGAAATGACGGTGAGATGAATGAGAAAAAGGGTGGTGATAAGAGCAATTTGTGGAATAAATAGCGGGGGAAACCGGATAATCCGGAGAAACCCGCTCAGACGCCTCTTTGTACACTACAAATCTCAATGCGATTCCCTTGGTGAGAGGCAAGCGGTCTAACCACTTGGCCATGGCACCGCCCCAGAACACAAATTTACCATAAAAATAATGTATATTTCTTTAAAACATACAATTTATTTTAAATACCTCCTTTATGGTATTAGTCGTTTCGGAGATACCAACCTATTTTTATTGGTTTGAATTTCTCAGTACTTTGTCATTGTTTTAAATACTGCCCCATTCAGTTGTTTTTCCCGATGTCAAGGAAAGAGTATGGCATTTCAAGAAGCATATAGCGACCTGCTTTAAACATTTGAGTGTCGTTTCAGTCTGCTGGACACCTCTTGTGTCTACAACGAAATGTGAAATGAAACCATTTCTGCAAGCGTTTATCTAATTAACATGAAGTAGATAGAAAAATAAGGTTTTGCAAGCACAGTTTGTAACGGTAGTGGAGAGAGAAGGTCATGTGAATGTAACGCATTAGATTTGCTTAAAAGAAATAAGTTCATATCCACTTAGTAATATGTATCACCCATAAAAATAATAACAAAAGGAAAACCGTAGCAGTATTTATGACATTGCAGGAATGGCTGATCGAAACTTGAAATCACTAGAAGGAAAGTTCAAATTCAAGTGTGAGTTATGGGAAGGCATTGCCACACCGTGCATATGTCTATATTTTTGTTTACTTCAGCTTATTTTTTTAGAAGAAGGCTTTCAATATTTTTCCGACTCTCACTAACTTGATATGAGGCTTCCATTTCCAATACGTATATCGCATTTTTGCTTGATGGAAAAGTAAATGATTTTTGTCGTCGCTGTCCTAACGGATAGGTTCTTGAACTCTACAGGAAAAGAATATTTTCTGTCCATTTGCGATGGAAAATTCAGTTGAAAAATTCGGATGCACAGAAATGGAGGTTTTCAACTTTTCCACTCCCTTCCTCAAGCTTATGTTTACGTCTTTCTGGAGGTTGAGTAATGAAGAAAACTATGTGACGTCGTGCAAAGGAAATTGAGTTACTTGGCGGTAAAATCCATGTTTTGAAGAGGGAAATTGTATTATTATTCGGTTGGCTTCCCTTCCCATACATCCTATTTCTGCACTCTGTGTTCTACATTCGAAAAAGAAAAATTAGCAGCGGCTGTTACTGGAAATTGAATTTTCGTCTTCAGCACATTGCCTTCTGGGTGGACGTGATGCTATATAGCTTGCACTAACAAATCTCTCTAACGTTAACTAATAGCTAAAAAGACAAGGAGGGTTTGTTAATTTACATTCACCTACTTTCTTACTACATTTATATTAAACGAAGGCATTACGAAAAGGAAAAGTCATCGTTTTTAACCGTTTAAGTTAATGAATTCTTACTTTCTTTACTACTACATATAGTAAGCAAAGGAGTATTGCATTCCACCCAAGAATTCGATACCGGGGTTTCACCGGAAATAAACTTTTGAGACTCACTGAATCCAAAAATGCCATTTTTAGAAAACGATCAGTGATGTGTGCTTGACTGTCTGTGAGCAGCGTGACTCAAAAATGACAAGTTGGTTAAATACCAAACTTAGTAATTAAAATCAGCATTTTCCAAGGATGTGACACGAAGACTTTAAAAAAAATCTGATGTGTTACACTCACATGACTTTCTCTACTCTTGTACAAACTATTTATACAAACGCTTATTCTCCATCTACTTCATGTTAATCGAGATAAACATTTGCAGAGTCTATCTTATTGCCAAGTTTCTTGTAGATGTAAGGGGAATATATATTTACAAGGTCAATTTGGAAATGCAGTAGCCTTTAAGCAATACATATCTCTTAATAGCTGGTTGCTAGGTGCAGCACCATTCCCTTTCCCACAGATTAATACTCTTTGCATATCCAAGACAAAAAATGAATAACGAATTCCCATTCGAGAAAATAATTATTGAAAAATTTAAGGGAATAACAAGTAATATCTCAAAAATGGTTCACTCAACCAAAATAATGTATATGACATAAATTGTGTATTTTAACGCGATCTACATTTTTCGTGTAGTAAAATTTTGTCTATCTCTTATGGTTTACCAGTTATGCAAAAGTCGTTCACAATGAAGAATACTTTTGGAGACATTCCCAGGAAATTCAAGATATACATTTTATTTGTCATAAAAATATCTTAAACATATGATGTTCTAATCAAAATCGTTAGAGCCATTTTTGAGAAAATTAAAATTTTCGAAAAATCTTCCATGTAAAGGATAATCTGTGGTGGTGGGATTTTCTTGAAAACCTTCGTGTCGCATCCTTGGAAGATACTGAACTTAAATACCAAGTTTGGTGTTTATCCGACTGTTCGTTTCTGAGTTATGCTGTTCACAGACAGACAGACACACACACAGACACACAGACAGACACACAGACACACACACTGACATGTTTCCAAAAATGCTTTTTACTTTCTCTACTACGTATAGTAAGTAGGGGAAGTATTGCATTCCACCCAAAAATTCGATACCGAGATTTCACCGGAAATACATGTTTTGAGACCTCCTGAATCCAAAAAATGCATTTTTGGAAACATGTCCGTGTGTGTGTCTGTGTGTGTGTGTGTCTGTGTGTCTGTGAACAGCATAACTCAAAAACGAACAGTCGGATAAACACCAAACTTGGTATTTAGGTTCAGTGTCTTCCAAAGATGCGACACGAAGGTTTTCAAGAAAATCCCCCCACCCCAGACTACCCTTTACATGGAACATTTTTCGAAAATTTTAATTTTCTCAAAAATGGCTCTAACGATTTTGATGAAAATATCATATGTTTAAGATAATGTCATCACAAATGAAATGTATATCTCGAATTTTCTGGGAATGTCTCCAAAAGTATTCTTCATTGTGAACGACTTTTGTATAACTGGTAAACCGTAAGAGATAGACAGAATTTTACTACACAAAAAATGTAGATCGCGTTAAAATACGCAACTTATGTCATATACATTTCTTTTGTTGAGTGAACCGTTTTCGAGATATTGCTTGTTATTTCCTTAAATTTTCCAATACTTATACTTTTTCTCAAATTTGTTATTCATTTTTTTTATGTCCTGGACATGCAAAGAGAATGAAATGCGCCACATAGCAACCAACGTTAAAATATTTGACTATCGCTTAAAAGCTACCATATTCCCCTTGCATCTGCAAGAAAATTACCAATAAGATGACATCTCGATATCTCGATTACCATGAAGCATATGGAGAATAGGCGTTTGTAAAAATAGATTGTACAAGAGTAGAGAAAGTCATGTGAGTGTAACACATCATATTTTTTTGGATAGAGGGGGTCTCAAAACATGTATTTCCGGTGAAATGTCTGTATCGAATTTTTGGGTGGAATACAATACATCTACTTACTATACGTAGTAGAGAAAGTAAAAAGAGACCCTAACCCCAAACTAAACTTTACATGGAAAATTGCTAGTTATTACTTTCTCTACTACGCATAGTAAGTAGGGGAAGTATTGTATTCCACCCAAAATTTCGATACCGAGATTTCACCGGAAATACATGTTTTGAGACCCCCTGAATCCAAAAAAAGCATTTTTGGAAACATGTCCGTGTGTGTGTCTGTGTGTCTGTGTGTCTGTCTGTGTGTCTGTGAACTGCATAACTCAGAAACGAACAGTCGGATAAACACGAAACTTGGTATTTGGGTTCAGTATCTTCCAAGGATGCGACACGAAGGTTTTCAAGAAAATCCCCCCACCCCAGAGTACCCTTTACATGGAAGATTTTTCGAAAATTTTAATTTTCTCAAAAATGGCTCTAACGATTTTGATTAAAATATCATATGTTTAAGATATTTTTATGTCAAATAAAATGTATATCTTAAATTTCCTGGGAATGTCTCCAAAAGTATTCTTTATTGTGAACGACTTTTGCATAACGGGTAAACCATAAGAGATAGACAAACTTTTACTACACAAAAAATGTAGATCGCGTTAAAATACACAATTTATGTCATATACATTTTTTTAGTTGAGTGAACCATTTTCGAGATATTGCTTGTTATTTCCTTAAATTTTCCAATACTTACACTTTTTCTCAAATTCGTTATTCATTTTTACTTTCTCTACTACGTATAGTAAGTAGGGGAAGTATTGCATTCCACCCAAAAATTCGATACCGAGATTTCACCGGAAATACATGTTTTGAGACCTCCTGAATCCAAAAAAAGCATTTTGGAAACATGTCCGTGTGTGTGTCTGTGTGTGTGTGTGTGTGTGTGTGTGTGTGTGTCTGTGTGTGTGTCTGTAAACAGCATAACTCCAAAACGAACAGTCGGTTAAACACCAAACTTGGTATTTAGGTTCAGTATCTTCCCGAGATGCGACACGAAGGTTTTCAAGAAAATCCCCCCACCCCAGACTACCCTTTACATGGAACGTTTTTCGAAAATTTTAATTTTCTCAAAAATGGCTCTAACGATTTTGATGAAAATATCATATGTTTAAGATAATGTCATGAGAAATGAAATGTATATCTCGAATTTTCTGGGAATGTCTCCAAAAGTATTCTTCAATGTGAACGACTTTTGCATAACTGGTAAACCATAAGAGATAGACAAAATTTTACTACACAAAAAATGTAGATCGCGTTAAAATACACAACTTATGTCATATGCATTTCTTTTGTTGAGTGAACTGTTTTCGAGATATTGCTTGTTATTTCCTTAAATTTTCCAATACTTATACTTTTCTCAAATTCGTTATTCATTTTTTATGTCCTGGACATGCAAAGAGAATGGAATGCGCCACATAGCAACCAGCGATAAAATATTTGACTATCGCTTATAACCTACCATATTCCCCTTGCATCTACAAGAAAATTAGCAATAAGATTGACATCTCGATATCTCGATTAACATGAAGCATATGGAGAATAGGCGTTTGTAAAAATAGAATGTACAAGAGTAGAGAAAGTCATGTGAGTGTAGCACATCAGATTTTTTTATGTCCTGGACATGCAAAGAGAATTTAATGCACCATATAGCAACCAGCGCTTAAAAATTTGACTATCGCTTAAAACCTACGATATTCCCCTTGCATCTACAAGAAAATTACCAATAAGATTGACATCTCGATATCTCGATTAACATGAAGCATATGGAGAATAAGCATTTGTGAAAATAGTTTGTACAAGAGTAGAGAAAGTTATGTGAGTGTAACACATCAGATTTTTTATTTTCTGAAAAAGTAATGGCTCTAAGGATTTTGATTGAAATGCCATCTTTAAGGTATTTGTGTGATATATAGCCTGTGAAGTCCTCTTCATTCTGAACAAGTTTTGCATAATTGGTAAACCGTTAGAGATAAACAAATATTACTATACAAAAATGTAGACCTCGTTAGAGTCAAATACAAATTTCCTAAGGCGTTAACAATTTCTGAGATATTCTTGTTATTGGTATGAATTTTCAAATACCGGTTTTTCTCCTGGTCATGTAAGCAACATGGAATTTCAAAGCCATCACATAGTAATCCTGTTTGTAAAAATCTGACTATTGCTTTAGTGTACCGTATCCTTTTTATACCTATGACGAAATGTGTAAATCAAAGTTTGTCGTGATTAACAAGAAGTAAAAGGAGAGTAAGGTTTTGTAGGAACAGTTTTGTAGATGAGTAGAGATTTTTTTATGCACAACCACGGGCTACAAAAAATTAATGAGTTACAATTTCACAACTTTCTCAACCCACTATAACTTTTTTTCACATCTATTCTTCATATTATTATTCAAAATTTGTTTTTCTGTCTCTTTTTAATCATGATAAATTGTTTTGATACTTATTTTGTTATAATTACGGAGAAACACAGGATTTTAATATGACACTCAAATGTTTGAAAATAATCTTGTACGCTGGATTTGACATTTTGAATACTTTTATATGACCTGATGAGTAACAAAGAACGGCATAATATTTCAGAAGTGTTTAGCTTGATAAACTGAAAAATCCCGAACAACAACAGGAAATATCTCGTAAACGACTAAGGCTATAAAAGTGATGTAACAGAAACTGTACACTTTAAAAATATTATGTTAAATTCACATAACTTTCTCTCACCAGTGTCGTTTAATTTTATACAATTCCTACAAAATATTCGTACAAGCTTATTTATATATCTGTTTAGTTATATGGAGATAAAAAATTTCAGAAATAGTTTCATTATATACTTCGCTGTTGGTACAAGTGGATACTGGGGATCGAAGCGATAATCAAATCTGTAAAAAGCGGGTTGCTATATGCTGGCGTTAAAGCGCCGTAATTTTTGCATCACATTGTGAGAAACAAAAATAAATAAATAAAATCTGAATATATTATTCTGGCCCTTTGGTTACTACACCGGGACATGCATTCAAGCTTTAGATTTATTCTCACAACACATTTACATTTTATATTACATCCAATTTTTTCAGATAAAATAACTACGAAGTACACAATGTCTACAAAATAATAATAGAATAATAAATGAAAATAAAAGAAAGAAGAGAATAGAAATTGTTAGATTAGAGTAAAGGCATAAAAAACATTCATTACAATTCTAAGTTCCATATTTATCTACACTTGCTGGAAAGCAGCAAACTTAGCAACTGTTAACCAGCTACTATCTACTCCTATTTAAATATATTCACTGAAAGCCAGCGAAAATGTACTAGTAGCCAGCACAAAGCCTTTACTAAACTACTAATCATTTTAATAAGTTTATTTATATTTATCTTTTATTTAAAATTTTCCTTAATTAAACATTTTTATAAGGTTAAAGTTATCTATTTGAAACATTCCATTGTTTTCATAGTAATTATTTAATTTACAGTAGTTCAATATTTTATTTAATTCATTTATATCTTTACTTAGATATTTATGTTTATTTGTTTATTTATTTACCTTATAACATTTTATTTAATCTGCATATGAATTTTCTATTATCTTGCTTTTAGTTTATTTTATATATGAATTTTTGAATTTTATCACTATATATTAAAACTTTTACCTCTTTTAACCAACACTAAACCTTCTTTCTTCTATCACTACATATCTACTCACTTTACCACCAACTTTTCACTTCCCTAACATCCTCCATTTTATTCTAACACCAACTCTACCTCCAACCTACTTAAACTCAGAATTCCCCTCCTATTAATAACAATGAGAAATTTACGCCTCCAGCGACTAACGTCACCATAACTCCACTCACTATCCCTCCCAAACCACATTAACAACTCCTCCAATGGCAAAACTGCTAGCTGCTCCTACAAAGATGGCGAAACTGCTGGCTACTCCTCCAATAATGTAAACCTGCACCCCAACACCACCGTCGTCTTCTCTCCTTTCCTCTTCTTCCTCCATCCTCGTTCTATAATCACTACATTTCTCTCCTTCCCGTCGTATTAATTAAAATCTTTTTTTTCTACCCATTTCTCCTCCTACTCCTCTCATTCTCCGTCAATGTCAACATTTGCAAACTAACCATTTCTTCACTTATGATTCTATCTTCTCCCATATCTAAATTTTTATTTATTATTCTAATCCTCTCAGATCCTCTAATTTCCTCCTCCCCTCTCGGTAATTGTTCTTTCCTTACTTGTGGTAATATATCTTTTTCCCACGCCGTTTTACTTACATAATTTGCTAATTGTTGTAAATAATTAATTAAATAGGATGTTTTAAAATTGTATACAAGGTATATCCTCCTAAATGTTTCCATTATTACATTAAAAAAATTGTATGTTCCGGTGTATCCCTAATTCCACAACTATTGCATATGTTGTCATTTGTTCTGTTAATTTTGTTCCAATACAGTTGAATGACGACAGCAATCCAAAAACGAGAAAAGTACTGAAAACTACAAACCAATAACAACGAATATCTCGAAAGTGCCTTGTGCCACAAAAAGTTATTTGAAATAAACTATGTATTTCAAAGAGATCTACAATCTTAGTACACTAAGCTTTGCTTCTTCTTTATGATTTACCAGTTGTATCAAGCTATACAAAATCATTATGAATGAAGAGGACTTCACAGGTTATTTGCAGAATATTCAAGAGTTGCATTTTATTAGTCATGTAAATTTCTTAAAAATAATGTACTTAAATCAAAATCGTTAGAGCCATTTTTGAGGAAATGAAAAATTACGAAAAATGTTTCACGTAAACGGCAGTTACGGGTGGAGGATTAACTTGAATGTATTTGTGTCGTATCCTTAGAAGATATTAAACTGAAATTCGACTTTCCGTTTTCGAGTTATGCTGCACTCACACACACCTTCTTCTAAAATACTATTTTTTGGATTCAGGGACCTCAAAACATATTTTCGATGAGATGTCGATCTCGAAGTTTTGGATGGAATGCAAGTAAGTTTGGAGAAACCTTTTTTGTTTATCTCTTGTGGTTTCATAGCTCTACAACGTTTATTAGGAATGAAGGGATCTCTGAAGTCTATTCGTAAAGTATTCAATATCTACAATTTATTCATCATATCGTAATGACAGGTGCTCTACGAACTGAGCCGTGAGGCTAGTCTACCTACTGCTTTATGCTGGTCTAGGATATTTTTATGAGTGGTTCAAGAAGTTGCTATTATTCACACAAATCTATACACAAATTGCGATACGATTATAAATACTGAATGATTTACAACAAATTTACAGAAAGAGATTCTCCCTTTAGAAGTCCGTTTTAGGCAGAAAAGCTTCATTCCAATATTCTGGAAGTAATTTATATTTTATAAAGACTAATATTTATTTATATATCCAATAATTACACTCCAAATGTGACTGTGTAGCTACATGGTAAGAAATCATAATACTTACATACCTATTTGCTAGGCCATTTTCTGAACTACAAAGCATATCCAAATATAATATTCCTTTTAGGCATCAGCATGTGTAAACGCACTACATTGTGAACAGACGTATAATTTGATTTACTTTTGTGAGAATAATACTAAACGAAAAAAAAGACGATCACATCTGAATAAAGTGCTGCCAATATACAGCGTTAACGCAGTATTCTGTAGATTGGTGTATCCGTATTTGCTCTTCATTTGTTACCAACAAAAGACTGCATGAGCATGTTTTTAAACTCGTCGATGGATGCCATTACGCTTTTCACCGGAGCTTCTTAAAGCACCACTGGAGTCCATGCGATGTTCCATCAGGCCGTTGTTTTATTCCCTGATGGATCTATGATGCTCCTCTCCATCGATTGCCATCAGATCCATCGGGCTAAAAGGTGCACTGCACTCTGTGAGTGGCGTAAAATGCGAGGATTTAGAAGGCATAATAGGCTACAGACCAATTAGGTTATGCATCAGGGCAGCACATTGAGCTACTAAACTGCACTCTGTGTTATTCCAAAGATTTATTTGTACGAATACAACTTTCAAGTAGGTGAGCTGGTATTTTTGCTAGCACATTACCTGCGTTCAGCGCCTCGCAGAAAAACAAGCGCTGCATTCACATGACTTTTCTACATACTTTCGTTTATTTTTATATCGCTTCTACAAACAGTTCTTACGCAAGCCCAAACTCTTTCCGTGACATCGCGAGAAACAAGTGAATAACGACAGGATTTAAAAAATGATTTTGTGTTATATTCACATTACTTCCTCTACTTACTATCATTATACTACGAACTATTCCTACGAAAGCTAATTTTAATCTACTTCATGTCAATCGGAATAAACATTTACAGAAATAGTTTCATTAAACATTTCGTTGTAGGCACAAGACGGATACAGAAAACAGAACCTGCATTCAGATATATTGTGCTGGCCTTAAAGTTCCATAATATTTCCACAAAATTGCCAAAAACAACTCAATAACGACGGCATTTGGAAAAAAGTTTGATGTGTTACATTTACATGACATTCTCTACCCTTTGTCGCTTATTAGTGAGCGTACAATTTATTCTTACGAAAGCTTACTTGCCTATCTACTTCATTTTAATAGAGATAAACATTTTCGGAAATAGCTATATTACACATTTCGTTATAGATGCCAAGAGAATAGCGATATTCAAATGTTTTAGAATTGGACGCTATACGCTGGCCTTAAAATCCTTTACTGTTTCTTGACATCGCGAGAAGCAGCTGAAAATCCACAGGACTTTTAAGAGAATGACTGAATATTGAAAAATTCGAACCATTAATAACGGATATCTCGGAAATGTCTGTTGCTACAAAAAAAGTAATTTGAAATAAACTGTGTTTTAAAGAGATCAGCATTTTTGTGTAGTGCGTTTTTGTCTCTCGCGTAAACCTTTATCAGTTATGCATGGTTATACAAAACTCCTTCCGATTGAAGTGGACTTCACAGGCGATTCCAGAAAATTGAAATAGGCATTTTATTTGCCATGTAAACGTTTTAATATAGGTGTGTTATTTTATTATATAATTTTGTTATTTTATTTATATTATATATCGTTAGTTATTTTTTATAAAATCAAAAGTTTAGAAAAATGTTCCATGTAAAGTGCAGTTTGGATTGGGGGAATTTTCTTGAAAATCTCCGTGTCGCCTCTTTAGATGGCACTGAACCTAGATACCAAGTTTGATATTTATCCGATTTTTCGTTTTTTAGTTATGATTTTCACAGACATGCGCCCCCTCCACACACATAGACACTCTCACGAATCTTTTTCTAAATCTTTTTTATTCAGGGGTCCTCAAAAAATGTATTTCCGGTGAAACATTTGTATTGAATTTTTGGGTGGAATGTACTACCTACTATATCATGGTATCGAAAGTAAAAATGACAAAGTATTGAAAAATTCAAACCAGTAATAACGGATATCTCCGAAATGACTAATATCACAGAAAAGATTATTTGAAATAAATTGTGTGTTTTAAAGAGATTTGAACTTTCTGCGTGGTTCGTCTTTATGTATAAATTTAAATTGAGTTTTATTTATGGACGCTCTTTAACTACTATGGTCCTTAGTGTCCCATTCTATATCGGCCGTGAAAAACAGATAATTTTGCTCAGAGGCCTCATTATTAGGCTTGAGGTTCTTTTACGTGCCGTAAATCTAAGACACGGGACCACCGGCTTTACTTCCCTTCCGCGTCTTTATCTATGTCTTATGGTTTACGCATTATATGAAATTACACAAAACTTCTTCCGAATGAAGAGTACTTCACAGGTTATTTGCAGAAAACTGTAGATATACATTTTATTTGTCATGTAATTATCTTATATGTATGGAGTTTTAACCAAAACCGTTAAAGCCATTTTTGAGAAGGTCTTAAATTTCGATAAATTTTCCACGTAAAGGATAATTTGGGGTGGGGTGATTTTCTTGTAAAATTTCGTGTCGCATTTTTGGAAGCTGCTGAGCTTAAATACTAAGTTTGGTAGATATTCAGTATTTCGTTTTTGAGTTATGCTGTTACACACACGCGCGCGTGGAGCTTTTACTAAAACAGATTGTTCAGAGGGTCTCAAAACATACATTTGCGATGAACTCTGAACATGGAATTTTCGTGATGAGCACAATACTTTATCTTAACTACTAAAAGTAACCGAGCGAGATGGCTTCGCGGTAACGTGTGAGGCTCGAATTCGGGAGGTCCTGGTCGATTTTCGGTGGCCGTCCTCTCGGAACATGGGTTTTTCGTGGTATTCCCTGGTTGATATGGCTGGAGAGATGTACATCGAACGTCCTCTCTCCCCCGTTTCCTCTCATTTCACTTCCATGTTAGGTTTGATTTTGACTCCGGGGTTGTGGTTCGGTCGGTGTCGGGCAGATGGCGCTGAGGCTTGCGAATTGGAACTTGTTCTCGACCTTGCTAGAGGGAAGCCTGTCGAGCCTCCACTGCTGGCACGTGTTTCCCCAGTCTCACTAGAGGGACATCTCCGAGGACCCTCTCTGGTGGATGGTCAAGCCTGGAATTGTTAGAGAACTCTGTGCATCTCTGTCGACTTGCGCCGGCCTCGTTCTACAAACCTTACGTCTCCTGCGGTTACTTCACCTCATTCGTTCCTCTTGAAGGTGTAAGCACAAAAGATCCATTGGGGGTTGAGGTGCTAATTGTCCCCTCTGTTGTCGTCCTCCGTGGTGTAGTGGTTACCATGCTAGTCTCCAGTTTCAGAGGTCGCGGGTTCAAACCCAGCAGAGGGCGATGGATTTTTTTCGGGCGTAAAAATCCTTAGCGTGGCTTCCTTCGGAAGGGAAGTAAAGCCGGTGGTCCGTGTCGTAGATTTACGGCATGTAAAAGAACTCCAAACCGATAAAGAGGCCTCTGAGCAAAATTTCCGGTCTTTCACGCACAATATAGAATGGGACACTAAGGACCATAGCACTTAAAGAGCGCCCATAAATAAAACTCTATTTAATTTGTCCCCTCAGGTAATACATATGGCGCTTGTACCAGTGATATGCATTTGATTCTCCCCCTTTTGACATTTGTGAATCTTTTTTGGCTTTCCAAACGTGTTAACATGTGTTAAAATTGAGAACTGCTTCTAACCTGCTCTCCTACAGTGAAGCTTTGTCATTTATTCTTAAGAGCTAGAAAGGATGTCGAGGAATTGTAAACACGAAACGAAATAGCCATGCAATAACTTTTATAAGCCTCGATCTTAAGAATGTGATAAGTGATACGACATGGATATAAAGAGCATTTCGTGATGAGCTGAGTTTTATTGTAAGTGAGATGGACTAAAACATTTAGTATAACAAGCTCAAACGTCAGGCAAGCAGCATAAGGAATAAGCTTTCCTGACAGCGTGATAACTCTATATTTTTCTTGGGCTTTTAGTTTGGTATATGGTTGGTTTGAAAACATGGCACACAGTTCAGAATAATAACACAAGTAGTTGGAATTAAACTTATCAGGGATTTATTTATAA
This sequence comes from Deroplatys truncata, assembly GCA_030765065.1. Lineage (NCBI taxonomy): Eukaryota > Metazoa > Arthropoda > Insecta > Mantodea > Mantidae > Deroplatys > Deroplatys truncata. The sequence goes on along the minus strand of CM060976.1, from coordinate 85,128,531 downwards.
TGAATGTTTAAGGTTAAAATCTAGCTGATAACACCTGGACTATCTAATGGCGAAACTTATACGCTGATGGGCTTGTATTGCTCTTAACAGTTAAATTTTCTAAGTCCTCGTGTAACTGTTGTAATAAAAATCTCCTGTTTACACAATTTACTTCGACGAGCCTAAATATTGTTACTTAATATGAGTGTACTGTATTTGTTAAGAAGATCACATTATATTTTTGTTGTTATTTTTACTTTCTCTACTACGCATAGTAAGAAGGGTAAGTATTGTATTCCACCTAAAAATTGGATACCGAGATTTCACCAGAAATATATGTTTTGAGACCCCCTGAAACTAAAAAAAGCATTTTTGGAAACATGTCCGTGTGTGTCCCTGTGTATCTGTGAACAGCATAACTCAGAAACGAACAGTCGGATAAACACCAAACTTGGTATTTAGGTTCAGTATTTTACAGAGATGCGACACGAAGGTTTGAAAGAAACATTTTTCGAAAATTTTAATTTTCTCAAAAATGGCTCTAACGATTTTGATTAAAATATCATATGTTTAAGATATTTTCATGACAAATAAAATGTATATCTTGAGTTTTCTGGGAATGTCTCAAAAATATCCTTCATTGTGAACGACTTTTGCATAACTGGTAAACCATAAGAGATAGACAAAATTTTACTATACAAAAAATGTAGGTCGCGTAAAATACACAATTTATGTCATATACATTTTTTGTTGAGTGAACCATTTTCGAGATATTGCTTGTTATTCCCTTAAATTTGTCAATACTTATTTGCTCCAATGGGAATTCGTTATTCATTTTTTTGTCTTGGATATGCAAAGAGTAATAATCTGTGGGAAAGAGAATGGTGCTGCACCTAGCAACCAGCTATTAAGAATTATGTCGAAGCTTAAAGGCTGCTGTATTTCTATATTGCCCTTGTAATTACAAAACAAGGAGAACATAGTACGCCTTAAGCGATAGTCAAATATTTTTAGAACTGGTCGCTATGTGTAAAATGTAATTCTCTTTGCATTTCAAAGGATCGTTTCTGCAAATATTTATCTAGATTAGTATGAAATAGACGGAGAATAAGAGTTTGTAAAATTAGTTTGTACAAGAGTAGAGATAGTCATGTGAATGTAACACATCAGATTTTTTTACTTTCTCTACTACGTATAATAATTAGGGGAAGTATTGTATTCCACCCAAAAATTCGATACCGATATTTCACCGGAAATACATGTTTTGAGACTCCCTGAATCCAAAAATAGCATTTTTGGAAACATGTCCGTGTGGGTGTCTGTGTGTGTGTGTGTGTGTGTGTGTGTGTGTCTGTGAACAGCATAACTCAGAAACGAACAGTCGGATAAACACCAAACTTGGTATTTGGGTTCAGTATCTTCCAGAGATGCGACACGAAGGTTTTCAAGAAAATCCCCTCACCCCAGATTACCCTTTACATGGAACATTTTTCGAAAATTTTAATTTTCTCAAAAATGGCTCTACCGATTTTGATTAAAATATTCATATGTTTAGGATATTTTCATGACAAATGAAATGTATATCTCTAATTTTCTGGGAATGTCTCCAAACGTATTCTTCATTGTGAACGGCTTTTGAATAACTGGTAAACCATAAGAGATACACAACATTTTACTACACAAAAATGTAGGTCGCGTAAAAATACACAATTTATGTCATATACATTTTTGTTGTTGAGTGAACCATTTTTGAGATATTGCTTGTTATTCCCTTAAATTTTCCAATACTTATACTTTTTCTCAAATGGGAATTCGTTATTCATTTTTACTCTCTCTACTACGTATAGTAAGTAGGGGCATTATTGTATTTCACCTAAAAATTCGATACCGAGATTTCACCGGAAATATATGTTTTGAGACCCCCCTGAATCCAAAAAAAAGCATTTTTGGAAACATGCCGGTGTGTGTGTGTCTATGTGTCTGTGAACTGCATAACTCAGAAACGAACAGTCGGATAAACACCAAACTTGCTATTTAGGTTCAGTATCTTCCAGAGATGCGACACGAAGGTTTTCAGGAAAATCCCCCACCCCAGATTACCCTTTACATAGAACATTTTTCGAAAATGTTTATTTTGTCAAAAATGGCTCTAACGATTTTGATTAAAATATCATATGTTTAAGATATTTTCATTATAAATAAAATGTATATCTTGAATTATCTGGGAATGTCTCCAAAAGTGTTCTTCATTGTGAACGACTTTTGCATAACTGGTAAACCATAAGAGATAGACCAAATTTTACTACAGAAAAATGTAGATCGCGTTAAAATACACAATTTATGTCATATACATTTCTGTTATTGAGTGAACCATTTTCGAGTTGTTGCTTGTTATTCCCTTAAATTTTTCAATACTTATTTTCTCAAATGGGAATTCGTTATTAATTTTTTTGTCTTGGATATGCAAAGAGTATTAATCTGTGGCAAAAAGAATGGTGCTGCACATAGCAATCAGCTATTAAGTGTAATGTCTATGCTTAAAGGCTACTGTATTTCTATATTGGTCTTGTAAATATATATTCCCGTTACATCTACAAGAAAATTAGCAGTAAGATAGAGTCTGCAAATGTTTATCTCGATTAACATGAAGTAGATGGAGAATAAGCGTGTGTAAAAATAGTTTGTACAAGAGTAGAGAAAGTAATGTGAGTGTAACATATCAGATTTTCTTTGTTATAAAGTGCTGCCTTGCTATGCATTTAATGAATACCATTCAAGCTTTAATTTGCACTCCTTGAAAATCTTCTCACACTACACATGCTACATTTGCTAACCTGGGCGCTTATAAAGTTTTTCTCTTAGCTTTTAACCCCTTCAAAAGCTTGTCCTGCACTAGCCAATAAGGTATGGTTACCAATCACGATAAGAGGTCTGTATGACAAATTGAATGCACTCACTCTACCTCTTTCTCTTTTAACCAATACGATCGAGAGCGAAACATATACTTCGTTTCTGTGCCATTTTGTACCTTTGTTGTGGTTATTGTGTAACTATTTAGCAGAAGGAGTGGCGCACCCTTGCACCGTAGTCCATAGCAACCAATGAAATGACAATGGCTTCGCAAGGGCACGTACAACGATAAATAATGTGACATAGACGCGGGGTGCAGTGAGATTTTCTTCGGCGCTCTTTGTACAAGAGAGATACAGGAAGCCGAAGGGATAATCAGATGTTTAAAGGCGGCTCACCATACGCTGGCCTTGAATTTCCATACTCTTCTCATGACATTGCTAGGCATAACTGAATGTTGGCAGCACGTCAAAATAATTGGAAAATTCATGCCAATACAACGGCATATCTCGGAAATGGCTGATGCCAAAAGTTATTTTAGGTAAATTGTATATTTTAAAAATCTACACCTATGTGTATATTGATTTTTGTCCATCTCTTATAGTTTATTAGTTACACAAAGGTATACAAAATTCCTTCCGGATGAAGAGGACTTCATAGGCCATTCCCAGAAAATTAATAGACTATACTTTATTTGTTGTGTCTTTTATGGATGCTATTTTAACCAAAATTATTGGAACCATTTTTGAGAATATAAAGGATGTAACAAATTTTTAGTGTAAAGAGTAATTTGGGATGGGATATTTTATTGAAACCTTTGTGTCATATCTTTGGAAGACACTGAACTGAAATACCTAGTTTGGTAGTTATCAGGTATTTCGTTTTTGAGTTATGCTACTCACACACGCTTGGACCTTTTTCTAAAATAACTTTGGATTCAGGGAGCCTCAATGCGTACATCTCCGTAAAATCTCGATATAGAAATTTCTGGTGTAATGCAGTACTTCCGCTACTACTAGGTACACTCGCTTCCATTTATGCCGCCACCGCAGCTTTGGGAGGCATTCTGCTAGCCTTCACAGGTGGAGTATGTGTCTATAGCAAGGAGTGTGTGTGTTTGTGTGTGTGTGTGTAGTGTTTATCTTTTAGCGCATGCATTGGCATCCTGTTTTACATGCGGAATTATTCTTTATCATTCACATATGAATATATAACTTTGCGGAATAGTTTCGCTACCTACTAGGGTACACTCGCTTCCATTTATGCCGCCACCGCAGCTTTGGGAGGCATTCTACTAGCCTTCACAGGTGGAGTATGTATCTATAACAAGGAGGAGGTGTGGTATCTGTTTATCTTTTCGTGCATGCATTGGCGTTCTGTTTTACATGCAGAATTATTCTTGATCATTCACATATGAATATATAAGCAATAGCTTTACTCGCCATCTCTTATAATAGCCATGTTTGAATATATAACTAAATAAAACTCGGCGTTGTTAAATATCTCCACGAAAATTTATTTTAATGGGAACATGATGTAAAACTGAAATGTATTATACTTTTTACTCTCAAAGAGGGCATATTTAGACATTATTGGAATCATCTGTCCTATCCAAATATACACCTAAATAAAATTTTGTTTTGTCTAATTTTTTCATAAAAAGGTATTTTAAATGACAATATAATGTAACTCTGAAGTATGTTATACGTTTTGCCCTCAAAGATGATACATTTAATAGACATTATTTTAGTAATACGCCCAGTCTGCATTCTTGTCCAATATCTGATTTAGCCGCCTAGGCACTGAATCACTGTCGCCCTCTGGGAACACTGTCATGAAATGTGGGAACATTTGCGTTTAGAGCCAGAGTTCTTCCAGCACCTAAGTGATTCAGTAATTAATGATCGCATGTGATGGACATGTTTGTTCCATATATATGCCACCTATAGCATCAAGGTCGTGCAGGGCTTTGATAAAGTAAGTTAATTAAGGTCTATGAAAATGCAGCCTAGTAATATCAGCTTTAACTGTTACACAGAATATCAATTAATACAACAAGATATACCTAAATTTACGCTGATTATGAATTCCATTTTCGTAATAAAGTATACTTTTACAAACCATATTAAAACAACCGACGATTGACATGCTGACTTACTTGAGTCTGCTTACATTGTATGTAATATAGATAACTAATTACGATACAAAGTTAAATCGCTTAAAATTATAAAATTCCTTAGTGTGTGAGTTAAGTATGGCCACGACTGACTGTTTTCGCCGGATTTGACTTTGTTGATGTGCAATATTGGAAAGGTAGAATCATACGACTGAAGAATTCAATGCCACAGCCAGAATTTGAACCACGGATCTTCCGGTTTCTGTCCAGTTGCTCTAACTGGTAGAGAAATTGTGTGGAAGAACAATTATTAGCATTGGTGTGCAACAGTTTGCAGTTATAATATTCCTTTTAAACAATTTCTTGTCACTGAATTGTTGAAAAAAACAATTGAGTAGATTTCGAGAACGGAATACGTATACTTATATTAGCCCGTTTTATTAGTGTAGAATAACCAATATACAATACAAGATTTATAGTTATATACACTAAATCTGATGTGTTACATTCACATGACTTTCTCTACTCTCTATCGTTTATTAGTGAGTATACAAATTATTCTTAGAAAGTTTACTTCCTAACTACTTCATTTTAATCGCGATAAACAATGCGCATTTCGTTAGAGATAATTGGAATGGAGATAGTAAAATGTTTTACAGCTGGACGCTATATGCTGGCCTTAAAATTCCGTACTATTTCCATAACATCGCAAGAAACAATTGAAAATCGATAGTATTTTAAAGAAATGTATAAGTATTGAACAATTCGAACCAGTGATAACGGATATCTCGGAAATGGCTGAAGTCGCAAAGAATTTTATCTGAAATAAATTGTGTGTTTTAAAAACATCTACATGTCTTATGTAGTACGTTTTCGACTATCGTTTAACGTTTACCAGTTATACAAGATTGTACAAAACTTTTCTTCCGAATGAAGAGGACTTCAAAGGCTATTTCTAGAAAATTCAAGGTATAAGTTTTATTTACCATGTAAATATCTTTAATATATGGTATTTTAATCAAAATCATTAGAGCCATGTTTTAGAAAACCAAAAGTTTCTAAAAATGTTCCACGTAAAGGGTAGTTGGGGTGGGGGGATTTTTTTGAAAATCTTCGTGTCGCATCCTTGCAAGGTACTCAACTTAAATACCAAGCTTGATGTTTATCCGGCTTTTCGTTTCTTAGTAATGTTGTTCACAGACACACACATCCTTCTTTTTGGATTCAGGGTCCTCAAAATATGCATTTCCGCTGATACTTCAGTATAAAATTTTTGAGTCGAATGCAATAACTTCTCTACCTATTAGGTATGTGGTATAAAAAGTAATAAGTAACCACATCGCCGCTTGTTCTACAATTACTATTTATTGCTGAATGTCTAACAACACACCTACGCTAAAATTTTTAAATGAACAGAATAAACATGCAAACCCTGTTTAAACACAATAAACTAATTAAAGGTATGACGCTTGGTCAAATTCCAAAGTAGCCATTTTGTTTTGAAGCTCCTCAATCGGGAACAAATGGTGAAAATGGTATAATTATCAGAATATGGCTATCATTTTCTCTGAATGCGGTAATTACCCTGTAATAAAGCCACGATTGGTCGATATCAATGGTTTATTTATTCATACCTCGCGTAAATCATAATAATTCGCACTGTCCAGTCCGTGGAATGCAGTTTTGTTTCAGGCGTGTCTTAATTGCTTGAAGTAGATAATGTTTTACTTTCTCTACCACCTGCCTAGTAGGTAGAGAAGGTATTGCATTCAACCCAAACACTGGATACCGAGATTTCACATGGAAATATATGTTTTGAGGCCCCTGAATACAAAAAAGCATTTTTAGGAAAATGCTGCTATGTATGTGTGTATCTGTGAACAGCATGACTCAAAAACGAAATGTCGGATAAATACCAAACTTGGTATTTTAGCTATCTTCCAAAGATGTAACACGAAAATTTTCAAGAAAATCTCCCTTCCCAGTGGCTTTTACACTGAACATTTTTCAAGTTTTTAGATTTTCTGAAAAATCGCTTTAACGATTTTGATTAAAATACCGTATAATATTAAAGGTATTTACATTATAAAAAATGCATATCTTGAATTTTCTGGGAATCTCTTGTGAAGTGCTCTTCATTCGGAAGGAATTTTGTACAATCTTGTATAATTGGTAAACGGTAAGCGAAAGACGAAAACTACTACACAAAAGATGCAGATATCTTTAAAACACACAATTTATTTCAAATAACTTTTTTATGACATCAGCCATTTCCGAGATATGCGTTATTAATCCTTCGAATTGTTCAATGCTTTTGTTATTCTAAGTCCGGTCGATTTTCAGTTGTTTCTCGGGATGCCTTGGAAAGAGTAGGTATGCGATTTTAAGGCCGGCATAGTGTCAAATTCTAAAGCATTTCAATATCACTATTCGCTTTGTATTTATAACGAAATGTGTAATGCAGCTATTTCGGAAAAGTTCTCGATTAAAATGAAGTAGATAGGAAATAAACGTTCGCCAGAATAATTTATATACCCGCTATTAAGTGATAGATGGTAGAGTTAGTCATGAGAATGTAGCACATCGGACTTTTATTTATTTAGGAGACAATTTAGATAACGTTACATTATTTTTGTAGTCTATTCTGTAATAAGCCGCTATTAATTTTCTTAAATTGTAATGAAAGAATGTGAAATTTCAAAGCCATCACAGAAAAACCCGCTTTTTAAAGATCTCACTATCGCTTTAGTCAACTTACCTCTTATATCTGTAATGAAATATGTAATAATAGTTATTTGTTATACAAATGATTAACATTAGCTTTTATTCACAGCTAGAAGTGTTTGGTTCATGAGAAGCAGTCGAATGAACTTGATTCTCCGAGTGGATGAAATCTTTTCAATCACCTGTATAATACAAAATTTGATTCAATACTTTTTAATGAATATATTAAATGAATATAACATCTATTTACAATTATAGGATGAGTCAGAATATCACCAAGTAATTTGAAGGCTAGATTCAGGGGTTATATTTATTTATGTATTTTATTTTAGGAAATGTATGTCCGTAAATGTCTTGTTATCGAGCTAGAGGGCATTGTAGAGGGTTTTTTGAAACATTGCGTTGGGTTAGATCAAATTCCGCCGAACAGATCACTACGCATCTTTTGCAAGAAGGCATTGGAAGAGTTTTAAAATAATAGTAGTATCTTTAATTTTAAACAATGGAAAACTTTCTTAAATAGAACTAGTAGCTTTGAATATTAATTTAATTATATGGTATTAAATCCATGTGCTCTGAAGTAGGTCAAAGCCTTTTTAACCGATCTGCAGCTGCGAATACAGGTTGTTGTCAATAATATATGAAAATAATGCTATTGTTGGTCAAAATTTCTCCACCATTATACGAATTACTTGAGAAACTTTGTTAAATTATGCAAACATGCGTTTTTAAAAGGCTTCAAACATTGTTAAACTAAGAAAAAGCAAGAATTAAACATCTACATTAGTGTTTATAAAAGATGTTCAAAATTCCAACCTTTGGCTTTGGACCATAATTGATAGTGTCGTTGTAATGATTGCCAAGTTCTTTATAAATACCTGGCATATCACGAATAGCGTCAAATACTACTAAGATCCTGGGCATCACCTTCTCTTCACTATTAGTCGGCGTCTCGTACACAAAAGTCTGAACATGTCCCCAAAGTAAAAAAAATCCAAAGGGGTTAGATCTGATGAACGTGCTGGCCATGATTTTGATGCTCCTCAACCTATCCAGAAAATGTTACACTTGGAAATCGCTCACGTCACCGTAGTAATGTGCAGGTGCCCTATCGCCTTGGAATCATATTAACTGGTGTATTCCTGAAGGAACATCTTCCAGAAGTTGTGGAAAAATATGCTGTAAAAACTATAGATAAATGTGGCCCGCTAAACGTGGAGGTAATAAATAGGGCCCTATAAATGTGTCATTCACAATGCCAGCCCAAACGTTCAGTGCAGATCGGTGTTTGAATTTGTAAGTCTAACAGCGCTAGGGTTTTCCTGTGTCCAAATGTGACTGCTATATGTATTAAACATGCTCTCTCGTGTAAAAATCATGTCGTGCGTTCACGATATGGTTGTAGTAACCTTGGTTGATCAATACATTTATGAAGAAACCACCGCACAAACTGTAGTCGGGGTGGAAAGTCATCTGCTTGAACTCGGGTGAGATGATACGGATGTAACTTCTGTTAGTGCAGAATTCTAGTAACCGAAGACCGGCTTGTATGCAGGAATGTGCTGTTGCTCTTGTGCTTGAGGATGAAGAGCCGGTCAAGAATCTCCCCTTCTAGAGCCACTGTTCTTACATTTCTTTGGACTCCCGAACGAGGCGCAATTTATAGAAATTTCCTGTTTCTCGCAGTCGTTTTGTACGGCAATAAAGGTGCTTGATGACGCAAATGTCTCCATGACTAAAGCTCAGCATAAAGATCTCGTGCCTTTTCGCATTTCCCCAAGCGGCACCGTAAACGCAATTGCATGCCTGCTAGTTCTGCTTAAGTAAAGTGGAACACTTTTATAATAGGCTGTAAAACTGAAAGTCCTTCCAGTAAACGGAACACTTCAGTATATCCTGATAGCTGAGACTGTTAACCTACACCTCTTGTAGGAACCACAAGGTCACAAAGTGATGTACACTGCCGTTTGTGAAAATTGCAGCACCAAGAAGAAAACGCATGAATTCAATGAATTTAATACCACAGGTTAGGTATATGATAAGTAACAAATGATAAACTTTTCAAATCTATACATGACCTTTGAGCCCTAATATTCAGTATTTGGTGTGGCCTCCATGCCCTGCAATTAGGACTGCTATACGCCGTGGCATTGAACCTAAAGGGTTCTGAATAAGTTCCTGACTGATTTCCCTCCAGACAGTTTGTATTCGAGCCCACAAATCCGTGACACTGATTACTGGAGGACCGTGACGCAGCCGGTGCTGACCAACCATATCCCAGACATGTTCGATGGGCGACATGTCAGGCGAACGTGCACGCTAGGGAAGCAATGGTACCCGTCGCTCTTCGAAGAGGGCTTGTACATTCCTCGCAATATGTGGCCGGGCACTGTCCTGTTGAAATGTGGCCTGTGGAGATGCCTGAAGCAGCGGGAGCACCTCAGGCTCTACAACCACCGTTAGGTACCGGTTGCTGTTCAAAGTGCCCTCAATTCGTAGGAGGTGAGATCGGTTGTTGTAACCAATGGCGCCCCAAACCATCACATTGGTGCTTGTCCGCTATGCCGCTCAGTAATGCAGTCCTCCATGTTGCGCTCACCACGGTACCACCGGACACGCATGCGGCCATCTTTGTGGGACACGTTGAAGCGGGAATCGTCCGAAAATACTACATGTTGCCACTCAGCACGCCAGTGACGGTGTTCACGTGCCCATTTTAGTCGGAGGAGCTTGTGATTTCCGGACAATGGAAGTCGACTTAATGGCATGCATGCAACAAGTCCAACCTGCAGCAGACGGCGACGAACCGTTGATGCAAACAAGTTCATACCTGTTGCAGTGCTCCAGCGTCGAGCCAACACTGTGGATGAAGCTGTACGGTCCGTTATGGCCATGCAAACAAGATGACGGTCATCCCCTGCTGTGGTCATGTTCCGTGGACCAGTACCCGCGACCTTCATCTACCCACGGCTTGTACACACGCATCACTGTCGTAGCAGCATGCCCTGTACGAGCCAAAATGTCACGGTATGACAAAGCCCTTCCCGGAGGCCGATCATTCCTCCCCGTTCGAACTCACTCCCATACCGATATGGCTCCCTTTGGCGTCGACGAGGCATACTGGCACTGACTTTATTGTTTCCACCATATTTGACAGCTCTGCACTGACTACACTGGGCGCAACACTGACCTTATCGGACCGGCACGAGAGGGCTCTGCTCAGTCTACGTGTACCCCATCTCTCTGCAAACCTAATTACTTATTGCTTGCACATTCTTCTACACTTTCACCAAGTTTGGAGTTATTCGGGAAATTCTTTCTTGGTGTTGCAATTTTCACAAATGGCAGTGTATAATAAGCGACGGAATCCCTTATCACTTAAATAACAAAACGCAGGTTTTAGGTTAATGGTGATATAAACAATGTTAAAAGCAGAACATAAGCGATATTCCAAAATGCAAAGAAAACAAAATGTAGCGATATTCCAGTGCCGTGAGGGAACAGGGGTCTGTTTGATAGAATTTCATCTAATCCGACGCGTCGTTTGAAAAACGTTTATGTCTTCTAGCTCGATAACAAGACGTTTACATACACTCGCTATAAGAAAATATTAAAACACAACTATTGAATCACACCTTAAAATTATTCGGTGTTATTCCAGTTCACCGTGTATATTATATTATATGAGAATTATATGGTCAGTTACAACGCCCTATATTGTATTGGTGGCTTTAGTCAGTTGCTAGCATGTTAGCTTGTAAGGATTGTTATTTTTGTGTTAGGAAGCAGCTAATTTTACTGTATACATTCCTGGTATTGTGTTTGAAGAAGCTATGGCGGCTACTAGCGCTTACCTAAGTACCTGCGAAGTCGAAAAATATTTATAAGAGATAATTACGTCAGTTTAAGAATTGAAAAAATGAAAACAATGTTGTTGTAGTCGAAGATACTTTACTAGCATGCTCCTCTAACGTGGCGAAGACTGCCAAGGTATCTTCGTTATGGAGTAAATACTAAATGTTAAAGTCAACTTAAAAGGAAATGCAAACGTATATATGTACAGTGTATCAAGACAAATGTTCCCTAATATTCTGTTAAATATAAACTTAGGTGTTGAAACTTGTGGGTTTTCTAAAAGCGAAGCCCAGAACCTATAACCACCCCCTAAGGCAAAGATTATAAAAAGACAACGTTTAGAACAGTACTTGTAGGACGTACCAGATTTTTTTTAACTTACTAGCTGTCGCAACAACTCTTAGTTCCTAGCAACCATGACGCCAATATAAAAGCAACTTCATATTTCTAATAACCATCTACTGTTGATACACTTTAATAAGTATTAATGGATAAAAACATTTATTTGCTTTGGTTGGAAACGTTAGACAACTATTTGACACTTTCGTTGTGCACATTTTCCCTTAATTGTAAAACGGAGAACATGTTACTATGTTATTTTGCTTAGTAATGTGTTATAATAGTTATTTATGCAATAACTATTTGTTATAATAGTTATGAGTCACTATATAACTAGTGAATATGAGCATCATTACCACTCGAATGTGTTTTTCATGAACGAAGCGTAAGCCGAGTTCTGTAATTACATGAGAGCGGTGATTATGCTCATTCCATAGTTGCATACGTTATTTTATCTGCAGCCATTTAATAGTGATTACCTACCTTATCTGCGTTTACAATACGATCGTTAATTTATAAAATCAGCACCATCCATCGATAAACTTTGTGATTCTGTGTGATTTAATGTAAACTAAAGCCTATTAATTTTATTCCGTTGATCATAGTAAAGTTAGTCTAGAAATAAAAGAACTAATGTAACGATATTAATTCGTTTACGATAACAATAGAATGGTATAGAGCATCTGGAACTCAAAAATGGTCTAATTCGTTCAGAATAATGAGTGATTCTGAAGAAAGTATTCTTTCTTTGAATATTCTTGGTAGAAAAGATAATTTAATAATTCAGAATTGTTACGAAATTCTACTTAACAATCATCTCATATTGAATTAGTGAATGTGGTAGTGATGCACTTAATTAATTATGCAAGGTTGATGAAATTCTTCTATAATTAGCTGGCATTCATTATTTTATTGGAAGGAATGTGTAATAAATATAAGTAATAATAATAACAACAACAAAGAGATGTTTTCAGGAGTAGTGATTGTTAAGTATAACATTAATTCATTACCATTACCTACGTATAACAATGAATAAGTAGGCATTATTAAATAGTCACAAATAAGGCATTTTATATGTATAAACCAGACTATCTGACGTCAAGAATAATAAGGAATATAATTGTTCACTAATATAACAGATTTAATACGCCTATTTGTATTTATAGAGTTATTTTCTTCTTATTTTCTGTAAATAACAAACAGCATATACAAAATACTGTATGCAACTCGTATAAAAGTTGCTGGTTATATAATATACTATTTCTGCAAACGTTTATCTCGATTAAAATGAAGTAGATAGAAGAATGAACTTTTGTAAGTATAATTTTGGAAGACTGAGTAGGGAAAGTCACTTGAATGAAACCCATCAGAATTTTATAAAATGATTTACTAACGTTTTATTATATGTGTAACGTTTTATCATATACTGACTTGACATATAAACACAAGTTAATTCACAATATTTATATTTATCGTATGGTTATTTTAGGCTATCTAAACACAGAAAGTAGTACGTGTGAATGTACATATTGCTAGCTATTCTTTTACTGGAATATAGGCAATTCTCTTCTCTTCTATTGTTATAGAGTATATTTAACAAGTTAATAAACGAAGCACCGAAGGTTTAAATTCAGAGAATTTGGAAGCTCTGTTTCAACTGCACCAAAACATACAATAGTTGCTCCACATGTTTGCTTTTCACGTCTGTTTACACAGTTTTATTAAGAATTTAGAAATCGTTCCGCACATAATATTGAGGCCTGGGGCAATCAATTTGTTTTCTATCATTTTCCAATGAACAGAGTTTGTTTGTTCATATTCGTTTGCTTTATTAGCCAACTACAGGGATTACAAGCGGAAGGCGGTCTACAATTTTTAATACATTGTGTCATTCTTTCCGGTGACGTCGCTCGTCAAGTTTTGATAGATGCACTGAAGTAATTTTTAAAATGAAATGATCAAAAGATCAGTTTTAAACTCCGGAAAGTGTAGATTCCTATCGATTTTTAAAAATTTTATTTACTAATTTAATACAACTGTTGCTTACGTTGACTATCGGACTCTTACTACGTCATACTACTTTTGTCAGCCTCCGTGGTGTTGTGGTTACCATGCTAGCGTCTAGTTCCAGAGGTCGCAGGTTCAAACCCGGCGGAGGGCGATGCACTTTTTCGGGCGTAAAAATCCTTACCATAGCTTCCGTCGGAAGGGAAGTAAAGCCGGTGGTCCCGTGTCGTAGATTTACGGCACGTAAAATAATCTCAAGCCTGATACAGAGGCCTCTGAGCAACATTACCTGTCTTTCACGCCAAATATAGAATGGGGCGCTAAGAACCTCAGCAGTTAAAGGGCGTCCATATATAAGATTTAATTAAATTTATTAACACTATTTTAATTAATAAACTACGAAACGGCATGTTTCAACCAATAATGGCTGCTTATCCCACATTTTTGTCGCCTCAGTAGCATTTGTCTGCTTTTATCCATCTCCCTAGCATGTTAATTTGTTAGCGATTATAATTTGTTTTCCGCATAGATATTCAAAATTAGCTTCACTAAAACAGTACACCATCAAACAACACAAAAGGAAACACAAACAATATGCAAGTACTTAGATCAATTAATTAGAAAGTTAATTAATATTTTATTGTATTTCTTTCGTGTAATCATTATATACTTTCTTTTAATCGTGAGATAGTCAGTTAAATCCATCTAGACTTTTGGATTTTCTAGATAAATGAAAACCTCTCGTGAGATTATTGTTGATAAAAGTTTGACTCATCGGATCTGACTTCCAGTTTACCACCGAATAGCACTAACAGAAGACATAAAGGAAATAAAGCAGTAGAAACGTGAACAACGCAGAATAAAAAAATATAATAATAATCTTAATAATAATACCTATTACTAATAACTTTACATTATAAAATCACTTTACAATATATAATCAATATATAAGAATTGAAAGAATTACTAGTCTGCAGCCAAATTATACCATTTTGCCGTTTTCTTCGTCTGCTTGTTATAACGTACAGTTGTTTTATTAGAACCAAAAATACTGTATCGAGATTTCATTAGAAGAGTAGGTTTTGTTGCCCTTTGAATTAAAGCCTCTGTTTCCGAGGTCGCGGGTTCAAACCCGGTGGAGGGAGATGATTTTATTCGGGCGTAAAAATCCTTAGCATAGCTTCCTTCGGAAGGGAAGTAAAGCGGGTGGTCCCGTATCAGAACCCTGATAAATGGTCCTCTGAGTAAAATTGCCGGTCTTTCACGCCCAGTATAGAATGGGGCGCTAAGCACCACAGCGGGTAAAGAGCGTCCATAAATAAAACTCAATTTAATTTTAACATTAGTTTTTCCAAACACTATAATTTACTAATATAAATTCTACTAATTACCCGCAAATACAAGTTGTTTTTTTTATTCTTGTCAATCATGATTAATATTTTCGAAATGGTTTTAATACACATTTAGTTGTAGCTACATTAAAGCAAACTGGACGATAATACAACAAGCAACTGTTTAAAAATATTAAAGAACTGTTTAAATGTATTCTGGACCTGATATTTGAATACTCTTTGCACGGTCTATGAGAAACAAAAGAACGGATATAATATCTGAAAAGTGTGTAGCTTGAACTAGTGGAAACTTTCGAACAAGAGGAAATTTGGTAAGCCCTATATCTTTTCCTAATACGTTTTTGTTTTAATTCTTAATGGTTTAATCCTTTCGAAAGTTCAATAATGAAGGGGTTCACAGAAAATTCAAAATATACATTTTGTTTCTCACGTAAATGTGTTAAACGTATGATATTTTAATAAAAATTATTAGAGCCATTTTTGAGAAAAAAGATATTGCTTCCAAACTTTCGTATCGCATACTTGGAAGATCTGAATTTAAACAGGTATTTATCCGACTTATCGTTTTTTAATTATGCGTTCCCCCCTATCTCTCTCTCTCTCTCTCTCACACACACACACACAAAATACACACACATATATTTTCTAAAATGCTATTTTTGGTGTTTAGATATTTTAAAACGTGTATTTTCGATGAAGTCTCATAGAGTTTTTGGGTGGAGTGCAATACCTGCATGCTGCCACAGGTAAATGATAGAGAAAGTAAAAAGCACTGTGTTTATATGTGTGTGAGGGAGAGGAAGAGACCGAGAGAGAGAACGAAAAAGAGAAATTTAGAGACAGAGCTGGAGATAGAGAGGGAGAAAGCGAATGGGAGCGAGAGCGAGGAAGAGAGCGTGATAACGAAATAGGGAGCGAGAGCGAGAGAGAGAGAGATAGCCAGATAAAGAGAACGAGAGAGAGAGAGGCGGATAGAGAGACACGGATAAAGAGAGCGAGAGAGAGAGCAGTATATCTAAAATCACCGTTAAATTGTATAAAGCACAGTTGTAGTATTTCAGTTGAGCATTTTCCAGGAATATAGGTAACCAAGATTTTTGAGGAGTTATTGGCAGTCAATCATTTATTTGGAAAACATATGCCACTTTGTAAAATAAAAGAATAATGGGTTTTATTAAAATACATTAATGAATTTAAGGAAATTACTTAAAACAAGAGTAAGTATAGTGCTTTGTTGGATTCATTCCTGGGTCTAATCGAAAACTATAACAAAACGCATATAAAAGAATATACCTAATTCATTTTAAGTGTTTTTGGCATTACTTTATGTGCTTAAATTTTACTAGGTTCATTCTTTTGTTTCTTATCTTAGCTTCCTGCTTATGACGAAGGATGTAATATCTAACTGACTCTTTATCATGCAGATAAACCTCGTGATTGATATAAAACGGATAAGGTAGAAAACAATGCTTTTACCGATTAACGATTTACATGACAATATATGTTTGATATTTTAACGATATTTACGGGCAAAACATGGTTAATTTTAATATGACATATTAGAATATTAAAGAGAATACTGCAAAGAACGAAACATTTCCTTATGGATTTTTTAAAGAAAATAGCTTTTCTAAAGTAACTGATTTAAATTTTATAATTTAATTACGAAGGTACTGGGTTCTAAAACTTGTCAAAACCTATTTTTTTGGATTCAATAGTTACTGATTCATCAAAACTTATCACCAAAGTCTAAATGCCCCAAGATGAGCATAGTGAAAGTACCTTTAGAGAGCGAATAAATGGAATATACGTTTAGCGCTATTATTTCATTTACTTACATCTGTAGGTTGAGCAATCTGATTTACTGTTAAAGAACAGCCTTAAGCAGCCTAGAGCTGTATTTTGTTGCTCCGAAGGCTTGCCTTTCAGGGCTGTAAGGGTTGGTAACTTTATTCTGCTGCCTTTGAAGCTGTTATGTTTAACCATCATGCTTTTGATGGGCGAGGTGTTTTCCTCCTACTGGACTGGGCAGAGAGTTGGTGCCAATACTTTAGAGGAGAGAACCTCAGAGGAGTGGGGAGATATTACTGCGCTGGGTGCAGTGCCGAATAGGCAGAGGAGTGTCGTATATATTGATAGGGGCGAGCGGGAGGCTACCCTCCCGTTTTGTTTCACACCAGGTGAGGGTGTGCTATGTTAATCCTATAGAACGTACATTCCTAATTTGTCGGAGTTGTTCAAATGTCCCGGATTTATAAACTGTGAATACGGAGCAGGTTTCCCAAAATTTAATACACTCTACACAGTTTGTTACGGATGTATAACTGTGTTGAGATTTGTAAGTGGAGAGCGCGAGTTGGGTACGTACAGCTCAACTGGCACATTTCATGTTTATAATTAAGCACATGTTGTGTGTTCTGAATTACAATACTATTTCCATATTTGATAGTAGGAGTCTATAAAAATGGCCTATAGACTCACCTATAGTCAAAGTTGATAAAATTTGCCCTGGGAAGTTGTAAGTATTACTGTTACATCTATAAGTTACATGGACATTAAGTAGTAGATTTTATTGTACTATATTGAGCTACAGTTGCAAAGCTTTAAAGTTTGAATTATGTTGAATACACTTGTTGCTGAGTACACCGAATTACAATATACAAATAATGTAGTTGTCTCTATGAAGGAATTTGTTTACACGGATATTTTATATATTTTAATATTACAACAGAGTGTTTTCGAACTAGTTATATATTCATTGGCTACAGTCCTGTCTACCTCCAAGTCACTGTTGATGTTGGGTGCATCTCCTTAAGAGTATCTAAGGCTCATGCGGTACAAAATTTTTGGGGAGTAAAAAAAGAAATTTGTCGATAAATCTGAAAAAATATAATATTTTTACTTTCTCTACTACGTATAGTATTGTATTCCACCTAAAACTTTGATACCAAGATTTCACCGGAAACATATGTTTTGAGACCTCCTGAATCCAAAACCAAGCATTTTTGGAAACATGTGTGCGGAATATCTGGTGTCTGTCTGTGAACAGCATAACTCAGAAACAAACAGTCGGATAACACCAAACTTGGTATTTAGGTTCCATATCTTCCAGAGATGCGACACGAAGGTTTTCAAGAAAATCCCCCACTCCAGATTACCCTTTACATGGAAAATTTTTCGAAAATTTTAATCTTCTCAGAAATGGCTCTAACGAAATTGATTAAATTATCATATATTTAAGATACTTTCATGGCAAATAAAATGTATATCTTGAATTTTCTGGGAATGTCTCCAAAAGTATTGTTCATTGTGAACGATTTTTGCATAACTGGTAAACCATAAGAGATAGACAAAAGTTTACTACACAAAAAATGTAGATCGCGTTAAAATACACCGAGGCGGCCCCGGTTCAATCCCAGGGATCCGCATGTAGGATTTGTGGTGGACAAAGAGGCGTCTGGGCGGGTTTTCTCCGGGTTCTCCGGTTTCCCCCGCCATTCATTCCACCAACTACTCCATCATCACCTTTCCTTTCATCCATTTCGCCATCATTTCGTTTCATCTACTTCCTTCATCCCATTTCAGGCATCGGGCTGATCACCCTCCTGGTTATTCTGTCTGCTCCATGAGTGTCTGCTCCTCGACGGGCCTCTGACCTCAGGCAACCGCCTGTAAGTCCTGGGGATGTAAGTCCTATATAAGATGAGGTTAAACAGAGAATGTATGAATGAAAAAAATGTACATCGCGTTAAAATACACAATTTATGTCATATACATTTTTTTTATTGAATGAACCATTTTCGAGATATTGCTTGTTATTTCCTGAAATTTTCCAATACTCATACTTTTTCTCAAATGGGAATTCGTTATTATTTTTTATGTCCTGGACATGCAAAGAGAATGGAATACTTCACATAGTAACCAGCCCTTAAAATATTTGACTATCGCTTAAAGCCTACCATATTCCCCTTGCATCTACAAGAAAATTAGCAATAAGATTAACATCTCGTTTAACATGAAGCATATGGAGAATAAGCGTTTGTAAACGTAGTTTGTACAAGAGTAGAGTAAGTCATGTGAGTGTAACACATCAGATTTTTTAAGTAATAAACGTTAGTGCTTTTAATTGAGATGGGGTAGAATGAAATAATTAAAGTGCTATCCAGCAGAAGAGAGCAGCTTTAAAGTCTAAAATCACCTTAGATGCAGTTTTATTACTGCTTCCGTTTTCGCTGCTCGCTATCATTCAAGCTGCTCTTTGCGGTGCAAAGTAGTACCAATATCTTGAAACGTTAATCCAAGAATCCTAAGAGAGTAATATATAAAAGTTATCACTGGAAATTTTCAGGACAATGAAAATAACGAAACACATGCCCGACTTTAGAAATAATTTTTATTATTAATAATTACAAAGCGTAAAAAACAAGGAGTTTATACTTTTGATTTTCTTAGGTTCATTTGTATAGCCCACTTTAGTTACTGTGATCATATCGGGGACTTTGACTTGAGAAACAACTGATGGTGTTATTACTCGCTGAACTGTAGTTTTTCTTGACGTTGGTTTTATTAATTTTTACTATAAAACGCAATTAAATGTATTTCCACATTCATACTTACAGGCTCTAAGGAGAATAAGGAATGATTCTGCTTACAGAAATATTCCCCGTCCCAGACGGGAACCCAACCCGAGGCTTTATCATTTGTTTTATAAAGTAATTGGCATTTTATTTAAAAATGTGAGACACGTATGTATGGAATCTGAATCTCAAATTTAGTTCAAAAACTTTGTAAATTACACTTCAAGGAGATTTTATTACAGAACATTAAAACACACAGAAAATATACTTTTTCTCAGAAATTGCACAAGGAACTGAAAAAATGGCATTTTTTAGAATATATCACAAATATCTGGTAATAAAAATTAAACTAATAGCTTAAGAAATGCAGAATTTTCAAATTTCGAAATTGATCTCCTTACACATCCTCTCCACATTCGAAATGAAAAACTACATTAAAGTGAAATTATAGCCAAATAATCCAGTAATTTTGTCAAACTATATGTTCTCAGTATACTATTAAACAAAGGAGATCCGAAGTGTATGTTTAATTGAAAACGACTTTTTTATACACTATACTTGCAGTTATGCACATTTATTGACTCACTTAGCACCATTAATCTGTATGATCATTATTACCTTATGTTTGAAGATCTTTTTCTCTTGGTTTTTCTGTTGACACGTTAGGTGAAAAATAAGTGGTTGTGTGTTGTAGAAATGTGTAGTCTTTTATGGCTGTCTTGGAAGATGTAGACACCTAGTTCACTATTGAATAGCGGCGGTTCCGAATATACAAAGAAGTTTAATGACAAAAGTCTAAGATTTGAGAAGGAATATCGGTTTTTGTATTTATTTTTAAAACCTTCTATGTCAACACATGCGTTATCCATTGCATAGTATAACAGGATTTAGACGGCAGAAGTTTACAGACATGTCCAAACAAGGGTAATGGCTGTATGGTTAGCAACCAAATTCTGAAAAAAGAATAGAAAAATAAGAAAGAATAAAAAACAAGGGTAGTAGTTGAAAATTATGGAGCGCTTTTTCATAGAAAACGTATTTAAAGTTCATGTGTAGTGACAACACTCCAGTGTTTTATAAACAAATAATCCTAAAATTCACTTTCTCTACCGCTGTTACGAACGCATTGTATTTCACCTAAAAATTCCATCCAAAATAGTGGACCCTTGAATCCCTTCATTAAAAAACGAACATTCTCGTATGTATGCGAGAGACAGAGAAAGGACACTCAAAGACTCCTCAAGAGTTTTGAGGAATAACTCAAGACGTACAACCGGATAAACACATTTTTATACCTGAGTCAGACAATTTTTAAGAATCCCTGACGAGCAGTTCCAAGAAACTCACCACACCTGAAACAACCCTTTACTTGAAAAAATGTTCATGTTTTAGTTTCTCTTAAAACTCAGTCTAAGCATTTTAATTCAAATTTCAAATGTTTAAAATATTGACACAACATATGTAATGCCCAACTGGAATTTTCTATGACTTTCTCTATATTCTTATTGAGTTGTGTATGGTTTTGTATAGCTGAGTAACCATAAAAGATGGACAAAAACTGTAGAACTCATTCAGTTGTGTAATTTGTGTCAATTTTCGTAACATTAGCCGATTTTGAAATATTCATTACTTTAAGTTGAACTAGTTTTTTTTTGCCCTGAAGCAGGCCAAAATCTGTGAGCGTATGAATTTAAGCTATAACATTCTGCTTTTTTCACAATCATGACAAAAAATATAAACTATTTATAAATATAAATATAAGGATAGGCTAAAGCGATAGTCGGATTTTTAAAATGCGGATGGCTAGTGGTGGCTTTGAAATTTCATACTCTTCGTATGACCACGAGAAAAGTCTGATATGTTAAGGCGGGTCTCCGCTGCCTCAACAGTCAACAAAACATGTTGATTCAACACGTTGAGCTCAACATGTCGGCAATAAACGAGTGTCTCCACTAACCAACAAGTCTTGCATAACATGCTGATTTAAAATGTATTGGCTACACAAAACTGTTTTCCACGGCAGTTAAAATTAAACTGAGTTTTATTTATGCACGCTCTTTAACTACTATGGTTCTTAGCGTCCCATTCTATGACGCAGGTAATTCTTTCAGCCCCACGTTGGGGCGCAATATGACGCAGCCACGCTCCGTCCTCCAACAATGAAGCAATACCTTTGCCTCACGGTTGCTGCTTGTCTCCTCTCAGTTGGTTCTTCTGTTTCCACGGCTGCTCCAGCATGAAACCTTAACCTCAGGGTATGCGTGGGTGTGTACAGAGAAACACACAAACGCTGTCTTGGAACCCTTTTATTCACTATTTAAAATAATACTTTAGGTTTGCCGATCACTATTAAATGCATACGATGCTACTTTGTCTTTACCAAGACCGAAGAATATTAACTACGGCTAAGCGTTCTACCCTCTAGCATGTTCGCCGCCAATGTTCACAACTCGACGAGACTGTCGTCTCGTCCTCGCCAGGCACTCAGGACAGACTGACTTACCCACGCTGCACAAGGAAAACCAAAGCCT
Organism: Deroplatys truncata; assembly: GCA_030765065.1. Lineage (NCBI taxonomy): Eukaryota > Metazoa > Arthropoda > Insecta > Mantodea > Mantidae > Deroplatys > Deroplatys truncata. Next base: position 85,106,201 of record CM060976.1, on the reverse strand, counting down.
AAACTTCCCCTCTCCCCCCTCAAACGTAGCGTCATGATGCTTAGAGTGGCCTTCACCAGGCTAAGTGCAGCTGTACTCGGCTGTTTACCAGGAAAAACTTGCTTCAATGGTATTTATCCTTTCTACCTGAGGCTGGTTCCTAATTAACAAAACTGTGCCTGTCTGGTCTTTCTGTCGCTTATACAGTCAACAATTTTCACAATGCTTTTCCTTTTTATACATACATTAATTTAAAATACATTATTACTTATTTTATATCACTATTCTTCTTAGAATATTATGATAATTATTGCCTTTATAATTCCGGCTTCATCTATATTGGACTTGAAAGACCGGAAATTTTGCTCAGAGGCCTCTTTATCTTTTTGCTTGAGGTTCCCTAAGTGTCATAAATCTACGACATGGACGACCGGCTTTACTTCCCATCCGAAGGAAGCCATGCTAAGGATTTTACGTTCGAAAAATTCCATCGCCCTCAGCCGGGTTTGAACCCGTGACCTCGGAATTGATGCTGGTGGTACTCCTACACACGAGGACGACTCCACTGGCTTTGGAAATCATGTTGAGCGCTGTGTATTCGGCTCATTTTGTGCAGACCGGCCTAACTTCGGCCAGGCATGATATAGAAACTGGCCCATGCAATTATTCATTGCTTACCCCCCGAGAAAAATGAAGTGGACGAAAGTAAAGACAGTACAGTTGATTAGTGAGATTCATTGAAGACCCCTCATTTGGGACATATATATCTCTGAAAGACTATGGAAATAAAATGAGGAAAAGGGAGTGTTTAGGTGAGCTTGCCAGTATTTTTGATGCCTTAGGGGAAACAGGAAAGAAAGAGGTTAATTTTAATTTCAGTTCAGCTGATATGGCTGTTCTGAAAATTGCCTCCTGTTTTGCAATTGCTGGTGAAATTATAGTCAGAAGCAAATTGAAATATTCTTTCCACATTCTTAGAAAATGCTTGAAGCCGAATTCACCCTCAAATTAAGACAAGATGCTATTTACATTGTTTCTATTGCTTAGGAAAGTACGTACCCATAGCTTTCTTCTTTTATTCTTGCTCTTCTTTCACCAAGCACACTTTGTAACTACAAAAGATAAACCTTCATAATCAGAATACATGTGATTACTGATATTAAAAAACACAACGTGTTTATATTTACCTCACTTGTTAATGCAGTGGAGATGGAATGTTGATGGCAAATCCAACACATATGACAACCTGCTTCGCATTACATATTTTTAGTTGTTTATAGTTATTGTTGAATGTGGTGTGTTGATTGTTGAGGCAGTGGAATCTCACCTTTACATTTACTTGAATTTCTCTATCGCTGTAGGTAATTTAGTTTAGTTTTATACAACTAAGGCCCGGATTTTAATGACCTAAAAACACCGAAATATGCAAGCATTTATGACCTAAAAACTATATCAATATGACCTTAAAATAAAGTATGACTTTGTATAAGTTTATCTAAAAACGTTCTTGTTGATTTTTTTATATACCATGTAATACAAAGTTCACTTCGGGGGTATAGTACATGTGGTTTTTTTGCAGTTTTTGAAACTAACTAGCACTTATTTTTGAAATGCCTGCATGTGTCTTAAAAATAAAACACGAAATACAGTGAAAACAATAACACCTATCCAAACACAAAACAAAGTTTTTACTACTGCACACCACTTGTTTAAAGTATTCAAAATTAGTTAACACATCCTGTCAATCTTCAGTTTCTGCAGAGTAGCACTGGATCACAAGGTGCATTTTTAAGTTTTCCATTTACAAAGATCTACGGTTGCCGCTGAATATAGTTTTGTGCCTGGAAAAGCTCCTCTCCACATCACAGAAGGAGCGTGTTTGAAGGCGACGAGGTCACTGCAGACCAGCTTTGGTTCATTGTCTTCAAATGTTGTGGCATTCCCAGAAAGGCTGTTACTAATTTTGCACACTGTTGAATATCCGGGATTCCGCTGGAGAACACTTTGCAATTTGTTGTTCACTTAGTCAGCCAAATGGCCACGAGACCCAACTCACTCTGCACATGCTGCACAATATCCAGGCGTCACACAGTTGAGTACCAGCAGCTTCCAGTCGTGAGATGGCTTTCGATACCATTGAACATTTGGCGTTGATATATGCCAAGTTTCCAAACAAGGTACCCGTAAAGACCTCTTTCACAGTTTTAATAGCACTTAATTCAACGCTGTCAACCTCTCAAAAGATTGTCTTCATTTTGGTGTAGTTGCTGCAGTAATACTCGCAGCATTAAGCCAAGAACCCCATCATGTAAGAACAGGCTGAGGGGAGAGGGGCAGTGAGGATGTTTGTTCCTTGAATTTCTGTACCCGTAGCACAGCTTTCACATAGATTTTCATGCCACAGGAAATTAATTTGTCCACATCAGGGTAATTTATTTGCACCATTCTGCAACTCTGTGTAATGCATGTGCAAGGCAAGTGACGTGCGCCTACTGGGGTAGAGAATCTGAAGCCCCTTGGCTGCTTTAGCCATATATGAAGCACCATCTATTATTGGCAGCAAAACATTGTCACTGTTCACACCATTCGGCCACAGTAGCTTCATAGAATTGTCAAACAAAATGACAATTGTCGAGTTGTTTACTTTCTCGAGAGCTTCACACGTTAGGTGGAACATTTCTCCAGGCCAGTTAACGTTTAGAACATCAACAACAACATTTGCAACATAACGCCCATCCACATCGGTGGTTTCATCTATGAACACCCAGACCTATTGGTCAGCAACACTACTTCGTGGTTTGTTGAGCACCCCCTCGTAGCACATGATAAATAGTTTTCTCTCAATGTAGATTCATCTCAAACTGGATATGTTGTGTACTTCTCCAAGAACTGTCCGAAGCGTGCATTCTACAGCTTTTCTAATGGGATGTTGCAAGATATCATCATCTCACACCTTCTGCTCAAATAACAGCGTTTTTCTGCTGCCATTTTCAGCACTTCTGTTCACACAGCTACTGTGTTTAGCGGTATTACAGTGTTGTTGCACATTAAAGCATTTTTTGCACTAATTTTAACTTTACATATTTAATATTTAATTAATAAAACTTAATATTTCCCCGTCAGTGCTGAAGAACTTTTCTCCAAAGTCATGAACAATCTCGCAACTTCATGTTGTTGGAGCATTTTACGTTGGGCATTTGAAACAGACTGAATCAGTTTGAACACGTATGCGATGTTTATTACGTCGAAAGCCGCCTTTGTTGGCTTCGAGAGCGTTTTATCGACCCAGCGCAACAATGTCTTACGTCAGCGAACAGACTATTGTGTTACGCGGATTTACTACAAAGCTTTATTTGTCAGTAAACAAATGATAAATAAAGCTGTATAGTAATTGTGTTTATTTGTGGCAATATCACCTGCAAGTCTGTCATGTTTAGCAACATTTTCAGTTTTTATTCTTGTGTCCTTAAAGATACGACAAATATGTGCATTTTTGGCAAACGTGGGCCTAAATATGACCTATTATGGCAAAAGTTGGCCGAAATTTGACCTATTGCTAAAAAATGTGTAAATATGACTTTATATGCACAATGAAAATACGTTTTTCTACACCTTTAATGACCTGTCATTAAAATTCGGGCTCTAGACATAACTACTACAAGCTATTCTTACGAAATCCTATTTTTTTATCCATTGCTTATAATCGAGATAAATCTTTGCAGAAATGTTTTCATTACACATTTCGTTGAAAGTACATGAGGAATAGAGAAAACCGAATCGATAGTCAGACGTTTAAAACCCGGGTCGCTATATGTTGGCTTAGAAATTTCATATTCCTTTCCATTACATGCCAAGAAACAACTGAATAGCGATAACACTTTTAAAAATCTGATGCGTTACACTCACATGGCTTTCTCTACCCTCTATTGCTTATTAGTGGGTATACAAATTATTCTTTTAGTTTAGGTTCCTATTTACTTAGTTTTAATTGAGATAAAACTTTCCGGAAATAGCTGCATTACACACTTCGTTACAGATACAAAGGGAATGGCGATAGTAAAATGTTTTGGAACTGGACGCTCTACGCTACCCTTAAAATTTCATATTCTTCTCATGACATCGCGAGAAACAACTGAAAATCGACAGGACTTTAAAAGAATGACGAAGTATTGAACAGTTCGAATCATTAATGACGGATATCTCGGAAATGGCTGATGCCACAAAAAAAGTCATCTAAGTAAAATATGTTTTAAAGAGATCTGCATTTTTTGTGTAGTACATTTTCGTCTATCGCTTAAGGTTTACCAGTTATACAGGATTATATAAATTTTCTTCCGAATGAAGAAGGCTATTCTCAGAATTGAACTTTAATAAAAATCGGTATAGTCATTTTGAGAAAATAAAAACCAACGAAAATTATTCCATAAAGGGTAGTTTGGGCTCTGAGGAGTTTGTTGAAAATGTTCACCAAGTTTGGTATTTAACCGACTTTTCGTTTTTAGTTGTGTTGTTTACGCACGTACGCGCATGTGCACACACAAACACACACGCGGACCTTTTTCTAAACATGGTTTTTTGAATTCAGGAGACATAATGTGTACTTTTGGTAAAATCTCGGTACCTATCCAATTTTCGGGTGGAGTGCAATACCTCCTCTTCTTACTGTGGGTATCTTTTAGCTATATCCTAAACAAGCTTCTGTTAAAATAGTGCATAAATACTAGTTTGTCCCTGTATATAAACAATGTTCGTAAATTATATTGGTTTAGATAGTTGCATTACATAATATGACCTCGTGTTTATGGCGACTGTCGCTTTAGAAGTAGCGTATATTTGTCTAGCGTTTGAATGAGGCAGAGTATAAAAAGAAGCGCTTGGTTATTTTGCAAAATGAAATGATCACAATCTCATGCTGCGCAACAGTCAGTTGATGAAATTGGTAATAACCGTTGTGCTTGTTCATTCCGCCCGCTACTGTGCCGTTTTCGGCAAAATGACGATCAAGTTGTTTTTCTCTGGCAACAGCTGCCGCACTTCTTTAATATGAGTTCGGCTATTTGGATGGGTTGCCATAGTGACAGACCACGTGTCCATCAAGTAATGTAGGCCCCCCAGGGGACTTGTAACCGTTATGACGTCACTCGCTTCCATTCTTGTGCTTCTTTCTGTGGAGGAGAAGCGAGCGTCACAAAACCGCGAGTCCACGTTAAAAATTTCATCATTGCTATTCACAAGTTCCCTCCATCAGCCTTTCATCGGGCTGTGTTGTTTGGTTAACTCCGCTTACTCGCTGGCTTTCTTTCTGGGATATTTAACAGTGTAGCCAACGCTGCGCTGGTATACAAATATCCACCCTCTCCGACTCTCACATACTGCTGGGGAATTAAAATGACAAGTGCTGCAGATGAATATTTGAAATTCCATTTTGCGGCTGTCGTTCTGAAAGAAACAAACAAATAATGGCAATGATTAAGGTTTTAATAGACTTCTCTCTCTTAAAAAATGGAAGAAAAAGAAATAAAGAAGCTTTTATCATTTACCGGACCGGTATGCAATTTTTGTGCATACATTGCAACACCATTTCTGAGCCTTGCAATACTAAGAAGTTTTTCAGCTTGAAAGACTAACTGGGTAATTTTTGGAACTTTCATTAAAAAATCCAATTATCCACGGTGAGCGCAAGCGAAAGAAACAGAATGGACTGAATTCTCGCATTATTTTCATTATACATTTCCGATCGCAGGGAAAAAATTATGATGTGTTACACTCACATTACTTTCTCTACTCTTGTACAAACTATTATCCAAACGCTTATTCTCCATCTGCTTCATGTTAATCGAGATATCGAGATGTTAATCCTATTTCTAATTTTCTTGTAGATGCAAGAGGAATTAGTAGGCTTTAAGCGATAGTCAAATATTTTAAAAGCGTTCGAAAGTTCCGTGTTCGATCCATGGGGACCACCTACTCAGACCATAGGGTTTTCATGGTTTTCCCCTACGCGAATGCCGGGGTAATGTATTCTACTATGATTTCTCATTTCCCCCATTTTCGATCATTTCATTTCTCCGTTTCGCTTTTCAGAAGTGACTTCGGATCCTGCGGTGCTGGTGGTGTCGGGCAGATGCTATAGTTTCTTGCGCATTAAAAAGATTTCTCCCTGTGTCCCGTCCGTTAATCATTTCGTCACCCTCTCTCGGATTCTTCGCCTGTAATGGTGTGCGGGTGTTCAAACTGGAAATATTAGGGACTTCTGCGCGTGACTGTGGACCTATTTGTCTGCTGACCTGCGATCTCCTAAGGCTCCTTCTCCTCATCCCTGTCTCTTGGGATGTTAGCTACAATAGATCAAGCTAGTCAGTGGCGAGGTGTCTCCCTCCGATAAACACATCCTACGTCCTGCCAGTAACAAAAATTAGACACAATATATTCAGAACGAAGAGGAATTTACAGGATATTTACGGAAAATTCAAAATATGCATTTTATTTATCATAAAAATATGTTACTAATATGGTAATTTAATCAAAATACTTATTCATTTTTAGAAAATAAAAATCAACGAAAATTTGTATAAATAATTTAAACGGTTTTCTGGAAAAACAAATAAACTACCTCATTTTTACACTTTTATTTGTTTTTACCGTCTCTGCTGCTTACCCACGGTAGATAAACTAAGTATTGTATTCCACAAGAATTTGATATCGAGATTTCAACCGGAAACATATGTTTTGAGGTTCCCTGAATCCAAAAAGAAATGCATTTTCAGAAAAGAGTCCATGTATTTGTGTCTGTCTTAAAAAACGAGGAATGGGTTAATAACCAAATTTGGTATTTTAATTTTAGCAACTTTTAAGGATACGACCGAATATTTTTAAGAAAATCTCGCCTCATACTACGCTTCAGATGGAAAACATAATTCGTTGTTTTTTATTTTTTCAAAAACGGCCATAAAACGTTTTTGATTAAAATATCACACGTATGATATATTGACATCAGAAAAACAATGTATTTCTTGAATTTTCTATGAATATTCTGCTAACTTTCCTTTATTTGACTGAATGTTGTATAATTTTGTATAATAAGAAAATCCTAACAGATAGACAAACACTTATTGCAGGAAAAATGTTGAGCTCATTAAAATACAGAATTTGTGTCAAATACATTTTTTCGTAGCGTTAGCCGTTTTTGAAATATTCCACGTTGTATGTTTAAATCTTTCTTACCGTCATACAAGGGATATGCTTGAAAGTTCTCGATTCTGCCTTTTTTCTTCTTTGTTTTTTATCCATCGCACGAGCTGGTTATCGCGAATAAACATTTGAACGCTGTTACTGCGAGTTGAAACCTTCGTACTCAGTTTGAAACAATTACAAGGTAAAAACATATCGGAAGATGTAGCTAGGATAGGAGAATTACTTTTTATATGAATAGTATAATATACGAGTATAAGGGATATATGTGAATTTGTCATTGGTAGAGATAGTCGTGAGAATAAATCACATCAGATTTTTTTCATAATCTCCATTTTTACTTTCTCTACCACGCACCTAGTGGTAGAGAAGGTGTTGAATTCCGCCCAGAAATTTGATATCGAGATTTCACCGGAAACACATGGGTTGAGGCCCCCTGAATCCCAAATAAAGCATTTTTAAAAAAAATGTACGTGTGTGTGCCTATGAACAGCATAACTCAAAAACGAAACTCGGATGAATAACCAAACTTGGTATTTAGATTCAGTATCTTGTAAAGATGCGTCAAGAAGATTTTAAATAAAATCCCCCCACTCTAAACTACCCTTTACATTGAAGTAGATTATCTTTACGTTATTAGCACCACGCTTTGGGCGCCAATTTGAAGGTGTTGCCTCACGTACGGTACAAAGTATCCGGTGGCCTTCGCCCCAATGTTTAAAAAAATCAACGTTGTATTTTTATGTTTATTTAAATATTATATATGTATGCCTCGGTTGCGAGTAGTAATTTTTAGAATACGTATCTCTTACCAGGGCCAGTACGGCTAAAGAACAAGGTTTCACAAATTATAATGATATTTAACTTTGTTTTATTAATCTTTCACACGATTAAATAACACTTCACTGATGTATCCTACTATAGAGACGTGAGATTATTGTTAATTACACTTTTTTAACACGTAAACTTTATATTATTCTCACCGCAATGAATTTTTATGCCTCGCACTGAACACGTACCGTACCGATCGGGTGCGCGATCTTGTAGCGACGCCTGAATTTGTAAATTTCCTCTATTTCAAGTCTCTGATTGGCTAATCCTACTCCAATAGAATACTTTTATTTAAATTAAGCTTTTTCTAGTTGTTGATTGGCTATTTATAAACTGTTTTAAATATTACATTATTGTTCCAAAAATTATTAGTAGCATTTATTAAACTTTCTAATTTATTGTTGTCTCAAGGTTACCTCCTTGTTAGCAACTTTCGGCTTTTACTTTATAATTCTGTTTGCTACGAAAAGCAGCTTGCTTCTATTCTCACAGCTCATACATTGTCAAATTACGTAATGCATTAACATAACATTATTATACATGTACATAATAAAATAAACATAATACAATAACTATAACATACATTTTATATTATATTATACACATATTGCTTTAAGGCGGGTTGTAATTTTTTTAATATTATATAATTAGACTGATATTATTTAAGCGTTAAAAATACTGCCTCAACATTGAACACTTTTCGCAATTTTTTATTTTATAAAAATGGCTTTAACAAGTTTGATTAAAATATATATTAAAGATATTTACATGACAAATAAAACGCATATCTTGAATTTTCTGGGAATAGCCTATGAAGTGATCTTCATTCGGAAGGAATTTTGTATAATCTTGTACAACTGCTAAACGTTAGGCGTTAGACGAAAACTACTATACAAAAATGTAGATTTCTTTAAAATACAATATATTTCAAATAAGTTATTTTGTGGCATAAGCCATTTATGAGACATCAGTTATTAAAAGTTCGAATTTTTAATTTATTGGTCATTAGTAGTATAAGTCCCGGATAGGCCAATTGGATTAACGATAATCCTGCCGCTAGGGGCGCTAGTGTCGCTAGTGTCGCTGCGTGCGACGGCGGCAAGTTTGAAAAGCGCCCTGAGCGGAAGGATTATCGTTATTGCAATTGGTTCATCCGGGACGAGTTAAAAGAATTGAGGATTAGGGAAAGGTGAAGGAAAAACAGGAAGTGACGTGGAGTGTTTTGATTGGTTTGTTAATTCGGGTGGAAGATGAAGGAAGGAAGATGAAAGAGTATGGAGGTCACGTGATGGAGAGGAGCGGGGTGGCGAGGTGTTGTCTGTGCGGAGGTCGGGACTGAAAGAGGGAAAAGTTGGGGAGCGAGGGATAAAAAGTATAACAGAAAGTGACGTGTGAAGTTGTGATTGGTGGGAATAAGAAGTGATGTTATTGGTGGAAAGGAACAAATGAAAGTTGTTGATTGGTAAGAATAAGAGAGATTATGATTGGTGGAAAGAAAAAGGTGTGGGAGTGGGGTATGTTGGAGGTGATGGGAAAGGTAAGTTTTGCTAGCAACAAGATTTGCAAAAGCCTGTCGAGAACTGATCAGCAATTTTTGATGGTAGTTTTCTTGAGTGGATAGAGAGATGGGGCGATATGAGATGCGGTGGCGAAAATGGGAACTAAACAAATGGTTGAGACAAGAGGTTTAAGGACGAGGAAATTTGGAGGTTAGTGGTGAACATGGCGGTCGCAAGAGGTGGGGGCAAGGAGACGCGGTGGTGAGAATGGGAACTAAAAGAAGATGGCGGTAGCAAGAGCTTAGAAGAGCAGATTTTGAGGTTAAAATAGTGGGAACTAAAAATGGCGGAGGGTCTGCGACAAGGAGATGCGGTGAGAACTAAACAAGATGGCGGACGCAAGAGGAGGGTAAGGAGATTTGAGGTTACAGTACCAAAACACGAAAGGATATATTCCTACGCCAAGCAGGCCCGAAAAATAATTATGCGTGTGGTACTTATCTGTTACTGGTGTGGATGCGTCACCAAAAGCGCAGCAGCTTCACGCGACGCGAAAAAATAAAAGCAAACTGTTTTTGAAAATGCTTAACCAGCTTTAAGATCAACCAACATAACTACGCACTGATATACCTAGGTTTTTTAAAGCGGTACAGACGCCCTTTGCACAGACGTAATTTAACTATACCAAAAACCTGGCACTGGACCATCGTAATGGTCGCTAGCGTACGTAGGAGCAGGGTTCTCATAGCCGGTCGAAAGCGGTCAAAAAAGTGTACGACGTAGGTGTTGCTGTCGAGTCAACCGTCGAGGTGTGAATGAACGAGATCTGTTCTTGCCGGCAATCTGGTTGGGAGATGAGAGGCGCGGTGGTAAAAATGGGAACTAAATAAGATGGCGGAGGCATGAAGTTGAGGTTAAGGAGCGGTGAGGTGTTGTCTGTGCGGAGGTTGGGACTGAAAGAGGGAAAAGATGGCGAACGAGGGATAAAAAGTATAACAGAAAGTGACGTGTGAAGTTGTGATTGGTGGGAATAAGAAGTGATGTTATTGGTGGAAAGGAACAAATGAAAGTTGTTGATTGGTAAGAATAAGAGAGATTATGATTGGTGGAAAGAAAAAAGGTGTGGGAGTGGGGTATGTTGGAGGTGATGGAAAAGGTAAGTTTTGCTACCAACAACATTTGCAAAATCCTATCCAGAACTCATCAGCAATTTTAAATAATTAGTGTTTCGGGGTTTTCTCTGGTTGGTAGACGAATGCAAGCTGTTTCTGCTTTTTGATAGGTTTTCCCAAAATTGAAAATGCATATATATTGTAACACAAATGTGTGCAGTGCAAAAGAAAATAAAAATTAAATAGGCACACACACACACACACCCGTTGCAGTTGCCATACTTATATTATTCGTGTTTTCCTTTTTTTCTTTTTGTTTTTTCGTTTTTTTAAAAAATAACTAGTTTTTGGGGGTTTTCTGTGGTTGGTAAACGAATGCAAGCTCTTTCTGCTTTTTCATAGGTTTTCCCTGGTTGGTAGGCGTTTGCTGTAGTGGTTGACGAAGCCGTTTCTAATTTTCGAGATTTTTCAGGTTTTTAGTGGTTGACCCTGCCCGGTAGGCAAATAATGAAGTTTTACCTTGTCGGCGCACGGATACTAGGCACATACTCGCACACACACACACACACATTTAATAGTAGCGTGTAGCAAACTGTTTTTGAAAAATGCTTAACCAGCTTTAAGATCAACCAACATCACTACGCACTGATATACCTAGGTTTTTTAAAGCGGTGCAGACGCCCTTTGCACAGACGTAATTTAACTATACCAAAAACCTGGTCGCTAGCGTACGTAGGAGCAGGGTTCTCATTGCCGGTCGAAAGCGGGCCAAAAAGTGTACTATCTTGTTTTCATGGGTTTTCCAGATCGGTAGGCGTTAGAATACTCTTAGAGCTTTTTTCAGGTTTTTCGTGGTTGTCCCTGTCCGGTAGGCAAATGATGAAGTTTTTCTATAATGTCGTCGTTTTGGCTTGTGGCGCACGGATACTAGGTACATACTCGCACACACACACACACTATAATAGTAGCGTATAAAAATTTAACAAACCGTAGATTTTCAAGAAAATTCCCACACCGCAAACTACCCGTTTAGTGGAAGAAAGTTCGTTATTTTTATTGTCTTAAAAATGGCTCTAACCCTTTTGATTACGGTACGGTATGTTTAAGATATCTGCATGACAAATAAAATGTATAACTTCAATTTTCTGGGAATAGCTGTGAAGTAGTCTCATTGTGAATGTCTTTTCTACAACTGTTAAACCGTAGGAAACGAAGCCTTACTGTACAAGAACTGTACAAGAACGTTAAAGCACACAATTTATGTGTATTATTATTATTATTATTATTATTATTATTACTTTGTGGCGTTGTCTATTTACAAAGTTTCCATGTTGATTTTAATGTTTAAAAGCTTTAGACCTTTCTCACTAAAACTCGTCATTCTTTTATCTTTTCTTTTTTCATTTTCATACAAAGAGAACGGAATTTCACAAGTGAAACAGTACTGTGATAACGATACCAACAAACTAATTATTATTCACCCACTGAAACACATAAAAACAATAAGTAATAATCACATGCCCAGTTTGTGGGTATTTAAATGAAACATCATGTACAATACAAGCCAATTATGTAATGAGTTGAAATGTGCAAATCTATAGATGTATTTCTGGTGAAATCCCGGTATCGAATTTTTGAGTGCAATGCAATTCCTCCTGTATCCGCTATGTACGTGGTAGAGAAAGTAAAAATAGTTACAGTGACTATACAAATGTAGCAATAGAGAAACCCACTTGAAGAAAAAACGGAATAAAATAACAAGGCGTCAGACTCAACTTTCGCGCCATTCTCCGAATATCTGAGAATATTCTTAATATGAGACAAGCATTTTACCTTAAGCAAGTAGTTTTAATCTTACTTTTATGAAAATCAGAGTTTTCTCTATATCCTTTATTTGTGACAACAACGCTAAGTTTCGAGCTAGCTATACTCACTTTTCTTGCAACTATATACGTTTAAACTAATATTAACAAATTTCTCGTAATCCTAGAATTTATTAATCATAGCTGTAATAGTTTTCACAACTGCATGTAATAATATTGATTTAGGGGCTTTTAGTAATTTGCTATTCGTTCTAAAACCTTTTATATTGTCAAGCTGGACAACTGTGGACCTGTGCATCCTATTAACATTCACAACAACATTAGTATAAACTTCCCTACAGAGTTTTATATACAATTTTACAAGTTGTTTTAAGAAATTGTTAAATTTCGGTACCGAAAAAAAATAAAGATACGGTTCTCCAAAGATTTCGAAAGAAGTAAGTTGCTGTATCAAAATTTCCTTGTTACAAATTGTGCATTTATTTCTTAAGGAAACCAGGAATACAGATTTTATAAAAATTTAGCATGCAGCGATCTATATTTTTAACTTTTACGCCTACGTTTCTCGTCAATAAACACCATTGCTGAAGAGGTTGGTATTTCTACTCTCTCTACCACGTAAAATAGTAGGTAGAGGAGGTATGCATTGCATCCAAATATTCAATATTGAGATTTCACTGGAAAACTAAATACTTCTTTTGAGGTCCCCTGAATAAAAAACATTTTTAGAAAATTCTGCGTGTGTGTCTGTGTGTATGTGTCAGAGCAGCATAACTCAAAAATGAAAAGTCGGATAAATACTAAACTTGATATTTAGGTTGAGTACCTTCCAAAAATACGACACAGAGATTTTCAAGAAAGTCCCTCCACCCCAAACTACCCTTTACATGAACTATTTTCCGAAATGTTTTATTTTCTAAAACTGTCTCTGACGATTTTAATTACAACACCATATATTAAAGACATTTATATGAAAAATAAAATGTATATCTTGAATTTTGTGGAAATAGCTTGTGAAGTCCTCTTGATTCGGAAGAAATTTTCTATGATCTTGTATAACTGCTAAGGTTTGAGGAAAACATACAATACAAAAAATTTAGATCTCTTTAAAAACACACACAATTTATTGGAAATAACTTTTTTGTGACGTCAGCCATTTCCGAGATATCTGTTATAAATGGTTCGAATTGTGCAATGCTTAGCCATTCTTTTTTAAAGGCATGTCGCTTTTCAGTTCTTGCTCGCCATGTTGATGGAAAGAATTTAGAATTTTGAGGCCAGTGTATAGCGTCCCTTTGGATGTATAACGGATGTGTAATGCAGCTATTCCCCGAAAAGTTTATCTGGATTAAAATTAAGTGGATATGAAAATAAACTTTCGTACTCACCTATAAGAGATAGAGGGTAGAGGTCATACGAATGTAACACTTTAGAATTTTTTATTCTGCAGTTGGTGTTGCTCCATAGAAAGGAAGTATCTGTTGATTCTATTTAATCCTTACATTTTACATAACACGTATGCACAGCACAACACAAAAACACTACACACGACACTGATAGTTTTAAATATTTGACACCGATGTTGAAGTTGGGGCAGGGTACTGTTTTTAACTCCACACGCACTTAATAAATCACATAACCGTGCGGAAATACTTAACCTTCCGCGAAAAGCACTAGTGGGGGGTGCAAGCTGAACCACTATTAACAACATGTAGCAAGCGTTATAGTTCTGCTCCCGTTAGGCTCGGAGAAAACAGTAAAAAGAATCATTCTCATGTGCAGCACTACGTGAAAAGACCGTGTGCTGACGCGGTTAAAGTGTGTGAAAAATGAGCGTGAGAAACGGATGTTCGTCAGCGATAAAATCTTTTATATGCAGTTTTATGGTCGATGGTAGGGATCGTGCAGCGGTGGATCGTGACCGGAAATGCACTGCAAATGACTGCGTTTACAACTTGACAATTTGTGGCGAAATAAGGCGTCAGGATTTTTAATGAGGCATTTAACTCGACGCGCATGCTGAAACTGCGGTTGCGATAAGCGAGCTTATAAAAACCCGGTGCCAAGAGCAACCGGCTGTAGTGAGAAACGGGAGGGATAGTGGATTTTTCTACAAAAGCGTGCTATTTGACGAAAAATAGTTTAAAATAAACACAAAATAGCAGCAGCACTTTGCAGGGAAAGAGCGATCGGTGCATTTGGACGATAAGATGGAGCCGCAACCCGGGGGAAGTCGCGATGGCACCTTGCAGCCTACGTTCGAAATTATAGGGCACAAGCAGAGAACGCTGCCAAGGCTTTTTTCCGGCTTTACAGAGTCGCAAATTCCGTAAACCCGGTCCCCAGAGATGTTAACCCGGAGCAATGGGTATCGCATTTGTTTAACGATATTCTAAACTTTGCGAAAGAGAACCTGTTAGAAAACGAACCCGGATATTTAGGCATATCCATAACAGACGAAAAGGAGACGTCTAAATCCTTCAATATGAGCGTGAGGCGCGCAGAGCAAATGAATGCGGATGTCATTGTTGGAAGCATCGAAAAAGTAATGCAAAGTAACCAACAATTCTTGCTAAGCGGGCCTCTTCATGTGACGTTTGTGTGGACCAAGGAGGTCTCGGGTTCGTGCCACCAACCATGCGATGCCTGTAGGGACAATAAAGGCATTGTCGAAATAGCCAACAAAGACAACTTGTGTTTAGCAAGAGCCATTGTTGTAGTTAAAGCCAAAGTGGATCGCGACGTCAACTATAAAACGATGACGCGCTCCGACTATCTGCAAAAATCGAAGGCCGTAGCCTTGTGTGCGAGCATCGGTCAAGGCCACGACAGCTGCACGATAAATGACGTCAGACGCTTTGACGCTGCGTTAAAGGGCTACGCTGTGACGGTGTTTGTCGATCATACGGGGAAGCACGTGCTGTACGCGTCGGATAAGAAATGCGATAAATACATCGACGTCATGCTCCACAGCGGGCACTTTAATGCTATCGTGAACCTTCACAAGTGCTTTAAATGCAAATGGTATTGCCGCCGGTGTCATTATCCCTCGGCACACAAAAAAGAATTTCATAGGTGCGACGCCAGGTGTGCTAAATGCCATCAGCAGTGCGATGCGCGATTTGACGCCTACATACACTGCGCCGGGTGCAACAGAGATTTTAAGGGACCGACATGCTTTGCAAACCACGCAAAGAAAGGCGTTTTTTACCCAAAGGCGCTGTCGGTGTGCGATGTAGAAAAGGTGTGCACGTTTGCAATAAGCTCGTGAATCCGAGGCACAGAAAAACCGCGCACGAGTGCGGGGAAAAGTACTGCTATCATTGCAAGACACACGTGAATTCTAGCCACATGTGCTATATGCAGCCGTATGCCGCAAAGAACAAAAGAAACCGGTACGTGTTTATGTTTATCGACTTTGAATGCACACAAAACATTCCATATACCGGCAAAAAGGACACATACGAGCATGTACCTAACTTGTGCGTGTTGTACCAAGCCTGCCCGCACTGCATCGACGAACGCCACAAGACGGCATACTGTACCGAATGCGGTTGCAAAGAATGGGTGTTTATGGACGAACCCGTGAAGCAGCTTTTCGAGCACATCGCGCAGGCGAGGTTCGAAGCCTGGGACGTCTACGTCGTGGCGCATAACCTCAGAGCTTACGACGGGCAGTTTTTATTAAAGTACATGGTGGTGCACTTAGACTGGGCGCCGGAGCTCATCATGAACGGAAGCAAGATCTACAGGATGAGGTACGGTGACGTCACATTTCTAGACTCGCTCAACTTCATACCCATGCCACTCTCCCGCTTTTCCAAGACCTTCGGATTGAAGGAATGCAAAGGTTATTTCCCGTACCTGTTTAACACGAAGGAAAAGGAGCAGTACGTGGGTTCGATTCCCGACAAAAGGCATTACTGTCCGGAGGGCATGTCGGCGGAGGGTCGGAAAGCCTTCGAGCAGTGGCACGAAGAAAAGGCGTCCTCCGGGTACGTCTTCGACATGAGGGCGGAAATGGTGGCGTATTGCAAGATGGACGTATTTCTACTCAGTCAGGGAGTATCCAAATTCAGAAGGGAATTCTTGGACGAGAACGGAATAGACCCGTTCAGAGAATGCGTCACCATCGCGCAGGCGTGCATGTGCGTGTATAGAAAGCGCTTCATGCCGCTTAAAAAAAGCCCTCTTGCCAGCGGGCGAGTATCGACTAGCGGACCGGCAGTCTCGCGCTGCATGCATATGGCTAACTTGGCTAGAGATGCAAAACCGCATCGTCATCCAGCAGGCCATGCGAGGACGCGAAGTTAAAATCGTGCGGCACAAGTTGGACGGGTACAGAGAGGCTGAAAAAACCGCGTACTTTTTCCAAGGCTGCTTTTACCACGGCTGCAAGCGGAGCTTTCACAATCGCCATGCGGTGATATACAACTCGGGACACGAAACCATGACCTCCAGGTTAGAGAGTACCGAGAAGGTCACGGCCAAGATCAAGGCCGCCGGCTACGCCGTGGTGGAAATGTGGGAGTGCGAGTTCAACGCCGCGATGGAGGCCAACCAGGAACTCGCGCGCCACGCAAGGGACTTTGCGGTACCGGTACCCCTGAACCCCAGAGACGCCTTCTACGGAGGTCGCACCAACTGCACCAAGACGTACTGCGAGGCGAAGGGGGATAGCAAGATCTACTACTACGACGTATGCAGGCTGTACCCGTACGTGAACAAGACGAAGCCCTACCCCGCGGGCCATCCCAAGATCCACGTGGATCGATTCCCGCGCTTGGAAGACGTGGGGGGCGGGTTGGTGAAGTGCGAGGTTCTACCGCCGCAACACCTGTACCACCCGGTGCTACCGGCGCGCATCGGCGGCAAGCTGATGTTCCCGCTATGCCGCGCTTGTGCGGAGGCGGAGAGCCAAGACGAGTGCCACCACGGTGAGCGCGAGAGGGCGTTGTCGGGTACCTGGGTGGTCGACGAGATGAAGGTCGCCCTGGAGGAGGGGTACCGCCTCCTCCGGGTCCACGAGATCTGGGAGTACGACGTGGTGCAGCATGAACCGACCACCGGAGCCAAGGGTGTCTTCGAGGACTACGTGAATCAGTTCTTGAAGATCAAGACGGAAGCCTCCGGCTGGCCCTCGGATTGCGACGACCCTGCCGCAAAGCAGCAGTACGTGGAGCAATTCTTCGAAAACGAAGGCGTAGCCCTGGATCCCCAGGCCATCGCCACCAACCCCGGCAGGCAGGAGCTGGCCAAGCTGATGCTCAACAGCTTCTGGGGTAAACTGGGGCAGAGGGAAAACCTCCCCACGTTCGAGCTGGTGGACCTGTACGACCGCCTCCTGGAGCTGCTCAACGACCCTGGCGTGGAAGTGCAGGTCTACGTGCCCGTCACCGACTGGATCATGTACGCGGTGTGGAAGTACTGCGAGCAGAACCGCAAGGTCAACCCCACCGCCAACGCCGTCCTGGCGGCCTACACCACGGCTCACGCGCGCCTGGTGCTCTATTCCTACCTCAAGAGGCTGGGAGAACGGGTCTGCTACTTCGACACCGATTCCGTCGTCGTCGCCGCCGCTCCGGGAGACTGGACGCCGTCCGTTTGACGCCTCCTGGGGGACATGACGGACGAGCTGGAGAATTACGGGCGGGGCTCTTACATCGCCCGGTTCGCCTCCGCGGGGCCCAAGAGCTACTGCATGGAGATCGTTTGCCCCGAGACGGGCAAGACCTTCTCGGTGTGCAAGGTGAAGGGGATCACGCTCAATTCGGGCAACCTGGAGCTGGTGAACGCGGAGGTGATCCGCGACGTGGTGCTGAGGGACAACGACCGTGCGGTGAAGCTGGCGGGCACGCAGATTTCGCGGAAACCGTCTTGGACGGTCGTCACGGAACCCAGCTCGAAGACGTTTAGGATGGTTGTCAACAAACGAGTACTCGCCGGCGATCACGATTCCTATCCCTACGGGTTCAAGAGGAACGCATAAATGAGACGACTAGAGCCGCGCCAAAGTCATTTCGAACCGGGCGCCCCTGAGGAGACGATGCCCAGTCCCCGAGTCCTGGGGCGATTCGAGTTTCCCAGCACGATGCTCGTGGCGGGGCCGTCGCGCTGCGGCAAGTCGACCTTCCTGAAAAACCTGTTACGCCACACGCACCGGATGTTCGACGTGCGCCCCAGGAGAGTGCTGTGGTGCCACCCTCCGCAGTATTCACGAAGACTCGAACCCTCAGCTCTGCGTTGCGAGACCCACGCGGGCATACCCGAACTTGCTTCGGTGGGCGAGAACGACCTGGTCGTCCTCGACGATCTGATGCTGGAGGGTGGCGGGAAGGACGTGTCCAATTTTTTCACCAGAGACTCCCATCACAAGCGCTTCGGCATCGTCTACATCCTGCAGAACGTGTTTCCGCAGGGTCAGAAATATCGCAACATCTCTCTGAATGCAAACTACGTCGTGGTCTTCAAGAACAACCGGGACAAGATGCAGATCGAGAGACTGTGCCAGCAGATCGAACCCAGGAACTCTAGGTTTCTCTTGGAGGCCTTCGAGAAGGCCACCGAACGCCCTCACGGGTATCTCGTGTTGGACTGCACTCAGTACACGCCCGCCCGATACAGGTATCGAACCGGCGTGCTGCCGGGGGAAAACCTCTCTTATTTCGTACCCAACTGAGACCGCCGAGAGGACTCGGGTTCGTTTCGTTCTATATTATCCCGGCAGAGTCTTACCCAACTGAGGCCATTGAGTCTAAATAAAAAGTACCGCTTTCGGAGCGAACGTCATTATCGCGCAAGCATGGCTAGAGGTAGGTTAAGGCTTGCGACGCTGACCAGTCCTCGCATAGCGAGACAGCACGGTAATTTGACGGCTCTGGCAAAGGCCAAGGCCCCTCTGCGCAAAAAGTTGTTAAAAAATGCCGATGGCGATCTGATCAAGGCCATTAGCGAATGTATGCTCAACGTGTGCAGAGGTCAAGTGCAACTTCCCGCAAAGTGCTTGGGTCGCTTAAAGAAGCACAAGGCTTGTTGGAGGAAGTTGACGGATAAACGGTTTCCTCTGAAGAAGAAGAAGAGCATCTTGGTTCAAAAAGGAGATTTGTTGCCGGCATTTCTCCTACCCGTCTTGGCTTCGCTTGGCGGCGCGCTAGTGTCGAAATTAACAGGATGAAGTACGGCAAGCAGATCCTCGTTGCACCGCAACCAAAGACCGTCGATAAGCTTCACGCTATAGACCGCACCATATCCAGATTGGCTAAAGAAATTCAGAACCTGCAGAGCGCAAAGCTCTCTGCCGACGAAAAGTGGCGGCTCGTAAAACATAAATTGGACAACTACCTAGATCTCGTGGCACAAGTCAGAAAGCCCTTCCTCGGCGACGACGACGACGACGATTACGAAGACGTGCACGAACGCGTGCCGGTGAAGCATGAGGTCGAACCCCGAACCATAAATGTCAACCTCCTCTCGCCTCGCAAAAAGAAGAGGGCAAACCCTGCCACTCCGAAAATGAAATCGAAATCGCCTTCCGCGTCGTACCATTTTCGCAAACGCGTCTGGCAACCCCTGTACAAGTAAAGCATGAAGGAATGGAAGGCGCTAAGGCGATACTATGCCAAACCGGAACACTATGCCATTTTGGGTACGGTCAAGCCCCTTCGAAAGGCCACGGGTGCGTCTAAGGCGAACATCGAGTCCTTCCTTCAAACCCAGGACAGTTACACTCTGCACAAACCGGTCAGAAAGCGGTTCCCCACCAGATATTATCACGTGACGAATATTGACGATCTTTGGGAGGCCGATCTAAACGTCATGAACAGCGTGAGGGAACATAACAAACCTTACGTGTACACTCTGAACGTTATCGACGTATTTTCCAAATATGCTTGGGCCGTACCCCTGAAATCGAAGCTGGGTACCGAGGTTGCGCAAGCGTTTCGCTCCATATTCTCCCAACGCGTCCCCAGGGACCTCCAAACGGACAACGGAACCGAGTTTACCAACAAGGTTTTCGCGACTTTCTGAAGAAACACGACGTGAAACATTACACAACCAAAAATAACGTTAAAGCCAGCATCGTGGAGCGCTTCAACCGCACCTTAAAAACCAAGATGTGGAGGTATTTCACGCACAAAAACAGTTACAGATACCTGGAAGTCCTTCCGGCCTTACTCGAGTCGTACAATAGCTCGCATCACAGGTCCATAAAAATGGCTCCGAAGGACGTGAACGAATCTAACATTTTACGAGTGTACCGCAATCTCTACGGAAATAGGACCCTACCTCGCGCAGGGAAACCCAGATTTTCAGTCGGCGATCACGTGCGCATCTCCAAAGAAAAAATGAAATTCGACAAGGGCTAGGAGCAAAATTGGACGGACGAAATATTCCGGATAGCCGAGGTGGTGCGCGGTCGACCAGTGGTATATAAGTTGAAGGATCTGGCCGGAGAAGCCATAGACGGCACATTTTACACCGAGGAGCTACAAAAGGTCACGCTACCTCGGACGTTTAAGATCGAACGCGTTTTACAGACCAAGGGCCGAGGGCGCAACAAGCAGGTCTTGGTAAAGTGGAAGGGGTATCCGGCAAAGTTTAACTCGTGGGTTCTGGCTTCGACCATCGATTCGACATGATTAAGACCAACCCCTTCTCCATCACTCTCGTGAGCAACGCTTCCATGGAACACTTTACCGACAACACCACGGCCAGATTTTCTACCATCTTGCCCGAGAGAATCGTTCTGCAGGGAGAATGGGAGGTCTACCTGCAAAAGGTCAGGTATCCGGTGAAATTTTATAACCTTTCGCCAGACGATGCCCGTCTAGTGGGCACCAAGTACACCATGACGCTCCTCCCCACGCATTCCAAATTTAGTTTGCAAATGCCGCAAGGCAGCGTGCACAATCCCAAAGACTTGGTGAACCTCGTCAACGCCGTTGTACTCGAACACTTGCACGTGGAAAACTTCTTCCTCTTCGACGAGCGCAAGCAGACGGTGGGCGTAAATGCCGCCGTCGCCCATCCCGAACCACTACCCGACATTCAGTTCGACGGGTTTGTGGAAAATGTCGCGCGCACGGCCGTACTGTACGCGGTCGACGAATACGAAGCTCTGAACGATGCGCCCCACCAGAGACCCAAGCCGAAACCGAAACCAAAGCCCCGGGCTTCGGGGCAGCAGAAACCCGCGGCGGCTCGTCCCGTCAGACCCAAACCAGACGTTTCAAAATCGGAGGACCCTCCGGGACCTCTACACCGCATCCACAGTTTGCTCTTAACGCCCGCTATGGCAAAAATATTGGGTTTCGAGCCCTACGTCAACGTCATTCTCGAAAAAGCTGCTAAACACCCCGTAGATCCTTATATGGGGTTTCCTTACGAAATCTTCATCTATTGTAATCTAGTGACCCCGCAAGTCGTGGGCGACACCTTCGCCCATGTCATAGAGAGCGCGGCCGTGGAATACGAAAGAAGCAACAACACTTACATGAGCGACGAAAAGACGTTTTTTCCCCAAAATTGGGTACCCTTGATTCAGCAAGACTTCAAGACGGTCAACATAGATTTAAGGAACGGTTACGGCGATCTCTTGCCATTCGCCGACGGATTTTCCTCTACTATAGTTCTGGCTTTTCGTCCAAAACAGGCGTAATGGACGTGCACGCCGTAACGCGGTACTACCTCAATCAGACCGGCGGCGCGTTCCACGATCGCGATTTCATTCTCTACAGGGGCAAGCGCTACCAAAGAGGCAGCGGTCTCTTTTCAGCCCTCGGAGGACTCTTCAGAAGGTTGCTACCGTTTTTAATTGCGGAGCAAAAGCAGTCGGAAAGGAGGCCTTAAAGGCGGGCGCTCACGTTCTGTCCGATGTGACTGTGGCGGAAGCAGCGCGAAAGCAAGCGCTCCAACGGAGGCTGAAGGAGTCCGCATACAATTTAAAGCGAAAAGCCACGAAAAGCTCGATGCCATGCTCGGTTCCGGCGCCAGGCGCTTCAAGAGAATAAAGCCGAGCAAATCCAAAGTTCCCAGGAGAGTGGTAGTAGCCATGGTCACCGACAAGGCCTATTCCGGCCATTTTAACTCAAATCCGTACAACTTGAAACATTTTAAAATGAACTTCTTTCAGCTCTACGTGAACGGGCAACCCGTTCCCTCCCAACCTCTGCAACCCGACTTTACAAAGGGACACTATTTGCAATGCTTTCAAACCCTGCAGGACGGCCTAGGCATTCATTTCAAGGACGAGGGACACTCCATCTCCAGAGAAACCTACCCGCAAGGGTATACGATAATGGTTTTCGATCTCACTGCAGACATGAGCGCTAACGAGTCTCACATCTCCGGTCGGCGCCACGGAACCGTCTCTATAAGAATCGGTTTTGCCGATAAATTGACAGAACCGGTCATACTTCTGCTGCTAGCGGAAATACATCGCACGGTCGAAATCGACGCTAACCGATCCATTTTGGTATCATGAACACCTTTCAAATTCAACGGTTTCTATCGACATGCCCCTCTACGCGCTCTCACTTTTTAGGCGTCTACCCCTGCGATAAACTACCCGTACTTCACGGCATTCGAACGCCTCCCTTGGCGCTAGTGGCTAACACCGACCCCAGCACCAAATCCGGGCAACACTGGGTTTGTATCTTTGTGGACAAAAACTCGCATGGAGAATATTTTGACAGTTACGGCATAGGACTGCTTTCGCCCCATTTTATCCGGTTCTTAAATTCAGTCTGCGGGACGCGTTGGTCCACCAACGCCAGAAGGCTGCAAGGTTTCGACAGCACCACTTGCGGTCATTACGTCATCGCCTACCTCACCCACCGCTGCTCCGGCTTACCTAAGCATAAATTCTTCTCAAAATTTCACGTCAGCAATCACGCGCATAATGATGTCGTCATTCGCAAAACGTTCAAAGACGCATGCCGCGCAAAGTGCTCTGACGCTCAGCAAACTTGTCAACCCTTGAAGGTGAGTACGTGTGTGTGTGTGTGTGTGTGTGTCACTATTCATCACATCTAACCTAATCCATCCTCTTGCACGTGCTTTCAGAAGACGCTCCTGCTCATATAAAAAGCAACGTCACGGTGCCGCTCGCCTCATTCAGAGTGTACCATGCAGCACGCGGATACAGTCATGCTGCCATGCAGCACGCCGACCAGGTAGGTCCGCACCTATGTATTAGCGTGCTTTTTTCTATCCCGTTTATCTCTCTATCCCTCACATTATTATTACTATTATTATTATAATTATTATTATTATTGTTTTGTGTGTTACAGTATAACCGGGTGTCAAACCCCGACCACCTCAAAACCCGGGGAAAAAAGGAAACTACCCACCTTCGACCTCCAACAGCATCCCGACAGTCCTGCTCCGCCAGCACAGTTCCAACACAGTGCAGTTGTGGGTCCTCTGGCGGATATCTACTTCCTCAACCCGCAACAAACTAAATTCGTCAGTGTGGGATTCTCCCCCCAGCCGCCGCACCATCTGGTCGACACCATTGCCAAATGTGGACAGCACAACGCAGTCGTCATGAGTTCCTCGCAGTGGCACAAACTCGTCGAAGCCATCCCCATCATTCACCAACGCTTGAATGACCCACAGGGACGTCTACAGCAATTTCAATTCAGCGACAGCGTCACCATCGTGTTTAAGTTTGTGTTCGGAAAGCTAAAGTTCGTTTTCAAAGACCCGCAAGGCGCATCCGTTACGCTCAACCAACAAGAATGGCACGTGTTGCATGCCCTGCAGCGCATCATTACCGACATCATGTATCACAAAAAGAAGGAAGAGACGGACGTGCAAAATCAAATCATGGCATACCACAAGTACATGCTTCACAACCATGCCTCCAACGTTCCCTTACATAACATGAATTTCACGCAGTTCACCAAGTACATACGGTGCGCCAATTTTAGAACATTCCACGAGGTTCATCATTTCCTCAACACCCATTTCGCACTGAGCATCTCACAAAATAGTCCTTAGTGCGCATGTATTTCTACCAGCGTTCCAACCGCACCTCACCCAATCATGTCGCACCCTTCGCTCCCGCATCATGGGTTACAGAAATTACCTGTCGGTGTACTACCATGACAGTAAGGTGTTTAAAAACTACGAGGTGGACGGTCACCCCCATAAAAATACACCTTATGCACTTCGCTTCGTCGACAGCACCTACGACGGAAAATCCGTCTCCGCCAGAGTTCACAGCTGCGAAACCAAAATTCATTTTGTGCTATATAACATGTACTTCAACGATATCCATTTCAAAGCAGATAAAGAAGACGCACAACATCAGTGGTTGCAATTTGTGCCCGCAAGAGGTTTATACATCGTTTTCTACGAACAGCAACACATTTCTACAGACAAAATGCAGCAAATGATAAACGAAAACCCCATGTGCTACGGCACGTGCTTAGCGGCGCATTTGGGTCGCGAATCACCCTATATCATACCCGATCACATTCACGGCGTTTGCATGTTCAGCACCGTTCAAAACAGAGTTCTCCTACAAGACGAAAACCGTTAAATCAACGGACACAATGTTTTTCCTGCGGATGTTGTGCAATAATCGCTAAGCGCTTCCGGCGGATGTAGTGAACCTCCAACAAACGTTTCCCCCACCAGTGCTTCCCCTGGTGTGGTAATTCTCCAACGAACTTTTCCCCCAACAGTGCTTCCCCCTGATGTGGTCGTTTTGCATGTTCAGCACCGTTCAAAACAGAGTTCCCCTCCAAGACGAAAACCGTTAAATCAACGGACACAGTGTTTTTCCTGCGAATGTTGTGCAATAATCGATAAACGCTTCCGGCGGATGTAGTGAACCTCCAACCAACGTTTCCCCCACCAGTGCTTCCCCTGATGTGGTAATTCTCCAACGAACTTTTCCCCCACCAGTGCTTCCCCTAATGTGGTCATTTGCATGTTCAGCACCGTTCAAAACAGAGTTCTCCTCCAAGACGAAAACCGTTAAATCAACGGACACAGTGTTTTTCCTGCGGATGTGCAATAATCGCTAAGCGCTTCCGGCGGATGTAGTCAACCTCCAACGAACGTTTCCCCCACCACTGCTTCCCCCTGATGTGGTGTTTCTCCAACGAACTTTTCCCCCACCAGTGCTTCCCCTGATGTGGTAAATCTCCAACGAACTTTTCCCCCACCAGTGATTTCCTGCTTCCGGCAGTTGGGTTATATTTATGCACGCGCATTCTTTTCCCCTTCATTCGGTGCTAGCCAGCCGTGGGGGAATGCCAGGACCGACGTGTAAAAACTTCCACTGCTCGTTTTGCTTTCACCAAACGTGCAGCTGCGAACTTAAGCACCGTCTCACCCGCCTGTGCACACAGTGTCAACTCGGTTTCTACGAAGACCTCGATCAACTCAACAAGCAAATTCAACAATTCCTTCGAAGGTACTCCGCTAGAAACACCACATGAACTGCTTCATCGTGCTCTTTCGGTATCTCGATAACGGACGAAGAATCCACCTGCTACTGCCCAGGGAACGCCAAGTGCTGCTGCAGAACGGCATATTCATCTTTGAACGTTATCCCCCAAGCGACGTCGACCTTGTGTGGAACCAGCTTCCCAAAGACGCACAGGTAGTTTGCGCACCTTATCGCAGGTGTAAACAACACTACAACCTTCCTCATCAAACCACTCATATAGACGGTCCTCCCCCGTTTATCAAAAACTGCCATCTGTGCCGTCATAATGTCACAGGACGCCCTTAAAGAGCTAGAAGAACTTTCCCGCAGCGCCGACACTCTCAGCGTATCTACGCTTCAACAGCACGTACCGTATCGTGTCGTCGGCGTCAAAACACTCGACACCGTTCACGGTTCAAAGCTCGTCGCCAAACTCGAGAACGACACAGAAGTTTTCCTACCAACAAGATTTGCAAATGCCTCTCCAGAACTCATCAACAAACTCAACTCTACCTCATTCTGCATCATATACGCAGGCGAGGAAAAACTACGCAACGGTTTCAAACGTCACATCGTCACGTTCTCCCCATATAACCCTAAATAATGTCCGACGAAACCTATCCCGTCCCCGTGGGGAACAATCTTAACCTACAACTCATTCTCAACGCAACTTCACCTATCCGTATCCTCTGCATCTCCAACTCCTATTTCCGCAGCAGCAGAGTTGTCACCATCACACTCGACGTCCAAGGGGCTCACGCCGTCCACGTCAAATGCGTACCTACCAAAGTGCACCAGCATCAACAAGACGCACTATGCATCATATACCTCGGCAACAGCAACATTCCTGCTCTAACCAACAAAGTCACATCCACAGGATGCTTCTCAACCAGCCATTACAACGAATTTACCATCCCCATCTATATACCAACCTTCACCGAGTTCGTCAACGAAAGTTTCTCTCACCTGCTCGTCACCTGCATCACCAAACCTATCCACCAATTTACCGTCGATAGCAGCAGCAGCGATGACGAGGACTCAAAGTGCACCACGTACTTTAAAATCATTGTTGTGCGCGAAATCTGTGTGTCCTAGTGCCTCAACAAACTATGAATTTTAATGTGCTTTTTTTCTCCTAATATTTCTTATATTGTTCATTTATTGTATTCATATGTTAATCTCCTGTAATCAAATAATCCATTATGTTATTCTCAAAATATGTATTCATATGTTAAGCAAATAATGCATCATGTTAATCTCAACTATGTATTCATACCTTTATCCAATGTACTGTATTCAAATTATAAATAAAGTAAACAGTCCCGGATGAGCCAATTGCAATAACGATAATCCTTCCGCTCAGGGCGCTTTTCAAACTTGCCGCCGTCGCACGCAGCGACACTAGCGACACTAGCGCCCCTAGCGGCAGGATTATCGTTAATCCAATTGGCTCATCCGGGACTTATACTACTGTCATTCTCTTTAAGTCCGTCCAACATTCAGTCGTTTCTCGCGATTGTTAATCAAATAACTTTCATTAATCAAACAATCTGTAAAGATATTACAAAAGGGTGCCCACAAGGCTCAGTCCTGGACCCAGTTTTTGGGACACAGTGGTGGAAACTATAATTGAAGAAATGGAAAATGATAACAATATATCAAATACAATTGCATATGCAGATGATTAGATTTTTATAATTGAAGGTCAAAGTAGAAGGGAATTGGAAACCAAGGCCAATAAATTGACAGAGAAAATATGTAATTTGTACAAGATATGTAAACTGAAAATCTAATCCAATAAATTGTGTTACTCTATGTTGTTTAAAGGAAATTTGAAAAGACAGTCGATTATTAAAATAAATTATAAAAATATAAGAAAGAAGAAAGATTCCAGATACTCGTATTTGTGCATTATGTTGGATGAAAAATTAAATTTTAAAAACATACAGAATATATTCATAAAAAACAGAATAAATAATGATGCATCTTGGTAGAATTACGCAGAAATTTTTTAAATATCATTGAAAACATAACAAACTACCACAATGTAATATTTGCTTCCATTATATCATATGCGACGGGAAACTGGGCAACTAAGATGGGTGATGTAGTATTAGAAAATTATTGAGAAGGACGCAAAGAAAAATATTATTACGTTTTACTGGTGCTGTAAATGCCACGCCTTAATGGCTTTATTAATAACAACGGCAATATGACCAACTGATTATTTAATACGTTTGAAAGGAGCTAGATTTTGGATTAAAAGAAAAGATTTTCAAATGATAGAAAGAATAATTGGAGTAAAGTGCAATACTTTATTAGATGATTAAGCAAAATTTGAAGACAAGTTGGCAACTTGAATGGAGGAAATAGAGGAGGGAAGAAGAGTTTTTCAGTTATTTTCAAATGTTCAAGAAAGACTACATTAACACACATACAGCCAAGAAAAGGATTAATACACTTTATTACCGTACATGGTCCATACAAGATGCATTGGAACAAAATAAACAGAACAAATGACGAAATATGTGATGGTTGTAGAATTAGGGATACACCGAAATATACGGTTTTTGAATGTTATAGATACAATCAACATGTATTAGAAGAAAGGCAACATTTAGGAGGATATATCCTGTTTGCAATTTTAAGACATCCTGACTTAATTAAACATTTACAACAATTAAGAAATTATGTAAGTAAAACAGCGTGGGAAAAAGATATATTAACAAAAGCAAGGAGAGAAGAATTACCGAGAGGAAAGAGGAGATTGGAAGATCTGGGAGGATTACAATAATAAATCAAAATTTAGATAAGGGAGAAGATGGAAGTATAAGGAAAGAAATGGTTAGTTTACAAATGTTGACATTGACGGAAAATGATGAGGAGGAGGAATGGGTAGAGAGAAGGAGATTTTAATTAAGCGGACGGAGAGGACAGAAATAGGGTGATTATAGAACGAGGATGGAGGAAGAAGAAGAAAGGAGAGAAGATGGTGGTGGTTTTGGGGCGCAGGTTTACATTATTGGAGGAGTAGCCAACAGTTTCGCCATTTTTGGAGGAACAGCTAGCAGGTTTGCCATTGGAGGAGTAATTAATGTGGATTGGGAGGGATAGAGAGTGGATTTATGGTGATCTTAGATGCATGGATTTGTTATTATGTTATTAATAGGAAGGGAAGTTTGGAGTTTATGTAGGCTGGAGGTGGAGTTGGTGTTAGAATAAAATGGAAGATGTGAGTAAAGTGAAATGTTGTGGAGTAAAGTGAGTGGATGTGTAGTGATAGAAGAAAAAAAAGAAAGAAGGTTTAGTGTTTGGTTAAAAGAAGTAAAGGATTATTTGTCAATTTTAAAATAAAAAGTAAGATAATAGGAAATCAATATGAAGATTAAATAGAATGTTATAAGGTAAATAAATAAACAAACAATCACAAGTGCATAAATAAAGATATAAGTTAATTAAATAAAATATTAAATATAATAAATGAAATAATTATTATGAAAACAATGGATTGTTATAAATAGATAACTTTCATTTTATAATTTTTAATCAAGGAAAATTTTAAATAAAATAGAAATCTAAATAAGCTTATTAAAATTATTAGTAACTTAGTAGAACGTTTTGTGCTGGCTACCAGTACGTTTTCGCTGCTTTCCAGAGAATATATTTAAATAAGAGTAGATATAGGCTACCAGTTGCTATATTTGCTGGTTTCCAGCAAATGTAGCTAAAAGTAGAATTTACAATTGTAATTATGTTGTTTTTACTCCTTTACTCTAATTTAATAATTACTATTTTCTTTCTTTCGTTCGTTCTTTCTTTATTTCTATCTTTATTTTGTTTTATTTTTTATTTATTATTTTGTAGATTATTGTGTGGTTTTTAGTTATTTTATCTGAAACAATTTGATGTAAAGTAAAATGTAAATGTGTTGTGAGAATAAATGAAGAGTTTGAGTGTTTGTCCCGGTGTAGTAACCAAGGTGCCGGGATAATATATTCAGAATTTATTTATTTATTTATTTATTTTCTTTCTCGCGATTGCATGGAAACGCTGAAATTTTAAGGCCAGCGTATAGGGTCCTGTTCTTAAACATTTGACTATCGCTGTTCCCTTTGTATCTATAAGAAAATGTGTAATGCAGCTATTTCTGCAAAGGTTTATTTGGATTAAAATGTAGTAGATAGAAATATAAGCTTTAGTAAGAATAGTTTGTTTTACCCACTAATAAACGACAGGGGTAGAGAAAGTCATGTGAATGTATCACACCAAAATTTTTTATAAATTTTTCTCAGCGTTGTGGGAGCTTGAAAATTCTCTTAAGATAGAAGTCTGTTATAGCACATCGAAAATAATGACGCACTGCTTTCTTGATATCTTCCATCGTTTTGCTGAAGCTGCGTCACATACCTTCGAATAGCTTAAGATCTTGATCAGATCTTGAACCTTGTCCTATTCCCAGTTTTGTCGCACTTCTGTCCAGAGTTACCTTCGGTCTTCCTTAGTGACCTCATCCACTCTTTTCTTCTTGCGTTGATTAGAAGCATTCCGTGGACAGCCGATGCGTAGCTAAGTTTCTATGTTTAAGCCATCTTCTTACCTGATGGCAATGCACTCATCTCCATATTCACGCTAAAGTCTGTGGTGAGTTTCTGCAGGGAGATTCCTTCTCTAACCAGAAACTGATCACATCATGCTGACAGATCAGAGCATCAGTTAGTCATTTTGTACTAGCCAATAACGGTCACAACACGGAAGTTAAAGATGCCATGACTTGATCATGTCCTGTTCCGTAGTCTGTAAATTATAACGATGTGCTTGTCTTTGCTGTTTCGCAATTCATGACAAATTGTGAAGTTAATCTACAATCAACATAACTATATGACACCAATGGGAATACAAAAAGGGAATTTATTACTCATTACTTTCAGTTTGCGCCTTAGATCTTGTGAGATAATGCGTGAGTGTTACGGAGCAGGCTACAGACAGTAAAGATTCACAGTAAAAATTTGGGTTTCACTGTAGGACCACTTTTTATTTGAACTCATCTGAACTACTGTTCGTATAGGTTGCAAGTACTTGCAAGTAATGTAGTAGATTATTCCGCAATGCAGAATAAAATCGTGGTATGTAATTCTAAAAGAAAGGAAAGCTTAAATAAGGAAGCCAAATTATAAGAGTTTCTCGTTTTTCAAACATCGAGTTTGGCCTTTCAGGCTGTCCATAAATGATGATATTGGAACCGCGATGTGTGTGTGTGTACTGGACGGCATGTATTACTTATGTATACAGCGGGGTGTGCAATTTGAACCATATATGATTATTTTATTTCTTCTCTTCTTTTGTCTGTCTTTTGTCATTTTTGCTGAAAAACTGCACAATCTTCGCTTCCAAGTGCTTTCACATGCATTTGCCGGATTTGGCTCCAAGCAATTGTGTGTTGTTCCCATTGCTGAAGAATGAGGCAGTATTTTATATCACAACACTGTGAATGCCAGAGTGATTGTAGTGTAAAGTAGCATTATTGTATGACAATGATTTGAGATGTTTGTTAATAATAAGCATTGTTAGGAAATAAGTTTACACGGCCTCACTGAAACTGACAATAGGAGCGGATAACAATGAACGAGGGGGTGAGTTGTTTATTAATTAGAAGAGATAAGCAAATAACGTCAGAGTAGCGTGCGTTTCTTTAGAAATGGAGGGGATATCTTCCCTAGACCATATGTGTTCTTATTTTAATTGTATAAAAAAATACACGCTAATGTTGGCGCGCTTTATTAGCCAATAGCAGCTCTGTTATAATATTTAGGCATATCGGGGTGAGGGAGTATAAATTCTGAAGCCAAAGACAGGTATAGCGCAGTTCAACAGAATCATTCATGAGTTACACGTCGCGCAGTTTAACAGAATCATTCACGGGTTACACGTCGCGTAGTTCAACAGAATCATTCACGAAGTACACGTTACGCAATTCTACAGAATCTCTCGCGTCGTAAAGCTAGTTATAAAATGTAAAATACGCGAATTAATAATGCGCGGCAAATAAGTGATTATAGTTACATTCGAAAATATAACAGTTTCAGTCGGGCGTGTATCAAGAGTAAATATGTGAAGTTAATAACGTGTGACGGCAATAAAAGTCTAAAAACAAATTCTTTAATCAGTGTTATCTTTTAGTAACAACTCCTTTCCGTTTACACACCCTGTTCAAGAGATTTGCTCGACTGAGCAATAATAGCTAGCCGGAGGACAAAGAACTCAAAATTAAAAATAGTAAAACAATAACAGGCGCTCAGCAAATAAGATAACACGAACGATACCGCGACAAAAATGGTTGAGTGGAGGAATTTTCACACCAAATGATGGGGTTGAAGCTAATACAGACAGCATTTGCACAGCTGCACAAATATTATTTTAATTAGAGTATTAGGCATTGATTAATAAGATGATTATGTTAGAAACAGTTTTCTGTTACATCTTGAGTTTTCTTCGTCAGGCCAAGAAGTTTTAGAACTTCCCTCCTAAGTATCTACTATAAATTATTTAATAAATCAAATATTTTTTAAAAAGTACAATAATATCGATGCAATCTAACGCCAGGGTAAGTTTGTCTGTACAATCAAAACTGTACGTCTTGACATCTAGTAAGGAGCTAATTAAGGCTAAGGCCACACTAAATTTATTAGTTAACCCTCTTATTACCATATATTCCGCGCATCCATCAGTCGTATGTTGCTGACTGCGTTCTCGCCGACCTCGTTTGCTTTAATGTTGAATGATTTCCGCGCGATTTGAGAGTTCAACTTAACTTACTTGTCCCGTTTAAGTTTGTCGACAAGTATGCTGCGCGCTGCACATCCTGTTTCTTGCACCCTACACAGAAAATCAATTTGAATCATGTCAACACCCAGCGAGGCTAGCGCACTCCGTCAAACTTAGACACAAATAACACCTGCGTTCAAACACGGGAGCTGTACCGATTATATGTAATGGGGATTTTAGCGGCTTAAATGTTGACATGTCCCTCAAAACTCGACCTTTTGAGTCCACGTCCCGAGGGATGGGCAACAGGAAGTAGGGAAGTGCCTGTTTGGGCGAAGTATGGTGGGGACTTGTGCCCTGCAACCGCTACGGTTGCCAAGAAGGCCAAACAGGAATCCCGTAAACTGGAGAAGAGGCAACGGTCGAGTCCTCCAGGTTGGGGGTTAGGCAGGGGCCTTCCGCTCCTGTAAAATAATTTGCTACGTTTCCCAATAAGAAGAATGCCTGACAGACCAAAAGGGACGACTCTGGTTATGGCTTACCAGAAGATTATATCTACCATATGATTCTTCGTTACAGAGATGACAAAGTTCCTTAACATGCTGTAGTAGCGTTCCTCTTACTCTAACAGTCTTTCGTCTTCAATTATTGTCTACTTCAAAGCAATATAGACAAATAATAAAATGCGAAGTGAACCTACTCCACACAGTAGCCCTAAAACCGTGAAGGCCTTGTTGAATTTGTCTAGGTGTCATTTTCTGACCAAAATCTCTGTGTAGTAATTCCATTATAATGTGATGTGATGCACTCACATGACTTCCTCTATTCTTGTAAAAACTATTTTTACAATCGCTTATTTTCCATCTACTTCTTATTAATCAAGATAAACATTTATAGAAACTATCTTATTGCTAATTTTCTTGTAGGTGCAAGGGGAATATGATTGGCTTCAAGCGACAATTAAATGTTTTAAGAGCTGATTACTATGTGGAGCATTTCATTCTCTTTGCATGTCTAGGACACAAAAAAACGAATAACGAATTTCCATTGGAGAAAAAGTACAAGTATTGGAAAATTGAAACAAATAACAAGGAATTTCACGGAAACGGTTCAAAAATTTTTATATGACATAAATTGTATTTTTTGTGTAGTAAATTTTGTTTTCTCTTGCGGTTTACCAGTTATGCGAAAGTCATTCAGAATGGAGAGGACTTTCGGGGACATTACTATAAAATTCAAGATATGAATTTCATTTGCCATGAAAATTCCTTAAACTTACATATTTTAATAAAGATCATTAGAGCCATGTTTGAGCAAATCAAAATTTTTAAAAAGTGTTCCATGTAAAGGATAGTCTGGGGTGGGAGATTTTCTTAAAAATCTACGTGTCGCATTCTTGGAAGATACTAAACTCAAATACCAAGATTGGCATTTATCCGACTTTTCATTTTTGAGTTATGCTGTTCATAGACAGACACACACACACACACACACACACTCACACACACACACACACGGACACGTTTAAAAATGCTTTACTTGGATTCAGGACACCTCAAACATGTATTTCCGGTGAAATCTCGGTATCGAATTTTTGGGTGGAATGCAATACTTCCCCTACTTACTATACGCAGTAGAGAAAGTAAGAAAGCGTATTTCGTCTGTTCAATAAACATTGTCAAGCCAATCTTATTATTTTGAATCTCTGCTGGCACAAATAAAGCAAAATCATACCTTTTCTACTTAAATTTCATTGAGTGCAGACGTCGGTTTCAATTTAAGTGCGTATGGACTTACATATTTTCTTGGAATTGTTCAGTATGTACAATTGCTCATTTAAAGGTATCTGGACACTTTGTTAATACTATTAATTATATAATCATTAACAGAGCCCAGATTCTGATGACATGTTCTCTTAATTGTTGTATCATAGGCATTGCTAACGACTATATGTATATCTTTATCATGGGTCCCAGATAATGACATGCATAATTATGAATTAGGTCATGTTTTGATCATTTTATGACATTTTCTGTTTTACATCATTATTTTGTCATTGTCTTGCCCCTTGCGTCTTTAGTCATTTTCTTGAATTTACATTAACTATATAAAGAGCTTTTTATTATTGACATTTTACATAAGGATACGTCTTCACGCATCAGAAATTTTACTATTTAACTGATAAATAAGTTGAACTTTGTACATCCCTTACTCGCAACTTGGACAAAAAATCGTATTCCTATTTAATGGTTAGTCTGGAAAGGGTGGCTTGTGTGTACAAGGCTGGCTATTGTGAGGGGAACAGGTATCATTTAAAGCTATGAATTCATGTTCCAAACTAGGGATGAGACAGGTGAGTTTACCTTTTTTGCGTTA
The DNA here is from genome assembly GCA_030765065.1 of Deroplatys truncata. NCBI lineage: Eukaryota > Metazoa > Arthropoda > Insecta > Mantodea > Mantidae > Deroplatys > Deroplatys truncata. The sequence goes on along the minus strand of CM060976.1, from coordinate 85,071,184 downwards.
ATGAATGCATACAGTCATGTTGCTATTTAGATCCTTATGTCGTGACATAGTCCTCTTCGTTCGCCATGCATTTTGTAAAAACTGAGAATTAATGCTCTAGTTTTGTAAGACCTGCTTCAAAAAAGGTTTTCTTGATTTTCTTTTCGTATTCTACAAACAAGAACATGGAACAAATACACTCGTATACTTTTAATTAATTTATAAATTATCTCATTCTTACACCTAATTTTTCTGCTTGTGTAACGAAATGTGCATGTATATTAATTTTTAAATTTCTGTTCACTAATTTTAATAAATTAAATAAATCTCAATTTTAGCCAGTTTTTTATAATTATATGTCATTTTTTAAAACTTCCAGTCATTTTATAGATTATTTTTCAAAAATGTTTAGGTCATCAAAATCCTAGCCTTTATAATTAATTTCACTATTTGTATGAAATACTTCAGCAACAGTGAAATCCCTGATTACCTCATTTCTTAGATATTTATTGTTGTCAGTAAGAGAACAAATTTCCTGAAACTTCCTGATTAATTACCCATAGTTATGGGCTCAGTCAGAAATTATTATAAGTCCTACATTTTCTGAGACCTTGATAAGGACACATATTTCTTTATAACAGCATTTCACCAGCTGGATTTGAATGCTGAGCGATAAAGAGTCAAGGCTTACAACTTACAAATCATTCCTTTATTCAACCAAAGGATAAACAAAATAGTTACAGAATGCAAAAAGTAACAAACTCCGCTGCTTGACGTTTTATTTTCTTCCCTAACTTAAATCTAAACGAATGCTATAACAACAGAATATATGTGTTTGTGGGGGGGGGGGATCCCGAAAACTAATCTCTCACTGTTGATAATTCCTTCACCACTGAAAAGCAGTGGTGAACAATAGGCTTTAAGGACATAGGCAATAAGGCGCTCTCAAAAATCAACTCCCAAAGCACTAAAATATAATACAAAATACCTATTATGGTGACTTTTGAGTTTTTAAGTTGTTACTCAACCGAGAGTGTGTGTAAAACCAAAAGCCGATTATATATTATTTCAAGCATTATGCATAGATGGCCACCCATGACAGTTGAGCCTTGGAGTAGTGTAAAGCAAACAGAAGAGGAGCAAAAGAAACGACAATTGTATTCTACTTAAATACGATGTCCTTGCTATATTTCTTCCTTTAATAGAGATTTTATTAAGTACTGCAAATGTGTGTAATGAAGTACTATAAAAACTTTTAACTAGCCTAATTCTACAGAATTACCTACGCACGTCAAAAGCTTTTAATAACGCTTATAGACATAAGTTTTGTTGTACTTCCTTTGTACGTTGTAAACAAGCTCATTATCTACCAGTTCTTGCTAAATATGTAAGGTACTTTAAGCATACATTTGCTAATTTTATTAGTCTCTGGTCAGTTGATTAACTGATCCGTGATTTCGTTATGTACATGAGTTGATTTTACACCAGTTGTCGGTCAGAATCAGTATGTGCCTTTTTCTACGTGCTGATATTGATGGACTCTGACGCGATCAGTAGCTTGTTGGTACACCTGATCGCGGGCGCAATTCGTAGCAACGCATTTACAGCCAGATGTCTTGAATGTGCATGCTGAAACTATCAGGGACTGTGGTTAGAGCAAACCTATCAACAGAGAGAAAAGTATGTCCAGTTTGATATTAACTGTACAACCTATATTTGTAATTTACAAATGAAAATATATTTCTATACGGTTACAAGTCCAACATTTTAAAAACTGCTGGCTTGGATGTGGTAGATTCTTAATGTTCTGCCAGTTTCGCTTAGTTCTGATATCAAGTGATTATAGTTACCCTTAACGTGAAAATTGTGGTTTGTACATTATTAAATTATGTAAGAACGTAGGCTTTCACGGCCGGTGTCACAATTATAACTAATATAATTTTCCGGGCTGTTATGCCGTGGTCTGCTGAAGAAAGATTTCCCAGACGTTTCGTCCACAACTGCGGTGGACATCTTCAGTGGCGCGGACGAAGTCTTCTCGGTGAAAGTATCGCAGCGTCTGATGCGTTGGCCGTTAGTGCCGCTCTCTTTATAGTGTGGACGCTCTCTGCTGATTGGCCCGCTGGTATGAGGGGGCTGGCGCCGGCTGTGTTGTTGCTCTCTTCTGATTGGCTCGCAGTGTTTTTCGGTTTTGTATGACCTTTCTTGTTTTTGATGACTAGATGCCAGTTACTGTTGAGTTTCAATGCTTCTTCTTTCCTATTGAAATTATTGGGATGTTTGTAAATCTCTATTGCTTCGCGTTGTAGCCGGGTATGGTAATGCTTTATGGAGGAAAGAATGTTGGTGTCCTGAAATCTAATAATGTGTTCGCCCTCGGCTTCAATGGCATGTTCGGCGACTGCCGATTTTTCTGTATGGCCCAGGCGGCAGTTTCTTTTGTGTTCGCTGAGTCTGGTGTTAGCGCTCCGCTGTGTGGTAACAATGTACACTGAACCACAGGAACAAGGAATACGGTAAACACCGGCCGATGACAGGGGATCTCGGGGGTCTTTGGAAGAGCGCAGTAGGCTATTTAATTGTCTTGTAGGTTTGAATACTGTTTTGACGTTATGACGTTGAAGTATATGTTCAATACGGTCAGTGACATTTCTGAAATATGGCAGAAAGACAATGGACTTGCTTTTGGGTTGGTCCTGAGTAACCGGTCGTGGCTTGGCCGGACGGCAGGCTCTTCTCACCTCTTGGACTGAATAACCATTTGATTGTAGAGCTGTTTCTAGGTGTCGGATTTCTTGTGGAAGTAAGTATGGTTCACAAATACGGGAAGCACGGTTTGCGAGTGTCTCAATCATAGCACGTTTTTGTCTAGGATGGTGGTTGGAGTACTTGTTAAGGTAACGGTCTGTGTGTGTGGGTTTGCGGTGGACAGTATGACCCAGCGTGCCGTCAGCCTTCCTGCTAACGAGTACATCTAGAAAGGCTAGTTGGCCATCCTTTTCTTGTTCCATTGTGAACTGTATACGCTGATTGATGCTATTTAGATGTAACAAAAAATCTTGAAGAGCTTGTTCACCATGGGGCCAGATGACGAAGGTGTCATCCACATAGCGGAACCAGGCTGTTGGTTTGAGTGGAGCTGAGTTTAGTGCCTTTGACTCAAATGCCTCCATGAAGAAATTGGCCACAACAGGGCTAAGGGGGCTGCCCATGGCAACACCGTCTATTTGCTCGTAGAATGACCGGTTCCACTGGAAATAAGTTGTAGTCAGGACATGGTGAAAAAGTGTAATGATATCATCAGAGAAGATGGGTTGTAACAACTTCAGAGTTTCTTGTACTGGAACCATTGTAAATAGAGACACAACGTCAAAACTAATTAGTAAATCCTTAGGTAGCAATTTGAGGTTGCGGAGAATTTGAATGAAATGAGTAGAGTCTTTGATGAAAGAGTCGGACAAGCCGACATGGGGTTGTAGAAGGCCGGTTAGGTATTTAGCTATGTCGTATGTGGGAGAACCAATACCACTAACAATGGGCCTGAGCGGAACCTCTGGTTTATGTATCTTGGGTAGCCCGTAAAGTCTAGGCGGCTGAGCTTCGGACTTGGTAAGGCGGCGTTTGTCTTCCTTCGAAAGCGAGGAGTTCTTGATCAAAAGATTAGTTTTCCGTAGAATACGGGCTGTCGGATCACGTTTAATCTTATGGTAGGTTGCTGGTTGCAGGAGTTCGGAGATTTTCTGTTGATAGTCTTGTTGGTTAAGAATAACTGTGGCATTACCCTTGTCCGCTGAGCAAACAATGATGTCTCGGTTGGAGTTCAGCTTCTTTAATGCAGTTCTCTCTTGATTGGTTAAATTACTGGTAGGAGGTTTGGCCTTCTCGAGAACCCTGGCAGATTCCCGGCGAATTTCATCAGCTGCAAGCCTTGGCAGAACTCGTATTCCTGCTTCAATGTGAGAAATGATGTCTTCAACTGGCAACGTTGGAGTGACAACAGCGTAGTTACCTCCTTTAGCAAGGAGTGACGTTTCAGCAGGTGACAGCTGGTGATCAGATAAGTTCACTACCGTGCGGCAGTGGTTGAGAGTAGTCGGCGGTTTGATGGAGGCAGTAAGACCATCAAACGTCTTCTTGTGACGTGTGGTCATGCTGTTGTGATTGTGTGTCATAGAGCTGTAGGTGATTCTGTCAGTGTTGTCCCAATCAAAACTGTGTAGTGAGTTACTTACTTGAAGATGTAAGATGAGTAGTTGACTATTGTTGGCAGAGAGTTGTCGTCTGGTCTGATGGATGCGTTCTCGGAGCAAGGCCAGTTCAGAGCGCTTGTAAATGCGGTTGGCGGCAGCGGTGGTGAAATGTCGTTTCTGTCGTAGGAATTTAGGAATAATTCCCGAGTCTCGGCAGCGTAGAAGAAAGGCAAGTGAACACAGCAAAGAGGATTTTTGTTTGCGTAGCACTTCTAGTCGACGGATCAGACGATATGCCTCCTCCCCTTAGAGGCGAGTCATATAAGAACGTAGGCTTTCACGCCGGTGTCACAATTATAACTAATATAATTTTCCGGGCTGTTAAGCCGTGGTCTGCTGAAGAAAGATTTCCCAGACGTTTCGTCCACAACTGCGGTGGACATCTACAACTTATTTCCAGTGGAACCGGTCATTCTACGAGCAGATAGACGGTGTTGCCATGGGCAGCCCCCTTAGCCCTGTTGTGGCCAATTTCTTCATGGAGGCATTTGAGTCAAAGGCACTAAACTCAGCTCCACTCAAACCAACAGCCTGGTTCCGCTATGTGGATGACACCTTCGTCATCTGGCCCCATGGTGAACAAGCTCTTCAAGATTTTTTGTTACATCTAAATAGCATCAATCAGCGTATACAGTTCACAATGGAACAAGAAAAGGATGGCCAACTAGCCTTTCTAGATGTACTCGTTAGCAGGAAGGCTGACGGCACGCTGGGTCATACTGTCCACCGCAAACCCACACACACAGACCGTTACCTTAACAAGTACTCCAACCACCATCCTAGACAAAAACGTGCTATGATTAAGACACTCGCAAACCGTGCTTCCCGTATTTGTGAACCACACTTACTTCCACAAGAAATCCGACACCTAGAAACAGCTCTACAATCAAATGGTTATTCAGTCCAAGAGGTGAGAAGAGCCTGCCGTCCGGCCAAGCCCCGACCGGTTACTCAGGACCAACCCAAAAGCAAGTCCATTGTCTTTCTGCCATATTTCAGAAATGTCACTGACCGTATTGAACATATACTTCAACGTCATAACGTCAAAACAGTATTCAAACCTACAAGACAATTAAATAGCCTACTGCGCTCTTCCAAAGACCCCCGAGATCCCCTGTCATCGGCCGGTGTTTACCGTATTCCTTGTTCCTGTGGTTCAGTGTACATTGGTACCACACAGCGGAGCGCTAACACCAGACTCAGCGAACACAAAAGAAACTGCCGCCTGGGCCATACAGAAAAATCGGCAGTCGCCGAACATGCCATTGAAGCCGAGGGCGAACACATTATTAGATTTCAGGACACCAACATTCTTTCCTCCATAAAGCATTACCATACCCGGCTACAACGCGAAGCAATAGAGATTTACAAACATCCCAATAATTTCAATAGGAAAGAAGAAGCATTGAAACTCGACAGTAACTGGCATCTAGTCATCAAAAACAAGAAAGGTCATACAAAACCGAAAAACACTGCGAGCCAATCAGAAGAGAGCAACAACACAGCCGGCGCCAGCCCCCTCATACCAGCGGGCCAATCAGCAGAGAGCGTCCACACTATAAAGAGAGCGGCACTAACGGCCAACGCATCAGACGCTGCGATACTTTCACCGAGAAGACTTCGTCCGCGCCACTGAAGATGTCCACCGCAGTTGTGGACGAAACGTCTGGGAAATCTTTCTTCAGCAGACCACGGCATAACAGCCCGGAAAATTATATTAGTTATAATTATTAAATTATATTGGGACGAAACAGTAGGTATCAAAAACGTTTATTTTAGATTTTCACCGTAGGTGTAATTTTGGTAGTAGGTTTTTGTATGTCTCTTATAGTTTACCAATTATACAACATTATGCAATTTTTTTTCAAATGAAGAGTAATTCTTGGGCTATTCCTAGAGAATCCAAGATAGAAATCTTAATTGTCATGTAAATATCTTAAATTATGGTATTTTAAGCAAAAGTGTTAGAACCATTCGAGAAAATAAGTAATTTCGAAGAATTTTTCATGTAAACATAATTTTAGGTGCAGCGATTTGGCATTTATCCAATATTTAATTTTAGAATAATGTCGTTCACACAAGTGGGCGCACACGCATACAGATGTTTTTCTAAAGTACATTTTCTGGTTTTAGGGGACTTCAAAACATGCGTTTCCGGTGAAATATTTTGTGTGGAATGCAATAATTCCTTTACCTACTATCTAGATAAATGGTAAGGTTGGATAAAAAGGACGAGTTTATTTTCCTGGAATACTCTGCACTATAAATCAGAAATTTAATGCAGTGACGCATACAAACTGGTACGCTGGGCTTATAGCACATAAGATCCCCAGGTTAAAAATATTTGCTGTAAATGCAACCATAACAACGTCAAGAGCTGACCCTTTTAATCCATTTTATTACCAGAGTGAATTATGTGCGTCAGCGCTTCTGCCACGTCCGTACTCATATTAATGTAATTTTAATGAAATGTAACTTTATTGCATTATTTATGGACGGACGTGGCACATTCTCTCATATATCCTGTTACCTGTGTTTGAAATCCTCCACTGCTGTGAACTCCGGCCCTGAAAAGGGAAATGGAACATTGCATGGTAGAGTCAACCTGATTTTTAATAGTTAATTACGCATTTCGAAGAGGTTAGACTTGCAATACGAACATTGGTATTTAGGCAATTTGTATTCAGTTATGTGCACGGTTGTATCGTTTAATCCACTACAGAGTTCGGACGCACGAACTGGAAATGGAATCATATAAATTCAATAGAAGACTCAGGGTTGATAATCGCATAAGAATGCTGCAATATCATTCATTGTTTGTTTCTTCTTTAAGGGATTACCCTCCGCATTATAGAACTTATTACAAGCAATGTCTTGGGTGAGTAGCCTGTTGAGGAGCAAGCAAACTCTGGATCACAGCATGTCTAGGATGGGTGATCAACCCAAAGCCTGGTAAGCCGGTGAAGAAGAAGGAAATGAAATGCCGTGACGAAAGAGATGATAGGAAAATTCGCGGATCATATTATCCAATCCAGCATTGCCTCATAACCGAGGAAAACCGCGAGAAAACCTTCGCTCAGATTGGTCAATCCCGGTGTTTGAAGCCGGGATCTCTCGAATGCGGGCCACAAACGTTATCGCCTGAGCCATCCCGCTCGATACTTGTACTTTGCACGGCTTGTATATAAAATCATGTCTTCTGTGTATAACTATCACTTGAATTCTTCACAGTATCAATTTACGCACCAGTGTTTTCTTATCGTAACTTACTTGTTATCAATATTTCAGTTTTTTTTGTATTTACATAACTTCATATCACCATCTACTATTACTATTATTACTAATATTATTACTACTATTACTATTATTATTACTACTACTATTACTAAATAATCTTTGTGTCAGCTGCCAGATTATGAATGAACGAACAGTCGACTGTGTTACGGAATACTAACTAATGCTACTAACACTGAGAGTGATAACATTGTTAACCACAAAGTTAACCACAAAGGTGAATTTTTTCGGGCGTAAAAATACTTAGCATGGCTTCCTCCGGAAGGGAAGTGAAGTCGTTGATCCCATGCCGTAGATTTACGGCACGTAAAAGAATCTTAAGCTGTTAAAGAGGCCTCTGAGCAAAATTTCTTTCACGCTCAATATAGAATGGGACACTGAGGACCATAGTAGTTAAGAACGTCCATAAATAAGAACTCAATTTTTAACAAAGTTAAGAAGTTAAGATAAACTAATATCAGAACTGATAAAGACACTCTTTTTTCAACAATATAAATTGTTTAGAAACTGATATTCTTTGAATATGAATTGATTAAAAACACAATTTTCATTGTTGAAAGTGGAAGAAATCTGCTAGTTTTCGATAGTGGAAACTGGGGTAGCAGGAATTCATAATTTCTCCAAAACTGATGAATGACGAGATGGACAACGTAGCCTGCTAATCACTGCATGTTGATGTTTTGTTACTACTACAGAATTGAAATTGTTTATAATCTAATTATTCAACCGTAAAAAATGCGCTTATTACGATAGCAATTATTCAGATGCTGGATATGTTAATAGTGGTGTACCTCAGGGTTCACCCTTGGGGCCTTTGCTATTTTTAATTATGATCAATAACCTACTTCTGGATGTTCATTCTAAGTCATTATTTGCTGATGATACGACCCTCTATGCTTCTCATAAAAATGAGAATACTTTTAGCTTAATACATCATATGGATGATGCCTCACATGTAGCTGTTTTTTTGTTTTTTTAATACTAATGTTTATAAACTAAATACAGACAAGACTTTTTACCTTGAGGAGTGTTTTTCCAATAACAATATTATGTCTTGTGTCAAAGTATTGGGTATTGTGCTGTACGATAATCTATTCTGGACTGAACATACTGACTATATTATTATTATTATTATTATTATTATTATTATTACTATTTTAAGTTCCCTTGTTTCACCCAATTTATTATTGGTGTTTTTACTGTATTGTTACCGCTTATTACCGCAATTACACAACACACAGACACACACAAACACCCATGCCCATGGCGGGACTCGAACCCAAGACCCTCAGCTTGGCGGAGCACCGGAGCTATACACTCCAGCGACGACGGCTATGAGGGCCGGCAATATTATAGCAGGCTGTCTGGAGTAATTTACTTATTGAGGTATTTGAAGACTAAAATATATTTAAAACCGGATTATTTTGCATTATTTCATAGTATAACATCTTATGGTGTTAGTATTTTGAGAAATTGTAGTGAAGTAATTGATATCTTAAAACTACAGAAGAAAGCGCTCCGAATCGTTACTGGGTTCATTGCTGGGTTTCTATATAACTCTCACCGTAAACCATTGTTAATCGCGAAACTGTATTAACAGTTGCGATATATATATCAGGTTTTACAATGTACAAACACTTTTCCGGCACCCGAGACTACAGTTTTTAACATCTTATCGCTTTTCTCTATTCTTGCCTGTTGGACCATAAATCTTCCTCGATTTCCCAAGCCTTCATTGCGTCTCTAATTCCTTGAAGCCACGTGCTCTGCGGTCTCACTTTTCTACTCCTTCCTGGTGGCGTCCATTCCATTATTATTTGGATTATTCTTCATCTTCATCTTATTGTCTAATAAAAATTAAAAATGGAGGCAATCCTCCATTGCAAACTCGCATAGTTACCCAACTAGGAATATTTGCCTAGTTCCTCCATAGAGGGTAAGACTGGCTAAAACAGAACGTTGGTTCCATTCACAATGTATAAGATTATTTAATAAACTACCCCATGCAGCGGTGAATGAGGCTTATCAAAGCTGTTGTTCATAACTGGTTAATTTCAAATTCTTTTTATTGTATTGAACGAAGATTTGATTAAATATTGTACATTTTAAATTTTATGCATCAATATTTATGTGTTGACGATATTTATAACCTCTCACTCGAGGTTTTAAATCAGTAAAATTGATGGATTGATATTACGGTTCCGTAAAGAGCTGACGTTTTATCCGATAAATTTGCATCCTTGTAATTATTGTATATAATTATTATAAGATAAACGACCGTGATTTGTGGATATCCGAGGCATTGCTAAACATTACTTGTCAATATCAAATACGTGGCGAAAGAATGGAATAGTCACGTAAATATTACCTACTATTGGAAAATATTTTTAAAATCCTTAACAACTTTAGGTCATACTATTGTTCTAAATTATACAAACCTTAGCGCAGAGAGTTTCACTTCGTTTATTTAGATACAAGCTGCCACTAAAGACACAATAAATATTCACATGTTGTAGTTTAAAACATTTTAACATCGTGATAATAAGAGAGCAGATTTAGATACAAACATTACTGGAAATAATGAATCATTCAAATATCCCCCATGGTTACGCTGCATATGAACTACGCGAATTTATCAACGAAATGATTTTTAAGGATTGACTTCCTAAAGGAAGAATATGAACCTGATTTATTGCAATATCCGGATCGAGTTTTCAACGGAGATGGAACCAATTTTGTGCTACGTCCTAAAACGATATATTCTGTTCACTATTCGGATATAAAAATATTTATGAGTAGAGAGGGATGAAGCGAAAAGCAATCAATTGGGAGACTGCTTTCCTATAGTAACATTCACATTTCAAGGAATTTCTTCGTCAGAAATTGCAGTTTAGCACATTATAAGTGGTTTCATGTATGCAATTCAGATGTATGCGTTTATATCAGATGTGTTCTCTCACGTTTTCTAGAAAATCCGCTTATTGTGCAATGTAACGATATAGTACTATAATTACACAAGAATGAATCAATAACAGTTTCCTGACTAAGGACCCTTTTTCAAACCAGGCTGCCCCATTTTCAGCTTTTCTGCTTTTCTCTTCGTCTCCACCATTTATCTTAATGCCGTATCATCTGGTATCCTCTTCTGCTTAAACCTTCTTCCCATTCATGTTCCTTTCTGTGCAATCCTTAGCAAGCCCTTCTAATGTTCCAGCCAATTTATTTTCCTCCTCTTGATTAACTTCAGCATTCTTCTTCCTTCGTCCTCGGTGGCGCAGTTAGTTTAGAGCTGTATTTCTTTGCCGAAGGTTGCGAATTCAGTCCCAACCCAAGATGATGGCTTAACTGAGTTTAGATGTATAGCTTCATCGTGAAAGACGAAAAGAAGCTCCTTCCAGACAAAGTTATGGAACACTGGCGACGCTTAGTACTCAGGCGTGGTCAAATGATGAAAACTGGGAAATTTTAATTTTTACTTTCTCTATTTCAGATAGTAAGTAGGAGAAGCATTGCTTTCCACCCAAAAATTCGATACCGAGATTTCACCGGAAACACATGTTTTTAAGCGCCCTGTATCCAAATAAGGCATTTTTGGAAACATGTCTGTGTGTATGTGAACAACATAAATCGAAAACGAAAAGTTGGTTAAATACCAAAATTGGTATTTAGATTTAATATCTTTCAAAGATGCGACACAAGCATTTTAAACATAATCCTCCCACTACAAACTGCCCTTTACATGGAACATTTTTCGAAAATTTTTATTTCCTAAAAATGGCTCTAAGGAATTTGATTAAAATACCATATATTAAAGATGTTTACTTGACAAATAAAATGTATATCTTGAATTTTCGGGGAGTAGCCTATGAAGTCCTCTTCATTCGGAGGGAATTTTGTATAATCTTGTATAACTGCTAAACGTTAAGCTATAGACGAAAACGTACTACGCAAAAACTGTTGATCTCTTTTAAACAAACAGTTTTTGTAAAATAAGTTTTTTTGGCATTAATATATCCGTTATTAAATGTTAGAATTGTTCACTTCCTGGTCATTCTCTTAAAGTCCTGTCCTCATTCAGTTGTTTCTCGCGATTGCCTGGAAACAATATGGAATCTTAAGGCCAGCATTTATCGTCCAGTTTTTAAAATTTGATGGCGCTGTTCCCTATGTGTCTATAACGAAATGTGCAATGTAGCTGTAAAGGTATATTTGGATTAAAATACAGTAGATAGAAAAAAAATATGTGATGTGATACATTCATATGACTTTCTCTATCCTCTATCTGTATTAGTGGATATACAAACTATTCTTACTAAAGCTTATTTTTCCATATACTACTTTTAATCCAAATAAACTTTTACATTACACATTTCGATACAAAGCGAACAGCGATAGTTAAGTGTTTAAGAACTGGACGCTATACCCTGGCTTTAAAATGCCATAGTTTCCATACAATCCCGAGAAAGAACTGAAAATCGATGGACTTTAAAAGAATGACCAATATTAAACAAATCGAACCTTTAATAACGGATATCTCAGAAACGGCTTATGCCACAGAAAACTTGTTTTACGTAAATTGTATGTTTTGAAGAGATCTACATTTTTGTGTGGTAGGTTTTCGTCTTTCGCTTAACGTTTACAAGTAATAAAAAATTATACAAAATTCCTTCCGAATGAAGAGGACTTCGTAGGCTATTCCTGGAAAATTCAAGATGTACATCTTGTTTGTTATGTAAAGATATTCCATATATGGTACTGTAATCAAAATTGTTAGAGCCATTTTTTAGAAAACAAACATTTTCGAAAAATGTTTCATGTAAAGGGCAATTGGGGTTGGGGAATTTTCTTGAAAATATTCGTTTCGCATCCTTGGAAGATAATAAAACATCAAGTTTGGTATTTATCCGACTTTTTTGAGTTATGCCATTCACAGACAGACACACAAACACACAGAAGGCAGACACACAAACGTACGAGTACATGTTTAAAATGCTTTACTTGGATTCAGGGCACCTCAAAACATACCGGTGAAATCTTGGTATCAAATTTTTGGGTGGAATGCAATACTTTCCCTGTTTACTATACGTAGTAGAGAAAGTAATAAGCTTGAATAAGAATAATTTGTGTGACAACTAATAAACGATAGAGGACAGAGAAAACTATGTGAATGTAACAAATAAGATTTTGTTTTTGCTTTAAATTGCTCCTTAATGTATAGGAAGTATGACACAAATCATTTGAAGCTCTTCTACTATACTACACCTCATTATAGAGCCATTTTAATGCTGTTTTTTATTATTATATGGTTAGGTAAATCCAACTATAGTGTATTTTCTCGGATATAATTTTTACTTTCACTGCCATGTACATAGTAGGTAGAGAAGGCATTGCATTCCTCCCAAAAATTCGATATCAAGATTGCATCGGAAATGCATGTTTTGAGGATCCCTGAATCCAAAAAAGGCATTTTTAAAAACACGCGTGCTCGCACGTGTGTGTGTCTGCCTGTCCGTGTCTGTCTGTGTGTCTGTGAACAGCATAACTCAAAAATGAAAATTCGCATAAACATCAAACTTATTTCAGTTCAGTATCTTCCAAGGATGCGACATGAAGTTTTTCAAGAAAAAATCCTACTCCCATTTAAGCTTTACATGAAACATCTTTTGGAAATTTTGATTTTCTAAAAATTGCTGTAACGATTTTCCTTGAAATACTATACATGAAAGATATTTACATGACAAATGAAATGCATATCTTGTGTTTTCTGGGAATAGGCTAGTAAGTCCTGTTTATTCGGAAGGAATTTTGTATTAACTTATACAACTGATTAACGTTAAGCCATAGACTAAAACATACTACACAAAAGATATAGATCCCTTTCAAACACATAATTTACTTAAAATAAGTTTTCTGTGGCATAAGCCGTTTGTAAGATATCCGTTATTGAGAGTTCGAATTGTTCAACACTTGCCATTATTTTGAAGTTCCATACATTTTCAGTTGTTTCTGGCGATTGCATGGAAAAAGTATGTAATTTTAAGGCCAGCGTATAGTTTACAGTTCTTAAAACATTTTACTATTGCTGTTATCTATGTATCTATAACGAAACGTGTAATGTAGCTGTTTTTGCAAAGGTTTATTTGATTAAAATATAATAGAAAAATAAGATTTAGTAAGAATACTTTGTATACTCACTAATAAAGATAGATGTTCGAGAAGTCATGTGAATGTATCACATTAGATGTTTTGATATACATTTTGCATACAGAAGAGATTTCATCTTAAAAAAACGAAGTTGAAATAATGATCGTTTTATGCACGTTCTTAAAACCACAAGGATTGTTTTCTATTAAGATTTAACTCAGTTAAGTTGAAAAGTAGTTTAAAATGCACTTACAAGAAACTCAAGAATAATGTTATGTTATTCAAACTTTAATTGGTTTGTGTTTTAGTATTTTGAAATTGGTAATAAAGCAAATCCTTAGTGATTATATAAAAAGTATGGAGTGACAAATTTGAATCAATATCTTTAAAATTAAAGGTGCTGAAACATTTGACAGCAAGTGAATAAAATAAGAGTAAAAAGGGCATACACACAGACACGTATAATGCACTTAGATAACGTTGAATAATGCTAGATGCCTGAAAAAGGTTCTAATTTTAGTAGTTAAGTTGGTACGAGCTTCCTGCCGTTTTTGTAATATCATCGTAACACCAAAGTTTTCACACTACATAATGCAGCTCTCAACCTTAAGTACTTCACTAATACCTTCCTGGATTCTTTCTACAAGTATCCACGGAAAACGTTTTTCTATTAAAACTCCCTTTGTTATTGCTGTATTCTTTTTGACTTACTGCTAGCTCATGTGTTCAAAATTTCAAGGTATTTAAAGCTGTTCATTTACTCCATAACTTCGTCTCGAGTTTCCAAATACATCTTCTTTATTTTTCTTCTAATAACTATAGTCTTTTTTCGCATTTCTTTTCATTCCATGCTCCTTACAATTGTGATTTATCTCCATTAGTACCTACATTCCTTAACCTCCTTTCCTCCTCTTCTAGCAGTGTTTCATCATCAACAAATTATTACGACCGTTCTTTTCTGGAAATAACCTCACCAGATTCTCGACAGATGCTAAATAAAATAGATAACAGGGGCATTCCTGTGACCCACCTCTGCCGTTCTGCTTCCATCTGACACACCTCTCATCGTGACTCTCACCAGCTGCTTCATACATATGATTACTTGACACCCTCCACTCTTTCCAAAAACGCCGATTTTCTAAAGAATTTCAATGACTTTCTTCCAAGTTACTCTGTCAACTACCATTTTGAGAGCCACAAAGTCCACATACACTTCCTTAAGCTTCTCTAGGTAGCATTCATGCTTCCTAGCAGTCCAATGATTGTATCTTCTCTTCATAAAACCGAATTATTCCTCTGTTCGCAATACATATTGGAGAATAAAGACGTTGTTTCAACATTTCCAGTAGAATCTTAACTAGCTGAGGTATCTGCAACAAACGGCTAACTTCTACAATCATTACATTTTGTTTGGATATAGGCAGCATTTCTATCCCCGCGAGGTTCTCAGGCCTTTCATTGTTCTCATATACGTCATTGCATTAGGAAAGTATTTTCTTCTTGCATTCACTCAAAGATTTAACTATAACCGCTCCAATCTTAGAACCTAACTTTATGTAAACCCATAACGTCACTAACTAGCCCGCGAAACACGGGAAACACTAACATATAGTTCCTTAAATATGTGCGATTATCTGCAAGTTTTTCGTGTATTAATCATAGTTCGAATCTATTGATTGATATAAAATAGTGAATAATATGAATAATAAAAACTAAAGAAGGTTGTTACTTCCGTTTCATTCTTGTGGTGTCGTTCACCCGTTTTCATGATGAACAGTCAGCAAGGCGATTAACATGGTTGCTTCTACAGAGGGTTGTTCGCAATGTATGGTAGGTAACTTAAGACCCCCTTACCTTATGAAAAACCACGCCTTCACCAATAGTGGTGTTCTATCTGGCAGGCTTTAGCTTGAGCTATCAATCTGCAGCACAGTTTCCACTAGAGCAAACTGCTATGAAATAACAGGGATGTCCAGTTTATTCCGTTCCTCCTGGCAGCTTTCCAGAGACCACCCAAAGTTCGCGGCCGTCTACTTCCAACGGCTCTTTTCAGCAACTAAAATGCACAAAACTCCATCAGTGATGTATCAGATGACTTTAACACGGATATCGCTGAAAGGTATGGAATGTATTCCCATTTCTCTCTGTATGCTCTCCAAAATGTTGTAGGTTGAAGCAGGCGTATGACTTGATGCCTTATTCTGATGTAACCAGACTTTATTTACATCTGTAGCAGGGATTTCTGTATGTGAAATTTGTATCAGGACGTTAGTCTGATAATACACCGAGTTGATTTTCACATTTTTATGTACACAGGAATGGTTAATTTGCCATTGTAATTGTACCTTGCTATTACTATGAAACCATCGGGGAAATTTTCCTTAAGTTTCCTTATACCAAATTTCAAATATTTTTTCTACCTTTTCTCGGTAAAATACAGCCCAGGGTTTATTGCTGTCTTTAGATAAACATATGCCTCTCTAAAAACACAACAAATATCTACTTTTCACCAGCTAGGTATCGTTCATACAGCTTTCGGCTGTTAGTGGCACGTTCTGCAATGTGTTTAGGCAACGGCTTATATCCCCGGTTCTTATGGTACTTTTCTGGATTCAAATCCTGATCAATTATGGTGTTCACAATAGTGATAGAGTTCCCTAATTACAGTGCAATGGTCCTCCGAATTACAGGATTTGTCCAGAGGCATGGGCTTTTACTTCCGAATTATCTCCGGGGTGCGAATTGTGGCCGGTCGTGGATTTCCCTATTCCTTGCCCTTTGGAATAAGTCCGGATGTGGCTATACCTTTTTTGTTGAGTGCATGAAGCCACTTCTTGTATATGGTAAAACCACGCCTCTTTCACTGCTTAATAAACTTAGAATGCAATAATTTGCATTGGAAAGGGCAATAATATACCCTTATCAGAATGGTTCTATTTTTGTCGCGACTTTTTGTTTCTTTTTCCCTTCAATACTTAGTTTTTTTAAATATTATACAACTAGTAAACTTTTTTTTCTGCGGATGGGCAGAAGTAACAGACGAGTTCCTTGTTGACTTTTTTCCTTTCTTTTATTTTTCTTCTTCATAAATTGTTTATTATCTATTATATTATAAACTCATGCATGGAAGGACAAGGCATTGAAAAAATGGGAAAATGGTATTACTATGCTAGTTAGAGCTTATATTCTGAAAATCCAAGGCTTGAATGCTAGCAGTGTTTCATCATCAACAAATTATTACGACCGTTCTTTTCTGGAAATACCTCACCAGATTCTCGACAGATGCTAAATAAAATAGATAACAGGGGCATCCCTGTGACCCACCTCTGCCGTTCTGCTTCCATCTGACACACCTCTCATCGTGACTCTCACCAGCTGCTTCATACATATGATTACTTGACACCCTCAACTCTTTCCAAAAACGCCGATTTTCTAAAGAATTTCAATGACTTTCTTCCAAGTTACTCTGTCAACTACCATTTTGAGAGCCACAAAATGTTCTGTGTTGCTGAATCATCTTCCATCTTTCAGCACCTAAAATTGTCTTAGATGAGGCAGCATACAATCAGCTGGATCGTCCAACATTTGTAGCCAAGTAAACGTACCCATTATCAGCCAGAGTAGGGAATTATACAATGGAGGGCTCACTTTAGGAAGGTTCAAATGTAAAACATCAGAGTGTTGAGGATTCCATCCGGTAGGGATCCAAGTACGACAATATCCTAAAACCCAAGTCCAGGCCACTGCATTACCGGAACATTCCATCAGTCGATGTGGAAGTGAATCTGCGGCGTTACAAAGTGGATAGTTGCGGGAAACAGCCATTCGATGGCGATAGAGTTTGTCTGCCGTTCGAAGGATTTCATTTACAATCTCATACGTTACTGCCATCCATTCGGAGTTAATCTGTGGAAGGTTAAAAGATTTCCAAGTTCGCTTACATGGCAGCTGTAGGTATTTCAACTGTACATGAGGGATAATAGGAGTAGCTCGAGCAAGAAAGGTCTAATTATTCTTCAGAGTGCGAAAGTCACCATTCTCAACTTTCTCCGGTGGTAGCTTCTCCAAAGCCTGATAAACTTCACGTAACATTTGGGGAATCTTGCCATGTTCGCCCCGATCAAAACCGATGTGTATTGTCGTTGTATCACGATGTCCACGGGGTGACTCTGGTTCTTAAGGGCAAGCAAGAGCATTTTAAGCACCAGAGCCTGAGAATGACAAGCCACCTCCAGTAATCCCTACCCGCCTTGGCCTTTAGGGAGACGTAGTTGAAGTACGCGCAATTCGATAGAGCTTTCCTGTTCAGATAAAATAACCTAATATCTGTTTTATTTTCTGGCAATTGGGTTTTGTGGCTTAGAGAAAATATGCAAGGAATCAAATTCTGCTGAGCGCAAAGCTCTTACAGAACCAGACATGTACGAAATTCAGCATCCTGGTTTTCTGCTGATACATCACACCACGTAAGATATTAATATGAGACGTTCAATTGTATTCCCTCATGTCCGCTTCGTTAGTACTGAAGTAGATTCCCAGAACCTACGTACGCTGTACAATACGTAGCCTAAAACTGATGTATCCGGAGGCTGTATCCAATTGGCAATATCTCGGACTTTCTCATATTAAATGTTATTTGGGTACTCTCATCATATTGCTGTAAACAATCTCTTAGGATCAAAATATCGTGAGGTATGGTAACCATTACAGTAATATCATCAGTGTAGGCTCTTACCGCAATTCTCTGGCCATACACATCGATTCCAGTAAGAGTAGATTGCAGACATCGAAGCAAGGGATCAACATACAAAGCAAAAAATATCATAGACATGGGCAACCTTGTCGGAACGTTTAACAGGTATAGCAGCTGTGAGATACCCATCGCAGGAATTTTAGAGTAAGCAACATAATACAGGGCTCGGATAAGATTGCTGAGCTTGTCGGGCACTTTCAAGGCAGCCAAACGTTTCCACAGTGCCTCGTAAACGACATTGTCGAAGGTTTTTTCAAGGTCTAATTAATTACTCCAGCGGACTTGTGTTCCTGTGTACAATGCAATATAAAACCTCTCAAGGCAGCCAGCGTATGATGAATGGCCGCCCCTTTATGTACGGCAGCCTACATCTCGCTAATTGTATAGGGTAGTATTTCCTGCATGCGAGTACTAATTATTTTAACAAACAACTTGTAATCACAGTTCAATAGCGTGATCGGTCGATAATCCTGTGGTTTCTTTGGTTGAGTACACTTCGGAAGCTGGACTACTATCCCATCTGCAAATGTAGGCGGCAATCGCTCTGCACTTCTCATTTCCTGGAATACTTGAAATAATTCTTTCCGAATATAGCGTCAACAATGCTTGTAAAATTCATATGACAGGCCATCAGGTCCTGGAGAGGCATACAACTTAACCGACTGGATCACATCTATTAACTCTGCTGCCGAAACGGGTTGCGTAGCCTGCCGCAGCTCCTCCGGGACAACCGGGCAAATTCAGACATATACGTATCTACAGAAACGGGGAATTCTGCGTATACGTAGAATCGTTGTACGTAAAAGGAGTGCATTTCACGAAGAATTTCGACTGTAGTGGAAATTTTCTGTCCTTCGATCTCCAATTGAGTGATGAGCATCCGGCGTCCATGTTTACGTTCCTTCGCCAGATGGTAAAAACCCGCCTTTTCACCATCCACCATTTCCGCCGACTGTACTCTGGCCAAACTCCCTTGTAGCTCGTTAAGATTTTCGAGCCTCTGTGTGTCCTTTGATGTCTCTCACAAGATGCTGGACATTTTCACCTTGTTGCTGGCGTATGTGTAGCTCCTGAAGGACTTGAAGGTAATTATCCATGGTTTCCCTCCTAGCCAGAGCTCGACGGCAGGCTGCAGCTCGAAAGAAGTACCTAAGTGGAGGCTTGGCTTTACACACCCACCAGAAGGCTTTATCGATGCTAACAGAAAGGATTCCCGCAACCATGACCAAACATCCTGGAAATCCCTCCGAACTTCCACATCCATAAGCAACGAGCAGTTGAGTTTCCAGTAATCTCTACCTCTAGTGTATATCGCTGGCCTACCTTCCATGGCATGTAGAAGTGCGTTATGATCACTGAATGCCTCAGACACTATTTCCGTAAGATGAAGGCGTGGTAAGAGTTCAGCTGGAACATACATGCGGTCCACCTCAAAGCAGATTGGCCGGCCTCTCAAAAAAGTAAATTGGACTGTGGATCCATACTTATGCTCCTAGGTATCCTTAAAGTGTATTTGTTCCAACAGCTGCTGCAAAGCAATACACCCATTACAGGCTCCGCGTTGTCTTTGGCCGCCACCGTACAATTAAAATAATCGACAATCACGAAGGTAGCACTTGATGGGAAATGGGTCAGGAGATCTTGCCGAAAAACTGTTCTCGTTGTTTTCGTTTATTACCTCCAGCAGGGGCGTAGATGTTCACGAAAGTAACGTCATCATAAAGTGCCAAAAGAACCCTACCGGAAGGATGGCATTCAAAACTATGTTACTGTAATCCTTGTCTGTAAACAATCGCCGTACCGGAACCCTCGGGATCAGGATTAGTCTCGTAATCGAAGCCATACAAAAAAGAAAAAAGAATACAGATTTACAAATATTTACCTCCTGTAGAAAACAAATGTCTATGTGATTACTTATCAAGAAGTTCCTTAAAAGTTGTATGATCACCTGTCGCAGGCCGTTAGCGTTGAGCGAAGCCCATATTTGAAACCCTACAGACATTAAAAGGCAAAGATCGTATCTTCAATTTTGGCAGGCTGAGAACAACCAGGTAGCACTCAAGAACCAAAACAATCTGAATCATCATTCTCCGGGTGCGCGTCATCCTTCGTAAGTTTAGGGGAACGTTGGTGATCCTCAAACTCATCGCTGTCATCCACTGCCGGCCGCTTGCCTGAGTCTGCGTCTTTCGTTTTGGAACGAGCCGGAGGTTTAGCTGACAATGGTTGTCCATCTTGATTTTGCTGTCGTGTCGGGGCACTTTCTAATCCATTCGCCTCTGCTGACTTCTTATTCAGAGGATCTCGACTAGACAATGAAGTAAAAGCCTTCTGTGTTAAAAGCGCTATCTCAACCGCTGATACCTCTACTTCTTCATGGCATAAGACCTCCATGTCCCCGTCCTGAGAATTATGAGCAGACATTTCGAACGCAGCGTTTTGATCAACTAAATGAGTAATAAATCCGTCCACAACTGCATGATCGGACGCTGCAGTCAAATTGGTATCTCCGCCCCTGCAGGACCGACACTTTTCAAATTTGAAGAGTACTCTAAGAGATTCCCAGAAACGGTTCTGCCATGGACATTATTAACGTAATGGATGCCTGCCCCTGGACGACCGCATCGGAAAAGATGGTAGCACTCGCCGCCTCACTGAAAGTTACCAGTCGATTTCTCGGAGTTATAAGTAGCCGCGTGGCACGAAGAGGACAATCTGCTTTGAAGTGGGTAGTGTCATGACACAAATGACAAGCCTATGGTTGGCCGATGTAACCGATGGCAACCAAATACGTATCGATAACTAAACTAGCCGGTATATGACGTTTTAAACCATTTTCACTGTTGTTAGACAAAAGAAGGTACTGAGAGCCCCATTTTTCCCTACGGATGTCATACACTGTACCATATTTACTCAGCTTCTTGATAGTACTTTAAAAGGTACCTCGGAAGGTAGGTTAAACACTCAACGTTTACGGTTTGCCGATCACTCGGTATAATATTCACTTTTGATATTTCACCGGAGGCGTATGTAAAATTTTGCTCTTCTTTATAACGAGATATAAGATTATCATACAATACCGCCGATATCAATTTCACATAGATAGCACTTTCTCTGATGTGAAGCTGGAGAGTGTCTACTTGAACTGCTTACAGCCCCATGAAGTTTACTAGCCACTGGTGGATTTCTAGTGCAGTTGGTTTAATCGCCGTTGTCGTAAATTGCATTTTGATAGTATTCACGCGTTTATAAACCGCCATGGTTACAGTTTAGAACTTACGAAACAGGTATTAAGGTATACCCAATTAAACAAACGTGTACTCGGAGACACTGGGAACTGTACACAACACCACACAGACAACTCTCACCAATGCCGGCCGGTTACACTCACACACAGCGGACAGACAACCTCACAGCACGCCTGCCACTATAGGACTCCATACTTGATGCAACAAGAACAAGAGCACACAACTGAGCAAACACAGTGATACAATCATACTGCTGAACCTTCATTCGGTTCCACATGTTTCAGCGGGGAGGTTGCGCTCGTCTGATATTGTTACCATAGTTTGTGAACAACTCTCCGTATAAGTTCTGTTAGCTTGGTGGGTGACAGTTAAGGTGAAACAGTGAAGTATGCGGTGAGAGTTGTGTTGAATGTGTTTAACAAACTATCGCAGGAGAATCGAAATATCGTTGCGAATGACATTGTTAAACTAACTGCAGATTATACCGGTGTTTCCAAGTGGAACGTTGCACGTGCGCGTAAAAAACTAAAGGAAACGGTGGCATTGCAAACACAAAGGAGAAAGAGAAAGAGATGCAATACCGAACACCAATTTTAGACAAAATCTTAAATTCTATGAACAGTAATCCAACGTTGCTTTCTTTTAACCAATCTACATTTCAAACATTGTTGCCAGGAATTGAATTAATTTTTGTGAAAAGAAATAAAAAGTGTCAATTCGATAGAGAGCTTATCGTATGATGCAGACCCAGATTTTGCACCTCCTCCCGATGGTGGCGCAGCTACAGATTAATGTGAGTTTTATTTTAATTATCCTGTATTTAATTTCAACCCAGCTTTTACTTCGGCGTTTGTTATACTTCTTCATTATTATTATCATCATTCGGAGGGTGCACCGTTATATTGCATTATAATAGAAGACATGAGTCCACGTGGAACTTGCTTATGTTTGTTCCCCACAGCTGATAACGAACAAGAGGCGAACGCGAAGGGATACAAAATGTTTTGTTTACGTGAAGTCCGGTTCTAATGCTGGGTTGATTTTAGCTTCATATGGATTCAATGAACAGTAAGTATGACGGAATGGAACCAATGTTTCTACAGAAAGCTTCCAATGAATTCTTAACTTTATAGTGTCATTATTTATGTTTGTTGAATATAAGCCCTTCGTAGATTAAGAAAACCACACCTCCATAATAAATAATAAGTTACTAATGTGCTATTTAAGCAACATTGCGTGAAACAACAGGGACTATTTAATTGAACTCTTATTTGACTCGCCTCATATCAACGGCTCACAGAGCACGTTAAACCAGAGGCAGCATGGACCATACATCCGTGCTTTATAATTGACACCTGTCATTTTCGTTTGACAAAGCTTGATTCCTAATGCGTCTATGTGGTAGGGTAAATGGGGCAGTCTTCCATGACGCTTCACGAATTCAAACAGCGCTGCAAAAGGAGAACTGCTATATAAGCTGATTTATGTTTTGACATTTAGTTTTCTATAGCAAACGTTTCTTTTGTAGCATAGAATCGTCACATAAAATTAATATTTTATACCTTTAACATGTCTTTAGTGAAAATGAATAAGGGAAATATAAATAAAATTAGTATATTTTACAATTTTTTCATAAGTGGGTTATCGTAGCTTCACTTGATAGGTTTTATGTACATCATATTTTAAGAACAGAAACATTTTCAGCAATAAAATGAAAAAAGACAACATACGTATATGTAGTGCCTTTCTTTCATACTGTGGCCACCGCACGGCGATTTGCGCTCCGGCCGAATAGGTCGAACTCCCGTCGAAACAGTTATAATATCCCCGCAACCGCCTCACGTTCTAATAGAATTACAATTACATTGATAATAAGAACATAACTTATCATAAGAGATGTTGGAAATGTTGTCCTTCTCTATTCACACATTTCTGGCATCTTTTCGGAAATTTGTAAAGTTTCCTCATAGGTGAAAATCTAATGGAATGCAGTTGAATCAGGGGATCTCGAGGGCCATAATCCTTTACTAATTAACACATTTTTAAAAATTTTAGAGATTGGATTTAATGACTCAAGCTGTATGCATAGTAGAGAGTCTTATTGAAATACCCCAGTGCTATTCAACGTTCGGTCAGCTGTTGAAAAACATGGTAAGTCATTCCTGTACCTCCCTGTATTTATTGTTTGTTCAGAAAAATACAGTTGCTATTATTTTGCGCGCATTTACCGCAATTGTCGCATCATGCAAGGGAATCTCGTGTGTGTTTCTGTGTTTTTCCTGTTCCTCTGATATTTTACGACGGAACACAACCATATAAATGGAAGTATGCTTCGTCAGAGAATAATATTAAGCGTGGGTCAATTATTCTATCATGCAAAATCCAATTTACAGAAGTTTACCAAACTCTGATGATCACTGAAAAATAAAGTGCATGGAACAACCCCATATACTGGAAGAACTAAAAGAAAACTTCAGGTGAGAAATTCACTCAATTTGGAATATTGTACTCTCGAATGCAAATGAACATTTTCTGAGTAGATGTGTGAATATAGGACACATTTCCAACATCTCTTATGATAAGGTATGTGCTTATTATCATTGTAATTGTAATTATGAAAATGTGAGAGGCGGCGCCGTGGCCGAGTGGTTAGACCGCCCGGGTTCAATCCTGCATGTGGGATTTGTGATGGACGAAGCGGCGTCTGGGGGGTTTTCTCCGAGTTCTCCGGTTTCCCTCGCCATTCATTCCACCAATTGCTCCATCATCACCTTTCCTTTCATCCATTTCACCAACATTTCGTTTCATCTACTTCCTTCATCCCATACCAGGCATCGGGCTGATCACCCATCCTGGATGCTCTGTCTGATCCATGAGTGTCTGCTCCTCGACGGGCCTCGACCCCAGGCACCCGCTTGTAAGTCCTGGGGGGTGTAAGTCCTACATAAGAGGAGGGTAAACAGATAATGAATGAACGAATGGAAGTGTGAGGCGGTTGCGGGGATATTATAATTGTTCCGGCGGGAGTCTGAGCTTTAGTGGTCGGAGCGCCAGCCATCTAGCGATGGCCACAGTGTCAAACAAAACACTGTATACAGGGTGGACCATTTAAATTGAGACTGTACAATATCTCCAACATTAAGCGTTGTAAAAAGAAATGTCTTGAATAAAAATTGCTTGATATTATGGGGGAAAAGTAAATGCCATTAGCTATGGTTTGTTTGGGGGACGTTATGACAGTCATTTTAGGGTCAATTTAATTTTTCTAAATGGGAACCTGGCTTTTTATGCTGTTTTCTCACTCCTCATAAAAAACTAATCAACATTTGTATAAAGCACTTTGCAATGTTCTTACACCAACGTAAATGATAACGAAAATTCTGAATGTTGATTCCCAATTACGAAACCTAACTGGACCCTCAAATGACCATCCATGCATGGTCTAACTCTTACATTGCATTGCATTCTTCGTACACAGATATTCAGAATTTTCGTGGGGAAAGTCGTGGAAGAGAGCTTGGAGTGGTTGAAGCGAAAATATTGCTCTGCTCCATTAAAGTGGGGAGGCTCATCTACATCTCACCTTTGGTTGCTATTGCAAAATTCCGACCTCGATTACAATGCGTAGCAATCGAAACTGGTTGTTGAGTTTTTGGGTTCAGCCGGTACACCTTAGCTTCTCTTAAAAGAATTTAAGGCTGCTCTCCCTTGTACGTAAACACTAGTTGGCCACGATATGAGTGCGTTTGGAGGAGGGTGCTACTGCTTTTGTTGACACTGCGAGGCTAGGGATCATAGGGGAGTGAGGGGAAAGGCGATAGGGAAATGTACAGTTGCACAATGAAAACATTACTACACTTGTAGGCCTCAGCGTCGCTAGTAAATGCAACTCGGAACTGTGGAAGTTTTCTTTACCTGACTGTTCTTCCGATGCCCCGTCCACTTGTCCGCAACTGTTTATCTCCTTCTCACCTTACGCACTCATATCGTGGCCGACTAACAACTATTAACATTTTATTTTCTAAGTAATTATTGTATTCATTTATTTTCGAACTTTAGAGGACATGGGTTTGAATGTAATGACATCACCACCAGAAATCGAGTTTCGTAGATCTGGGTGATCCGAAGCGTTGATATCTCGCTAGAGCTGAAATTATGAACGATGTGCAGGGCTTTCGTTCGTTCCTCGGTATCTGCAAACTTCCTGTCAGCCCGACGATGTCACCAGTAATCTGGAAGCAAACAGGGCCATATTTTCATATGATAGTGTAGCTGTGGGCCGTATATATATGCATCTAGAGGAACTAATTCACTTTTGCGTGTAAAATGCTTCTAGCCATTGCAGTTTTATGAAGGTAGTAAACAGCAGATTTGGAATCAATATTATATTCGAGTTTACTCTATTTTCAGTATTCTATTTCTGAATCAAATACAAACTTTCAGGGCATATATTTTCTTTCTTGAAATTCCGGAAATTAATAGTCACGATATCTTTTGTCGAAACGATCTGAAACTAACGCCCTTCCAGCTCTCTGTTCCACTCCTTTAGACATTAATTAAGTGAATACTCTTATCTTGTTACTCCATTTCTTTTTACTTTCTCTATTGCTTGCCTATATAAGTAATTATTGTATTTTACCAAAGATAAAAGATTCGCGTATATGTTGTCTGTGAGCAGCATAACTCAAAAGCGAAAAGTCGGTTAAATACCAAACTTTGTGACAAAGTTAGTCTTCTTTCAGGATGCGACATGAAGATTTACACGAAAGTCCCCCCCACCCCAAACCATGGAAAACATTTCGAAAATTTCGACTTTCTCAAAAATGTCTGTAACAATTTAAATTAAAATACCATATGTTTAAACTATTTTCATGAAAAATTAAATGCATATCTTGAATTTTGCGAGAGTGGGCTTTAAAGTCGAAGTAATTCTGAATAATTACTTTAATAATAACTTTATTAAACAGAATGTGTACATATGGTTACATCTGAGTTACCTTACAGCAGTCTTTTGTTATTTTGCTTTATGAATGACTTTTACATAACTGATACATCTTAAGAGACGAGAAATATACATCTGGTTAAAGCACACAATTTACTCAAATATATAATTTTTTATGTGGATAGCCATTTCCAAGATAATCCTTGTTATTGATTTGAATTTTCAAACACTTTAAATAATTTTCTCAAATGGGAAGTCATTAATCGTTTTTTCATTGCCATGCAAAGAGCATAAAATTTCAAAGCCATTATATACCGACATGCTTTTTAAAAAATGTAAAAGTAAATTGAAAGTTTATCTCGATTAACAAAAAGTAGGTAGAAAAATAAGTTTTTTTAAGAATAGTTTGTAGAAGAGTGAGCAGAGAGAGTCATGTGAGTGCAACATATAAGCTTTTTCATAATTAATGCCACTAGCAAAATTTCCGAAAGGTGCTTTATGATCTCTGGGAAAGAAAAAAATGATCTCGTTAAACCTGATATTACATGGGGCCACTGTGCTCTCTCCTTTGGGCTTTTTAACCCCAACATGCAAGTTTAAAAAGAACCGAGATATTTGCCTGCGAGGACCGAAAACCACGGAGTGGACGCTGCCACAGCTGTATTATGTAGCTGTGGAGGAAGCGGTAACCGACCACAGGCTTTTGGCTTTTAAATATTCACTGTACCAAACTTCAAACAAGATGAAAGATAAAGCAGGAGAATATGGGAGAATGTTTGGAGACGGAGAGTGGGGAACTAAGAACGGCAAAGCGAACAGAACGGCTTTTATTTTGGCATTGCAGGTAACTATAGATCTTTATGCCACATTGTGCATTCGCTTGTTTACAGCTTGAAAACATCTCGGAAAACGGAAGTTTGTGCCCTGAGTAGCTATTTTAACACTAAATGCTTACCATTATACATTAGGAGGAATTACCAAGGTCACTAAGGCACGAACTCATGAACGAGAGTTTCGCGGTTCAAATCCCCCCAGGACCGTCCTCTATGATAGAACTTTTAATTTCCCTACTACGTAGGTACATATAGTAAGTAGGGAAAGTACTTACTGTATTCCACCTAAAAATTAGATACCGAGATTTCACCGAAAAATTATGTTTTGAGGCTCCCTGAACCCAAATAAGGCATTTTTATAAAAAGGGTTCGTGTGTGTATGTGTGTTTTTGTACGTGCGCGACTGTGAACAGCATAACTCAAAAACTAAAAGTTGGGTGAATACCAACTTGGTATTTAGGTTCAATACCTTCTAAAGTTGCACCTTGCGCATTTACAAGAAAGTTCTTCCACCTGTAACATTCTTACAAAACTGATTTAAATATAGTCAATGCGTAGAATGCCACAAACGTTTAATAAAAAAGGTTGACTAAAAAGGTAAAATGCCGGACCTATTCTAGAATGCATTGAAATAAGCATTACCCCAGAGTAATAATCTTTGTACTACAAATGAAGTTAAAGGAAAATGAAGTAAGGATTTAATACAGGTCTAAATGAAACTAATAATTCTGGCAACCCCCAAAGCACTGAATATATTCACATTCCAATCTAGAAGCATTAATAAATTAAAATTGAAATACATAGTATTTTTGTTTTGTACTTCTCACAAATATGTGCCATTTTAAATAGAATTTAACACGTGGTGATATTCCAATATGAACTCGCTTCGGTAAGATTCAAGTGCCGCTCCACATACTAGAAAGAATTTAAAAATTTTGCTTACGCCGAAAAATATGTGTATAAATTTAGACAAGGGCCGAAAAGTTTGGAGACGGCCGCTCCTGGACACGAAGTTCAAGAAAGTCATTCTTCATTGGTCGTCGAAAACTAAGTCTATTACTCACTGTCAGAGTGCATCGCTCAAGGAGCACCGGAAAGTTTAGGTGATGATGACGTCCACACTACATAAGCGCTATCTGTGCTGGCGGAGAGTGCGCAACGTGGTGAGTGCTGTTGGTATTTGGTGCAGCCGGTTAGTGATTGTTAATCGGGCTGCCGATGTAGTTTCGAGCAGGGGCCGAAAATTGTAGTTCATCATTCCAAAGGCGTTAAGAAACTGCGGTCATCTCTGCTAAAAGAGCTACTCCTTGAAAAAGAGCCATAATTGGCTAATACCCCAAACTACCCTTTACATGGAGGACTTTTCGGAGCTTTTGAGTTTCTAAAAATGGCTCTAACGAATTTGATTAACATACAAAAGATATATTAAAGATAATATATACTAGACAAATAAAATGCATATATTGAGTTCTCTGGGAATAGCCTATGACGCCCTCTTCACTCGAAAGGAATTTTGAATAATCTTTTATAACTGGTGAAAGCGATAAGCAAAAACGTATTGCACAAGAAATATAGATTTCTTTAAAATACACAATTTATTTCAAATAATTGTTTTGTAACCATTTCCGAGATATCCGTCATTAATGGTTCGAATTGTTCAATCCTCAGCCATTCGTTTAAAGTGCTGTCGATTTTCAATTGTTTTTCGCGATGTCATGGGAAGAGTATGGAATGTTAAGGCTAGCTTATAGTGTCCGGTTTTTAAACATTTGACTATCGCTGTTCTCTTTGTATCTACCTATAACGAAATGTGTAATGTAGATATTTCCGGGAAGGTCTATCGACGAAGTAGATAGGAAAATAAACTTTCATAAGATAATCTGTACACCCATTAATAAGCGATAGAGGGTAGAAATATACATGCGACTTTCCCGCTTTCCTATGTTCTCATAACAATGCCGGGGAGGTGCCCTAAACTTAGGAATAACACGTTATATTTACAAATTTCTTTTGCTAATTATCATTTCATGTGTCATTTGTGCTCACAACCTGTGGTGCCATACGTAATAAGAATGGGCGTTAAACATTAATAAAAGGGAGGAATCCATATATTATATATGTTATATATACATACATATGTATATTTAATAATTTCCTCAATGGTGAATAGCTTAAACTCTAATTACTGACATAAGCTATTGCTGTGTAAAACTCTCTTACTGTTTTAAAAAGAAAAGTCAATATTAAAACGTATTTTATGCACAGGGTCATATGTATACTAAATCTGTGGGATCATCTTCCACGTCCGTTCTGGTCTTTCTTAATTATCTAGTGTACGTTTCGTCTGTGGTGGTTAGTTTACTTAAAAACATTGCCACTTTTGTGAAGCAATACATACTTTTTGTAGCTTAGTTTTTCTAACACATTTAATCGTTTTTGTGACTGTCTAGTATCAATAATAAACATTTGCCTGAATGCTTTAGAAACAGAGTGATATGAAAATGTTTATTTCACTGCAGAGAGGTTCAGAAAGAGTTTACTGTGGACAAGCCGTAAAGTTGTAATCAAATGGATTGGAATTTAGCAGATTCAAATCTCTTCCATTTTAATTTCTCTACCACGTACATAGTAGGGAGAGAAAGTATTGATTGCATCCAAAAATTCGATACTGAGATTTCATCGAAATACAGTTTTGAACCCTCCTGAGACCAAAGAAGCATTTTTAGAAAACGTTCCATGTGTTCGTGTGTGTATCTGTGAACAACATTTAACCCAAAAACGAAAAGTCGGATATATACCAACTTGGTATTTAAGCTCAGTATCTACCAAAGATGCGACATGAAGATTTTAAAGAAAATCTCCTACCCCAACTACACTTAACATAAAACATTCTTCGAAATTTTCGATGGAAAATTGAAATGGCTCTAACGATCTGGTTAAATACCACTATTAAAGATGTTTACATGGCAACAATAATATATGTCTTAAAATTTCTGGAAATAGCCTGTGAAGTCCTCTTCATTAGGAAGTAACTTTGTGTAAACTTGTATAGCTGGTAAACGTTAAGCGATAACCGAAAACACAGTACAAAAATATACATATTTCTTTCTTAAAACACACAATTTCGTTCAAAAATCTTTTTTGTGGCATCAGCAATTTCCGAGATATCCGTTATTAATTGTCCGAACTGTTCAATACTTTGTCATTCTTTTCAAGTCCTTTCTATATTTAGTTATTTCTCGTGATTGAATGAAATGAGTATGGAATTTTAAGGCTAGCATATAGCATCCACTTATTAAACATTTGACTATCACTGTTGTCTTTGTATTAACGAAATGTTTCTGCAAAGGTTTATCTCGATTAAAATGAATACAATAGAAAAATAAAATTGCGTAGCAATAGTTTGTTTCCCACTAATAAGCGACAGAAGGTAGGGAAAGTCATGTGAAAGAAACACTAGAATTTGTTTTTAATTCTTAGATGTGTGTATTTTCTCCACGCATACCCAAGAGATTGACTCGATGTTCACCAATAAGATAACAGAATGCAACAAATTGCAAGGTCATAGAAACTTTCTTCGAAAATGTAGGCGTTCTTTATGTATTTCGACCTCCTAAATTTGAAAATGATACTCCAAAATATCGTATCACCCGCAGTTTTTGCACAAATCGCATATTTTTCAATAGTGATTATATACACGAAAACACCATATGAAACTCAGAAGTGGCGCATCGCTTTTAACTACTCAAAACTTGCGAACTGTCACATTACAAATGGCGCTGCCTGTCCGTCGCTGTGTTGTGTTTGTGCAAGGAAGTACGTGTTAGTGTGCAATGTCTACCCGAGGCTGTGTAAACTCCAACTGTTTTAGTTATATTTGTGGTAAAGTTGTGAAAAAAGACCGAAGAAACATTACTGCCTTCGGGGAACAACGTAGTCCGCCTCCACGTGGTGTTCCCTGGGTAACGCTAAATGGACTACAACATAGGCATGCTTCCCAAGCCGACTTTATATTGGGAAGCCAGAGGGAAAATGATGCGGATCAATTAATCCGCAGTGCCATTGGTGAACAACAACACTGCCTTCGTGAGAAAGGTCTACCATGCCTATTTCGGAGTGAAACTGGGCGAAATAATAAAGCATGGGCTCCACAGGTCGTGTGTGTTGTGTGTGTAGAAGATTTACAACGGTGGGCGGTAGGAAAGAAGAAGCCATTACGATTTGGTATCCCTATGGTCTGCCGGGAGCAACAGAATCATACCGACGACTGCTACTGCTGCTCTTGCAAGATTACAGGCTTCAACAAGAAAAACAAGAAGAGTATTGAGTATCCGAACAACATTCGCTCAGCAATTCGTCCTGTGCTACATGGCCCGGATGTACCAATTACACAACCTCTGCAGACATTATATACGGACGACAGTGATGACACAGATACCGTCCGTGCAGGAGACGGATGATACTGAGTTTGAAGTAGGCACAGATGAGGGCCTTCTTCTGTTCACTCAGGCAGATCTAAATGATTTAGTTCGTGATCTGGGACTGACAAAGAATAAAACGAGCTTCTAGGGTCAAGACTGCACGAAGACACATGTTAGCAGCTGGTACGTCCGTTACGTTTTACAGAAAAATACTTGATATTTTGCTCAAAATGTGGTGTTATTGTACTGCAGTGATGTCAAGGTTTGATGAGCCAGTTCAACAGGTGACTGGAGACTGCTTATTGACTCATCTAAAAGAAGCCTGAAGGCAGTTCTACTGCACAATGGTAACATGTATGCCTCAATAGCTGTCGGTTATTCTGTGCACCTGAAGGAAGCATATGACAACATTAAGGTGCTTCTTATTACCATTCATTATGAGGATCACAATTGGATGATGTGTGGTGATTTGAAAGCGTTGGGTATGGTTCTAGGACAACAATCAGGATTTACCAAGTTCCCCAGTTTCATCTGTGAATGGGACAGTCGGGCTCGTGACAAACATTGGGAGCAAAATCGGTGGCCTCGAAGGTTGAAATTGGTTCCTGGTGACAAAAATATCAAGTGTGATCCTCTAGTGAAAAGACACAGAATACTCTTGCCATCTCTGCACATCAAATTGCGCATAATGAAGCAGTTTGTCAAGGTATTACCAAAGTGTGGCAGCAGATTCAAATATCTATGTTACAAGTTCCCCAACCTGTCGGATGCTAAGTTGAAGGAGGGCGTGTTCATTGGTCTCGATATTCGGAAACTAACTAGATGAAGATTTTCTTCATTCAATGAAAATGCCGTGGAACGAGAAGCCTGGACTACCTTTAAATGTGTGGTTCAAAACTTCTTGGGAAACAATCGTAGTCCACAGTACATCGACATAGTTGAGAACATGCTGATGAAATTCAAAATGCTGGAATGCTGAATGGATTTCAAGTTACATTTTTTAAATTGGTACCTTGACCTTTTTCCTTCAAACCTGTCTGCTGAAGTGAGGAACAGGGTGAAAAATTCCATCAGAATATCAAAGACATGGAGCGACGATACCAGGTAACTTGATATGTTCGGATGATGGGCGACTACTGCTGGATGCTTCACTGTGAGCACACGGATATTCCCCTTAAGAGGAAAAGCAGGGGCTACGCCGTGACAACTAAGAAAGCACGGAAGAATGATGTTAGTACATGTTTTGTACCGCATTCTCTTTATGCATGTTCACTGTGTGTATATTTCAATATGTTGTTGTTTTAAACTTGTATTCTACTTCAGCATGATCTGTGTGATATATATCTTCTATATGTGATATCATTATTGCAAAATATGCGGTGTATGCAAAAACTGTGGGTGATACGATGTTTTGAGTATCATTTTCGAATTCAGGAATTC
Organism: Deroplatys truncata; assembly: GCA_030765065.1. Taxonomy (NCBI): domain Eukaryota; kingdom Metazoa; phylum Arthropoda; class Insecta; order Mantodea; family Mantidae; genus Deroplatys; species Deroplatys truncata. The sequence continues at coordinate 85,037,880 of CM060976.1, read as the reverse complement.
GAAATACATAAAGAAAACCTATATTTTCGAAAAAACTTTTTTTCACTATTGCATTGTGCAATTATCATAACTTACTCGTCTCTGCTTTACTGTACCGTTGCTAAAGCTGTAAAAGCAATGCTATTAATAAAACGATTAATACTAATCATAATTACTGTGATCAGTTAAACGCCGCATTTAACACAGGATGCACGGCATAAAGAATGGAGAATCAATTTACGAAAAGGCACTTGATTAACAAAACAAACTCTCAAAATAAAACTCCTTTCGGTAATACAGATATCGGCTTGATATAAATTTTAGAAGTTGTAGTCTATATTTCTCATATTATATTATATATTTGGTTACCCGTTTTATTTTAAAACATATGTTAATATTATAAAGAAAGAAAAGTGTGTGTATGAAGGGTAATCTCAAAAATACACTAAACCGAATTTGATAATTCCTTCACCTTTGAAAAGTAGAATTCTTTCTGACGGGCATGGTATATAAAACACATAATTCCATTTTATAAATTACTAAACAATTAAAAAGGATTTATAAAGTCCTTGTACTTGAGTAGCAACACAGTGAAGTCATAAGAAATCATGCTCATGAAAAAGGCTTTGACGTTTAGTTGTGAATGCCATGGGGTAGAAAATAGTTATTACTTCGCAAAATATGCATGTAAAATAAGACAAATGCCGCGAATATGAATATTTAATTTAAGTAGTATGTATGTAGATGATTACGATTTAACAACTAAGGCACAGCAAAATAAAAGAGAATGGAATCTGCTTATAACGGTACGATACGCATGCAATATATTTTAATATCCCCGCGTAAGAATGTTTTGCTTTATTTTGATCTATTTTATTTGTATGTTGTAATCAAGAACGTTAAATAATTATATAAGAGAGTAAACTATGTCCAGCTAGGATTGGAAATCAATCAACCGATATTTTATAGCTAACAATTGAAAAAAAAATTTTTCAATTGGTAGCATACTATGAGTCTTTTCAAAGAGGTTAACTTGGTGGCCTAGGAGTGTGGAATCTTCATATTCACCAGCTTCATCTCTATTTCATTGTATATGTTAAATGTTTATGCATTATGTGAAAACTGTGTAGCTACTGTCTTATTAAATTACTATGGGACCAAAGAGGAGGTACAAAGGCTTGGAGTGTGATTACATACTGTGATCACCTAAACAATTACACGACCATTCCGACCAATGGTTGCTTCACGGACAAAGGCTATTAGCATTCCGAGAGCTTGGAAGACTGTCGAAAGGAAGTTAAGGAAGCCAGACGTTCCCGATGTTTCACATCCTTGTGCATGTATATCAGGGATTTTTCATCCGTTATTAATTTGTATAGACCAGTTAATAGCCGGGGATGTACAAAATTACAATTGTAAAGTGTAAAAGGGAGAATTCGTCATCAAGATTTTCTTGATCATTAAACAGTAATTTCACAAAGCACGTGGTGAGGTAAATGGAATTAATTAATTCGTCATTCGAGTTTAAAAAGCGTCAGGCAACCAGTTAGTACTATGTATTTAATTTGTTACTATCTACCTTGTTAAGGGCCTTACTGTAAGCCATTATGAATTTTTCTCTCTACATTTCTCTATTATCTATTGAAATACAAGAACAGTATTGCTACAGAAACGACCATTCCGATGACCCATTTCCTTTTCAGATAGTATTAAGACATATTTTGCTACACAATAGAAGAACTATTGAAACCTGATAAAAGAAGAGAGAGAAACTTAGAAACACATCTATTATTTATAGATTTAGAAAAAGCATTTGACAGAGTAAATAGGGAAATACTCTGGAATACCCTAAAAATAAATTATAGGAACTAGGAACTGATAAGAACTTATATTATACAACAAATACTTGTATTGATGCTCAACTGACTAGAAATAATCACGAAGTTTTACAAATAAACCAAGGAGCTCAACAAGGGTGTTCATTTTCACCTGTTTTATTTAACTTTTATATGGAAGACATCCTAACATAGTGGAAAAAATTAATAATAAGTGAGGGAATATAAATTAATGGCAAAGAAACGATCAATATCGTATTATTTGCTAGTAGAAAGAGAGAGAGTCCAAGAGAGTCAATAAGAGAGTGAAAATCTGGAGCTTTCTTCCCCCCTTTTATACCTAAATTTAGTGACGCTCACATTCGCACCTTAGAATGTAACTACATTTCTAATTGGTCCTCAGACCGCGTTGCCTTATTATGTATGAAAATATTCTGTTGCAAAACTTTTAGCACACGCGTCCCACTGACGCTTCCGGAAGCCGATTCAATATTTCTGTCTCTTTCCTTTCTGTGGCTGTCTCTTTCTATTTCTGGTTATTGCTTCAAGTTCCTTGCTCATTAGCTTGGCGAAAGGTGGTGGGCTCTACCTAGAATTACCTTTTATCTGGATTTAGCTACCTCGCCCGTCCCTTATGTATCTAAGTTACAATCTGCTTTGTACATTTCTTGGCTGCTAAATATTCTAACATCTTTCTTGCTGAATTATATTATTATGTACAATTCTTGTTTGATATTGATTTATATGTCTATACACACATATGGTATATCTCCTTTCAATTTAATTAGAATAAGCAACGATAGAATACCGAAGAGAAAAACCAGATGTTGGCCGACCCGTAGCGTAGAAGATGGAATCTACTTGTGACTTTGCCGGAATAGACTCCATAGCCTAAACCCTGATGATTATGATGATGATTAAGACCTGTAATATCTCGGACACAAAAAGGCTTAGAGACGCACACGCGGGAAACCTCCTGTAAATGTCTGCTTCTTTAAGATCTCGTAGTGTTACAAAAGAGGTGTTCCTACTGGCCACAGGATCTGTTTAAAAGTTTTTCTACTGGATTCGCTTCGCTGTGATGAAGTTTTGGTCAGACATTTCAGAGCACGCTCTCTGAGTGTTTTTGTGGGAATCGTTTCTAATAATGGCATTACGTACTCCAGCTCTCCCTTGTTTACCGCAGCACTTGTGGTAGCTATTGGATGGTAAACCGCCTCTCCTTGTTCGTCTGGAGCACGCTTTCAATTCTCTGTTCGCGTACATACACAACTGAAAGGAAATTAGCAGTGAACAGTGATTGGATACAGCGCTATTTTAGCATTGCTCCAAAACTGCACTTTTGTAACATACAAACTACAATTCACTGCAACGGCGCTGCTTTTCCTCTACATATTTTATCACAGTTTAATTAAGCATGTGTGTTCAAATAGCTTAACAAATTTACCTGTACTATGGTCGTAATTTGTAGCAGCAACGTGTTGAGCCGATGATGTGATCTTTGTTTCTCTTCCCGCCAAAGGAAACATCCACTATTACTTATAGTTTTTCTAAATGCGTATTTTTCAAATATAGTTATTTTTCCATTTTACTTTCCCCACTGCTTACCTATAGTAAATAGAGGAAATACCTTACTGCATTCCAATAAAAAATTCTATATGGATATTTCACTGGAAATACATGTTTTGAGGTCCCTGAATCCAAAAAATGCATTTTTACTAAAAGGTCCGTATATGTGGTGTGTGGGGGGGCGCCGAAATACAAGTTTAGCGTCTTCTAAGGATACGACACGAGGATTTTCAAGAAAATACCCCACCCCAAGTTACGCTTTATAGGAAAAAATTTTCGTTACTTTTTATTTTCTCAAAAATGGCTATACTAGTTTTTATTAAAGTATAGTATGTTTAAGATGTCTATATTATACATATATCCTTTTAAAAATATATCTTGAATTTTCAGGAATAGTCTGTGAAGTCTTCTTCATTCTGAATGACTTTTCTATAATTACTAAACTGCAAGAAAGAACAAAATATACTATATAAAAATGCGATGCGATTCATTCACATGACTTTATAACCTCTATATTTAGTAGTACGTATTGAAATTATTCCTACTCAAGATTATTTTCCTATCAATTACATTTTAATCCAAACAAACCGTTGCAGAAATAGCTACATTATATATTTTGTTATAGATATAAAGAGAACAGCGATAGTCGAATGTTTAGGAACTGGACGCTGTATGCTGGCCTAAATTTCATATTGTTTCCATGCCATCGCTAGTAACAACTGAATGTTGAAAAGACCTTAAAAGAATGAGCAAGAAATGAAAAAATTTATTCGAACCCTTAATAAAGGGTATCTCAGAAACGCCAATATGCCACAAAAAGTTATTTTAAATAAATTGTGTGTTTTAAAGAGATCTACAATTTTTTTTGCATAGTACGTTTTCGTCTATCGCTTAAAATTAACCAGTTATACAAGATTATACAAAATTTCTTCCAAATGAAGTGGACTTCACAGGCGCAACAGAAAATTCAAGATATAAATTTTTTCTGTCATGAAGATATCTTTTAATTATGGTAATGTAAAACAAATCTTTAGAACAATTTTTTAGAAAATAAAAATTTTCAAAAAATGTTCCATGTAAAGGGTACTCTGGAGTGGGGAGATTTTACTCTAAATCTATGTGTGATATCTTTGTAAGGTACTGAACTTAAATACCAAGTTTGGTATTTATCCGAGTTTTGGGTTTTGAGTTATGCTGTTCACAGACAGATAGACACACACACGGACATGTTTCCAAAAATGCTTTATTTGGAAAAAGGGTCCACAAAACATGTATTTCCGCTGAAAACAAGGTATGGAATGTTTGGGTGGAATGCAATACTTCCCCTACTTACTATATGTAATAGAGAAAGTGAAAATATATCTCTTGTTAAAGCACACAATTTGTCAATTTTTTGTGGCGTTAATCGTTTACGAGATATTCTTTGTTTTGGTTTGAATTTTCAAATACTTACACTTTCCTCAAGTGGAAAGTCGCAAATAGAATGGAATTCCAAAGTCATTAGAAATTTGAATATCACTTTAGCCTATCGGTCCTTCTTACACCCACAACGAAGTATGTACATGATAATTTGTCTCCATTAACAGGAGGTACTTAGAAGAATTGCTTTATAAAAATAGCTTGCAGACGGGTGAATAGAAAAGATAATGTGAGTGAAAGTCAGTTTCCAAAAGGTTAATATAATTACTGCTTATTTGGAGTTCACTGAATCCTAATGGGGAAAATGAACTTAACAATGTTTTAGTGCATTTACGTATCCTCACCTTTCCTTTGAGTTGGCAACACGTGTTTATTTTGGTTTTATAGACAAAATTTAAAATTTACCAAAAGGAAGCTTTCCGAAATTCATACCTTTACTTTTACATACAGAAGTATCAAATGCTAGGTTGTTTAATTTGAAGGTTTTTATAATTTTCCCAGGATTTTCTCTTAAATGTCATGTCTTTTTTGGAAAGCAGGAGTCATTCCTGTATCTTAAGATGTTTTTGCACTATGAAGTTTTATTCAAGAAACAGGGTACAGTTTATTGATAATTCTCAAAATTAAATTATGTTATAGCTTTGAACCTGTGCAGTTATAGTATTTATTCATTTACTGAAATTTTACTGAAATATTTACTGAAAATCTTTAATATGTTTTACAGCAGACAGCAAATACGCTGATTTGTATCTTATTTCTTGAAAAGTTGAATCAGTCTTGAAAATTAGGCGCTATAAATATTTGCCTCTCCGTGCCGATGGGAAAGAATTGTGGTTTGATTTCCGGCCATGGCTTTGAATTTTTCAAGTTTGATTCAACCTTCCAACTTACTACCTACACACGGCTACTGCTAAAGAACAATGATCAAATGCAGCAAGTGCTATTTTGACATATAAACACACATACACGTACACGCACAAATATAAGCAAATGCTTTTTGTTGTTAATTTCCTTACGCTTACTGAAAATACGACGTCTAAATTTCATTGGAAATATAAGTTTTGAGGCCACCTGAAGCCCACACAGAAAAGCATTCAGAGAAAAATTTCCTTGTGTGACGGAGAGCGTTCGCTTATATAACCGCTGGAGTTTTCCACAGAGTTTTAGAATATTCGGAGGCGGGGAGAAGAAAAACTTTCAGAAGATTCTGGTTATCTCTCGATAGCGAATGAGAACATGCTGCGTTTACTTATCACCGTTTATCTCACCACGTGGTCGGTGCCAACTCCACAATATGCAACAGGTGATCAAGATGAATCACCATTAACTTCCCATGGGTTTGACGCTGAATGCGGTATACCACATCGTTGATACGTCGATTACCTTATACAGGCCGTCCCAAGAACGTTAAAGCTTCGGCGATTTCCCTTTAGTCCTCGTGGGACGAGAGAGCTATACGAGGCCACCCTCCTAGAATCCGGCACTGTTCCCCAGACGGTCAAAGCGTGCCTTCATCCGGTCATTTGCCTGCTTCAGGTATTTCCTGGCGAGATAGTCCGGATACCGAACACTGTTTATGTCCAGTATTTGCCGCCAGTTCACTATGTGATCTAGTTCAAATTTTTCTTGTCATTTCACTTAGCTCTCACTTACTTTACTTTCTTCGTGACATAGCGGGGCAATGAAATACGCACGACGCAGCCTATCTTCGAATGGTTCACCCGCTGGTGAGTCGAACGCAAGACCTCTCTTAATCTCTAGCTGTACTTACGTTACAACTATCGTCGTAAACTCCCTCGAAGAACTTACTGAATAGCCAGCACTTTAAATCGCATCATAAACGCACTAACTCACTCTCACTTGCGAACACGCTTGCTGGAAGTTCTCACAGAATTTTAGAATGTTCAGGAGGCGGACAGAAAGATCCTTTTAGAACAATCCCATTATATCTCGATAGCGCTTCGGTTGTTTACGCTAGGCCAGAGCACTCTCACGTATATATGAGAATTAACAAGAAGTTTATTTATTTTATTTAAGCGTCAACAGTGTGTTTGACTTCCACATTAAGTGATGTGCATTACTTGTATTAAATAAATACAAATTCTTGTTCCAATTTGCATGATGTATTTCACAAATCTTGGGTGTTAATAAACAACTCTGAACTAAATTAAAATTATAAGTGCAAATATGATAAAGGTATTCAATTGATTTTTCCCCTTCTGTATCAGGAACATTGTGATGGTATTGGTAAAATTTTGATAGGAGTATTTTTGAAAGATCCTAAAAATTAGTGCGTGGTTCATTAAAACTATCTCTTTCAAAAGAATGCGCCGACAGAATTTCTTTCAAAGTTTGCGAATATGGACTTTCAACTCTATAAATGCCTGTTTTCAGAAGTTTTCTTTTCATTAAACTGAATATCATGTTTTGCGTTAATATTGAACTATTTTAAAGTGCATTTTGATATTGTTTTTTAGTTTCCAAGTTATTGCTTTTTAACAATGAATTTTATAGAATACCGGTTTTAAATTCCTTTTTTTAATGTTATGTTATTTACCTGATCTTAGTAAAGTTACCAGTTAATGCTACTAATTTTAGATGAAATTTTTTTTAGGCAATAATCATCATAATATATTTCTATTTTTTGAAGTTCGTCGTTTCTTTAAAAATGGATAAGAATTTTTCACAGTGTAGAAAACTTGCATAAAATTTTTTATAGTTTGACCTTTCGGAAAGTGCATGAAAAGTTTAAGACTAATTGTATAAAACTTCTTCTGGTGAAACATCCTGAGTGAGTGAAATTGTGGTGAAACCGGTTTCAAATAATTTCATTTTAACAGGAAAGTTATTTTCAATCTAACTTCCTACCTTAATGAAGGTAGGTTAAGTAAACTTAATTAAAACATATTCATTTTGGACTTTTGAGTGTTGAGACACGCGTTTCAAATGTCCATATTCCTGGCTTTTCGCGATATTTTGGAGTTGTATTCCCCTTTTAGTGGAAAGTAAATAATGAAAGTTACCAAAAAGTGTCATTTTAATTCTTTGTGTAACATTATAAATTGGAAAATGCTTTTTAATTTAATATATGTATATATATATATATTTATTTACTGTATTATTGTGAGGAAAGTATTTATATCTTAAGTATATTCTTAAAATGTTACTGCATCCACAATGTTGTATTGTGTATTCTCCTGCACTTCCCAGAAAAGGAAAAAAATCAGAACTCGTAAGAGTTTGGGGTAGAGAGGTAAACTTTATCCCATGTTTGAGGGAAAGTATTTTCCTACAAAATGGTACTACATTTCATTTGTCATGAAAATATCTTAAACATATGATATTTTAATCAAAATCGTTAGAGCCATTTTGAGAAAATTAAAATTTTCGAAAAATGTTCCATGTAAAGGGTAATCTGGGGTGGGGGATTTTCTTGAAAACCTTCGTATCGCATCTCTTGAAGATACTGAATCTAAACACTTGGTGTTTATCCGACTGTTCGTTTCTGAGTTATGCTGTTCACAGACACACACAGACACACACACACACACACACACACACAGACACACACACGGACATGTTTCCAAAAATGCTTTTTTGGGATTCAGGGTGTCTCAAAACATATATTTCCACTGAAATCTCGGTATCGAATTTTTGGGTGAAATACAATACTTCCCGTACTTACTATACGTAGTAGAGAAAGTAAAAAAACTTATCCTTATCTTGCAAGTTTATCACCTTTTCATTTCCATATATGCTACTATGACCCAACGATATTCACCCATTAACATATGTACCTACAAAGTATTGGCATTTTGTTTTTGACACGGAAATTTATGTTATTATTCAATGCGTACATGAAAAATAAACTGTTTTAAACTGTTCCGTTCTACCAGGCTTGTAAGCATGTTTAGGCAGTTTAAAACAGTCCTGACGTTACCTTATGACTACTTAGAACCTTAAGTGCAGGCTGGCTATCTGAGAAGATAAGAACCTGTTTACTAGTGTAAGCTCTCCTTATTTTTCATGTACGCATTGAATAATAGCATAAATTTCCGTGTCAAAAACAGAATGCCAATACTTTGTAGGTACATATGTTAATGGGTGAATATCGTTGGCGCACCCTGTTTTGCAGCCAGAGTCTCATTTCCACATAATTTCGCTGCTGGAATATTGAATTACTGGAGTGAGCACGCAAGCAAGCCGCGATAGTTATCCTCACAGCAAATTGATGTCACAGCTCTACTCCCCTTACTGATGAATCCCAGCACTGATCACCGATCGCTTCTCCTCTATCCAATCGTCTATACTCGGGCGCAGTGTTAGCGCTAATTAAAAACCCTAAGTAACACACGGAGTTTCACAACAATCAAACAAGTTGCGCTAACCCCGAACAGTGGTGCCATTAATCCCAAACTGTGACAAAAAATACAGAGTTGCACTCGTAGATTTCATGCTGGGCTCGTGTGATTATTTCCGCTCAACGTTTCATATTCATAGACGCTGAATGCCGCAGAATCGAGTTAGAGCAGCAGGGACAACGGGCGCGCAGTCCAGTTATCATGTTTACTTTCTTCCTATAGTAGATTGAAGTGTTTGTAATCCCTCTAAAAAAAACCAATGTCGAGGTTTCACTGGGAATACATGTTTTCAGGCCTCCTTAATAAAAAAAGGATTTTTTTGAAATTTTTTTAAAAAAAAGCGAAATGTCGGATAATTGCCAAACTTGGTATTTAAGTTAAGCATCTTTCAAGGATGCAACACGAAGATTTTAAAGAAAATTCCCTTCAATATTCCCTACCTAAACTACCCTTATTTGGAACATTTTTCTAATTCTCAAAATGGCCCTAACGGTTTTTATCCAAATGAACTATATTTAAGACATTTACATTGCAAATAAAATGCATATCTGGAATTTTCTAGAAATCGTCTGTGAAGTTTTTATCATTCGGAAGCAATTTTGTGTAATCTTGTTTAACTGGTAAACCATAAGAGATAGACGAAAAACACACTACACCAAAAATGTAGATTTCTTTAAAGCACACAATTTATTCCAAATACTGTTTGTTTTTGTGGCGTAAGCTATTTCCGAGATTAACATTGTTATTGGTTTGAAGTTTTGCAATACTTTGTGAATTTTTGAAGTACTGCTAATATTCAACTGTCCTCACGATGTCATGGAAAGGTAAAACAACGTTTATTTGGAAAATAATTACTTAAATTACGTACGCAAATAAATATGTAAAGACAAAGAATAATATTAGTATTTGTTTCTTAAATAAACAACTTATTTGTACTGAAGCTCAGGTTAAGTCAGAGATAATCTCCTTCCTCTAAATGCTGTGTCATATTACACAAAAGCAGGTAAGACCGAACTGCCATGCCGTGCAGCATAGTAAGAAGAAAATTAGGAAGTACGAGTAAGTATGGGTAGTTGAACTCAAGGGACACCTCATGCACCGCGACCTTCATAGGTCTATTGTGCCTACCATCCCCAGGAGGAAGGGATGAAGTGAAGGAACCCGGCAGGAGACTATAGGCCGTAGGCAGAAGGCCACAGAGACGCGCGGAAGTCCCTAACGTTTCCAAACTCTCAGACCCACCCCACTGTTGGAGCCGCCGAGAGAGGTGATGAACGACCCACCAGTCGAGCAGCTCTCTGGTGTTTCAGAGAATATTCCATGGGGAATATTCTTTCCAGTAAGATGCATCTGCGACATCTGTCACCACAAAACCTAGAAACGCACCTGAAAGATGAGAAGGAAATGGAATGAAAGGGAAATGACGGAAAGGAAATCGTGGCAGAGTAGAAACCACGAAAAATCCATGGAACAGAGTAGGCGGTCGCCGGGGATCGAACCCGGGACCTCCCGAATGTGGGCCACAGACGTTGCCGCCTGAGCCATCCCGCTTGTTTGGACTACCCGTGGCCTGTCCTATTCGGGCTTTGTCCGGCTTCCATGGGAGTGAAGCAGCCTTCCCGAATTGAGGGGTTCAGCAAGCTAAAAAGGGGGATCTTATACACCTTGGTATACACACAAGAGAATTGCAGCTAAAACACTCAAAATCGCACAGGTTTGTTGTTCTCTGGCTGAGAATATACACTCTGGACTTACTGACCTCGTGCACGTGCCGTTGATTGGCTACAGAAGAAAAACGATGCAGGTTAGCATGCAGCAATTTAATTAGTTTGTATGTGTGTCTAAAATAGATGTCACACCTTATAACCATTTTATGCATACATATCTCTTACATCGTCTATTCCATGCATTAGACACACGAAAGCAACATTCCAAACACTATAGTAATCCATTCTGTAAACGGTCTGCCCTTAAACTACTCTTTTCAACGGTACTAACATTTAATCCATACTATGGTGTTTAATATTCCAAATATCACTCATCATATTTATCAATACAATTAATAGTCCGTTTTTGATAAGCCGCAGGTCGCTAGTTATATCCATTGTAACATAGGGATCCTGGACTCATCAGGCTAATTTTGTGTTTGGCCGCCATAATGTCTATGGTTTGACAGGCAGATGGGTGAATTCGAAGAAGCACGGCTATTACCAAAATGTTCTACAGTCGTTAATATTACGTTCACTGTACTAGAACTTTGTAGATTTTTAGAAGTCTCAGTAAAGGCTTCTTCTACATATATGGGCAACTTGTATGTGACAAACGGTCGTCGGTGAGCCAGCGATGAGAGGTGAGACGATCAGTATCCAGTATTTGTGAATGTAAATAACTTGAAATGTAAGGAAATTAATCTGATTTAATAAACAGTTGAATTCTACACGTTATATGAGCAGTAAAAATGAAGGGAAGGCCCGGTGATGACAAACAATAATACATCAGTTGCATGCATTACGTTTGAATTTTTATACCCAGGATTAGGTATGAAAATCGATTCCTAATCCTTATGAGATTATGTATGCCACCTCTTCACTGGTACGAGGGCGATTTAATAAGTAGCTTAGTTTGGTATAAGAAGAGCAAACTATGCTTTACAATGTGCAGTCGAACTTAATTAATTCGAAGGTTTGACATTCCTATACAAAGAAAAGTTAATAAGCGTTGTGTAAATCGATATTTATTTTGGATAATTCGATATAATATTCAACGAGAATGACTGAAAAAATTATGTTAGCCAAACTTGCTGGATAAATTCCAGGTAATGTGCAGTACTGTGGTCCCATTTCCTTCCCTTGCTAAATCCAGGAAATGCATCATATTGTAATTCCCTCTCCTGCTGTTAAGGAATATTGGTTATTCAAGCTTCTTTGTGCAATTCCAGGAACTTGTTGCCAGTCCCTAGCCTATTACAAGGCACTTGTCATTGTGAACACTGCACCCAGTCCATTGTCTACCTGCAGTCATTCTGTCTACCTGCTACGTTTGTAGCAAATAACTTCCCGTGCAGTAAAGTGAGCATTTTTAAACAGTGTACAGTACACAGTTACATAAAAATCATCAATGCGTGTTTAAGTAGTGAACTGAGCTGACCATGGCTCTTTCCAAACCTAAACGTATAAATTACAAAACTCTTACTTTGGCTGAAAAGGCAGCAGCCATTCGCGAAGTGGAAAAAGGTTTTAAAAAAAGTGTGACATTGCAAGAGATTTTGGAATCTCCCACAACACGTTGTCTACGTACCTCAAAAATAGGGACACAATTTTTAACAGTGTAGTTATAAACAGTGGCGAAAATAAAAAAAGAGCAAAAGGGCTTGAAAATCCTGACGTCGATGAATGCGTTAAAAAGTGGTTCAAGCAGGCAGGGGATAAAAAAATTCCATTAAGTGGGCCTCTTATCACAGCGAAAGCAGCGGAATTTGCACAACAATTGGGAAAAGCTAATTTAAAGGCAAACAGTGGATGGCTGGATGGTTTTAAAAAGCGAAATGGCATTTCCTTTGAAACCGTTTGTGGAGAAAGTGGAGGTGTTGACCAGCAAGCAGCCAGTGATTGGCAAACGAGCTTGGTAGAGTGGATTCGAGACAAAAATTCAAAAGATATTTTCAATGTCGACGAGACAGGGCTGTTTTATAAATGTACACCAGATAAAACACTTGCATTTAAAGGAGAACGATGTAGTGGGGAAAACTTAGCAAAGAACGCGCCACACTCCTGATTGGTGACAATATGGATGGCACTGAAAAGCTTCCATTACTAATGATTGGAAAGTCAGCCAAGCCCCGGTGCTTTAAAAATGTTAAATCTAAGCCTGTGGAATATGAAGCCAATAAAAAAAGCTTGGATGACGAGTGAAATTTTTGGAAGATGGCTCTTGAACCTAGACAAAAAGTTTCGCAAACAAAATCGCACAGTTTTACTGTTTATTGACAATTGTACAGGCATAACAGTATTCCATTGTTAGGGAATATCAAAGTTTTCCCCTCCCCAATATGACACCAGAAGTGCAACCAATGGATTAGGGAGTAATAAAAGATTTCAAGCATTTCTACAGGCGTCTGGTGGTCCAGAAGTTTCTGTTAGAAGCGAATTTGGACAAAAGTGACAAATTTAAAATTATAAATGAGCTTGAAGCAGCTCGTATGTGTAGTAGTGTATGGGACTAAGTAAAACCAAGCACCATAGCCAACTGTTTCCGAAAGGCCGGCTTCTGTCATATTAGACTTGAAGGTCTTGAAGAAAATGAAGTGATTGTGCCTACACTTGAATATTGGGAATATGTAAATTCTGAAACTGGTGTTCTCTATGAGGATTTTGTGCACATGGTCGATGAATTGGCAGTTTGTGGGGAGCTAACCGATGCGTACATTCTAGGCGACATCATGAACACAAACTGCAGCCGTATCTTCAGATGAAGAAGAACCAGAACAACCCGTGAAAACAATTCCTTCAATTGCTGAGGCCATGGATCACTTACATCAATTAAGGTGTTATGTTGAGGGACAACAAAATGTGAGTGAAACAATGTTCCAATCATTCAATAAACTAGAAGTGTTTTATGTGAATCAAAGGTTAAATGCTAAAAAACAAACAAAGATATGAAGTTTCTTTAAAATACTTTGAATCTGAACTCAACCTGAGTTTTAACATCACAAAACTGTAAGTACACACCGTAATGTTGTCCTTCCTATAATTTAATTTAATTTAGACCTGTTTTATTAAAACAAATGTTTCAAAAATCAAACTTTTGTAATTCAAAATCTTGAATAATTCGATTTTTTTCTTTTCTTGGTCCCTTCAACTTCGAATTAGCCAAGAAGTTCGACTATACTTTATTTTACGACAACTCCATTCAAGTTCAACGCACTTGCTTCAATGTTTTCTCAAGTTCGTGATCCCTCCGTAGAAGCGGGTGTCTTTGAGACCTTTAAAACACTCATTTACCTCCTCTATGACTACATTCGACTAAATTTATTCCAGCCACGAACGTTCTGATGTTCGGAAAGAGATGGTAATCTTAGGAAGCGAGATCAGATAAGTATGGTGGATGCAAAAGCATTTTAGATCTTAGTTTGGTAAATTCATCTTGAACGACGCGGCTTGAGTGCAGCGGCGCATTTTCATGGTGAACACCATTCTTTTGATCATTGCTGCACATTTTTCCTTGTACGCTGTATTTAGTGTCTCCAAAAGTGATGCGCAGTATTCTTCAGCAATGGTTTGCCTCTTTTCCAAAAGGTAAATGTCCCTTTGCGTGCCAAAAACTGAAACCATTGCTTTCAGCGGACGGAACGCATTTAGCATTTTTGGATCTGATTTGCTTCAGACGGTCCACTGTTTATGACTGTTTCCTTGCGAGTGAATACTAATGAATTAATATTTTTTCCGCAGTCACACGGCGGCGTGGATATCGTTTAGATTCTTCTTAAAGATTTCCAAACAGTTGGACGGTCGCAAGAGATTTCGCTTTTGCTTCGGAGTCAGCAGCCGCATCATATATCTCACGCAAGGTTGTTTTCATTTGCAATTCATAATTAATATAAAATGAATACGTGGAGTTGAGAGGCCCGTAGCTTCTCCTAACTCTCATGTTTTCATCTGCCTGTCAGACTAAACTATATTGTCACGTGCTAAGTTGTGACACTGGGGGAATAGCTAAATGAGGGATTGCAGAAGTAGAGACAATCATTAAAACGCTTGGCTAGAGCGATCTGACTATATTCTAAAGAGTTACATTTCTACGTGCGATAGTAGGGTTTACAAGATGAGAGTTGATGATGGTACTAGCTAACATTATTATTATCAATTTATTTTATAATGTTTACCTTGAGAAACGTCTCGTCGTGGATGAGCAGAGCCAATACTCAACACGACTTTGTCAAGCCGCTAGTGGTGCCAAATGAAACCCTCCGTAGCGGCCATGCAGCGGCTGTCGACGGGTACCATAGCGGTCCCGGCCAAGTTACAACACAAAGTCCCCGCGAGCAGAGCTTGAGGGCTTGCTTATATAGAGTTGAATACCTTAGAGGGGTTCTTTATACTACCTTGGCAGCTATTACCAAATACGGTCTGCCAACACCCTGGAAAATGCGTAGGCTTAGTACCTTTCAGGGATCATGTGATCCACAGGGTGCAGCTAAGAGCCGTGCAGAAAGACACGTATCCCTGAGGAAATCATGAAATCCCTTTGAAATGTCAAAGGAAGTGGCAAACCACTGCTTCCTGTCATATATACAATTTACTAAGACTTCAGCAGAATTGAGAATATAAAATATGATTCTATATGAATTCAGAAACTTGTAACAGGTTAATAAAATAATACCAATTAATATAAAATAATAATTACAATACGGATTACAATATTGTCACTTTCGTGACAATGTTACAGGTTTTATTTATGACTTTTTGCCTTACAACCGATTTTGGAGTTCTTGTTGGTACATTGTCCATGCTGGAATTCATTACACAAAATGGCATCGTTTCATAAGAAGGGCATGCGTCACTCAATGTAGGCAAACATTCCCTTATGAATTTCTTTGGCTGTTTTCTCATTCTAAAACAAACGATACCATAAATTCCAATCTTAAGCATTTTTCATTGTCACTTGAAACACGTGTTTAAAGTACCGCCGAAGAATGAATTATGATGAAAATGATATAACTAAATGACTATTGATACAGAGAAAGTAAACTTTATGATCACAAATATAGATGCTGCTGTTATCCTCTGTTAACTTTAGAACAAGTTAATTATGAAACCACCCTTCCTCGGTCTGTTTGAGTGTTTGCCTGACCTACTATTAAGAGCAGATAGCCGTCCACTCTAACTTAACAGAGCATTCTTTAGAAAGTCACTAATCTTGAAATCAATATAATAGACGCCATTTAAAAACTGCATGAAGTAAATGATTTTTTGCAGTTCTTTTGGAAAATATTTTAGGAAAATTAATTTCAAGCATACTAGCTTTTAGGCTGATATCTTCTGTCTCTTAAGAGATTGGCCAGTTTTCATTTTCCATATAGGCATTATGTTATCTGAAGTTATTTTGTATATAACTTTCTTCTAAAGAAAATTGAAAAAGTAACGGAGAGTTAAATATTTGTGAATCACAAACATCTTTATTCAGGAGCGCAGAGAATAAAATGAAACATACATTTCCCTCGGTGTGTACAAAGGCTAACTAGTCACATTTATTAAAGTGAGATATTATCTTAATAGCTTAGTGCATCTGTTATAATGGGGGCAAACTGTCCACTGTGATTTAGTATTGTAATATCCTTGGGAGACAAGGAGCAGGCATGACGGTGATTTACCTATATTAAACAAGGATGCATAATACGTTATGACACCTACTCCAGTCATGGAAATGATCTATATTATTGATTAACAAGCTAAATTATTCAGAATTACGTAAGTAGCTCAGAAAAATAACGTGGACATTTTAATATTGTCTTCCGAAATCTACACAGTTTTTAAACAGGCTTTAAGGGGAACATTGATATTTCAGTTTACTAAGGTAATAAATGTTGACTCTGAATGTCATAATAGTGTATGTATCACTATAGTATGTATAAGTAAATGTTGCTGGATCCAAGTTTCATTTAATTGTGTCCATAGGTTCATAATTGTGTTAACTATTGGATTTTTATATACCATATATTAACATTTTATTTTATTATTGTTGAATTCTTACCCCTCCTACAAATTCCAGAAATTATAGCTGAAACTTAGAAAAGAAAGCCATAAATGCTCGTAAACAAAACTTTCTATCCAATGCTTTTGTATAAGAACTCAAAAGTCTGATGTGAACGCTCACAGAACTTAGTCTAACCATGACAAATTCATATAGATTGGTTGTATATTGTAGTATTCATATGGGATATTATTCTATCCACGTTCCGCTATTCTCGATGTCATTTTAGTTATCAATTATTTTAAATTAATCAATAATTGCTTAGTTACCTACAATATGCGCAAAAAGCTGACAAATGTTTGCTAACGAGTGCTCGAGTTGAAAAGAAGAATCACAGACCTTGTGCGTTCACCATCATCCAATTCTCCTCAACTTTCTTTTAGTTCCATTAGCGTCTTGCTTATGCTCAGCTTGTCCTCTAAGAGCAATGCCGTATTATCAGAAGATCTTGTGCATTTTATTTTTCCTCCTATTACCACCTCTTCTATTTCTAGAAACATATCTTTTCTGTATTGAATTATTTTAGTTCACTTAAGTGACCACTTAGGTCACTAAGTCTTATCACGACTATAACAATTTAAGAACCTCATAACAGTAAATTGCAATGTGGTACATCATATGACATGTGCATTACAAGCAGAGGAATATAAAATTAGATGATACAAGTTATAAGTTTCATTTCATTTAGTTATATACGTTTTTGTTTTTTATTCTCTGGATTCTTTTTGCCGATGATCTGGTTTCTAGTGGAGGTTTAGCAACAGTTCTTCAAATTATAAATGTATATTATAAGAAATGGTGCCTAAGAATAAACTATAAAGAATCGAAGATGGCAATATTTAAAAACGACTATTAGTCGAATAAACAGGAAAGATGACATGTAGAAGGGGAAGAGAGACAAAATAGAGTAAGAACATTTGATTATTTAGGGGTAAGACTGGAATTAATGTGAAATGGAACACCAAAAATACCAGTTTATTGACCAAAAGAAAACTAGCATTAAACGCCATAAGATCTTGTGTATACAAAGTACCTGAAATACAGAATAATTGGTTAGAAGGGGTGTACAAAACAAAGCAGCAATATTTGAAACAAGAATAATGGGCTGCAAGGGTATAATAGTAGAAAGGCTATTGAAATACTGCCATAGAATTAAATCAATGGGTGAACATAACATTCTGATGCAATGCTTAATTATGAGGAGAGAACCAGTGATAGAACGAATTGGGTTCCAAATTTACCAAAATTTGCAAGACGTGGAATGGGTAATACATGGATAGATAGATAGATAGATAGATAGATAGATAGATAGATAGATAGATAGATAGATAGAGGGAGAGAGAGAGAGGAGCAAGTTTAAGGTTTTTGGAAACAAGAGGATTAGAGTAGAGGATCTAGAGAAACAGGAAATACTTCAAGTCTTAGAGACAAAGAAAAGTTAGACTATATTGTAGCGCTCCCTGTGGCAGTTGGCCACGGGGGTTACTTACAAGGGCGATGGACGCTCAAAAGGTAGGTCAGATCGGGACGGGATGGGGTACCATAAGGGGTTGAATCGGAACCCGGGGTTTGTATAAAAGCAAATGAGTATATGCACCAATAGTTTACCTAGATACTGGAGGGCCCTTGTGGGAGGGGGATACGTGCAGGAACTTACGGATACGTACGGTTTACCTGATTAGCTGTCGCCAATCTGGAGGTTAACGTATTTATAATAATTAACTTGTTTATGAGAGCTGCCGGTCCTAACTGGCGTAGATTAGGCCTCGTTCAAGTATCGGAGCAAAATAGAGAGCGATAGACAAGATTCGTGGCTAATATATACTTATCCATCAGCTGACCAAGCGATCCGGTATCCTACAAGACAGCGCTTCATACGTTTCCACGTCTTTTGACACTTCATATAATCTAACGCAATCCACAGCCCATGGTTCCAACTCTACTACGGCCCGCTACAATGCAGATAAAGGACGATTGGGGCAGAGAGAAGTATTATACATGCATGTAATAAGTTAAAGAGGGTAGGATGGGCTTGGACTATACGAAAAAGGAATCCCTTGTGCAAGGGCGCGAGTTCAATCTATATTTAGTCTTATTTAAAAATATTATGTTAACAATTAGGACCGAAAAGTATTAGCTGCTAATGACTCACCATGTGCACCAGAAGGGCGAAAGAACATTAGTGCCCAGGAGGTGCAGAGATCAACCATTTATGGAATGTATGTATTACACTCGACATTCAAGAAATGTTCAAACAAACCATTATCTTGCACCATGAACACCAAACAAGACGCGCCATAGTGATGACAAACGTTCGAACCATCAAGATCAATGCGAATTCCTTAGGAGTGATAAACTGTTCAGGACGTTCAGCTAGATAACCACTATTAAATAATGCATATATAATCATATTGGTATAACGTGGTGACGAGAACTGATGGAATGTGATGGCATGCAACCGAATGTGAAATAGTCTGTCGTGAAGTTTATCGTGGAACTGGCTATCCTTTAAGGCGTAGCTGCAGATGGTGCGATATTAGGTTTTATATGCACAGAAAAAACAAACATCCAAAGGCTGAATTTGTCCAGTGGTTCCGTTGGTATGAATTGCAATGTCACAAACTTTTCAGGAGGGAAGTCTGCTCTAAAGGAGAATGAGTTTTATACGCAGACCAGGAAGCAAGCAAATGCAAGTTATTTTCACCAGCTATGGGCCAAAGACAAGGGCCATACCATAACTGTAGTTCTGTTATTTCCATTTTTTCACGCTTACTTGTTGTGATGTAAATATTCTCTACTGTCCTTGCAAGATCATTGATACGATAGAGAATCGTAGGGGGCAAAGAACATCTAACTTCTCGCAGCACAGTAAATAATTTCCCAGCCTATTTACCATTCATATTTACAGTAGGCATAATACGAATGTGTTAGGGCATTTATGTTTGTTGATCCTGATACAAGTTTTTGGAACCTCTAATTTCCAGGGTTCCTTTCATATGCATTTCTTCTAGAAATCCCGATTGATCGAAATTGAAAACAAACTCCATACTGAACGATGGGATAAGCTTGATTATCTAATCTACAAATTTTCCGCAGTTTGCTGCTCATTGTCAAGTTCACGTTTTGTTTGAAAATTTTTATCTTACGTTTTCGAATTCTGTAGCTCTGTTTGAAGTTATGGAACCAACCTTTGCTTCCCTTGAAATCACTGGAATGTATTTCTCGTGCAATTTGATGTCCATAACGGAGAGGTCATTATCATGCATATTCTGTGAATTCTCTCGAGTACCCTTAAGTCATGCAAACAGCAGTTTTTGTAACAAGTTCGCTTTGTCCTCCCTCGAACATCGTTAGTTTCTCTTATGCACTACGCGGTCATATTGCTGCGGACTTATTCGAAATCTCTTCATAGTTGTCTTTTTATTGTGTTGTGGATGATAATCCATGTGCGTAATTATGTTTTGCACTCGCTCCGTGGTCAACGATTGTCCTTTACTACGTTTAACTGGAGACCGGAATTTGTGGCTCCCTGTCCGACATAGATGATGAACTACATGGCTGGACACCTGTTTCAGTACCACTTTCACTTAGGCACGTTTCGTCATCACCTATTCCTCTTAGACATTGTCTGCGCCTTCTAGAGTATACGATATCACACATTCCACTGACGCATCTTGCAGAAACGCTAATATTCATCTGCCACTTGTTTCTCACTCTGCAAACATTCTTGAGTTCCTTTCTGAAGAAATGTTACCTTCTACAACTGTTGTTGTGGATATAATACAGTGTTTGCTTTGTTTAACGTTGCCATTTCTCTGCTTTATATCAACACCACTAGCACTGTAGTACCTACTTATCGACTAAGCAGTTCAACTACCTTCCGGAGCCTCAAGCGTGCCCACGTTTGGATACCCACAGTTCCACCCCCTCTTGCCATTAGCAGTCAATATTGTGGTGGCGTGGTAGACAATATGTGGGATTTTGAATGCCGTAAATACCATTGGCCGATGGCGACCTCGCACTCAGGGTGTTCCATGCTAGTGTGCAAAGGTTAAGAAGAGATAGGAAGCGAATAAACCTAGATATTTACCTTCTTTTTGGAGAAGTAGTAAATTATTACATTATATATTGGAATGTAAAGAAACTAGGTGTTGGAGAAAAGATTTATTCCGTTGGGAAATATCAGCAAGGAAGTTTTAAAAATTAAGGAAATGAGTTGAGGACTTAAGAGGAGATAAAATTGCTAGTAGAATTCATGGGAAGAACAATGGAAAAATGAACAAACCAAAACATTAATTCAATTAAGACTCAAAATTCACGAATAACGACGGTGTTAGTGTATTTTGAGCTAAAATATGATCGAGCAACTCATATAGAAAATGTAAAGAAAACTGTAAAAATTTATTGAATATTACTGAGATACATACGTATAAGTGTTTGCTGTGTAGATTATGTAGTTGTTTGTAGCCATACCAGGGATATTGAGAGGGTTGGGTAGATCTGTAATTCCAGCTTGTCGGCATTCAGTGTACAGATGACTGTCCAGTAGAATATATTTCACAGTAAGTGATTTATTGCAGATGGCACATGGCAACGGCACATCTTATGTAAGGATATAAAATAATAACAAATTCTAAGCTGGAAAATAATCAATTGGTTTCTTCGTCGGAGTGTCCAGATAGGTTTGCAGATACTTGTGGAGCGGGAGCGGACATCATTAAGCTTACTGTTTAATGTGAGACTTTCTTTCTTCAATTGATCAGTAATACGTTGCTGGATAAATATTATAACATCATGATGTGTTGATGCTATTGTGAGGTCGCTAGGAGAATGTCTGGTACCTTCTTTAGCAGCTTCATCTGCCTTTAGATGCCAAGATGTGACGGAACCCATATTAAGGTGACATACGTCCCAGAAATTCTGGTTTTGTTATGCAGAGAAAAATTGTGCTGATCATGGGAGTTAAGATTATTATATTGGGTAGCTTGTAGCAAAACTTATCTTCAAGTTATCTCAATAGATGTTGAACAAGGTGTATGATTAGGGTCATCGCTCCCTATTATACTTAACATTTAAACATTCGTTAACTTAAATCAGTTGATTCTCTTATTAATACTTAAACTAACATTCAATTTTCATTTTCAACTTCATTTATATGACATTGCTTTTAGCTGCGTTTTAGTTTTGTATTACTTGCTAAACAACATACATATAGTAGTACAGAAAGTATTGAAAGTATTGTATTTAAAGCTCACCAGAAGTACATGTTCTGAGGTTCATTGAAACCATTCAAAACGCTTTAGAAAAATGTCCGCGCTCGCGTTGAATGCATCGTCTGTGTGTAAACAGCGCAATTCAGAAACGAAATGTTGGATAAGTACCAAACCTTTTATTTAAGCTCAGTATCTTCCTCCTTCGGAAGGAAGGTGAAGCCGGTGATCCCATATCGTAGATTTAGGTTACGTAAAAGAACCTCACGCCTACTAAAGAGGCCTCTGAGCAAAATTTCCGGTTTCCACGCCCAATATAGAATGGGACGCTAAGGACCTCAGCAGTTAAAGAGCGTTCATAAATAAAACGCTATTTAATTTAATTTTTCGGTATCTTCCAAGGGCATGACAGAAAGATTTCCAAGAAAATTTCTCCACCCTAAACTACCCGTTACACGGAACATTTTTTTATTATTTTGTATTTTCTCAAAAAATGCCTATTAACGTCTTTGACTATAATTACATATTTTTAGATATTTTAATGAGTAGTAAAATGTTTATCTTGAATTTTGTAGGAATACCGATGACGTTCTATTTATTTGATAGAATGTTATATAAGTGTTTACAATTAGGAAACCTTATAGATCAAAGCTTATTACAGGAAACATGAAGAATTTGTTAACATCCACTAATTGTACCAAATGTTTTTGTGTTAGCATTTTCGAAATATTGTCCATCTTATAATTTATACCTTACCCAAACGAACGGGATAACTCAGGCGGTAACGTCTGTGGCTTGCATTCAGGAGGTGCTAGTTCGATTCCAGCGGTCGCCCTTCTTGACACATGGGTTTTTTCGGGGTTTCCCCGGGTCGCTATGCGAACGCTGGGAAGGTTCATTATATCCTCCGAATTTCCTGTCCCTCCATTTCATCTCCATTCTCACTTCACTGCACATTTTATCTGGTTGGTCTGTTTCAGGGTTAAAAGCGTTGGCGGGAGTCTCGGCGTTGCATGGAAGAGGAAAAGGATGCTCTCTGAAACCCTTCGTCCTCCGGAATGGTGGCAGTCTCCGAGTCCCGGGCTCCTCAGGAGCTGTACAAGCCTGCAGGTAGGAGGGGAGCAGGTTGTACCAGCTGCTATCCGGGAAATTTCAATGTGTAAAAGGTAGGGACCCTCCCATCTGCCCTGTCGTGTCTCCTGGTTCGGCTGTCCTCTGTCTCCTCTCACCTGACCCCTCCCGGAGGCACCACATCAGAGGCTTATAGGACAATATGTAAGTCCCCCTCCGCACCTAGTCCTACTCCTAGACCATACCCAAGAGGATATGCCTGAAAGTTTACGATTCCTATCCCCCCTTCTTTTGGTCCTTTCGCAAGAGCTTGTTGCCATAAATAAACATTTGAGTGCGGTTTACTTTGTTATAGGCGATGTAAAATCTGTGATTGTAACTGAGCACTTGTCTAATTTGAAATAATTCCTAAATGAGTAACGTAAAGTGGATGGAAGACCATTTTTATATGAAGTATAATATATCAAGGATACACTATGCAAATTTGGCATTGGTTAGATAGTCGCGTTAATGCCTCACATCCAATACTTTTTTTAAATTGATTCGATCTTGCAAGTGAATTATAACCTTAATGATATCTGTTATTTGTTTGTTCTGTTAAAAGTAATTTTTTGAACATAGTATAAGAATAGCGGCTGTCAACAGTAATGAAACACTCCTTTACGCTGACTCAATTTGTTTAACCAACTCGTGCCAAGTAGTCTATCCTCCATCATCTTTAGTAGAAGAGACGCACTTAGACTTACAGGCACTACACTCCGCAAAGTGAGAAAAACAAAATAACTGGCATCAGCATATTACCAGAATGACTATTAGAAGCTTGAAAGTGGCCTGAGTTAGAAGACAAGTGGATGGTGCCCAGAAATAGGAGTTGGGAGTGGTAGGCGGAGAGGCCTACATTAACTATACTATATTCATTCTAAGGTTGATCCGCACCAAAACAAACCCACGTGACCAGTACACCGTGGTGCAACACAATAGCAATGCGCGTAGGAAAGCAGTTCCATGCTAATAATTTAAATTTTTGAATGAATTTTTCCTTAAATGATATACTATTCTATGCAGATACCTAAGAATTTAATTAACGCTGATTTATACCGTTAAACAGAGCTGCAAGTCCCAACATGCATCCGGGTGTGCTCAGAATATTGTTTGCAGCCAGTAACCAGCAGTTTCTGTTTAGTATCATGGCGGACGGTGAATTTGCTCTTGCGACTTCGTCGACTTAGGTAAATAAGCTGGGCAAGCCATTGACTAGTGGTGAAAAAGCAATAATGTTGAATGTTTATTATAAGTTATGTAGAAATATTCAACACTTCCCATGAAAGAAATAGTGAAATGAATTTCTGAGTTCACTGGTGTTTCGAGAACAAGTATAAACAGCGCTCATAAAGAAAAATCTGAAGCGGGAAAACTAGTTACACCGGGAAAAATAGAAAGCGTGTGAGATGCGCGATGCAAGAATGCAATTCGCCTAGAGTGCACAATTTCTTTTTTTAAAAATGAGTCGCCAACAATTCATAAAGTGCCGCTTCCAGAGAGCGAATAAATGAAAGTTATCGCATACCTGTTATTTTCCTGTTCTATAGCTTCTTTTAGAATTAACTATTATATGTGCAAACGTTTTGTTGTTGTAAATATCAATGTTATCTCCTTTAACCCTTAACAGTCACCCTAGTCAACATTTAAGTTTTCAGAATAAGAACTTTCTTCTTTTTGCATTAAGTGCCGTGTGTATTCGCCACATTGTCGTGAAAGTATGATTATTTCTGGCGCGAATGGTGGAAGGACACAATACATTATAACGGTTCACTGGTCACCTGAGTTTTATTTTGGCGCGGATCAACCTAAGAGTGAATACAGTATAGAGCACAGCACCGCAAGTAGGTCACACTTGGCCCTTTTTGCTTCCATCGTGACCCTTGGGAGGAAGGGTTGAAGTGGAGACGCGAAGGCGACCAGATCCGGACGACGATGTGTGCCGGCAAAGACGGGGTCCCTAACGATTCCAACATTACACTAATGCTGACGCTAGCTAGCCATGCCTAAGCCACCCGTCACCTGGGGAGTCCCGGCAATAGACGAGGCACTCCCAGGAAGGAAAGGGACCCCAGCGGTTCCGCCAAGCACCAGGGAGGAATCTTTCCATAGCGCAAATTCCACCGACCTGCCGCAACATGCAAACCGCCGTTGTCTGGTCCTACAATCCTGAAACATGTGAAAGGAAATGATTGACATGAATTTCGTGGTAAAAGAGGAACCTCCCAGCATTCGCCTAACGATCCGGGAAAAGCATGAAAATATAGTCAGATTGGCCGGCCTGATAGGAGTCGAACCTGGTACCTCCTGAATGTGAGACTCACACATTACCACGAGCCACCTCGCTAGGTGCCCAGGAAGAGGGTAACCTACAATCCTGGATAATGTTTACATCCTTATCCGTAAAGAAGAAGAAAAACGAAGAAATCACTGTAGAAATAAATGAGCGTATTTTTATACAATTAATGCCCGTTTTAATAAATTCAAACGCTAAGCATCATGACATGTTACTGCAGTGAGTATTTAGTTAAACAACGCTGGTGTTATATGGAAACCACTATTGCAGTGTAATTAGCATCTGCTTATAATTAGGGGAAAGCTTTCTCTCCACCCCACTCAACCAACCTCTACCGCAACCGCATCTTGTACTCCAAGCTGCTCAATTCCGAGTGAGTTTAACGTGCTGGATGCAAATTCCGAGAGGCCTTCCTTTACCATTAATTTCTTGCTATAAGCTATACATAGTAATGGAAAGGGCACAATTTCACGAGCATGAATAGACATTTAAAGGTGAAACTGAAACAAAAATAACAGCAATGAGACCGAAATTGTCTCTGATAACTACTCTTTCACCGACTAAGTTAAGCACACAAAAAACGCAAAATATCCATATATAGGGTAGTTAAATTATATTCGAACCCACTCGCGTCCTCTCTCTACTGCGCGAGACAGACGGCAGTCGCCGGGAAAGTTACGCCGGCAGAGGCGGACTAAAATCCTTACCTTATAATAGATGCTTGAAATGTTGGCCTTCGCTCTCAAACAGGCAGTATATCTTGTATAAATATTCATTTTGAAATCGCTTGACAGAAGAAAGGAAATCGTATGGTTGGTTCCAGCAAGATTCTGCAAGCACATACGGCTGCCGAATCGCATGCAATAAGAGAGGTGTTTGATGACAGAATAATTAGAGTTGGTTTGTGCCCCCTCGTTCTCTTGACCTAACGAGTTGTGATTTCCATTTATGTTTTTTTTTTAAAGACAAGGTGTATCATTCCAATCCTCGCACACTACAGAAACTTAGAGAAAACATTGTGCAATAAATCACAAGAATTCCTGCTGCTGAGCTTTGGAGAGTGAGCGATAATATTTACATGAGATATGCTGCCTGTTTGAGAGCTTGTTTGCTTCATATCGTATATAATATGACTCGCTCGTTTCTTCGTGCCCAACTCGTTCGAAAGGCAGCAACGAATATACCGAACTCTGGTCGAGCTTCTGGTTCATATGTTCTCTCGTGGGGCATTTACTGGTTCGAATATTCGCTCGTTCGAGAGTTCACATCATAGCGTTGTTGTCAGGCATACTGTTTTAGCGCGTTAGGGAAATGCTATATTACTGCGTATTCGACTTTCTACCTACTGTTATGGTAAAAACTTCTTTTACTACATTATGTTACACAAATTCCATTTTCTCACATTCTATTCTGTTATTACCCTCCCCGTTGTTTGAGCTTACACCCCCAGGACTTACAAACGGACGGGCGCCTATCGGGAGCACAGACTATAGATGAGAGAAATCAGCCAGGAGGAATGATCAGCTCGAAGCCTGGTATGAGAGCGAGGAAGGAGATAATACAGGTGAGATGAATGAAAGGAAAGGTGATGAAGGAGCAATCGGTGGAATGAATGGCGGAGGAAACCGCAGAACCCGGAGAAAATCCGCCCAGACGCCTCTTTTTCTACCACAAATCCCGCATGCGGTTTCCTGGGATATAACCTAGACTGCCTTGGTGAAAGTTGAGCGGTATATTCTGTCATTACACCTAAGTAAAGTATTTTTAAGATTGTTCCAAAATAAATATCATGCAAATTTTATATACAATTTCATTCAGAATTTCTGTTCGAACAAACAAAAACTCAGAGTCATACATATAAACATTTAGTTAAATACAGACTACAAATTATATATAATACAATAAATTAAATAATTATTTTCTTTAAACTCCAGAAATTGCACAATGTGATTAAAGAAATTATGCTACTACCAACCTCTAACACAAATTAAGTTTGAATGATTCAAAAGTTGTTACTTTATCTACTTTAATGCTATATATAATGGTTGTACCTAAAATTGTGTTTTGTAATGACTCGGTAATGACAAACATTTCTGATGGAAAACTAACCATACTTCAGAGCACTTTAGTGTTATAAATATGTAGTATGAAATCTAAGATAGTAAAAATATAAAAACAAAGAGTTTTATTAAAAGTAAATTTAAGAGAACTCCAACACTTGTTAAGATTGTTATATTAGTATTATTATATATAATTAATTTAAATTAATTATGTACAATAAAAAGTAAAACCTTAAGTAACCCATAAACACCCAGCAATGAAGTACTTGCGACTGCATGTCGCCACTGAGATTGCCTGGGTCAACTGAGGAATTCATGTCCCACTAGCATGTTGTCACAGCAGCTCAATTATTAGAGCAACCGCACGTAGAACGGGAGAGCCGTGTTCAAATCCCGGCTGTGCCATTGAATTTTTCAGTTGACTATATTAAGAGCTTGTTAAGATATTATTATTATTATTACCTTATCATCATTATTACTATTATATCGTTTTCTCAACAATAATCCCGAGGCGCTTTCATACATCGCTTCTTCCGGTTCTATATACGTTCTAACTATAAATTCCTTCATTTAATTTTAAGAAAACATTTTCACTTATTTCGTTCGAATCCATACCACGCGAACTAAGCCTGCGGCAACAAGGTCAATGTAGTACACAGACTGAGCCTTTTCTTTGGGTTTGGTGACACTGGGCGTTCCAACAGGAAATGAAAAATATACATTCGTATACCAAACGGAATGGACTGAGAGCGAGGCACCGTTGTGTTCTGGTACACCCAACTTGTCCATGTACAAAAGGCTCCAAATGTTTTCAGATGGACCAAGGGGTGTAGAGGAAGAGGGGAAAGAAATGTCTTCTCGGCTAGCATGCTTGGCTGTAGCCAACAGTAAACGCCGGTATCGTCTCAAAGGTCACATTTACTTCTGTGTATGCACGTATAATTCAGCGACCTGACTCTAAGAGAGAAAAAAAACGAAACTAAATACTTTACTCTACTAGATCTATTCAAGCAAAATAAATTAACATTTTCTTTGCATAATATGTTGTTTAAAAGTCAAATATTTCACTCTTTATGAGGGTGCTACACAAGTTTAAGATTCATTAATTTTCTTGAGAAACAAGGTTCGCATAATGTATATCTTGTTTCTAACGTTTGTTGCTAGTAATAAATAATAATAATAATAATAATAATAATAATAATAATAATAATAATAATAATAATAATAATAATAATAATAATAATAATAATAATAATAATAATAATAGTTTCATAATTATCACCAATAGAACTTCTACGCGTACTCCGAAGCAGAGGGTATTTATTACCTTAAATATAAGTTCGGGCGGCGCCGTGGACGAGTGGTTAGACCGCTCGCCTCTCACCGAGGCGGCCCGGGTTCAATCCCAGGGACCCGCATATGGGATTTGTGGTCGACGAAGCGGCGTCTGGGCGGGTTTTCTCCGGTTTCCCCCGCCATTCATTCCACCAACTGCTCCATCATCACCTTTCCTTCATTTCGTTTCATCTACTTCCTTCATCCCATACCGGGTATCGGGCTGATCACCCATCGTGGTTCTTCTGTCTGCTCCATGAGTGTGTCTGCTCCTCGAGGGGCCTCGGGGGCACCCGCCTGTAAATCCTGGGGGTGTAAGTCCTACATAAGATGAGGATAAAGCAGGGGGTCTCTTCCCGCACCGTTTTGGCTTGTACTGCTTTCGGTCCGCCTGCTGCATGACGTCATCGAGAGTGAAGTTTTAGCTAGCCAGTATTCTGCACCATACTTTTCGGCATGAAAGTTCGTATAATATTCTCGTTATACGATCTGTTTCGACCCTATACTACTTGAAACAAAATCGCATCTATAACTAGACTTAGTCTTGGAAATAATAAACACAAACCTGTCTTTTTACAGCTAAATACATAACTGGCGCCAATTTCATTTCTCCTTGAAATATTCACTAAAACGCTGTCGATATATGAAATTTGGTCTTGAGGGATGACTTACAGCATACATGTTATTCAAAGAAAGAAAGATATGTAGATATAAAGCAGATATTTGTTATATTAAAGTTGTTCAGAGGCTCTAAGTTGCAAGCTTTAAAACCATTTTCTTAGTTTATGCTATTGCTTGACTTTAATTATATTATGTTAAAGAAAACCAATAACACATTATTCGGCCAATTTTAGCAACGAAAATAAAATACGTTATACGCTATATAAAATTCAACGTTATACGCTATCGGGTCTTAAACTTTGATTCGAAATTAAATTGTTATGGGTTGTGAAAACCGCAGCTTAATGAGAGAAACTGTATGTTGATCATGCTATTATGTAATATGACTAAAACATAGCAGTTTTAAAAGTCATGATAGCTGAAAACTTGATATATGTGCATGTTTTCCGAGACGTTTTTTCCCGTCTAGGTAAAAGCATGAATAATCGACATGCATATTTAAAATAATTTTTCTAAAAAGAATTTTATTAATATAACTATTTTGGCAGAAGAGAGTAACTCCACAAAATGAATTAAATTCACATAACATTCGACCACTTGAAGTAGATAATGGACACATGCTGAAAACAGTTATCTGCACAGCAAGTATTGCAAATATCCTCCAATTTTCAAATAAACCGAATTTACAGAGTAGTGTACATTCGAATGATGTGTTCAGAATTTGGATATTTTGGCTTCATTATTTAGGCTGAGAATGTGCTTATATAAACCTAGTTTCTTAATTATTACTAGTATAAAGTTGTTTTAATTTTTTAATTAATGAATAATTAATTTACATAGTTCCCATTTGATCCTTCCTACTTGAAAGAGTAAGAACAAGGATGCGTCTAGCCTTAATATTTTGGAGATATTAATTTTAGAACAACCTTTCCTGTATGCTTTAGTATACGCTCGCAACCAATACCCTTAAAAGCACACAAATGTAATGCTTTCACCCACGGGAAAGTGGGTGTTGTTAAAAGGAGGTGTATTAGTGTATTGCACTGGCGATCACTGAAACATATTACACTGATCTTTTTAAAAGGAGGTAGATCTAAGGAACTTGCCAATTGTAATTAGGTGCCTATATTATTTAGTATTTATGCAAGGAAAGTGCAATAACTTACTCGTATCTTAGTTTTCGTTATTTTGTATAAAACATGGACATATTTCACGCCAAACTGGCAGGAGAGGCTTTACGAAACAAATCAATATTTTGTGAGCAAATACAGGGGAGATGAACGTAAATACATGAGAGAAAATGTCAGAGCGGTGTTTTATAAGCAGGGCGCGGATTTTGATGACTAATTTTTTTTAAAATGACTACATTTGTTTTAAAATGACTACATTTGTTTCAAAATGACTTTGTAATTACAAAAAATTATCTAAAATGAGATTTATGTGATTTACTAAAATTAGTGTACAGAAAGTTATAAATTAATTTATATATTGATATAACTCCTATACAAGAAGAAAAAATAAGTAAAAGAGCAGTGAAAATGTTCTTGTTCAAAGAATCTGAAAAGAAAAGAAAATTTTCTTACTTTCCTTTTCAGATTCTTCAAACAAGTAAGAACATTATTTTCTTTGCTTTTCAGATTCTCCAAACAAGAACATAGAACAAATATATTTTCAATTAATTTTCTAACTTATTGTGTTTTTGAACAGGTCTTACAAAAGTGTAGCATTAACTCTTTTGAGAACTCAGAATATGCAATGTTTATTGCAAATGAAGAGAATTTCACAGTCCATGTCATACATAAATAAGAGCAATACGCACTTATTAAGCAAAAAAGGGAAAACTGACCTCCTCATCCCTAATTTTGGACATGAATTCATAACAGTAGTTATACCTGTTTCCCTGACAATAACCATCTCTCCACCCACAAGCAACTCTTTCCAGACCAACCAATAATCTTTATATACTCTATACTTATGCAAGGAAGTTACCAAATAAAGCGGCAAAGGACAAACAAATTACAAATTAATGATGTAATATCGAAAAAAACATTATCCAAAATAGAAAACTTGAAACTACCAAAATGAACTAATATATATATATTTTCTTTCTTAATATGGGACCCATGATAAGGATTTATATACACTTAAGCAATACCTTTATTGAAAGAATTAAAAGATGGCATGTCATCAGAATCCGGATCATGCTTATATGATACTTGGTCTTCAAATAGCTTCTGCTCACAATAATATACTGTTTAATACGCATTCCTGAGGAATATAAAGAACTTACTGTTTGGCAGGTAGGCCGACTCATAACACGAAAACAGATGTAATGTGGGGCAAAGGTTCCCTGAAAATGGCAAGCTTTTCCAGGTATATAATCCTTTACAGAACCACAGTGAACGGAAAAAGGTTGTTAAACTTTGGCTGTAAGAGCAAACGGCATTTTCTTTGAAATAATTATGCCGCTCAACTGCGTAAAAGGCAACAGATATTAATCTGAGCTTCTCTTCGCTTTAAAAGTCAGTACAATTATCCTACTTTATCTCGCTATGTTGGCGGAAACTTCACAACTTAACAACAGATGTACGAAAGTACATTGTTCCTTATCACTCAGTCATATACCCCCCACTTCAACAAATAAGTTGCACACACATATTTAAACTAGAATCTTGAGTATAGATGCAGTTTTCTCTGCTTTGGTGAAGTGTTTAAGTCGGTGTGCAATGAGTAAGAACGTTAAGAGTAGAATGTATTGTGCTGTAGCACAATACCGTAATTACGGTTTTAAAACGGTTGGTGTGAATTATCACACATTTTCAAAAAAAATGAGCAATTAAAGCGCGTGTGGGTGTCTCGCTGTAAGCGTACTGACAAATTTAACGCTGATAATTTACGTGTATGTTCAGTGCACTTTCTTCCTAATAACTATAAACGGGATTTGAAGAGTGAACTTTTAGGTTTGCCGGTTAAGAAAATTCTGCTCCCAGATGCAGTTCCGTAGCAGTTCATTCCCGATTGGCATGGATATGCACTTAGTGAAGGTCCAAGTAGAAGTGGAATGTTGCAGGTATGCCTTTTTCATTTTTACATCCTGTAACAGAATAATGCATTCTGGAATTATTGTTTTCATTTCTTACGGTAAAAAAAAATACACCAGCATCCATTTAGCGATTCCTTTAGAGTAGTTGTAAATTTTCCTTTAGTACTAAAGTAATGTATGTTTGAATCTCTTGTAGCGCCTACAGTTTACGTTGAAGTCCTGGATGTGTTCCAGTAGTTTTGTTTATACGTAAATATATTACTAATGTAATGCAGTTTCCATTCGTTTTGCTTTATGTTTAGCCCACAATGTTTGTAGAATGCTCTGAAATAGTATACCTTTTAAAAAAAACTGGAAGAAGTGCTAATAATAAACAATTGGGAGTTAATCGGGAGGAATTTAGTGTGTTCACTGCGCTGTGTTTGTATTCCGCGCGCTCGTCTTCACTCTCACTTACGTCACAGGCGGGCAGCCAATGGCAGCTCCCACCCCGGAGTGGCTCACCTTAGTTATCTAGCCACATTGAGGATAAACAGTGAATGAACGAATCACTGCATGAATTTAGGTTCGTTTTGCGTTTTAATTTTCATAGCTATTGATCACAACGTGTAGCGCTAAGTGTATAGTTCCATACAGTTGGTACATTCAGTTCTGACAATAAGAGAATATTTATGTCAAACTTTGAAGCGGTTTGGGCACAATTAAGTGCAACATTAAATTGTTTTCAAAATGAGGTATATTTTGCGTTTGTTACTGAAAAGCGAATAAAGATTGCTTTATTTGAAACATAATTCCCCTTACAAGAGAAAGGAAGAAAAACCGTGCCAGTCGTATAGTGGGCGTAGAGTAAAAACATCTATTTAGGCATTGCATCCAAAAGAAGAAAATGCTAATAGATACCAGGAAACAACGTTTAGCGCAAAATATGCAATTTCTATATAGCTGTTTTATTCGGTTAGGATAACATAAGCTAAATTTTCAAGATAGTGATCCGAAAGTGTTAATGCAGACAGGTTGATGTGTTTTTGTTGCAATTGGTTCAATTGAAATCACTCTATTCTGAAAATTAAATTGATTTCAAGTTACAAATCTGAAGATGGAAAAAAAACAACAACAAACAAACAAACAGAACCGAGATACTTTGTATTACGATTCACGTTTTAAATTCTTAAAATGCTTCTCTTCCCTGGTCTGGAACGGAATGGGATGTGTAACGGAGGGGATTCGACCCCGATCCAGTGAATGAGGATATTGTGCTTGTGCCCCTCGAGGGGGCGCCCCGGGAGGGAGGGACGAGGTGAGAGACACCTGTTGTTCTCCGTTGTGTAGTGGTTACCATGCTAGTCTCTGGTTCCCTAGATCGCGGGTTCAAACCCGGCGGAGGGCGATGGATTTTTTCGGCGTAAAATCCTTAGAACGGCTTCCTTCGGAAGGGAAGTAAAGCCGGTGGTCCCGTGTCGTAGATTTACGGCACGTAAAAGAACCTCAAGCCTGATAAAGAGGCCTCTGAGCAAAATTACTGATCTTTCATGCCCAATATAGAATGGGACGCTAAGGTCCCCAGCAGTTAAAGAGCGTCCATAAATAAAACTCAATTTAATTTAGTGAGAAGTACCGAGACAAGGGCGACCGGAACCAGGAGTGACGGCACAGCAATGACTAGGTTCCTAAAGTTTCCAGACTGAGACGCCCTGACAGTCGGGCAGGCAAAGCGGGAACCCCACCACACCGGAACCAACGCCCCCCCCCAAGAGACGGTCTGTATACTCTGGCAGCCAGCCGAAGAACGAGAGACGGAAAAGGTTCCACAGAGAGCACCCGTTTTCTCTGCCATGGCGCACCGGAGCACCACCGTCGACACTTCCAACCCTGAAACAAACCTAACGGGGTTAAGGATGAATGACATGAGGAATGGAGCGATATTCGGGGCTGAGACAAATCATATCAGCATTCGACTGACGACCCACGAAAACTCCCGAAAAAAACCCTTGGGTCAGATTTGGCGCTCACCAGGAAGCGAACTAGGATCTGCCGAATGCGAGCCACAGACGTGGTAGCTTTGAAATTCTGTTCTCCTTGCATGAACACCAGAAAGGAAGAAAGGAAGAAAGAAAGAAAGTAGAAGAAAGAAAGAAAGAAAGAAAGAAGAAAGACAGAAAGAAAAACAATAGCTTTTTGCAGTTCAGAGAAGTATTAAAGTATTTGAAAATAACAAAGAATATTTCAGAATAGGTAAAATATAAAAGTTATTTGACATAAAATAGGAATGTTATTTCATATAAATTTTGTGCTTTAACAAAATCTACAGTTGTTGTGCAGTAAGATTTAGTCTGTCTCTTACGAATTACTAAATCATTCGCAATAAAGACTAATTTACAGACTATTCCTAGAAAATAAAAGATATACATTCTATTTATTATGAAAATAGCTTAAACATATGTATTTTAATCAAAATCCTTTGAGCCATTTTTCAAAGAATAAAAAGTTTCGAAAAATGTCCAATGTAAACGGTAGTTTGGAGTGGGGGATTTTCTTTAAAATCTCAGTGTGACATTTTTGGAAGAAGCTGAACTTAAACACTAAATTCTGTTTTTAACCCTTTTTGCTTCTAGGTTATGCTATTCGTGGATACACACACACGCTAGGACCTTTTTTAAAAAATAAATTCATTGGATTCAGGTAGTCATAAACGTGATTTGTGCTGAAATTACGATATTGAATGTTTGGGTGGAACACCAAGCCTTCTCTACTTGCTGTAGCTACGTAGTAGAGAAAGTATAAAATGCTTAACTTGAATTCAGGGGTCTCAAAACGTGTATTTCCGTTAAATCTTGTTATTCATTTTTTTGGTGGAACGCAATACTTGTTCTACTTACTATAACTACGTAGCAGAGAAAGTAAAAACGCTTTCTTTGGTTTCAGGGAGTCTGTAAACGAGTATTTCCTTTGCGAGTATTAATCTCGTTATTCAATTTTTGGATGGAATGCAATACTTGCTGTGCTTGTTGTAACTACGTACGTAGTAGAGAAAGTAAAAGCGCTTTGTTTGGTTTCAGGGAGTCTGAAAACGAGTATCTCTGTTCCGAGTATTAATGTCGTTATTCAAGTTTTGGGTGGAATGCAATACTTACTCTACTTACTGTAACTCGTAGTAGAGAAAATAAAAATTCGTTCTTTGGATTCAGGAACTCTCAAAACGAGTATTTCCGGTGAATATCCTTGAATTTTTGGGTGAAATACAATATTTTCTCTACCTCGTGTAGCTACGTTGTAGAGAAATTAAAAATGCTTTCTTTAGATTCAGGGGGTCTCAAAACGTGTATTTCCAGTGACTCTATTGAATTTTTGGGTGGAATACAATAATTTCTCTACCTGCTGCAGCTACATGGTAAAGAAATAAAAATGCTTTCTTTGGATTTAGGGAGTCTCAAAGTGGAAGTGTATTTCCAGTGAATCTCGTTATTCAATTTTTGGGCGGAATGCAATACTTCCCCTAATTATTATAGGTAAATAGTAGAGACAGTAAAAAGAAGAGTCGAGGTATAGATAAACGGCTGTTTGTCGTTACGGCATCTTGCATGCAACCAAATAGGGAAAAGTGTATTTTAGACTGTAACTTGAAATAATTTTTGGTCTAAATTGTTGTCAGATGCACGGAAAAACCATACTTTATAAGGAGATTATGAAAAGAAAGAATATAGGTTAGTTGATGGGTAGAGAAAGTAGCGAATATTGAAAACCAAACTATTTTGTTTTAACACTTCCTTATTATACAATACTATGATGCCACTAATTCCTAAAATTAGTTTGTATACTGCTTATGTCTCTGTGCTGTAATGTTATTGCTGCTTAAGGAAAATGTGTTGGAATGATGTTTTCTTTAGCACTTTAACTTCGTAGAGCAGGTATGAGCTAAGCCACCTGGCATAACCTCTCGATAAGACACCCCGCTTACTCCTACAGGTGGAACGGAACACATTTGGAGCCATCTGTACACAAGCTCATTTGTGTTCGAAGGCATGAATAGTATATAAATTAATGACCAAAACTCGTTCGATGGACAATAAGACGAGTGTAGTATGTTCCAGGTAGTGTTAAAGGGGCACGCTAAGTATATAAAACGGGTACGTTATAATTAGATGACTGCGGTGCATTGTGTTGTAATAGTAA
The DNA here is from genome assembly GCA_030765065.1 of Deroplatys truncata. Taxonomy (NCBI): domain Eukaryota; kingdom Metazoa; phylum Arthropoda; class Insecta; order Mantodea; family Mantidae; genus Deroplatys; species Deroplatys truncata. Next base: position 85,001,123 of record CM060976.1, on the reverse strand, counting down.
ATATAACCAATAATACTTCCAACAGTTATACTGTACCAGCTGTTTAGTATCAGTTTACCGCTCACCGCCCAAGAAAGAGGCGCATAATTGGAAGAAGAGAGAAGAGGACCTTCCTCATGTTCTGAACCTTAACTTATCCTACACACTCACTTAAAAGGAACCAGCCGTTTCCACGTGTATCCGTACTTGTCATAGAAATTACGTTGCATTTTAAAATCACACCTCACCCAACCTCCTTATTGTAGGGGTAAAGCGTGCCTGCTCTATATTCAAGAGGCTTCGAGTTCGAATCTCCTTTGGGTGAGTTACGGGCTAACTTTATTTTCTAGCTAAGTTTACCCTTGCCCTCAACGAGCGGGATGGCTCAGCGGCAGCGTCTGTGGCTCACATTCGGAGGTCTTGGGTTCGATTTCCGCGGGGGACCTTCCTGATCCATGGGTTTTGGGGAGTTTCCCTGTGTTACTAAGCGAATACTGGGAGGGTTCGTTACATTCCCAAAATTTCTGTCCCTGCATTTCACCTCCATTTTATTTTCACTTAATTTTTCAGCTCCTTTGTCTGTTTCAAGGTTGAAAGTGCCGGCGGGAGTCTCGGCGTTGCATGGCAGAAGAAAAGGATGCTCTATATAATCCTTCGTCTCCGTTCCCCTCAGAATATTTGGGTATAGTCGGGGTATAGCTTGAGCGGCAACCCGGCACGTCGACAAGTGGTGGATAGTCCATGCCTGTTCCTGGGATGCGACTACTGGTTTAACTCTCAGAGTGAGTTGTCTCTGCGGAGACCACGAACCAACTCCCCAATCCCAAGGTGTAATGTGTGGCGTAAGCCTTAGTCCGTGTCGAAGAGATGAATGCCACAGGATATTGTGTCTCTAACGGAGCCTCAGGGATACCAGGCAGTCTCCTTGAGTATCTTAGCTTGGTGGGGCCCAGCGGAGCTCTGCCTCAGTCCACCTTATATTTCCCCGCTACTCGTGGGACAAATATGGAACGAGACAATTTAAAACAAACTTAGCAAGGAGAGATAATTTCCTCAGACTTATCAGTGCAACTTACGGATCTGGAGACAGAGGTTGTAAAAAAAAATGGTTTACTCCACAGGTCCGTCAACCAGTTCCGCCGATCCAGCGAAAGAGGCCGAACACCCTTAGGCCTTAGGAGGCCTTAGTGTTAGGTGTCGACAGATGAGACTGAATGCCAAGAGACCATCGGGTGCTCAGCGTAAAAAAGCTCCTAAGAGAAAGGAAAATGAAAGAGGGAGCTTAGAAAGTTGAGAACTCGACCTGAAGACCTCTAGGAAATTGAGCTCAGTGGAGAGAAGAAAAGACTTCACTCGAACTCGATCACCCTATCCAGCAGCAACCTAAAAACATATGAGCTCACAGCAACAGACAATGTTTTTTAACAAAGCTCTGACTGGAATAAAAATGGCCGTCCTTTGTGTGGACCATAAAATCAAGTTGGATCAGGCACAGTCAGAATCGATCCAATCAAAAATATAGGAAGCAGTGGATGCCAAGTCTCTGGAGGAGGTAAGTCCACAGTTTCTAAATGCTAGTTTTTCGCAGGGGATCCTTTGAATAATAATCTGTGCAAAAGAAGAAACGAAGCAGTGGCTTGTATACGCTGTTGCCGGCCTTTGTTGGGGCCTTTGTAAGGGGATGGCATTGCAAATTGTGGAAGTGTAGTGGTTAGCATGCTAGTCTCTAGTTCCCGAGGTCGCGGGTTCAGACCCGGCTTTAGCATGGCTTCCTTCGGAAATGAAGTAAAGTCGGTGGTCCCGTGTCGTAAATTTACGGCACATAAAAGAACCTCAAGCCTGATAAAGAGGACTCTGAGAAAAACTACCTTTCCTTCACGCCCAATATAGAATGGGGCGCTAAGGACCACAGCAGTTAAAGAGCGTCCATAAAAAAGCAAGTTGTGGACGACAAGGACCTTCCGAAGAGACCAAGGGCAATTGTGTGAGTTTCTGCCACTGTTGATATTCCAACCGTCATGTTGAGGATGAAAAACAAAACCAGAGGTCTCAACGCGGACGATTGGCATGTTATGAGTCGCAAGGGGACTGATAAGGGGACTGATAACTTATCACTAGACTGCGACTCGTTTAAACGGCTGAAAAGTCACAATTTCAAGGCCTCCTGGGGAGTTTGAAGGTTAGAATTTCGGCCTCTGAAGGAAAAGATGAAGGAGAAGACTTCAAGTGAAGACGAAGATGCTACAGATAAACCTCCAGCACAGCAGTGTGCTTCGGTTGCATTGTGTGTGCTAATGAGGGGTTTTGATGTGGTCCTCATACAAGGACCTTGGTTTTTCAAAGGGAAAATTAGAGGTCTGTAATATGTAGGAGGAGAAAGCTAGTTTATAGTAGATCTAAGAGACTCCAAGAACCTATATCCTTATAAAACAAGGAATGAATATATATATTTCCGCTTATGCATCTTTGTTCCAGACAGGTTTCTGGAACGGTAGTAAAACTACAATCATTCAAATATGGAAGTTCCCAGGGAGGTTATCCTCGGGTCGGCGTACCTTCCATATCATGATTCAGAATCTAGCCCACAATGGAAATTGAAGGGTTGGTAGCAGGATGCATAAAGGATGGCTCCGACCTTATATTGGATGTGATGCAAGCTCTCATCATACTGCATGGGTAGCAGTAATATCAATCCAAGAAGTGAGTATCTCTTCAATTTTAGTATGTCTAGTACCTTAGATGTAATGAACGTAGGAAACAGGCAGATCTTTGTTACTGTCAATAGCAAAGAAGTTACCTATAGCTACCAATTATATTGGTAATTTTGTAAAATCATGGCATGTATCTGATGAGATGAGTTGTTCAGACACAGATACATAAACTTTGAGTTTTCTGGTTTTTCTCGACAATTACACCGTTTAGAAATCCTAGGAAAACTGATTGGGATTCCTGCAGAGGTAACTTAGCTCAGAATCTCATCAAAATTAATATCAGTTATGCAGACCCAGAGACAGCATCTAGCCTATTTCAGGAGACAATAACTGAAGCCTTTACTAGTAGCTGTCCTCATGTGCAAATACGTTCACGCAGGGATGTTTCCTGGTGGAATAATGACCTAGCACATAAGAGGAGAGAGGTAAGAAGACTCTTCAATAAAGCAAAACATTCAGGCTCATGGACTGAATACAGAAAGGTCTTAGCCCAATATAATAAAGATTAAAGGAAGGCTAAGAGGGATTCTTGGAGGGTCCATTGTGAGCAGAGTGAACAGACTCCTGGCTGTGCAGACTCTAAAGAGCTCTCTCTATGGAAGGGTCAACCTGAATTTAAACTCTTCAAAATGAAGATGGAAAGTTCATCTGCTGAGGAAACTATGGAGGAATCGCCGTTTCCACGGCCCAGAGTCTATAACAGAGCGTTCCTGGAGGCTGAAGCGGTCTAGGACTTGGATTCCCATCGCGGACCTCAAGGAAGAGAGACTGGCAAACAGCTAAGAAGGTGATCTATTATGAAAAACTAAATCCGGCCGTTAGGACCACTTATAAGGTACTCATTTGAACCTTATAAATCCCCTGACAGAGATGAAATTATGCCTATTATGCTCCAACAGGGCTTTGAACTGTTGCCAGGAGGCTTAATAAAAATTCTCAGAGTACGTTTGGCACTGGGATACATTTCATCAGACTAGAGGCATGTTAGGATAGTACTTATACCAAAACCCGGAAACCTATGAACCGGGCTAAGTCCTACAGACCAGTCTGATGTCATTTATGACAAAAACTTTGGAGAGGCTACTGGATAGATGGATCAGGGGAGGTGTTTTGGTAACCAGACCTTTATATCAGAACTAGTTTGCTTATAGAGTAGGATACTCCACAGAAATTGCGCTTTTCCAGATTTTTCACAATTTGGGAAAACAAAACTATGCAACATGAGGAAGCGGCGTTGGGTACCTAAATGAATATTGAGGACGCTTTTGACAATACGTCCTTCAGAGCAATTTCCACAGTTGTTAGAGAGCGTGGAGTTAAATTCATGTAGGTGGCTAGAATCCATGCTCAAAAACAGAGCGGTACATATATCCCTTGCGAGCAGTAATTTTGCCGCAATAGTCCATGGGGATATCCACAGGGGAGTTATAGCTCCCCTCCTATGCATTCTGGTTGTAGACAGATTACTAGAAATGGTCAGCGGTATGAAATACACAATCTACGGCTTTGCTAATGACATTGGCATCATAGTTCGTGGAAACGTTTTAAACACTGTCCAGGAACTCATACAGAGAGCACTTAATAAGTTAGTAGAATGGTAAATTCTGAAGAGCTATCTAATAGATCTCAGAAAACAGACCTTTCACCAGAAGAAGAAACTTAGAACAACTAGGGCCTCTGTTTTTCAATGGTGAGCAATTAAAGATGTCCGGAGAGGTGAAGTGCTTGGGAGTAATTCTCTACTCCTAGCTGACCTGGAACCAACACATGGGAAAAATGTATAAAAAAGTCATTCCTATTTTGTGTACTAAGGCGAATGCACGTTAAGGGATGGGTTCTAAGACCTAGAATGTAACACTGCTATATACTAGGGTAATCAGACCATCATTATGTACGGTGCAATACTCTGGTGGACTAGGACACAAACGTTAAATACCAAAACAATACTAAACAGGATCCAAAAGATGGATTGTCTAGCAATAACTGCGGCAATGCGCACGATCCCTTTTGGAAGCACTCCTGAACCTGACCCCGTTGGATATTTTGATAAACGACCAGGCCAGAAAGGCTTTCCACAGACTGTAGCAAACCAAAACAATTAAGATTCCAAAATCTGCATCGGAAGTCTTAGCCATAAAGAAGGAGGTAGTAGATTCGATTTTCAAGATGGAAACAAAATATCTCGGAAAAACTTTACATCACCATAAGAAATTCAAGGTAATAATAATTGAAAATAACTTATGGCAAGAATCCTATCAGAAATTACCTGAGTGTTCTTTTATCTGTTTCACAGATGACTCAAAAACAGACTGAGGGACGGGTTTTGGGGTACTTGGTTTAAGATCCAGATGTACCTTTAGTAATTCACTAAGTATGTAACTACGGTATTTCAACCCGAAGTATTTGCCAATTTACAATGTAAAGGAAAACATTGGAAGGGAGTATAAAGATAAACAGATCCCCATTTCTTCAGACAGCCAGGCAGCGCTAAAGATTATAAACAGTCTTTTAGTGACATCCAAACTGGTAGGTGAATGTATTACTGCCTTATCCAACCTGGCAGAACGTAACGAAGTATGTTTGTCATGGGTACCAGGGCACAACTGAATTAAAAGCAACAAGAAAGTTGAAGAACTTTAAAGCAAGGATCGACACAACTGAAACCTAAACCAGAGCCACCTATAGGCACACCTAAGTGTTCCGTTAGAGCGGCTATAAGAAACTGGTGTAAAAATACAACACTCTTTGGCCTGGAAGAGGATTCTAGGAATTCGACATGGGAAATAGTTTATCATGAATCCATGGGAACCTATAACTGAGCTTTAACTGCTTAAATGCAGTAATTCTCAGTTAAAAACTATAGTAGCTTTTGCCACTGGGCATACACCAGTGAGAAAGCACCTATACATAATAGGAAAGTTTCAGAGCAACACGACTGTAGATTGTGCGGGCCTGAAACTGAAACAGCCAATCATATAATATGCTCCTGTGAAGCGATAGCATCAACGAGATATAAGATCTTTGGGAAACCTTTTCTGGAACCACAGGACTCCTATCCCAACACACTATTGAGCCTGTGTAATCTGGTAGGGACACAGGACTAGAGTGAAAGGGTAGCAATCATTACAGCGTTAGCACAATAAGCCTTAGGCTCCAGTGCTACCGGAGATTTTGCAGACGGGGCCTAGTCCACAAAAAAAACTTCGTCTCCTGGAATGGGGCTGCCTCCGAGACTCGGATCCCAGAGGATGTCCAAGCCTGCAGGGAGAAGGGAGCCGGTTGTACCAGCTGCCATCCGGGGAGTTTCAATCTGTCAATCTTTCAATCTGCCCTCTGCCTGTCGTGCCTTCTGGTCCGGCCACCCTCTGTTTCCTCTCAACTCACCCCTCCCTCCCGAAGGCGCCATATCATGGGCTTTAGGCACAAAAGATCTTATAGATCGAGGTGCTAAGTCCCCCTCCTTGGTTAGTCCTAGTCCTTGTTCTCAGAAGAATAATATCGGGTAACTTTAAGCTCTATGGGCTCCCAGTCCATTTGAGCACCATTTTAATCAGCTAATTCATTTTGGGTCCGATATCGTGAACCAGGTTAAACGACGTTAAACCGGTTACATTTACATTACTTCCTCTACCTACTCTTCATTTAACTATTCCTACACAAGCATATTCTTCTATCTGCTTCGTGCTAATCGAGAACGTTTGCAGAAATGCTTTTTGTTACACATTTCCTTGTGAGTACAACAGGAAGAGCGGAATACAGTAAGTAAGCGATAGTCCGAACTTTAAAGAGCAGGTCAATATGTGATGGCTTTGAAATTTCGTTGTCTTTGCACGAATACGAGAAAAAATACGAACAGCGATTTTGTAGTTAAAAAAGTATGAAGTATTTGACAATTCAACCAGCCCACCTCTGTGGTGTGGGAGTAGTGTGTGTACCTCATATTCAAGAGGTCCCGAGTTCGAATCTCGGTTAGGGTGAGTTTACTCGGATAAGTTTTTTCGCGAGGTTTATCCTTATCCTGGAAGTTGAATGCGGGATAACTAATCCAATGGACCCTGGTACATTTGAGCATCATTTCAATCATTGTCCGATATGACTTAGCCGGGTAAATGACGCTAAAGCTAAAAACAAATTCAAACCAACAATAAAGAATGCGTGGGGGTATGTTTAACGCTACAAAACATTGCGTAGAACACAAATTCTATGATTTAATGACATCAACATTTTTATTTAGCAAGGTTTGTCTATCACTTACAGTTTACAAGTTATATAAAATCATTCAGAACGTGGAGTACTTCGCAGGATATTCTCAAAAAATTAAAGATAACATTTCATTTGTCATGCAAATATCTTAAATATATGATATTTTAATCAAAATCGTTATAGTCCATTTTTACAAAATCAAAGTTTTCAAAAAGGTTTCCATGTAAAGGTGATTTGGCTTGGGAGATTTTCTTCAAGATCTGGTCGCATCCTTGTAAGACGCTTGGAATTTACACCAAACTGACATATAAACTTTTCGTTTTTGAGTTATGCTATTTACACACACACACACACACACAGAAATACACCCGAACATTTTCCCATAAAATGCTTTTTGTGAATTTACCGCAGTGTTCGCTCAATGCCGTGCCGCCGCTGCTGCCTCTACGGGGCACACAGACACAAAATGTGACGCCGCTACCCGCTGCCTTTACTGTGGCAGCGGGACACTCACCGCCGACTGCCGGGCACACGACTTGACACAACGACGCCGCTTCTGCGCCTCCTACGGGCAAAGGACACTTCACTGGTCAAGCCGTCTGTCCACTATATCCACATAGAACATCGCTGACCGACCACATCACAGTACAACAGAACTGCACACCACCACCGTCACCACCAATCGACATCTCACACCTGGAAGAGCAGTTGGCTAGCACCAACAGCCTTCAAATGGACAACACAACCATAAACAACAGCATCATGGCAACCATTAAGGATCTTCACGTTGAGTTGCAGCACCTAACGGAACGTGTAAGCTCTCTAGAGAACGTCTTGCTTAGGGTCTATGGAAAACTCACAGACACAGTAGAACAACAGCACTCGAACACCATAGAGAAGATTGACCACAACAACCGCACCGCCCTTCGCCAGGGTAATGAGTACCTTCGAGACAGAATCGCAGATCACGCGACTAAAGTGATTAAGACTCTCCAGCCCTACATTACATCACCACCAGGAGAACCACCGCACTACAATACGCGACCACATGGCCCAGAACATTCTGGCCACACCACTCACAAAACCAACTCCCGGAGGTAACGGGCCCGGGGACGGAGCCAAATTGTCTGTTACAACGCCACTGTCATAGGTCCCTGCCAGGGCTTCGGCCATGGCAGTTACCTGCTTATCACCGCGGAGTACTGCGCCATATTCTAACAAGTACTCACAAATAGCTGGTTTGCTTCGGTGGTACCAGTCACCATGCCACCATATGCCCCAATTAAACAGCGTCACCACAGAACTAAATCCTTTCTATTCCTCTTCCATTTTTCCTTCCAACTGCCTTTTTACTCTTGTTTTTCCTTATGCCTTTATTCCTGTTTTCCCAAAAACTCACAAAAAAACAGGGAATCTTAAAACATATATATTACCAGTGAAGTATCTATATTGATCCTTGGTAGGAACACGGTACTCCCTCATGCCTGCTATACGTAAGTGGCAGAGAAAGTTGAAAGGAAATAAAACTCTCGACTGATAAATTATCTAAGTGCTAAAAGCAGTCAACTGGTTCTGCTCTTGTCTTTACTTCACGTGGATTAGAACAAACTGGGTTTTTTATTTGATTGAAATAAGGTGGATCACAAAGGAGTGTTGCATTCTTCAATCGATCAACACTGGGAAGAAGATTTGTAGAAGGAAAGCATGCATGATTATATTCATGCTGAAAAACTGATAATGGAACTATGGAAGATATAATCATAAGCTGGAACCTATAATTATAACTGTTAATATCCTACGTGATTGTAAAGTGTGGTTTTCAATAATTTAATCACACTACAAATCCCAGGCTGCATCTTTTACTTACCTTTCTTAAAGGCCTGCAATAACTAGGACATGACATAAGCTAATGAAAGAATTTCCTTAATGACTGTACAGTTTAACTTCTGTCTTTGTGTAACTATAGTTGTATTCAAATTTGTTTTAAATGCTTTTCTCTTTTGTAGCCATAACAATAATTGATTTAGAACTGTCAATAAGTAGTTTAGCAGACTTTAACGGCATTTAATATACGCGTTGTTTTGCGTTACAAACGATAAACATTCATATGAAATTCTAAAACTGGTTCACAGAGAATATTCATTTAACAGTTCATGTATGCAAATAATATGTGCAGTCTTACTAACCTATAACTTGTTCTCCTGCTTTCTTTATATTAGAAATGCTTCCTATTCAAAGGTAATTACAATCTTAACTTTCCATAAATTACCGAAAGAAACTTTACAAATACCTGCATTTAAATTTCTATATAGCTCGCGTATTTTGTAACGCACAATTGTGGCGTTACAAAATACGCGAGCGTACAAAGTAAATAAATTTTGTGTTACTACTTAAGAAATTTACATGAAGACTTAAATTTTGACTAGGCCGAAAATCCAGACCTACGACGCTGTTTGCTGACAACGAATGCCTTAAGCCTACTCGAAGTGCTGTGTGTTGCCGATGGGCTCATATTTTACACTGACCTCCTTCTTTGGCTCCCTTGGCGATTGCTTGCTGACATCCAGCCGGGAGGGGAGGGGTTCACTGGCGATTGATACCGTAATTATTGCTGGGAATATATAAGTAATTAAATAAAGGAATGATAGTAAGATAAAGAAATAATTGCAATAAATATAATATCCTTATATTAAATCAATGTATAACGTAACAAGCTTGAGTTGAAAAGATTTTCCACGAGAAGAAGGTAATTACTGAGCCATGTAACGAAAGGCATTAATATTAGCCAGATAGAGAACAGTTAGCTTAAGGATTTCTGAGAACGGAATTCAGTACGCTTACACAGTCACGCAGACAGAAGTTCTGAAAAAGAGAAGTGAAAGTTATTTCTGAGATATTAGCCAGGCCCCCTGGTAACCAAAATCAAGATGCGCATGAAGAGAGGTGAAAAATTTCCCAGGCGTGAAATAAATTTTGTGGAAGTAATTCTAATTTAGACGTAGCTTTAGTAATATAGAGGCGGACATCTAAATCAGAGAGTTACTCTCTCGCTGGTACCGTCAGCGGTACTTAGTGTGCGATTTTAAACGCCCAGTGACGCGCTTGCATGAGTAGCGGCTATCGCGAAGGATCTCTCCGAGCAATGTTTTAGGGACTCGTGGCAGCTTATGTCTAGTTTCTTTTAATGCGGAAGCAGTTATATCCAACCGTAACCTTGATACTGAAGAAGTTAGCACGTATGATTATACAATTAGCATATTTTCTAGTGCTACAATTCAGATTCAGTCTATTTTTTCATTTCAAACGGTCGATAACTCAATTCATGTACTCAAATATTAGTTCACAATAAATGTCTCAGTCAATTTAAAGTGGTATTGTCCTTCATAATACACACACTCATAACCTGAGGGAAAATAGTCATAATTCAACCACTGGAGCACCCGGCAGCAGAATCATCATATATTGGAGACAACAAGCAAAGATGGAAACTACATTCATGTATCAACTTGGCGCACCATCATCGCGACATTTTGTTGCTTCAAAATGGCGCCCAACGTGGGGCAAACTTCTTGTATCAAACTGATGCCCAGTGTGGGACATTGAATTGAGGACCATCAGAAGCTGAGGAGACTACATTGGAAATCAAGCCGAGTGATCTATAGCGCTGAAAGAAAGGAGACATTCCACAATGGCGGTAACTTAGGCCACACACGTACACAGGTAGTAAGAAAGAAGAAGAAGTCATGGGCATCCATGGACAATAGCAGTAAACAAGATATTGAGTGTAAATTTATTGATTTAAATGCCATTTATGAGATGTGGTTAAGCTCTGGAAAAATGTTAGGTGAAAGGATTTAGTAGAAACTATGGATGTTCAGAAAGGAGAAAGTAGTAGTAGACAGGAAATTGTATAAAATAGGACAACGGAAGTAGAAGAGAATTATCAAAATATGTAGGTTAGCTCGAAACAGGAAGCAATAAAATTCAGGAAGAAGCAGTAAATGATTCAGGAATGGGAGGAAGTGATTTAATGGCAGCGATGGAAGTTTTAAACCATATAATGGAGAGTAATAATCAGAAATTAGAGGAAGGGCTAGACAAGAAATTATAAAATAATCTACAGGAGCCAGAAAAGAAATTAGAGGAAACTAATGGTTATTGGAAAATACTCGACAGAGGTTATAAAGAGCCAGGGAAGCAATTAAAACACTCAACAAGGATTAGCAAAGAAGCTAGAAAATCACATTCCATTCAAGGATGGAATTAGAGGGGGAATAAGGAAATAAGCAATGTTAGAAGTGAAATAAAAGGAAACAGAGAAAGGTTAGGGAGAAAGAGAAAATGTTAGGAAAGAAATTAGCTATGAAATAGATTTGAAAAAAAAACTGTAAAAAAGTCGGTGAGAAATCACAGTTACAGAACTAGGGGTGAAAGTAGCCAAGAAATTTAAAACAGAAAGGGAAATGGCTAGAAAAGAATTAGAAGAAGGTAGAAATAGCACGAAAAAGTAGATGGAAGATGGAAGACAGGCAGGAAACTTAGAGGAAATCACAGATCTGGTTAAGGAGGTGGCAACAAAAGTAGCAGAAATGAGAAGTGCATTAAAAATTTAAGATAGGTAACAATGTACCAAACCCAAATTGTAGTAATGTAAGTAAACCATCAGCAAGAGACGAAGTGATACAACATTTGTTAGCAGACATCCCTTTGCCAAATGCAGCTGCAAGCACTTCCAATAGCGAACCAAGAAGAATTGATATACAGAGAAACAGAGATCAGAACCATACCACGAACTGATCTAATCATATCTTAACTGAAATTACAACGCCAACAATCTTTTATTAGAGAATTTCTAGAATATTTCACTGTAAAATGTGTACCGCAGGAGTACAAAATGGCCAGCGTTAGGAAACGTTTTAAGGGAAACGCAGCAAATTGGCTGGATATAACTATAGGAAATAACAATAACTTCAGTGCCTTTACAAATGTGTCCACGAGCACATACTGGGAGCAAATAGACAAGCAAACATTAGATTAGAAATGAGCAACGGAAAATATAGCCAGCGAACTGATTATTCAATGGTTTAATTATTTTATGAAATTAACAAGCTAATTGAGATAGTTAGATGTAGGTGTATAAGTAATAAAGATCTCATATATATTGTAACGCCACATTTTCCAGAAAATATTCAGCACTCTCAAGTAATAGCAAAGCCTAGTAACGTGTCAGAAGTGATTGATTTGCTGATAGCGCTAAAGAGTAACAAACAAAAGTCTGAGGCAGAAGTTAACAGAAATCAAGCAGGAAGTACTATGGAAAGTCTACGTATCTTCGGCAAGGAGCGCAATCTCATAGAAATGGAAATCAAAATGAAGATAGGAATACATACGGAGGTATCCTAGATCAGAACCACCACAGTGGGAAAATAGAAATAGAAATCAGCAACACAGAAATGCAGGCAATAGTGGTAGACATGTTCAGGTCAATTATATGAATATGGGAAGATTTTATAGACTTGAGGAGTTTAGAGGTGGATAGATATAACTCAGGTAATACATATTGGAAATCGGAAAATAATTATGAATTTCGACATAGATCGCCTAGACAAGAGGAAAGAAATAGAAGTGGGAGAAACTCACCCGTACAAAAAGATAGGGCGGAAGCAATAGATATAACAAGGCAAATGGTAGGAACAGCCTAAATCAGACAGCTCAAAATAAAATTGCAAATAACAGTTTAGCAGTAACAGATACGATTTCTAACATGCAGTCAGATGCTTCTAACTTTTTATGAATTAAATTTATGGCTGCAATTTTGTTTATAAATGGTTATAATAAGTATGTACGATGGAAGACAAGGTTTTGAGAATTGTAACTACATAATAAAAAAATTACAAAAAAATATTAAATAGGAAAAAGTGAATGGGAAGGGCAGTGAACTTAATAAATTTATAATCAGTGCATCGAACAAAGTACTCAAACAAAGGCAAAAACTGAAAACCAAATACAAAGAAAATAGACCCTTGGAAATTTATAAAAATTCAGAACAGAAACTAAGAATGTAAAGAAAAATAGCGTAGTAACATTGTATAAATAGGATTGTATTTATGTATATGAGGGTTATTAACTGTAAGTGAAGTATTTGTATGCAATCATAAGCGGTAGAGAAGAAGAAAATTGTAAAACATATAAGAAAATTGAAAGAGCTGCAGATAGGAGATCAGATCCATTTAAAGTTAGAATTTTATTCGGGCAAACTGTACATTCTTTTATTACTGATAATAAACGAACGCAACGGACATATTGATACGGTAATTATTGACGAAAGTATACAAGTAATTAAGTAAACGATAGTAAGATAAAGAAATAATTGGAATTAATGATTTCTGTACATTAAATCAATGCATACTGTAACAAGCTTGAGTTGAAAAGATTTGTCATGAGAAGAAGGCAATTAGCGAGCCATGTAAAGAAAGTCATTAGTATCAGCCGAATAGAGAACACTCAACACATGGAGTTGAGTTATAAGTTCAGTAAGTACACTTACACATTCACGTAGACAAAAATTCTGAAAAACAGAAGTGAAAGGTATTTCTGAGATATTAGCCAAGCCCCCTAGTAACCAAAGTCAGAGACGTGCACGTGGATAGGTGAATATTGGTCGGGGCGTGAAATAAGTTCTGTGGAAGTAACTATAATGTAGGCGTGGTTAAGTAATATAGAGGCGGCCATCTAAATCGGAGAGTTATTCTCTCGCTGGTACCGTCAGCGGTACCTAGGTGTGTGCTTTTAAGCGCCCAATGAAACGCTTGTGTGAGTAGCGGCTATTGCGAGGGATCTTTCCGAGCAACCTTTTAGCGATTCACGGCAGGTTATGCTTCTAGTTTGTTTTATTGCGGAAACAGTTATTTCCAAACGTAACTTTGATACTAAAGAAGTTAGCAGTTATAATAACTAAATTGTCGTAGTTTCGAGTGCTACAATTCCGATTCAGTCTATTTCTTCATTTCAAACCTTCGGTAACTCAATTCAAGAAACTCAAATATTAGTTCACAATAAATTTCTCAGTCAATTTAAATCAGTGTTGTCCTTCACAATGCGTCCACGCATACCCTGAGGCAAAATACTCATAGCTCAACTACTGGAGCACCCGGCAGCAAAATAAACATCAGATATTGGAGACAACGAAAAAAGGTGACAACTACATTCGTATATAAACTGGCGCACCATCATCGCGGTATTGTTACTGCTTTACGATGGTACTGCCCTTCCCCAAGCAGCGGCAAACAGAAAAATTTATGACCGTTCTCAGATGATTATCATTCTGGATCAGGATCTGTATGCTGACCATCATCATTTCGGCTATAGTGCAACGGAATCTGCAAAGTGGCACATGATTAATTTATGAAAATGAATGTATTTTTTGTAAATTAATTTAAGGCCACCAGGAATTACCAGAGAGATGAGAGATAAGCAAAATAGGCTTTCTCAAGATGCACTTATCTAATATGCATATTTTGAAATGTACAGAGAATGAACGCACATTTAAGTCACAAAGGACAATTAAATGAGATACGCAATATTATAGCTAATTGATTTGTGGAATATAGGCAAACGGTGCTCATTGAGCGACGAAAGTGCAATTCAGTAGTTTAGGGATGATCCCAAGGCTTAGAAAACAAAGTTTCTTGATGGAGAAAGAGGGATGTAAACAGATGTTGTAGAAAGCAGTATTAAGATGGTACAAATGGTTAAAAGAAGCCTCAAGAGAGGCAAGGTGAACGAATCTAAAGGGTCCAAGGTTATTAATGTATTATTACACTATTTCTGATAAATGTATGCTAAAAATTCCGTGTAATCTATGAAAAAATGTGATGCTGAATGTACAATGAATATTTGCTTTAATATAATTTTGGGAGTACTATTTGAAATGTATGAGCTGTGTTAACTACTTTAATATTTTATATATTCAAACCTTGCCTGGACTACATTTGGAGAACTCAGAGATTTCCTAAGGGTGGCCATATATACACAAAATTTATTAATGCTTTTCATATAAAACTGAATATTTTAAAAAATACCGCTGAGCGCCCAATTCTTGGGGCACGCGAATTCACCCAGGCCAGTTCTTGCTCCGGTAAAGCTCACTTAAGTTACAAAATAGAACAGACCTTTTGAGGCGAGTGCGCTGCGGATATACGATGATAATATGTCTAGCAGGCCATTTTCATTTACTTAATTCAACTATCTACTTTTGGAGCTTAATATGGACATTTTGATACTACTAGGAGGCCCTTTGTTCATAGATATACGAGCTACAGTAATGTGGGAGTAAAATGCTTGAATTTGTAACCGCGTACCTCACGCAGGTAAACGTTCCTGGATTATTGCATACGAGAGCATCACATATGGAGTTTACAATACATATATTGTGTTTGATTTACCATGTTAGTTGTATTAGTAGTGATATCTGCCAGTTTTGTTGCTTATAAAGCCCATTACTACAAAAATGTAGCATGAAAAACGAAGCCGAATAATGTAATAATAATAATAATAATAATAATAATAATAATAATAATAATAATAATAATAAAATCATGAGTATAAAATAATATATTTTATATAAAATACTATAATACAACTGAAAAGCGTGGCAGTTGGGAACACTATGAGGCGATGCACATATGTATGTACATGATGGGTATGATGCGCTCTGCTTCGTAATTTAAAACCCTAAACTGAATCAGTAGACATTGATCAGGTGCTTGTATTGGCTCATCAAACTTCTACAGCTTCTCTCATTTATGCATTTAGGATTTGAATTAACCCTCATTTTCGGAAAGCTACTTACATAGGGCTAACTTAGAGCCAACAGTGTTCAATTATCTTAAAACTGTGTTTTGCATTGCATAAGTTTTGTTACATGCGCGTAAAGGTATATTTCTTTATAAATAAATCTATACATGAAAACGTTATGAGACGTTACATTACAAAAGGAAACAAAAAGACAAAGAATTTGTTCACCACGGGGGACCGAACCCAGGTTTCCAGATAAGCACAGATGTTAATCACTGCAGTATAATACAATGCTGTATATGCTATCCTTGATGTAAGCTACTTACGCTACGAATGCCAAGCTGTATACATTACCATTCACTTTGTGCTGCTCTCTTGTTTAAAATCGCACCCGCCGTGACCGGCGGGCGATACTCCAGTAGCTGCAGCTCGAGTGGGAAAATAAATAAATAAATATGGAAGCGAGCGACCACGTATCGAGAGAGACCGGAAAATCCAAGCGCCATAACCGATTTAGTTAGCTCGTTTGCAGTCCTCTACTTGCGATATACTTGAGTTTATTTTTTCGCTGAAAATGCCATGGAAACGAAATTTATTATTCTTACTCCGCAGAAAATGCATGTAAAATATAATATATTGCATTCGCATAAATTTATCTACCCAGTATCATTTATTCTTTTAAAGCTTCTACAGACTATTCTTGCAAAAGATTATTTTTCTGTATGCTTTATATTAACCGAGGTAAACCTTTGCAGAAACAATTTCATTAAATACTTCATTGTAGTTACAAGGCAATGGAGGAAATCAAATCATTAGTCAGACGTTTAAAAGCGGGTTGCTGTATGGTGGTCTAGAAATTACACGCTCTTTCCAGGAAACTGTGAGAAATAGATAAATAGCGATAGAAGTTACAAAAGTATTAAAAACTTCAAACTATAATAACGGAGATCTCGGAAATGGCTGATTCAAAACAAATCACTTATGTTTACCAGTTAAATAAAGTTATGTAAAATTTCTTCCGAAGAAGAGGGCTTCACAAGCTATTCCCAGAAAATTTAGGATTTACGCTTTATTTGTCATACAAATATCTTAAATATTTGGTATATTACTCAAAATGTTACAGCCATTTTTGAGAAAATTTTTCGATATAAAGTTGGTTTGGGATAGGTGAATTTTCTTGAATATGTTTTTATTGCATTCTTGAAGGATCCCGAAGTTAAATATGTACTTTAGTATTTAACCGAGTTTTCAGTTTTGAGTTTTGGTGTTCACCGCGCGCGCGATCGCGACCAATTCAAGTAGGTCTAAAGATCGTCCTTGCATCTGGAGGCAAGACTGTACTCATTTCTGCAATGAGTTTCGAAATCTTTGGAACTCCTTCGAATCATTTCGGAATCGTTTGCAAGCGTGCACAATCCTTTGTTCCAGTTCTCCAACTGTATTAACACTATGGTTTTTCTGGTGACCCCAGAGACCCCAGACACATAAATCTTAGGGATACAGATCAGGTGGTCTTTCAGTCCAAGGTTTGCCTCAACTATCCATCTTTTATCACATCTGCTCGTTAGCTGTCCTCTCTCAAGTAATATTGGAAGATGCTGCTGCAGAAACCGAAGGTATATCCGCCCATTTGTTCTTAGAAATTTGTGGGACAATAAGACGTTTATCTAAATTAATTCTTATTCAATGAGAAATGTGGCTGATTTGATGCCAAATAAACAGCATGAGGGTTTACCCTACACCAAAAATGTGAATTATACCAATTAAAAACTCTATTGGTTGTGGAACCCGTTTCGTCTGTAAATTGCGGTGTGTAGTCCTTTGCGTTGCTATGGCTTAATTCGAATGTTTCTCCCTTCATGGCTCTGCTTCGCCTGTGCGCTGCGTGCCACATTTTACTGTCAAATTCATGACAGCTAGGGGCAATGTTATATTTTTTGGAATAGTTGAGGAACCTGCCATGCAATGACTTAGGTACGTTCTCATGGCACAACATCAATACTTTGCAATAATGAATTAATTGAAATAATTAAAAAACATTGGAAGTAGAAAATATTAAGTTTAAAATGCATGAACCACTCTTTGATAATTTTAATGAATTATGTAAAGCAAAGAGAACTATATTTACATATCTGTGCTTCAAGAGCTTTTTAAACCACACAACAAGCACGCTATAATCTTTCTTGTAACATACGTTATTAACTAAGTGACTACTCTTCAAAAGTCTTAAAATCCCTTTTTACTCTTGCACAAGTATAATTCCACCACAGTCCGTTTTGTAAATACCATTAAACTGGGCGATTGCTTTCACTGCACTTCCTGTACTAAAACTTACATCTGTCACTAGTAAGCTCACACAAAATGAACAAAGTGGCTTGACTTTTAATTCTGAAATAGTGATGAAATGGATATTACCGCTTTATATGAAAGTTCTCTTCTCCTTTCTTTATGAAAAGCTTTCTAGAAATTCCTTGTTGTGCTAATGGTGCTGGCCTGGTGCTGCTGTAACTACGATGGATGATACAGTATCTAGGGCTAGCCTAGCGAACAAAGATGGCGAGTAACGTCGGTTCCATAAATGTCTATGTTCAAAAGTTTATTCCAACTGACGTCCAACACAAAACTAAAAGGAAGAAGACACATGGTTTGTTACATTCTATATTTTTTCATAAAATAAAAGATTTAACTTCTAAAATAGAAAATAAAATCGTTAATTTTCTATTTCAAAAGAAGAAATAAAAATAAAAGGAAACAAAAGCCATATTCTCAAATATCCACTGCTTCTGCATTTATAATTTCCCGAATCTGTTACCCAGTAGATTTCAATATCCATGAGAAATATTTGGTTTTCTGGCAACTGCCTACTACGAAGGTTGGACAAGATAAAAAAAAATAATCCACTACGTAGAATTTAACTCGAGCTGCATGCGCAGAAGTTAATAACTTAATCACTGCTCCACGTAAAGCATAGTATTGTTACATGCTGGGGTGAGGACCAAACGATTTACAGCAAATGATTAAATTTCTATCACCCCAACACGCACATGGGGGAGCGTAACTCGCTAACGGCAAGAGGACTGTGAGCTTGGTATTTAGATTTAGACGAAGGCGTGAGGTTTTACATTATACAAAAACATTACATAACACACATTACCTGGAATTTATTGACAAATGTTTGGCGACACTACATTTTGCACTTAGGAAAAAAAAGATGAGAGGAGATGCCCCAAAGTCGAAGACTGACTACACACGCGACTTGCTGCTTCCACTGTTCTTACTGAAGTCATATTAACTATATTCTCCCCTCCAACCGTGTCTAGCCAAGCCAGCCAGGGTTGGCGTCATACCAAAACGTTTCCAAACAAAGCCCTCGCTCTGGCGTGTTCCGCGCCAAAGGAGAGATCGTTAAGCCGAAAAAAATAATCAAAGGAACCCAATAATGCTACCGACAATGCAACACTATAATGAGTATGGCAATGACAATGCACTTACTGATACGCCACAGTATAGAGATAGCCCAAATCAGCGCCTTGTGGCGCACAGAAGTTGACGGTTGTGAACCGATTGCTCGCTTGAAGGGACATTGAAAAAATGTAACTGTTCAAGAGAGCCGACACTTAGTGTTTGACCGAGTGTACATTTCAATACTTTTAGGAAGTTTATCATAGTTTATAACATTAGATAGATTGGATTCTGTGGTGGAACCTGTCATAATTTTTAAACGCGTCTGAAGCTTTTGGTCTTTGAGGAATTAATTTTTATTAATTACTGAGCGTGTTTTCTACAGAAGGCTAGTTAATATTCATATCAAAACTTCCGTAAAATTCGAGCACTGGCAGTCGTCCGTGGAGAGCTAATTGGGTGGAAGATATTCTAGCTACAGGCGCCGGGAATCTGAGTAACTTTAAAACCTGCCTTCCCAATCTGAGAAGTTTCTGAAGGAGATCTAAGTTTTACCTTGGAGGCATGTATCTCACGAATTAACATTTTCTATTTTTCTATAGTCTTAAATCAGTTTTACAATCCTGGAAATGATAGAGATCGTAATCCATGCATAGAGTAAACAGTCAGTATAAACAAATTCGAATATGTTGTTTCTTATTTCTCCTATATAATTCTCTTGCTTTGTTAAATTATGGCATGTACCCCGATGCAGTAGGTTTAAGTTGATTCATTATTAGGTAAAAAATCTGGAGTGTCACACTTGCACGATTTTATCTTCTCATTACAACTTCGCTTATTATCTTATGTATTGTGGTATTCATGTAAAACGTTATTCTGCTGTACATGTTGCGTTAAACACGGTGAAACTTTTACTAGAATTAATGAAGCAGTATTGACGTGCATAAAAGTGGTCCATTCCCCTAGAGCAAAGCGTTTTTCCTTCCCTAAGGTTTCCACCTTCTGATACCCAACCTCGATTAAGGTAACCAACTTATCCTTTGCATCATATGACTGATCTAAAAACAATTCAGTGACACAAAACCGAACCAATGTGAGATGTTCTCGATATAAAATCAAGGGGTGGTTCGGATACCATCTCTACTGAAATGTTTCGCCACGATTGGTACATAAGAAAAGGCTAACAGAGGAAAATAAGGCAAATTTAATTTTTTTTTGTTTAATGAGTTAAAAGTTTGTGAAATATAATAAAATAATAAGGATAATACTAATAGTGTAAATGATAAAATATATTAATCATAAGTTGGGACCTATAATTATAGTTGTTAATATTACCCAATATGATTAATTGCTTGTAAGAAAATACTTTAGTGTATAATAATATATTTAATATAATATATTTACCTTACTGAGTTAACTAATAATATTTGGAATACACCTCTTTATGTATTTATTATTAAGATCCTTTTTTATTTCTTCCCTTATTATACCTTTTATAAATGCAACATAATTCGGCTTTCTACAGGAAGGGGTAAACAATAATTTGTATTTGTCGTTAAACTTACCGACAGCTACGATATTTAAATGAGTCCCTTTATCGGCGACATGGAGAAGAGAGAGTTAAAGCTATCGCCACCATCGTACAGTAATAAGAAAATTAACATTAAGAAAACGGTGGTGTAGCATGAAATACACGGTTTAAGTGTATTAAAAGAGCAAAAATAAAAAAGGTGTTAATTTTCATATTTATACACTTTCATTAAATTTTAATTTTGCGCCAAAATTCTACGAAGCATTGTCTTAACGGACTCCGCTAGTGAGAACTTGGGTAACTAGCCCGTGTAATGTTACTCTTCGGCATTTCGGCCATATTTTGTGCAGGTAAAGTATTCTGCCAATCCATTGTCTAGAATCATGCTCGAGGAATAGAGGACTTCACGCTGTCAGAGGATGGGGCTAGATTTGTCAGTATCAACATAAACAACTGCGTTCCATTACGGGTCCCTTTTTATGTACGCCAGTATACGTTACGGAAAACAAAACACAACCGTTTGCATATTATAAGGTAGTTTTTGTTACTAATGAAATGAAACAAGAAATATTTTGAAAATGCTACGGATGTTGGTCTCGTACGGGATGCTTTTGACTCTTGCGAATTCTTTGGATCTTAGTTCAGATCCTATTTGTTGCAGATCCTATTGATTGCTGATGTAGTATATTGCACATCCAGTGTCTGACCGCTGTATTCATTTATGAACCAAGGAAGAGGGAGGAGCATTCTCGTACAGGCTGTCGCACCGTATGAGGAAGGTACTGCTTTGGTTTGAGCGGCTGCTGTATACCCCTACTCAAGATGAAGAACTGAGAACAATCAACCTCGATGAATACATTCTCATAGCAGATTCTTTTGTAGCGGTTCCTTGGTACACAGTTGAAGATGATAACGTTCTCTTGTCATCGCCTTCTTCTCCTTCAGTGTATAAATGATATTCGGCGATTAAGGACTTTTGAACGAACAGTTGATTGTTTATTGATGGGTTCCCTGGCTAGTCGTAAGGTTGCGGTCGCGTCTCAGGTTGTGTTTGGGGATTAAAGGGTGTTGAATGATGACACTGAAGTTAAATTTAACTGTAAAAGTTTACTTTCGTCACCACAAATTAAAATCGTGTATTTACACCACTTCACAAGTAACCGTTATGAAGATGTGAGAGTTTATGAGGTAATCACTGTATTTACTTCGACGTTTTATTTCCCGGCCCTTATCATGCAAATATGCAGAACTTACATTTTTCGTTCACACTTTTCATACTCTAGATACCACGTAGGTACGTTCTTTATCATTTATAACTTGATTTGCGGACCGATTACTTCTACATGTTTTGTGCGTGCTCCTTGTGCTAACCAACGCAGACACGTTGGGTATATAGTTTGAGATCACTTTGGCTTCCATCTGAATTTTTCAGTTTATATACTACCACTGCTCCAGAATATTCCACAATTTTCCCATTATTTCAGTGGTTGAATTCACGCATGTCTCTACACTCAAATTTAACCTCATACGCTACTGTTTTTCTATAGGCTAAAATTAAATCACGTGACATAGTGACTTTAATCTCTGAATCTAACGTCTCCTTAACCATTTTCCCCTGTTAACACAATCTTCGGTTCTTCTCTTAATAATACATTGCCTGTATGGGACATTCCATTTCAAAGCTTCCGAAAGAAATGGAAAATCGACCTTGTATTTTTTAAACGAAATGAAACTATTTGTATTTGGAGACAAGCCTGATGCAATGCTTCATGCAAACTCTTAAAATTCAGAACATCATTGTTTTGTAATTAAAATTGTTCAAATTTATCGTATCTTCCTAACATTCCCAAATTCAGACTGTTAAAACTCTCAAACCTTTAAATCTAAATACTTAAATCGAGCTTTATTTTGATTATCATAACCTTAGTTTCAATTTGATATGTAAAAATGTTCTTCTTATATTTATTTAAGTGAAGAAATTTAGACTTTTTCAAGTGTAGGAGGTTTTGTATTAAGAAAAATAGATTTATTATATATGGTAAGTTTTCGTAATTTAAAGGCAATGAAACACATGCTTTACTGTAATGATTACTGATAAGGTTTCGTCTAAAATAATTAAAGAAGTAAATTACTTAACGCGCTCATGGTCCTCTCATATGTTTGTTTTGAACTGAAGGTCAAGGAAGCTGCTGTGCCTAAGGTTAGACAATGAGAACGCTTACGTAACAATATTATGCAGATTAAGGCTATCTTAGGACATACCTTAACTTGATAAAAGCTTCTTTAGATTTTAATTTTCCTACCTTTATGAAGGACTGATAGAACGTATCAGTAACCAAAATATAATGAAAAATCATCTGTGCTTAACTCACAACACTTCTGTTATCTTGCTAGCGCACGGAAAGACTGAAGCAAAGAGAAATAAAGACGAAGTGCTAGTTTGTATAGTGCCAGGTTGCTGAATTACATGCCTATGCATCAAATGTGTTGTCCTGCTGCAGGGCACTTGGTGATAATTATGCAACAGCCATGTAAACTGCTGTATTTATTCACTTTTTGTGTTATAACTACGAGCCCTAACATAACCACTTTGCCAAATTTCCGGCTTCTCTTAATGACACTATGGATTATTCTCAAACTAGTATTTTAGCTTTATAAAACTCCAGAGGGGCTTATAAGTAAAAACTGTATATAGATTTTTGTGAATATTATAACAATTACTAGTATATGCTGTAATGAAATGTGGACTTTTATCTACAAAATGATATTTGGTACAATATTCTGAAATAAAGGTTTCCGGAGTTATGCGCAGTTAAAATGCGACAAAGTGAATTAATACGATACATTTATAGTCCAATAACGGGACAGTCGTTGGGTTCTAGATGCTAATATTTGATAAATATGCTTTGCTCAGCACCCCTTTATTTATAGGAATAATTACAAAGCAAACAAAAAATGCGAGGTTTTTTTTGCCGTTCGATTTCACATGGAATGTCCCGTATGTGACTGGACAATAGCCTTGGCTATCCAGCTTTCTCTTCTCTTAACAAACCCTGCGAATGCGACTGCTTGTACCTGTGAAAGTTTTGCATTTACAACCCACATCTCCATAGTGCTACAGACTTACAAATATATTTACATGTTTCTTCTATACCACTAGACTTACATTATTATAAAATCATTTTATCTATGATTTGAGCACTCACAGTCTAGATTTTATATTTAATTTAACAATTGGATTGTCTCATAAGTTCGTTCGTTTTGCTCGCAAGTTCCATCTATAGCGCCTGAAAACCCTGAACCCTCTGTACACTCAAGTTATCCTAGTTGCCTAACCACCTCTACCACTTTAGAGATCAACAACCTGACTCACTATTGGATACGTCAGTGTGTATTTGTATGACTGATGTTGCATAGAACAGCGTGAAATTGTGTTTACTAACTGTGTAAAGCAAAAAGGAACATTTCCGACATCTTATACTGTTTTACTATCGTAAGGGTAAAACCGACTCACAATGCCGGCAGAAAATTTGTGCTGTCTACGGAGAAGATGCAGTAACGAAGCGAGAATGTCAAAAATGGTTTAGTCGATTTTGAGCTGGGAATTTCTCCCTAAAAGACTGACCATATCACCTTCCGTCCATTCACCTATCTCTCGAGTGCGTGAAATCGTGCCGACATAATGCGCAGTGGTTTTGCTGGTAAGGAAATACTAAACCGCCTCTGTCACCCCCAGCCCCACCTTACCTGGCTCTAGCACACCACTTACTGTTTGATTTTCTCCTCATTTTCCTTCGCTCTTGAGACTGAAAGCAAATCTATATTCATAGGTTGATAGGTTGTTTGCCAGACTTAACATCAAACCATTACGAGATGGACTCATCCAGGAGCTGTACGGAACGTTTTTACGAAGTTGGCCTTCCAGCCACTCAGGTGAAATGTTTCCGTGCTTCTCCCCTTTCGCCACTCATTTAGGCCTGATCTTCGTTCATCGGCTAATGCGTGTGTATCGGACTTGAATTCAGACCACACAGGGTTGGTATGGAACACGATAAGGGGTTGCGCCAACATTAAATAAAGAAAACATTATAGGAAACCAAAAACAATGGCACGTTCCGTGCACTAGACTGTTCAGGTGGACGTGAGGCCCGCAACGGGCTGGTAAACTTTAATTCTTCATAGATGTTGTGCCATAGAAGTATACGCAGAAATTGTCCGAACGGGACAAAATACGAAGTTCCAAGCTACATCGTTTTCGTCTTGTGCCAGAGGTTACCGTTACAAACTTTGATCGGAATCGGTGCAGCGGTGTTTTTATTCAATACAAACAAATAAATCCTCAAACTCCAGCACATTTATTAAGCACTATGTTTAAGCATAATCAACATACCAATATTCCTTTGTGATTTAGCACATACTATAAGTGGGCACCACCATGCTGAGAGGAAGTTAAGCATACTATCATTCATAACAACAGACCATCAGGGCATGCGTTCATGGACATTTAAATAATTACGTGATGATGTTTAAGGATATACGTGAGAAAAACTCATGATAGTTAATTTAAGCTATGATTTCGAGGTATATTTTTTACTAAATTTCAGTTGGGAGCTCCCATAAGGTGTTTGCAGCAACATTTTTTTAAGACGCATTCTTTTGTGGAATAAAATTATAAATTCTGATATTCCGTCGTGCTCAAATTTTGGTTACCTCCTAGGTCTGTACTTAGGTGTTCAGGCTGTTAGGTATAGAACTATTTTTAGCAATACATTATTCAGCACATTTGATTTATCCTTCTCCTAGTAAATTTTTTATTTAAAATATATAACCAACGCATCAACATAATTACAATTTTAATTGCATAATATTTATTTCTAACAAACTTCCTTATTTAACATTATATGTATGGTTTTCATATTGTGTTTTCTTGCCTTTCCACAAGTTGTGAAGATGTTCCTTGCCGGTTGAAAACAAGTATCTTGTTATTGATCATATACAGACAGACATCGTATTTATAGAGTGCTGTAACCACATCCAACCAAAGCAAAAGCGGGGGGGGGATGTCGTTGCACCTGTTGCTGTAGCGGTTCGATCGTACTGCGCATGCGCACTGGATGGGCAAGAGGGGGGTTGGAGGAATCAAGTTAGTAATTGCGTTAGCTGCACACAATGTATTTGCCTCCCCATAGCGACCAACGCTCATTGTGTCCATAGGTAAAAAAAATCGAATTTGTAGTGTGAGGTATGTGGAATACGCATCAAAAACAAAACTGTATTCACAAGGTGTGGTTAAATACCATTCCTATCTGAACGCTGTCCTAGTCAATTACTATTTCATTTGGGAAAACAAAACTATTTCTTTTTAACAACAATCAGTTGCAATATAAAACGTATTGGAACAGAACAAAGCCCAATTCATACATAGTTAAAATTAAAATAAGAATATAAACACTTGAAGGCCAAGCGGGCTGAAAATGCACATACAAATAAAGTTATCTGTATAAAGTAAACAACACGGGATTTATATCTTCCCCATATTCGTTTTGGAATTTTGCAGTCCCACACGCTATAGCCAGTCCGCAATTGGGATTGTGTGGTCTTCACGTCACCATCCATATCACTTATGGAGGTCATTTCATACTTTCACTGAATTAAACTGTAGCGTGAAGGTAAAACATTCTCTCTCTTTTACCAATGAGTGGCAAAGGAAGTTTTAGGAGTAAGCAGTAGACGGACAGAGGGGCCTCCAGTAACTGGAGCACTGTACCGTAGTAGGCCATAGTAGGACCTTTGTGCTTACAACGTGACGTGGGAGAAAGGGATAAAAGGGAGACCAGAAGGGCGACCAGTTCCGAACGACGATACGCGCTACCAAGGACGGAAACTCTAAAGATTCCAATATGACACCAATATAGCCTTGCAATATGGCTGCAATACCCACCTGCGACCTGGAGTTCCGGGGATAGATGAGACACTCCTAGGAATGGATGGAGCCAGCAGTCCGCCATTAGCCAGCGAGTAACCTTTCCAAAGCGCAAATTCCACCGTCCTGCCGCAGCGTACCAACTGTCATTGCTTGGTCCTACAACATATGAGGTGAAATAAATGAAAGGAAATAACGGGGATCGGAAATGACGACAAGAAATTCGTGGTAGAAGAGGAATCGCCTCACTATTTTCCTACGACCCGAGAGATTCACCAAACCCATACCACCCTTTCCATGGAAAACATTTCGTTAGTTTTTATTTTATCATCATTATCATCATCTTCTTCTTCTTTGTGGCTTTAGCCTATTGACTCGTTCCGGCTCCTTAAAAGCCTTGCTCCAGCAATCTTTTCATAGGTCTTCCAACTGTATTATTACCTCTTGGGTTGTGTGTTATTGTTTTTATGTGTCTGTCTTCTGGCATGTATATCAATTGTTTTCTCTAGCTATTTCTATATTTTGTTATAGAGATTAAAAGCCATATCCTCCAATGTTAATCTGCTAATGCATGACCCAGCATCTCGAAACTATTTAAGATATGAGACTGACATTTTAAACGAAGTAGATGCATGACTTCTAAGAATATTGAACAATTTTTATGCAATAAATCTGTTAATTAAGGAAGATAGGATTATTTTCTTAATTGTAACATCTTTTGGGAATAATTTTATAGTAGTTATTCTATTTAAAAAATAACCAACCAGATTATTAACACCACAGCAGATTCACAACACACTTAGAGGTTGCTTTTATCTGCCTAAAATTTAATTTGTATACCTTCAATAGTTTCTGAGAAAACAATCATTTATACAACAAAATAGTTTATAAAATAGTTGTTTAAAGCAAAACTTGAGGTAAAAGACTCACATATATTTGTAAAGAAATAAATCACAAGAACTTCACCACGTAGAAGCTGTCATATTTAACAGTAGTACCAATTTTTGGAACAAACTATCTCTAATAGTTGGACTAAAGTTTATCACTCTACTCCAAAACGTGTAGGAGTTATGTTTTTTCTGCGACGTGGTGCAGAATCCACAGGATAAAATTGCAGATGCAGTATACAATATGCTTATGAAACAAGTGTTAAAGGTAAGGTTTTATTTTGTGAGTAGGAGTGTTTCCGAAACTAAGGCCGAGTGTAGCAATCCTACGAGCAAACTATTTTAACACGTGCGGCATGTTCTACTTTTTAGATAGTGCTAGAATTTGTAAAACATTAATAAAATCATAGATAGGTAGATAGATAGATAGATAGATAGATAGATAGATAGATAAGGTATCTTTATTGGTTTCAAATTATTGAAGTTATTACACAAGTATTTAGTGCATGGATCATTGACCGTACATGCATATTTAAGATGCAATTATGGTGACAAAATAAACAACAGAAAAAGAAAACAAAAAAAAGAACAAGAAAAGGAAAACAGAGATAAATTACCTTTGACTAACTGAACAAATTTGACCTAGCTTCGTGCCCTTTAGCCAAGAAATTGCCCATGTTTTGTCAGTTCGTCTGGTCAGCCAGTAGCTCCCAACATGCCAATCCTTTCTTGAGGGACTTAAGAATTTTTCTTTGAGTTTAATTGTTCGCTAGTTCTCCCACTGTGCACATTCCACCAAAATATGTACCCAGTCCTCATTCAAATCACAGAATGAGCAGATTCTCCTGCTAGAATCGTCAGTCATTTTCTGTGCCCTCCAGCCCCCCAGTCTAAACCATGCCATTCCTTGTCTTTCTTTTCTTACTAAGTTAAGTATATATGCCTCTTTACCCCAATTCAATTTTATTTCATTTGCTAGACTTAGAGAAGGTTTAATTTTACAATCCGATTGTATTTCGTGTTGGTTGATGTCTCTTAGTCTTCTTTTCACTCCTTTCCATATGTTTTTGTCACTTGTTTCAGCTCTTTACTATACTGACCCCATTCCTATTCTCTTCAAACCCCCTTCCAAATCAGCTGCCCAAAACTTAAGAGACAGGTTTACTCGCTGGTATTTATAACATTTGGATCGTAGTGTGGAATTATTGCCCTGCATCAACCTCAGCCAGTACTTCACAGCTCTTATTTTGCAGTGTATTGTGTCTTCATAATATCCCACCTCAATCTCAGCAAGTGAGAATGCAAAGGATTTTATGAACGTTTACACTAAATTCAAGACATATAATGCATATATTTTAATCGAAATTCTTAGAGCCATCTTTGAGAAAATAAAAACAAGCTATTTAACCTGTTCCTTTTAATTATTTTTGGAGTGGAAGGTATTTCATAAAGCTTTTGGCTTTGGCTACTGAAAATATATTAAACTTAATAATATTTTATATTTATGAATATTCTCTCCTTTTGGCGTGCGCAAGCGCGAGTGCTTACGGAGATTTTGATAAAAATCTTTTGTGTAACCTTATATTAATGTATTATCTATTAACATTTCACAGTTATCCTTCCTGTTCTAAGAAGACGAAGACCCCCACCACAAACCATCCTTTACATGCAAAAGTTTTCCTATTTTAATTTTCTCAAAAATACTTCTAACGATTTTGATTTAAATGTCATATGTTTATCCAATTTCCTGACAAATCATTTAATTTTCTGGGAATAGCCTGTTAGATCGTCATTCTGAATGACCTTAGTACAACTGGCAAATCGCAAGAAATTGACAAAATATTATTACATAAAAATGTAGATCTTGTTAAAGCACACAATTTGCAAATAATTACTTTCTTTATTTACGTAGTAAGCAGAGGGAATGCTGTATTCAACCCAAAACTTCTATGTCAAGATTTCACCGAAAATAAATGTTTTGAGGCCCCTGTATCCAAAAAGGTATTTTAAGAAAAACGTTGTGTGTGTCTGTATCTGTAAACAGCATAATTCAAATACGAAAACCATTTACTTGGCAAAATAAATGCACATCTTGAATTTTCTGGCAATAACCAAGTAATTTGGAAATGATTTTGTAAAACTGGTAAACATTAAGAGTTTAGTCAGAAATGTACTGTACAAACTGTTGATAACCTTAAAACACATAATTTATTTCAAAGAGCTTCTTTTAGGGTCAGCCATTTTTCTATATACGATCCGTTAATATTGATTTCAGTTGTTCAATACTTACTAATTTTTTTTAAGTTTTGACGCTATTCACTTGTTTTTCGTGATGCTTTGGAAAGAGTATGGAGTTTTAAAGCCTTAGTGAACAGCTTTTAAACACCTGACTATCGATTCGATGCCCCTATCCCCCTAGAACGAAATGTGGACTGGAACTATATCAGCAAATGTTTTTCTTAATCAAGTTGAAGTAGAGAGAAAACATTTCTGATGTGATACATTCACATGAATTTCTCTACCCTCTATATTTATTAGTGGTTATGCAAACTAATCTTACTAAAGCTTATTTTCCCTTCTCCTACATTTTAATCGCGATACACCTCTGCAGAAACAGCTATATTGCACATTTCTTTATACATACAAAGAGAACAGCGATAGTCACATGTTTAAGAACTAGACGCTATATACTAGCCTTAAAATTCAATACTATTTCCATGTAATCTCGAGTAACAACTGAATATTGACAGGAACTTAAAGAATGACTAAGTAATGAACAATTCGAATAATTATAACAGATATCTGAGAAATGGCTTATGCTACAAAAAAACGTATTTGAAATCAATTGTTTGTTTTAACGAGATCCACATTTTTTATGTAGTACGTTTTCGTCTATCCCTTAACATTTACCAGTTATGCAATATTATATATAATTTCTTCCGAATGAAGAGGACTTCATAAGCTATTCCCAGAACATTTAATATATATTATATTTGCCTTTTAGATATCTATAATATATGTTATTTTATATTTTAATCTAAATCTTTAGTGCCACCTTTTAGAAAATAAACTATTTCGAAAAATTTTCCATATAAAGGGTAGTTTAGATTGGGGAGATTATCTTGAAAATCTTCTCTAGTTCCCGAGGTCGCGGGTTCAAACCCGGCGAGGGCGATAGATTTTTTCGGACGTAGATTTACGGCACGTAAAAGAACCTCAAGCCTGATAAAGAAGGCTCTGAGCAAACTTACCGATCTTTCATGCCCAATATAGAATGGAACGCTAAGGGCCACAGCATTTAAAGAGCATCCATAAATAAAACTAAATTTAATTTAAGAAACATGGAATTTCAAAGCCATCATATAGCGAGCCGGTTTTTAAAAATCTGACAATCGCTTTTTTAGCCTACGGTATACTTTTTGTAGCAATAGCTTGTAGAAGTGTGAGTACAGAAAGTCATTTGAAAGCAAGACATCAAATTTGTTTGCCTTTCGTATTCAGGTAAGCTCATACCACGCGCCTTTTAATGACAGCGATATTGTATATTTGTTTCCACATAGTTAGCATCCGAATTTACAACAAAGTCGACATTACATAATTAAAATAAAGTTTAAGCATATAACTATAGTGATTAACGTTATATATGTATACATATGTGAAAGAATAATCTATCTGTATAGCAATATGTATGAGATACCTTGATACTGCTACTGGGTAGAGGAACAAATGTAATGCCACATCTCATTCT
The DNA here is from genome assembly GCA_030765065.1 of Deroplatys truncata. Lineage (NCBI taxonomy): Eukaryota > Metazoa > Arthropoda > Insecta > Mantodea > Mantidae > Deroplatys > Deroplatys truncata. The sequence continues at coordinate 84,969,943 of CM060976.1, read as the reverse complement.
TTTTTTACTTTCCCTGCCACGTATATAGTAGGTAGAGAAGGTATTGCATTTAATCCAAAAATTCGATACCGAGATTTTAACGAAAATACACGTTTTTAGGCCCCTGAATCTAAATAAAGAATTTTTGGAAACATGTCCGTTTGTGTGTGTATGTGTCGTCGTGTGCCTGAGAACAAGATAACTCAAAAACGGAAAGTTGGTTAATTACCAAACTTGGCATTTAGGTTCAGTACCTTTCAGAGATGCGACACAAGGATTTTCAAGAAAAATCACTCAATCTCAGTCTATCCCTTACATGGTAGATTTTTTGAAGTTTTGGATTTTTTGAAAAATGTCTAACGATTTTGATTAAAATGCGGTATATTAAAGATATTTACCTTAGATTATATATATCTCTCTCACATCAACACCTACTTTGTTTCGAGAGGGCGTATGGTATAGGAATACAACTTGTGTCTTATACAACTGTTTCATTACTAATACAAAGTTAGGCTACATATTATTTAAAAATAACGAGGTAATACTGTATAACGCGCCTATCTTCCGTCTAATCTGTCTCTATGCTTATATAATTTTCTGGGTATAGACTGTGAAGTTCATTTCATTTGGAAGAAATTTTGTATAATCTCGTATAACTGGTAAAGGTTAACCGTTAGACGAAAACGTACTGCACAATAAATGTACTTCGCTCTAAAACACAATTTATTTCAAATACGTTTTTTCGTGGCAATTTCTGGGATGTGCATTATTAAAGAATTGTTTACTCCTTGGTCATTCTTATAAAGTCCTGACAACATTCAGTTGTTTCTCGAGAATGCGTAGAAACAGTATGAAATTTTAAGGCCAGATATTGCGTCTAGTTCATAAACATTTGGCTATCACTGTTCTCTTTGTATTTATAACGAAATTTATAATGTATGTATTTCTGCAAAAATTTATTTTGATTAAAACGTAATAGATAGAAAAATAAGCTTAGTACCAATAGTTTGTTTACTGACTAATAAGCGATTGATGGTAGAGAAAGTCATGTGAATATATCACATCAGATTTTTTGATTTTGTGCAATCAGCTTCTATACATGTGGAAGTAAAAATTAATGTTAACTCCAATGAATGAATTTTATTTAATTCCCCACATTCTCTATACAATTATTGTACAATGATCTAGAGAATATTTATGGTGATCCTTATCGCGGTAATCGGCTCGTGTTATCTTATTTGCTGGGCGCCTGTTATTGTTTTATTATTTTAAAATTTGGGTTCTTTGTCCTCCGGCTAGCTATTATTACTCAGTCAAGCAAGTGTCTCTGAGCAGGGCGTGTAAACGAAAAGGAGTTGTTACTAAAAGATAACACTGATAAAATAATTTGTTTCTACACTTTTATTGCCGTCACACTTAATTAATAATTCACATATTTAATCTTTATACACGCCTGACTGAAACTGTTATATTTCAGAATGTAATTACTGTCGTATTAGTTGCCGCGTACTTCATATTTTGTAGCTAACTTTACGACGCGAGAGATTCTACCAAACTGCATGACGTGCACTTCACGAGAGATTCTTCAAGACTACGCGACACATGCTTGTGGCTCGAGAATATATACTCCTTCACCTCGAAATGCCTAAACATTATAATAGAGCTGCTATTGGTCACCAAATCGCGCCAACATTAGCGTCTGTTTTGTCAACCAATCACTACTACTAACATATATTCTCTAGGGAAGATATTCCCTCCATTTCTAAAGAAAGGCACGCTACCCTGACGTCATTTGTTTGTCTCTTCTTAGTGATAAACAACTCACCCCCTAGTTTTATTGTTACCCACTTCCATTGTCAGTTTAAGTGAGGCCGTGTAAACTTATTTCCTAACAATGCTTATGGCTAACAAACATATAAAATCCTGTACATACAATAATATTAATTTACACTACAATCAATCTGGCATTCGATATAAAATACTACCGCATCCTCCCCTTTACACCTTATAATTGTAATGTCGTACAGTCTGGGCTAAGCAATATTTTGTTTGTTAACGACGCTATCAATTGCCAGGTGTGCCGGAATTTTGTCCTACAGGAGTTCTTTTACATGTTAGTAAATCTACTGACATGGGCCTGTCGCTTTTAAGCGTACAAAAAGAATCGATCTGGGCCGGGTTTGAAGCGCAATCTGGGGATCATAAAGCCAAGGGCCTATCCATCTAAGACAATCAGACCAACTGGGCCAATAACAGGCGAAAAATGCCGATATTCACAAAAATGATATAAAACATCGGAGGAACGTCTGAATTCCTTAAACTCCCCCCAACAGACTTCCAGTTATAGAAATGCTAATTACCTTTGGCAGTGGAATAATCATCAGTTGGAATGATCGAATAATTTTGTAAACAATTACTGTCGGTAAAATTTTAAACCTATGTATTTTCTCTTTATTTAATAATATAAAGTCTATATGGTTTTCACATAATGCAGAAATTCTTATACTCTGTCTCAGACAAGAGCGACCCTGTTGTAAACAAAAAGGTGGAATAGGCTCAACCCGCCACGTGTTGTGCATGTGTTCACAAAAGTTTTGCAACTCCAGCTGTAGCAGCGTTAACTTCTTGACAATAAATCGAGTAATACATTGCCAATAAGTTATCAAATCTAGATGTTAAAGAATTACTATTATCGTGTAGTAGTATAAGATTACTCTTCGGAGATTCTTTCTTAAGCTTCGCGAAACAATGCGCGATGATTTGCCTGTAGCCACTTCTTCGGCTGTGTTTTACTTCGGCAAATTTGCAGACCTGCTCTATGATGATAAACTCACTGCTTTTAAATTACAAGTGTTCTGGGCTTGGGAAGTATGCGAGAGGTGTAGGAAATACAGTCTTAAATATCAGAAGCAACTCTACCCGATAACAATAACATCTGAATCAGCACTCATCTTAACACCTATTTTGTTTCGAGAGGGCCGTATGGTATAGGAATACAACTTGAGTATTATACAACTGTTTCATTACTAATAAAAAGTTAGGCTGCGTATTATTTAAAAATAACGAGATAATAATGCCTATCTTCGGTTTAATCTATGTGTCTATACTTATACATCTGTTATTAACATTCCTTTCGGAATTCACGAGCCTAGAACACATCTGTGGTGTATTGCAGGATATAGAAAAATGAATCTAAATATTTGTAGACTTTTCTCTCCCCGAAACTGGTTTGCACTGAGCAGTGATTAGAAAACTACTTACAGTACTTCTTAGAAGCGTTATTGTGCGAAAAAAATAAAAGAAAACACCTATAAACTTCCTTCCTCCAATCAGCGGCCTAAGAGCGTTCCGTCACACTGTCCCTATTTCTCTTTCTTCCCTCCCATATATTTACAGGACAATCATTTTTGGTTGAGACAGGTTATAACATTATGACTGCGCACGTGAAGCTACCTGCGAGCTGCTGGTAAGCGCATCCCGGTCCGGCACCTGGTTGGGACCCTCGACCGGCCTTCAGAACAATAGACGCGCAACGAACTCATTATGTACCGCTTCTCCGTAGTTTCTACTGCACCAGAAGATTCCCTTCAGCCCTTTTCAGCAGATTCCCCTTCTAGAACACTTCGCTATGTATGCGGGGTCTAAATAAGGAAATACTCTGCTCAGTAATTTGAGTTCAGTTAGTAAGAAATTACGAAGTTAAGTGCAGTTAAAAGTAGACAAACCCGAGTGCAGTTCAATTGAGAGTTGTAACCGCAGATCATTTGTTAGTTGTGACTCAGCAGTTCAATTGTGATTCGATGGATCAGTTGAGTTTTGCTCTTAGTGTATGTCTCAAGTGTGTCAAGTGCAAAGTTGTGCTACACTGAGCACCTAAGTAAAAAATGTAGTTAACAGCAACTGGTGTTCTCATTTGTTACAATATAAACCAAATAGAGGTGAAGCTGGTGAATATGAAGATTCCGCACTCCCAGGTCATCAAGTTAACCTCTTTGGAAAAGATAGTCGCGATCTTCGAGAAATAATCTTCTCAGCTATTTATATAAAACATCGGTTCATTGATTTCATTGTTAGAACTTTTCTTTCTTTATACCAGTATTTATTATTAATTATACCCTCCTGACAAACTTGATTACCACATAAGTAGAAACGAAATAAGGCAAAGGATGCTTTCTTGCCTGAGGATTACCAGATAAATCTTTGGCATCCTGCAACTTCAGTGCATACATCTGTAGAATTAGAATAAAGGTTATTAAAATGTCTAGATGTTTTAACAAATTATGCCACTTAGAATAAAACAAATAAGGTTATATTATGCATACATCTGCAGCATTCGTTAAATGTAAATTAGGAAAATAAACATGACTTGTGATTCATGCTGTCATAAATAGATAAATTCTCGCTTTATAAGCTCTGTCTTCTATTTGCTTAAGTTTTACACCGCGGCCATGAATGCAAACTGCTGGAAATAAAATGTAACCAGCTTTTGTTTTTACCATACATTTGCTGCGGAGTACAGCAACTGTTTTCTACTCCATGGCATTGTCGACAAAGACTTTCTAAATTCTTTTTAGTGTTTCCGTAATTTATGAATCAAAATTAGGTGTTTTATAGCTCATTTCTCTCAGAAAGAAAAGGGCTTCTCAATGGTGAAATATTATTGCCATACACATACATACACAAACATATATACATACAAATTCTCTGTTCATAATATTAATGTAGAATTTTAAAGCGCTAATGCATGCACTATGTGAATGGAATTGTGTTAAACCACAGCTAGCTGATGGAGGTTGACCTAGTTAATGAATTAGGTTTATAGAAATCACACACAGAAACACACACACGCACACACATGTACTATGATTCTCGTGTTCGGCTGAACCCCACCGCAAGCGTCTCGCTATTGCCGGCATAATGCAATTACTTGTTGCTAGATTGGAAGCCAAAACTAAGTTACGGCTATGTCTCCCTTGTGTTGCAGAGTGTTCCACAAACATTGTCATCACACACCAGTAACTGTTCCTTTGCTAACAGCCATTCATAGGTAATATTGGTTTATCGTTACAAGAATAGTAAATGATTTACAGTATTTTCCTATGAAAATGACTACTGAAGAGATTACTCCCACGAATCACTGAAAATAAAATTTTAAGGTGAAAAAGACGTAATCATTTCCTTTCTCAATTCCTCGCACCCTTAAATAAATCAGTTACAGTTTTCTGCCTAAGGGCAGACTTTCGCTATAAACCCAAGCTTCTTTTTCCGCTTTAACCCTTCCACTACACATATAAACAATTTAGATCAACATAAACCATCACCTGACCTGCTGTTTCAGCTCTCATTGTTTTTTCATTCACCATTATTTCCAGTACATTTTTTAGCAAGCATAAATTATCACCCAATTTCCTACCCAATTAAACTTACTCTATATCCTCAATTTCATATTGTTCTTTTTTGTTCATACTTTATACAACAGTTTCATGCTTAGTTATCTCTTTCTGTGCATTTCATACATTTATTATTCTCCATATTCACATTACTAATATCGCCTCAACGTGAGTTTTTTCACCTTATTGAGTGTTCCTTCCAAAGTGTGTTCATGACGCAATTGTTTTGAGTGGGTGTAGCTCTAGTAGTAGTACAAGTGTGGCGAAGAAGTTGCTTAGCAAGCACAACATTAATTCTGAAGAGTACTAATACGGTAACAGCATTAATCATATAATCTAGACCAAATAACGTGTCTCGCAGTGTAAAATAAAATAAACAATCAAGCATGTTAATCTTTCTTGCATAACCCTGCTATCCTTTATTCATTCCACACAGTTCGTGTTGTTTACATTCGCGAAGGGAGCGTGAACACTAGCTGACAAATACATGCTGTCTTTTACCAGCGATGATAAGTATTCATTCATTCATTATCTGCTTACCCTCCTCTTAAGTAGGACTTACACCCCCCAGGACTTACAGGCGGGTGCCTGGGTTCAGAGGCCCGTCGAGGAGCAGATACTCATGGATCAGACAGAACATCCAGGATGGGTGATCAGCCCCATGCCTGGTATGGGATGAAGGAAGGGGATGAAGCGAAATGTTGGTGAAATGGATGAAAGGAAAGGTGATGATGGAGCAGTTGGTGGAATGAATGGCGGGGGAAACCGGAGAACCCGGAGAAAACCCGCCCAGACGCCGCTTCGTCCACCACAAATCCCACATGCAGGTCCCTGGGATTGAACCCGTCCGCCTCGGTGGGAGGCGAGCGGTCTAACCACTCGGCTACGGCGCCGCCCTCGATGATAAGTATCCCGTGTAAACCGTTCCCGGACCTTCGATAAAGAACGCCGTGCTTACTAGGCAACTTCTCGGACACGCTGGTCTTACCTTCTGCGGAAGTACTAGGCGGATTATATTATAGGCTAAACGGCTAGATAGGTGACGGACTGTGTGTCATGCCACACTTTGAAACGAGCACTCAGTAGGATGCCGCAAGCCATACAAGGCACATAACTAGCCTCTTCCCTAATTATTTATTTCAAGCTCCCACAGAAGAGCTTTACTTTTGTTTTTAAACTTCCTATATCTTGAAAGGTAACATCAGACTGAAACATTAAATACCATAGCCGGAATTTAAATCCTGGATTTTCCGCTTTCCGTGCGGATCAAGTTCGGGCTATAGCATTGAATTTTTCAATGTGATTCTACCTTTTCAACCCTTGTTCTACATACAATCTTTGTGAAAGAACAGTTAATTATCATTCCTTTATCATGATATCAGTTGTTTTTTCGTTGTTGACAGCTCAAATCACTACATATAATACATATCAGGAACCTATCTAAAGCTATCTACTTGCTCCACTACCTTATCTCGAAATGAAGTTGAGCCTTATTTATGAACGCTCTTTAACTACTATGATCCTTAGCGTTCCATTCTCTATTGGAAGTGAAAGCCCAAAAATTTTACTCACAGGCCTCTTTATCAGGAATGAGGTTCTTTTACGTGCCGCAAATTTCCGACACGAGAACACAGGCTTAACTTCCCTTTCAGGGAAGCCATGCTAAGGTTAGATGTATCTTCTTTGCGTTTCTGCCAATAATTATGGTATTCATTGTAACCCGTAATCCTCATTCTATCCCCATTTACATATTTCTGAATATATATGCGTGTTTAAAACATATTAAAGCATGGGTCTCATTATTTGAAAATTTCTGTGTGGAATTGAATAAAATTAAACATAAAGATTTAAATTAGCAGTTTCCTGCAGTTTGAATTTTTACCAGAAACGAGCTAAAATGCTTTATTGTAAAGGAAATGCCCTTAAGAACGATTTTACAAATATTCAGTTTGTGAACAATCTGATTCTGACTCTGACGTAAAAAATTGAAGTGGAACAGGAAATTAATTCATTAGTACATTGGGTGAAAGAACCTGCTTCCTAAGACATATACTGGAAGGAATAGTAGATTGCAAAACGTTTTGGGAACATACGAAAATATCAGATGAGAGTACATGATGGTATAGATGGTTATAGTGGAGAGGAAGAGGGAAGGGAAAAAGCGAAGCTGAATTTATATGGAAGTCTGCCCCTGGATACACGACCGTGATTGATTGATTGATTGAAATATAGCTCAAAGAATATAAAATCATATGTTTTCTTCCTAGTTATTTAGGTTCTCATATATCAGTTTTATAATAAATCATTCATATATACATAATAGAACTGTTTTAGTAACAGTTACAGTTTTAATACACACACACATTATATCATGTAACAAATGAGAACACCAGTGACTAGGAAAACATACTTTGTTTATCACAAGACACTCAACGTAGCACAAACGTTACACTTGAGTTACTTTGCCACACACTCAGAATACAACACAACTGATCGGGCGAATCAAATCACCACTGAACTACTGAACTGCAGGACTCACAGCATGGCTGCTGAGATACAACTCACAATTAAACCGTCTGTTCAGTTGCATTGTTACTTCTAACAGAACACAACGCTCGACTCAATTCAACACTGACTGACTCGGCGTGAACAGCCTCTCTTAAATGGTTCCCGCATACAAAGCGGAACCTTCTCGAAAAGGACCCCTGAGAACGTACCAAAACGGACGCTCCAGAACAGGTAAGTGGCAAACAAAGGGATTTTTATTCCACACTCGCTATTGTTCGGACGACCCATCACAGGCCCCACCGGGAGGCACTGCCGGCCGTCTCAGGTAGCGCCGCGCGTGCGGTCACAATATACAGGATGGAACATTTAAGTTGAGATGTGCAATATCTCCAAAACTAAGGTTGTAGAAAGAAATGTCTTGAACAAAAGTTGCTTGATATTATGGGGGAAGTAAATACCATTAGTCGTGGTCATTTTAGGATCAATTTAAATTTGACATTAATTGTGGGCTCCCGTTTAAAAATATTAAAGTGGCCTTAAAATTACTATCATAAGGTCCTCCAAACAAAACATGCATTTACTTGACTAATGGCATTTAATTTTCCTCATAATATCAGGCAGCTTTTATTCAAGATATTTCTTTCTACAACGCTTAGTTTTGGAGATATAGTACAGTCTCAGCTTAAATGGTCCGCCCTGTATAATAAGACTCACTAAAAAAGGATATTATTTTATTAATACTAGTAATTGATCCTAACGTGTATAACGGATTGCCCTGGATCTAAACGTAGCATTTAATGTTCGTTTTGTGTTGTTTTTCACTTTGTCATGTAAGAATGGCAAAGCTAATGTTATGGAATTTGGTGTATTTTAGTTTTTATTTATATTAAGCTAATTACGTGCGAATACGACTTGGTATTCAGCCCAGCCTATTTAACAGACGTATTCATATTTACAGTTTACAATAATGTTCTTGCATCAATATATTTACTTCTTAATTCTTTTAATCTAATCATCTATGAAACTTAGAATATAACACTTAGAAAATATGTTGTTACTATGTTAGTACTATCTCCAATGGGGAGAGTCTACTTGGGAAGAAAATAAAGTAATAGAAATATCTCGCTTGTTATTCAGGTTTTTGAGAAATGTTACATAACAAACATTTAAGTATATTTTTCTGACAAGCTTTGTTGTATACAACATTTGAATACGATGAGGATTTAAGTATTTATACACATTTCCCCTTATTATTATTATTATTATTATTATTATTATTACTAGGGTACATAAACTGGTTAACACCGAAGCAGTATGGTTCCGATGGTATTGCAAGCATAAGGAGAGGCACAAGCTTGTATAGTGTAAGCATTTAACTTGTGTTTTAATCTTTATTAATACCCAAGAAGAAGAAGAAGAAGAAGTTGTATTAACGGTTTTCAAAAAATGACATTACATCTAAGGTTCACAGAGAGGAACGAGTGGAGGTGAGAGTTACGGAAAGGGAATGAGAATGGGATTGAATAAAAAGTCAGAGATATGGGAAAAGAATGAAGCATTGAGAGGAAAGAAGGATAATGAACGAGAGACTAAGATGGAGAAAAAAGATGGAGAGAAGTGTGAAGGCGAGATAATGATAAATGGAGAGAAAAGAGAAGAATATCCGTATTTACACAATAACGTGAACAGAGCCGCGGGTTCTTCTGGTTACGATTAAAAGCTTTATTCCTTGTGTGGATTAACATTTACTTAAGAGCAAGGCAGATGGTGGAAGACCAAAATCATGTCCAGAACATAGGTTTTATTATTATAATAACAATTCACACATCTATTAAATGTAGAAAAATGTCATTCAGTACTACAAACTTCTCTCCTTACCATCGACACAAGTAATGGAATAAAAATAATCTTTACAGCACGAATAATGACACTAACTCGGAAAGTAAACGAAGCAGATCATGTGCCTGTATCAACATCTTTGCTTATTTTACGTCCTCCAACAACTGCCCAGAGGTATCCCACACGTTTCTTTACATCCTTTATAACGATACGCATTACAAAATTGTCTATTTTTTATAACATCCATAAAGCCTTTGTATATGCTCAAACTTCTTTTTCAATCCAAGAGTTTACAAGAAAAATTGTCAAACGTTTTTCAGTATTTGACAAGATTAGACAAGACTTAACAAGAACTGACAAGAGTTGAATATGTCATAAATGTGTATGTACACGTTGTTCTCTTTGTCAAACTTAACCTCTTCAGAACACATTGATAAATTATCGCGTGCAAAGCGAATTACTATTAGCGTCACTGTATAACTATCTGCAATGAAATATTGCTCTCTACGTAATATTACATAGCACTTTTACGTATTATACTGTAGCATGTATGTGTATGCATTGTTGCGTCGGACAGATTACTGCTTTGTAGCATGACAATGTTGGGCATAATTATTTCGTTTGGGAGTTTGAATTTTGTCCGGCTCGGCATTTCTCTCCCCACCTCCTAATCAAGGGTGAAGAGAGGAAAGGGGGTGAGGGTAGGTAGAGGACTACCTTCTTTGTTCTAGAAGCGTCAGTGTAGTAGTAGCGTAAATCGTTTGTGTGTCTTCAGGACTAGTGGATGTGTATGTAGAGTGCGTGGAGCATCTCACTCCAATGTTTGCTTGTAATCTGTTGTGAACGATGTAGTGATAGTAAGGTAAATTTATAATAAACCACAGTAAATGTGAAATTAAGTGTATTTTGTTATGAATATCCCACGCCTACTTTAAATTTGTGCAGCAAAGTTTCTGGTCCTCTCGTTGCCACTGTAGTTACGTTCCCCAATGTTTATGCCGGGGTAACTAAATTTAATATCTTGCTGCAAAACCTTTTGGCCTCACTCCGTATATAACAATAGTCCATGAAATCAGTTAACGATTAAAGAATACAATATAAATAGTACGACTTGATAGATTAGCTCACTATAAACATTGCATTAATGCATTACTGTACACTTCAGAAATCTGCCCGGCAAATTCATATGCTTTCATCTTGTGGTAATCCACAAGTCCCACGACCTACAGACATGGCTAGTTTTCGTATAACCTAATTAACTCGTCTATGACTACCCTTACTCAGGTAGCCATTTTTGTTTACTTTTCGCTTGTAGTCATGTTGCAGACTTCATGAGGCACTGTAAATAGTCGCATGTTTTGACCAAAGCCATCAAATCATTGTCAAACCTTTGATCGTTTAGAGCACGTCTTTATTTGCTTCCGTGACTTCCAAATTCTTTAAAAGTATTTGAAGCAATTTTACAAAAAAATTGTAAAGTTGTAACAACTTATGTAAAGTCTTGTAAAGCATTGAATTTGGCAAAAACGTCATCGTGTACAAGGAGCTTAATGCGTTCTGAAGTAAAAGGTTGCTATACTTTCTAAAACTTTCATATGTTATAGTCATATGGATTTTGAAGAAGACTTTTTAATTCTTGAAAATTCTCTATAACTAGGAGCTAATAGAATAAAGATTTGAACTTCTGACTTCTTCGTAAAAAAGGAAAACATTTTCCGAATATATCGTTCTTATATTGTAACACGCTCAGGCTGTATATCCATTACAAATATTTGATTCGTGCCGCTCAAAACACCGAAAAGAATTACGTATTTTATGTCAGAAATAACTGGTTTTGGAGTTATAGTCTTTCTCTATTATTTAGGTACCTACCTAAGTAGACGAAGTTTCACCCAAAAATTTGATATTGAGATTTCACTGTAAATAATTTTCAGAGGCCTCCTGGATTAAAACAGAGGGCTATTTAAAACTTTGTCTATAAGTGACAGACAGACAGGTAGGTAGGTAGGTAGGTAGGTAGGTAGGTAGGTAGGTAGGTGAGTGGGTGGGTAGGTGAGTAGGCAGGCAGGCAGGCAGGCAGGCAGGTAGGTAGGTAGTTAGGTAGGCAAGCAGGTAGGTAGGTAGAGCTTAATTCAAAGTTAAATAAATACCAAACTTTATAATTAATTCAGGCACCTTATAAGAATTTAAAGTGAGGATTTTCAGGGAATTTCCCTCAAACCAAACAGGTGTTTGCATGGAGAAATTGTTAAGTTTTATTTTCACAAAAATGGTGTAACAATTTTGAATAAACATCATGTGTTCGGTATATCAGTATGACAAATAAAGCGTTTATACAGCAATTTTTGTAAAAACCTTCCTCATGTTAATGAATTTTACATTAATGGTAAGGCACAAGGAATTGAAAAAGTCACTGCAGGAAATATTATAATAGCTCATTAAAATATACCTTTTACGTCAAACAACACTAGCCGTCGTTGCTATATGTTTAGTGCCTTTTTGTGTTACATGTTTGAAAATGTAAGATTCGTCTTTACAAAAAAGATTTGAGATATTGAGTACTATTCTCACATCTCATTTGTATCCAAGTCCATACCGTCTGCTTTCAAACCATGTTTGTGCCAACCTATGCGCATCGGCTCCTGATGTTTTCCTATAAAATCCAACTAATCGTCATACTTTAATTAAAGTTATGGCCATACATTGGAGAAACTGATAGCACAAAATCTCAATTCCTGCCATGCACCAAGATATATATAGGTACATATACTTGTTTAATTAAATTATGGTCATTGGTTCAACTTTTATAAGCGAATATCAGAGGCCGAGAGCCGTTTTGCTTTATTACAATAATTGCTTCCAAAGATACTAAGGCTAAAGTTTAGAATGAGTGATGTCTAATGCGCCTAATCTACCTCCAGGAGAAAGGGATGAGGCGAGGGAGCCGAAGGCGGCAGGCTCAACGGTGTCCATAACGTTTCCAGATTAAGTAACTCCGTATGGTAGAAACAGTCACCTCCTTAAAACACATCCGTCACACGCCGCGCATCACCGACCATCGCTCCAGGTCCTGCAACCTTAAAGGATGAATGAAAATTGAACATGGGACAAAAAAATCATGTTAGTCCCACTGCTGGAGCCGCCGAGATAGGGCGAAGAGCGACCCACCACTCAAGCAGCCCTCTTGTGTCCTTTCCATTGATCATGCATCCGCGCCATCTGCCCGGAACGGTCACACACCACGAAACCAGCACACCTGAAATATGAGAAGGAAACGTAATGAAAGGGAAATTATGGAAAGGAAATCATGGCAGAGAAGAAACCACCCCGACCCCTGGGAAACCACGAAAAACCCATGGTTCAGAGTGGGTGGTCGCCAGTGATTGAACTCGAGTCGCCCACGTTACCTCGGTGCCACCTCGCTCGCTTCCCTAGTGGAGAACTTCAAACTGAGGCATTCGTCATGCTGTTGCATTTGACTACAACAATTGTCGTCTTTAATTACTCGTTAGAAGAGGCTCGTTTGTTTGTGTGTTACACTACTAAGCTTTGAACAGAACGCGCCGTCCCCCGAACTAATTACCTTAACTTCATATAACCGAAGTTAACGGTCACCGCAGTTTGAATGTTATGGCTTGAGAACATCAAATGAGAATCCTAAACATCGAGCCCCTGAAGCAGCCAATAAGCTACATTAGCTGGTACTAGCTGTCTCAGATTAAGTGAAGAATTTCGTTTCAAATGACTGTGGTGAAAACTGTCACCGATTTTGAACAGCAATGAAGTTAATAAAGAAACTGATGTGTGATTAAGGATGTGAATCTGTGATTCACATGATTGGCCTTAAAATTCCATATTGTTTCCATGCAATCACGAGAAACAAGTGAATGTCGACAGGACTTTAAAGAATGACAACACTATTGAACAATTCGAGCATTAATAAGTATACCTCGGAAATAACCTATGCCACAAACATTTATTGTAAATAAATTGTGTGTTTTAAAGATATCTACTTTTTTGTGTAGTACGTTTTCGTCTATCACTTAACGTTTACCGGTTATACAAGGTTATACAAAATTCCTTCTTAATAAAGAGAGCTTAACAGCTATTCTTAGAAAATGCATACGTTTTATTTGTCATGTAAATATCTTTATGATATGGTATTTTAATCAAAATTGTTGGAGCCAGTTTTTAGAAACATAAAATTTCGAAAGATGTTCCATGTAAACGGTAGTTGAGGGTGGAGGGATTTTCTTTAAAATATTCCTGTCGCATCTTTGGAAGATATTGATATTGAACTTAAATACCAAGTTTGGTTTTTATCGGACGTTTCATTTTTGAGTCATGCTGCTCACAGACACACACATACACACACGCACGGGGACCTTTATCCGAAAATGCCTTCTTTTGGGTTTCAGGGGGCCTCAAAGCATATATTTCCTGTGATATCTCAACATCGAATTTTTTGGTGGAATACAATAATTCCCCTGTCTACTATACGTAGCAGAGAAAGTAGATAGAAAAACATTCTTCATTAGTTTCAAATTATTGAAGTTATTACACAAATATTTAGTGCATGGGTTCATTGACCGTACATGCATATTTAAGAATCAAGTATGGTGAGAAAATAAATAACAGAAAAAGAAAACAAAATAAAAAAACAAGAAAAAGGAAAATACAGATAAATTACCTTTGACTAACTGAACAAATTTTACCTAGCGTCGCACACTTTAGCCAAAAACTTGCTCATGTTTTACCAATTCCTCTGGCCAGCCAGTAGATCCCAACATTCCAATCACTTTTAGAAGGATTTAAGAATTTTTCTTGGAGTTTAATTTTTCGCTGGTTCTCCCACTGTACGCATTCCGCCAAAATATGTACCCAGTCCTCATCCAAACCACGGAATGGGCAGATTCTCCTGCCAGAATCGTCAGTCATTTTCTGCGCCCTCCAGCCTCCCAATCTAAACTATGCCATTGTTGATCTTTCCTTTCTTCCTAGGTTAAGTATATATGCCTCTTTACCCCAATTCAATTTTACTTCATTTGCCAGACTGAATCTGATGAGTTGCTTTCTCATGACTTTCTCTACTCTCTTTCCTCCAAACTATTACTACAAAAGCTTTTTCTTCTATATGCTACTTGATAAACGAGATACTTTTCTCTTAGGTATTAGAAAGATACAATCGCTAGATAGTAAGATTTTTAAAAATCTAATGTGTTAAACACACGTGCCTTTCTCTAGGCACTATAATTTATTTTTATATAGTTTCTACAAACTATTCTTACGCAAGCTCACTTTTTTATCTGCTCCTTGTTGTTCGAGATAAACATTTGCAGATATTTTCATTACACATTTTGTTGTATGTACAAGAGGGATAGAGGAAACCGAATCAACAAAGCCTGCCCGAAGTAGCTTCGCTAGCTAAGAAAGTAATGCAGTTGAATTAATGTGCATTATTGACTGATGAAATAAATCAACCGTTTTATTTAATGTTTATTCTCATTATTAGTGGAGTACGACCACGATGCAATCCAATGCAGTAGACGTATCAGGGTTAATACATTTATAGACTCACCTCTCAGTCCTCTCTTCGTGGTGTAATGGTTTATGCATGCGTATGACACGTGGAAGACCGGCGTTACTCATTTTATTGTACGTTATTAAACCTTAAGTCGGTTAAACGTACCTGTAACGGGGCGGAAGGAAATAATTCCCATTTTATTTTAATTATTGGTATTAACTGAAACGTTTAAGAACTATCTCAAGTCAATGGAATGCACTCAGGAATGCCATGTTTTAAAACATTCCTAAAGATGATTTAAATAATGTAAATAATACTGAGGCTAGTATTAAAAGTAGAAGCAACCTTGAGGAATTACAGAATATCCTCTCACATAACTTAACAGTAAAACTCCGTATATACTGATAGGGTAGGAAACTGCACATTGCGTACAATGAAACCACATTATATCCGTTATGTTGGTATTATTTAAATAACGGAAAAACAAGTAATGTTTTGTTGGCATTTTTGGGGTTAACAAATGCTAAGCAAATTTTCATGGATGTAATTATTTTTAAATCCTTCCAGTTTAGGAGTAGTATATTGGGAAATACTGTTTGTACGGTTTGGAGATTGTTTCCTAAATTTCCAATAAGCACCAGAATACAAGACACAAAATGTTGCGAACGCACCTAAAAGGTAACGCAAGATGTATACCCTCTTATACCTAAGGAAAGAAAAGCTGGTTTCTTCGTAAATTGCAGAGATGACCATTTTCCTTTATGCAGGGACATGGATGTGAATGAAGCTTTTTAACGTCGTATTCAGCATTTAATACGGACGAGTCACTGAATAATGCTCCCAAAATAGCGACGTCAAACTCTCCAGAGCGATAACGAAAATGACAATTTGAAAAAGGGGAGTGTGATTTTAGCGCTGCTGGTGTTTTTATCTCGTCATTCATAATTTGCAAGGAAGAGATATTCAAAGAATTGTAAAAATAATACTTTCCCTAAGAAAAGTTCCTTACAACTGCGGAGAGCTGTATTTCTGTTTTCTAGACCACTGCTGACAGCATGTCAGCGAAAGTTGTATTTCCTCTACCGCATAGCTTGACAAAATCACTAAAGAGATTTATCATCAATATTCACTATACACAGGGTGAATCAGAACTCCACCGACAAACTTTCAGGGGTTGTTCAGGGATACCTTCTGAGTATTTTGGTATAAGCGACACACGGTCTCTGGCGGCTCGTTACAGAGTAATTGCATTTCATTTGGTTTATTGCCCCAATTACCTTTGTATCTGTATTGCACTGAAAATACTGCACAGCAGTGCAAATGTTGACCGTATACGCTTTATATATTGTTTGTAAACACATTGTTTCCATTCGCTCACGTTACCTGCTGTTGGCAGCAGTAATGCCCTTTTTAACTAGTTGCCCTAAGTTTGCATTCAGTACTGCTCGGTTCTGTTATTCCGGCAGTGTAAGTTGTGCGTTAACAGTGATACACAGCTGTATGGATAGGTTTACTGATGAAAAGTTGGCCGATATGCACCTCGTGCAAGGGTTCAATGAATGCAATGAAAGGGCGCACAACGACGGTATGCTGAGCTGTTTCCGTACCGACGGCAACCAAATTACAGTACTTTTACGCCTGTACATCGGTGCCTACGAGAAACTGGATCTTGCGTGTTAGAATGGAAAATACTGGCCGTGCGAGGTATGCCAGAACACCCACTCTGGAAGAGAATGTTGCACGCGATTGGTGACAATACTGCCGCTAGTAGTCGGCGCGTTGCACGAGCTCTGAACAAAGCCAATCAACTGTTTTGAGAGTCATACATGAACAACAATTGCACCCGTATCATCCACAGTAGGTGCAGTCATTACAGCCAGTGGACTTCCCATTTCGAACGGAGTTTACAAATTGCTTCCTACGGTAACGTGCACAAAACCACAATTTTCCTGCTTTGGTGCGTCATGTATCCACATGCACTAATGTGTCGATTCCACTAACTGCAGTTTGCTACGAATGTATTGGCTGGTATTGTCAACGATTTTGTGATTGGGTGTTACGTACTTCCTGATACACTGAACGGAGTCCTGTAGAAAACGTTCCTTCAACAAGTCCCCCGACAGTTTCTAGAAGATGTGCCGCTGAGAATTCGTCAACTTATGTGCTTTCAGCATGACTGGGAGCCGGCACACTTTCCACTCGACGTTTGGAGCCACATTGGAGTACGGTTTGGATGACAATGGATTATCGCGAAGGTCCTATTCCATGGCCAGCTCGTTCACTAGACATGGCATTAACTGACTTCTTCATCTGGGGGGCATGTGAGGAGTCTAGATTACGAGACTCCGGTCGATAATTGCATGGACCTGGTTGCTAGGATTATCGCAGCCGCAGAAGTAGTACACCAGACTGTTGGAATGCTTGAGCATGCAAGACAATCGATGGTGCGTCGCTGTACATTCTTCCGTGATCATTTTAAACAATACCTCTAAGGGAATAGTTCTGCATTTGTTACGTAGTGTACTGTACACTGCAAGATAAGATTGAACACGTTGTGATAAGGGTATTCGTGTTTCCTCTGCGAAATGTTGCAAAACTTGTGTTGGATGTTGTACGTTTTAATTATTGCATATTTTCTTCGCTGGTGTAAGTGTATTTTCACAGAAATAAGGGTGATTGGGGTAATAAACCGATTAAATCATAGCTACATTATTATCTGTAACAGGCCGCCGAATGCCTGGGTCCCTTATACCAAAATACTCAGAAGTTATCCCTGCACATCCTCCAAAAACTACGCTACGGAGGAGACACCTAGACTCGACCTGCACTCTCTTTTGTGCATGCACTCCCGGAGGAACGAATACCATAAAGGAACCGCAGGTGACATTTGGGCTTCAGGACTGTCGACGCAGGCGACAGAGACGCTTAGAGGTCCCTAACAGTTACCTACTTGACCACCCAGCCGGAGAACGCCCAAGAAAGTCAACCAAACCACCGGAGGGTGACTCACAGGCCCTCTGCAGCGGAGACCGGGGAAAGTTCGACCCAGTAGCGGAGACTCGAGCGACCTCCGTCTGACGGGGCCGAGAAAAACCTCCAACATGCAAGCCATTTCCGCCATCTGTCCGCAGTCGTCCAACACACAGCCGTAGACCCAACCTGTAACGCGAAAGAGGAAGATGGAATGTGAGGGAGTGAGGTATGAGTAATTTGGGGAGTCGGCGAGTCTTTCCAGCATTAAAAAATCTTAAATTGAGTTTTACTTATGGACGCTCTTTAACTACTATGGTCCTTAGCGTCCCATTCTATATTGGGCATGAAAGATCGGAAATTTTGCTCAGACGCTTCTTTATCAGGTTTGAGGTACTTTTACGTGTCGTAAATCTATGACACGGGACCACCAGCTTTACTTTCCTTCCGAAGGAAGCCATGCTAAGAATTTTTACGCCCGAAAAATCCATCGCCCTCCGCCGGGTTTGAACCTGCGACCTCGGGAACCAGAGTTTAGGATGGCATCAAATATCACGGCTTCTTATTATTATTTATCTTCGTATGATTACTTATTGTTTATTGATATAGAATAACACAAAAGGATTCTACATAATCGCATTCACTACAAAAGTCTCTAAGGTGCTCAAACATTGCTAACATAAGATAAACAAATAAGTCGAAGTTAATATCCATACATTCTGTGATCATATTTCGATGTTGGGATATTCACTTATAAGTTTAGTTTCTCATTTTTTTTCTTCTCCTCCATTGAATGTTGATTTGGCCTTTCTTTTGTTTTGTCTTTCTTGTGTTCTCGCAGTTGTGTTATGTATGTTGGTTACTGAGGATAAACAAGGTTATACTGCTATTATTTCTTCCCAACTGAGATTTCCTGAACAAATAGGCAGCCCGAATGTGACAAAGTGAAAGTCACTCAGCTGCATTCAGAGGAATCATCATTACAAACTGTGGAATTCTGATTGTTCAACAGCGCTTTTGCATAGTGTCTTCTCAGTACCTTTCTTTTGTTCTTTATAGTGTCCTGAGAGTTTTAATTATCTCTTAGTGTCTTGTAGTTTCATAAAGAACCGGGGAGATAAATGAAATTCATTATATCGTCATTCGAGTTTAAAAACTACACGTGCAACGTCGTGTAAAGCAGCCAGTTTTAAATACAGGAGTGAAAATGTAACACGTTTTCTTTATTTCTTGTGTATGTGGCGTTTATTAGTAGTCCGTCACACCGGAGATGGCAACTTTGACATTAATTTATCGTTCGGGAGAAGGTTTCATACTCAGTGAATTTAATTTTATACCACAGATTTCACCATTATTATCATTATATATGTAAGTAAAATGAAGTAAAACAAGGAATACTATTTAACTATGTAATAGTGAAGCGATGTGTAAAAAATAAAGGATAAGAATCCAATACAGAGAATCAAACTCGAGCTGCTTGGGTAGAAGTACCTTAACTGATGCTCTACGCCAAACACGATGTGGAGATAGCCCAATTCAGTACCTTGTGGCTGGTAGCATAGAATTAACCAAAGCGGCGCACAGAAGTTGACGGTTGTGCATCGCACGCTTACTCGAAGAGACTTTGAAAAGTTTAAATGCTTAAGACACAGGTGTTTTTTAGTTTGACCGAGTGTACTTCCTATGCTCACGATAGATATGCATTAGAGAAAATAAATATGACCTATCCAGGTCAACTTGTAACCATGTTTAGAGGATCGAGATTCTGCTTTACAGAATGAAAAGTGATCATGATTGAACATTTGCGGTATGTATGATACATACTGTATGTTTTTGGATAAAGGTAAAGGTACATATCATGGAGGGGTCCTCGGAACCGGGGCAGAGCACCGCACGCAGGCCAGGCGGCTCATTTTGCTTCCAACGTGACCCCTGGGAGGGGAGGATGAGAGGAGAGACCCCAAGGGCGACCATATCCGGATGTCGACAATGCAAGCATGGACGGGACCCCTAACGTTTCCAGATATAAGGCATCCGACGCCGAAAGATCCCTGCCCAGAAGTTACCAAACTCCAGAGTCTCCCGGAGCGGAGCCCCACGCTGAGGAGAGACCTAACTGAGCGGTATCGAAGCGATGCCAGGTAAAGAACCTGAGAATAAACCTTTACAGATCGCAAGCCACCGTCCAGCCGCAACCAGCACTACACCGTCGCCTGGTCCTACAACCCTGAAACAGATGGCAAGGAAGATGATTGGTACAGGAAATGAGAGGAGGGACTGTCATAGTAGAAAATGGAACTTTATAGTTTAATTGTGCATTCACCTGGTGACCTGGGGAAACCACGAAAAACTCATGGGCCAGAGTGGGCGGTCGCCGGGGATCGATCCCGGACCTCCCGAATGCGGGCCACAGACATAACCGGCTGAGCCATCCCGCTCGGTTATGTTTTGGGGTAAACACAACTGTAATCCCCTGCAGTGGGTAGCTGAAGGGTCTTAGTATCGAAGTCCAACAATGATAACATTTATGTAGTAGCATATGGGCATTTTTTCTTGCAAAATTGCATGTTTTCGAAGGCATCTACCACAATTATAGTAGCATGAGAAGCTAAGAAACATTTTTGAGGGAAACAGAAATACAGACCCAGATTGTTTTAATGAAAGGAAACTCAATTTTAACCAACCACGAAAGAATGAACATTAATTTTAAAAGGTATACCTATTGCAAGCAGACCTCTAACCTGAAGCTACAGCTAATCAATGCAACTCGACCATCGTTTACAATTGTTTGTAAACATTTTGTGTTGCATTCACATGACTTTCTCTACTACTCTTCTACAAACTATTGTTACAGCCCGATTAACTTGAGGTGGCAGCTCGCTGCGCAGGGGCAACCAAGAGTGGTGGGAGACCAACTGCAGCCACATGCGGCCAAGAGGGAGGGGAAATCACATCATGCATCTTACCTTGAGGCTGGTTTCAGACCACAGACGCAACACTAGCAGAAGATCCAGTTGAATCTGCAGTTCCTTGCTCTTGACAGTCTTCACCTTCCTCTTCACTAGAAAACTCGGAGGAATCACTGCTTTCGTCGGTGTCGCCCCCTAGATGTATGATAACTTCCTGTCCGCCATCCAGCAAGCCTTCACTGCGCATGAATTCTAGCTCAACATTGATGAAGTGTATATGTCTCATTCATATATATTATGGGACGGCCCTCACTTCTGTACTGTTTTATCATTCTAAGATAATGGAGCCGCTTAGTCCTGATGTCGTGCCGCTCCATTAGGACTTTTCTATTCTTTTTTGTCCTTTTTCAGGTAAAACCCAACTTAAGTAGTATATTTCTTAATGTAGATACACTCCCTTCAAAGTTGATCGATTCCTTTAACTTTGCATGCACCTTCTTCAGTGTCGGTCTTTGCTTGTGAAGAATATAGAATTCATTCACAGTTCGGCGCACTACTGCCTCATTGAAAGTATCTAAGCTCGCACAATAAGACCTTTTACGTCTCTTTTTATGCGGTGTGAAGAATGAAGGCAAAATGCCACTATCAATATCTATGGTTTCCTTAATAATTCTTCTTACACTTCTTTCGGAAGCGCCTGTTGCCTCGGCAACACTTCCAATGTTTTTTACATTGGTGTTTACCACGCCAGTCACTACATGTCTTTTCATGTATTTATATACATTGCTAATAAGTTCCCTGGTTTGGGAGTGCAGTACTTTGCCTTTAAGTTTACTGCCCATGTATAACAGTAAGTAAAACGCAAATCCAAAAAATACTCAACGCAGGCACTCACAGTTACACACACATACAGAGAATACAACTCAGAACAAAGCAAACTGTTTCGTGAATATGCTGTTATAGACGAATATATAACGCGCACGGACACGAGCCTTAAAGAATTACTACTCTACATGCGTAACTGACCCCCACTCTCCTCTCGGGATAGATAACGGACTTATCGTTTAGTGCGCACCTTTCCTCAGCTGCCACCTCAAGTTAATCGGGCAGTACAAAAGTATGTTCTTCTGTCTATTTCTTGTTAATCGAGATTAACCTTCGTTACTTGCTTACACATTTCGTTATAGGAATAGGAAGAATAGAAGGCCAAAGCGATAGTCAGCGTTTTAATCGCTATATGATGGCTTTCCGTACTCTTAGCGTGACACGAGAGAAAACGAATAGGGAATTATCCCTTGAAACAATCTGTCACATTCATATCACTTGTATAGCTACTACAAGCTGTACTTATGAACTCATTACTTTCTCTACTACTTATCTATAGTGAGTAGAGGAGTATTGTATTATTGTATCTACTTCATGTTAATTAAAATACATCTGAAATAGTTTTATTAACATTTCGTTGTAGGTGCAAGAGGGATACAGAAAAATAAACGACAATTAGATGTCGATGTATACTGGCCTAGAAATTCCATCTCCTTCCATGTCTTGCGAGAAACAACTGAATAGCGAACACACTTTAGAAAAATGACGAAGTGTTGAACAATTCAACAACAATTCAAACCAATAATAACGGATATCTCAGATATGGCTTATGCCACGAAAAGCGTATTTGAAATAAGTTGTAAAAGATTTATATGCTTTCCCGGTTACACGGAATTATATAAAATTCCTTTCGAATGAAGAGGAATTTACAGGCTATTCCAGAAAGTTTGGCATTCATGCGAAATTTTCTTTTTCAGTTATTATTTTCACACACACACACGAATATTTTTTAATGAAAATGTGTGTTTTGTATTTCGGAGCCCCTAAACATGCATTTCCGGTGAAATCTCGACATCTAATTTTTCGGTGGAATACTCTTACCTACTTTAGGTAAGTGGTACAGAAAGTTTGAGAATTAAAACTGAAAACAAAGAATATCTTGGAAATGGTTATCGTCACAAAAAGGTATTACACATACATTGTGTACTTTAGCGAGATCTACACTTTTGTATTTTAAGATTTTTTCTATCTCTGACGGTTTACGAATTACAAAAACTTCCTTCAGAATGAAGAAATATGCAAAAAAAGACAAGATGTACACTTTGAAACGGGGTTTGTGTGTCTGGGTTCTGGTCCTGGATGCTCGATACTGGATCTGATCGGCCCTTTGTCCCGTACACTGTAACTCATAATTGCCTGAATTGATTTATCGCTCCAATAATGGGTTGGTATTATTGTATCCACCTAGTGGGGAGAACTACTTTTTGACTGTATACGGGCTCAACTTAGTTATTGTTGACCCTTGCTAGGGAAGGTTACGTTATTAGAAACTTTGGAAGATTTAGTTTGATTTGTTATGTATTTAAGGTGTATTTTAAATTATTTTAAAATACTTCTAGCTCAGTTCTTCTATTGTCAAGGTTTTTATAACGTGTTCAGGAAAGGTAAGGCAATTTAAATCATTAATGCCAATAACAATGAAATTCACAGAAAAATTATTTATTTCCTTTCACACGATTGAAAAATATATCCTAGAACAATATTTAACATTTATGATTCAACTTTACTTACTCCATTTTCCTACTTTCCTTCCATAATTCTTTGAATATCACAGAACTTTTTTGATAATTATTTTTAGCATATAACACAAAATAGTATGCCTTACAATTTAAATAATCTCCTTGTACCTTGCTCAAGATGTCGGCTTCTTGCTAAAATTATTTCTAGTATCTATTAAAAAAATTGAATGTTGTTAGTTTCTATTTGGTCACTAAGCGTAACGAAATAAGTTATAACATATATACAAATTATTTACGATAAACAAGTTAATCTTGATGCAAGTAATATATATGTGTATATTTATTTATTCACTGAAAATGGGTATTACGCGGTGTCAGAGTTAAACATACAAAATCATATTACAAAAAATAAGCGCACAAACAATAATAAATACAATTAACAGTAAAGAATAATGTAACTAACCTTCTATCAACAATCACATTATTGTAGCTACCATACATTGCTGTAACATAATAGCTAAACGTTTTAAAATCCTTAATTACTTTACTAATTACATCCACTAATTACCTATCTAGTCAGTATAGCCAATAAGTTTACAATTAGTATGTACAACAAGTTTATAAATTTTCAAATATGCGTCTAAGTAACGTTTATAATTAATTATTCAAGATATATTCTGTTCAGATTTTTCCTAAATTTCCTCACGGACAAAGGACAACTCTGAAAGGCTGTTACAAGCAATTCGTTCCATTACTCAATGGTTCTACTAACAAAGGAGGATTTTGCTACGTCGGTTCTATGCCTTTTTCCTTTAATTTCAAACAAATGATCGTTTCTTCCGTAATATGTCGGCTTCTCTAATCTTTCACTAATGCCTACCCATTAATTTAAACCAGCATCAATTTTAAATAACGTGCATAACCGATGCCTCTTTCACCTAACTTTTAAAGGCTCCCATTTAATCTCTTCCCCTTTTGTAGGCTCAAAATATTTACCTCTTTTTATGAATTTTATAGTCCTTCCCTGTATCTTTTCTAGCGAATCAATTTGATTAATTCTATACGGGTCCCAACTTACTGCTCCATATTCCATAACCGGTCGCACTAAAGACTTGTAGGCAATTTATCTGGAGTTTGCGCTCCCCTTTTTCAGTATCCTCATTATGAAATATGTTTTCCACGCTTTCTTAGATGCAGAATTTACCTGGTCGTCCTATCTAGCGTTACTCGTCAAATACACCCAAATATTTGCAAGTACACACCTGTGGAATTTTTTCCCCGCCCATGTGATAGTTACGTAGGATTCCCCCTTAGATCTGCTAAATGCAGTGGACTTACTTTTCTTAGTATTGTCATTTTATTTGCAGCAGCCCGATTACGTATTTCATTTAAATCGGCCTGAAGCGTGGAGTGATCTACAATATTCTGACGTTTATTGTAAATCATGCAATCATTCGCTAAGAGTCTTACCTGGCATTTAATATTTATAGTTACATCATTAACGAACATAAGAAAAAGTAAGGGACCCAGTACTGAGCCTTGGGGTACATATTCCATATGAATTCTTTCTTTAAATGCTTCTCTTTTAGGTTTCGCTTTTATTTACATATTTAATTTCCTATTTATGAATATTGCGAATGCAATATTTTCGTTCCTTTCTGTTAATGTATTTTTTCTAATGGCGTTGCTCAATTTTCTTTTCCTTCGTTCTTTTTACATTAAGCAAAATTTTAATAGATTTTCCTTCTTTATATAATATAAATATTCTTGCAGACATTAAACCTTTCATATATTTATTACAATTTATAAGTATTACAGTTTTTAACTAATGTATATGTAATAATGGTAAACTTAACAATCCTTATTTTTAATATAGAGTGAACTGAAAAGCTTAAACGGGGAATTCAATGTACCTCTGACGTGTTGTCACAGTAGCTCAATGGAAAGCGGGAGAACCGTGTTCAAATACCGGTTGGGGCATTACATTGTTCAGTTGACTCTATATTAAAAAAGAACATGTCATACAGCGGGCTTGGTCTCTAAAAATACAATTAATTATATAATAAATAATATTGCCAAACCGTGTCCATCGTTTTGAAATAACAATTCCAGTTTGGTTTTAACTTATTTTAAATTCATATGTCGTTTTCATCTGATTTAAATTCTGCATCAACTTTGTCACGCTCATATCTTAAACATATGATATTTTAATCAAAATACTTAAAACCATTTATAAGAAAATAAAAAATCATAAAAACTTTTTCACTAAAGGATAGTTTGGGATGGGGGATTTTTTGGATATCTTCCTGTTGTATCCTTGTAAGATACTCAACATGAATACCAACTTTGTTATTTAACACACTTTTCGTTTTGAGTAATGCCATTTACACACGTGCTCGCGCGGACCTTTTTCTAAAAATACATTGTTTTATTCAGGGAGCCAAGCCTAAGACTTGTGTTTATGGTGAAATCTCGGTACCGAATTTTCGGTTGGAATGCAATACTTCCTCTTCTTACTACTGTTAAGTAATAAGAGAAAATAACAGGTTAGCGATATTACTCCAAACTAATATGAAGTGACCTGGGTACTTTCCCGATGTGCAACTGGCGACGCATGATGCGTTCAAGCTTATCATTATCAGTTGTACTTCAGTCGCTGCTTTGTGTTCACAGTGAGCATCGTGAATCCCAGAGATGAAAGTTAACCTAGACATCTGTGTTGTGTGTGGTTTGCTTAAGAGTTTTAATGTATTGTTATTAGTTCACTGTAATGCCTGCGACAAATTCACGTTTTGAACAACGAATCATGGAGACAGTGTGTAGACAATTTCAGGAGAAATTTCCAGGTATTCCAGTTTCACGCAGAGAAACTGTTGGATGTCTGGTTAATACGTTTAGGACAATGGGATCGCTAAACGCCAAACCTAAGAAGCGAAAAGGAGATGTTCTAACGGAGGAAAAGATTGACGAAATTGATACATCTATTCAGGAGGACGCTAAAAAATAAATGTTATAGGAACAATCCCCACTCCATAGACGAACCTAAGGCAAATTAAAACAGAAATAATGAATATTGCGCAAGAAGAACTTGTGCGTGTGAATGGAAATTCCATCCGAAGATGCCAGGAATGTCTTCACGCAGATGGACACCACTTATAACAAGGTTAGTACTCATAGTTTTGTTACTATCATTCGTGAGTAAGTAGAGGGGAGTTACGGAAGGAACCCGCCCCCTCCGTGTAATAGACAGTGAGCGGAGCACACATACACGCGATCTCTAGCCTCACCATAAAGAGATCGCACTGTACTTCAGCGACTCATTATGATCTTACTCGGCGCGCGCGCAGCTCGCGTGTACCTTTTAACACAGCCGTCCATTGGGATGCATTCCCCAGATAAACAATGAAATATGTATATTTAAAATAAAATAAATTCTGTTCATCCTAATTTTAATATTCTAATAAACTGAATTCATTTACTTTGCTTCAATATGTGTTGCTTTTACGCTTCCTGCAAAAAATCAATAAATACTCAACAGTAGTGTCATCTTTGCACTAGTCGCCAACACGCTCAAGGTACTGCCTTCCGATCAGCATTTAATTATAGGCAATTAACAAGGTAAAATCTTTTTGTAAAAACTCAAAGTTTTGTAATTATAGTGTGGTCGACCAAAAACTGTCGTATGCAACTTGACTTTAATGGTAATTAAGACGCTCGTATGAAAATCACAAACCTCGCTACCGCTAGTTTCATAAATATATTCGCGTCCTAATTACTACCATTACAGCCTTTTTGCATAACTTAATCTACTAGAGTCGAAGAGACAGTGTAAGCAATTCCATGGACCCTCCGCCAGTAATGGGTGGAGAAAGTAATAGGAATGTAACGCATCATCTCACATACGGTTTGAAACGTGGCTATTCCTGAGCTTAAAGTCAGATGATGCAAGACATTTTTATGCAAGTGACCTTCCTTGTCGTGTTAATTAAAGGGGAAAGAGCGCTTTTAGAGGCGTTTAATTTTCGGAACAGAGGGAAAGTGAGACGTGAATTTAACCAACTTGCTAAACTTGGCCATTACTCCATTGGGGCTTGCACTGCAATTTAATAAAGACATTTTATGAAGTGAGTCCCGCAGAGGAAGCCACCTAACCCAGATGAGACTCGAATTTAAATAGTGGGGGACTCTCTGTCAAACTCTTACTTAAGAAAAAGTATTTAAAATTCTGAAGAATTCACTGATGAAATGTGTGATATATTCCTCTCTCAAATATGAGATTAATTTAAAACAAGTGCTGAAATTTCAGAACTAGGTAGAATATCACTAATCTTGGATTCACTACATGAAACTATTATTAGGAAATAATTTTTGCGATGTATCTTGACATTTTTAGCAGCCAAAAGAACGTTTTGCTTTCACTTGTATACATGCAGTAAGTAGAGGAGGTGTATCCAAAAATTAGAAGTCGTTATTTCACCAGAAGTCATATTTGGAGGATGCGGTACGAAGATTTTCGATAATCCCCCTCATCGCAAACAACCTTTTACATGAAAAAGTTTTCGGCATTTTAGCTTTTCTCAAAAATGTTACTAAGGGTTTTGATTTAACCACCAAGTATTTGATATATTCAGATGACAAATAAAACACATATCTTGATTGTTCTGGGAATAGCATGTAGAGTTCCTCTTAATTGGAAAGGAATTTTGTACAAGGTGTAAACCATAAGAAATGGACAGAAACATACTACAGAAAAAATGTAGATCTCTTTAAACCACGTTTATTTGAAACAAACTTTTTCTGTGACATCAGCCTTTTCCGAGATATTGGTTTGAATGTGTGAATGCTTTGTCATTTTCTCATTGTGCTTTCTCAATTCAGTTGTTTCTCGCAATGTCATTGGAAAGAATATGAATTTCAAGACCAGCATACGCCCACTAGGTTCTAAACATTTTACTATAAATTCTATTTATTCTATCCACTTTGTGCTTACAACAAGATGTGTAATGAAGTTGTTTCTACAAAGTTTTATTTGGATTTACATGAAGTAGGTAGAAAACTAAGCTTTCATAAGAATAAGACTAGAAGCTATAGAAAATAAGCGGTAATGGGTAGAGTAAGTTATGTGAATGAAACACATCCTATATATCATTTTAAATAGATCGCAATGATAAGGCACTCTGTCTTCTCTCCTTTCCTTTCTTTTCCCAGTGCTTACCTAGGGTATAAAAACGTATTGGGCCCAAAATCCAACTAGATCCAGGTTTTGGGATTCCATGAATCGATAGAAAAAAAAGAGAGCATGCTTGAAAAAAATCCGCGCAGACATTTGCGGCGTGTGTATGTACGTGTATGTGTATATGAAAGAGAGAGGGTGGGGAGAGGGAGAGAGTTATAACTCATAATTGTAAAGAGGAATGAGCAGAAGGTTCATACTTAACCAAAAACCTTTAAACAGTATAAGGCGAAGTTTTTCGGAAACTCTGTCATATTTTTAACTTTTATAATAAACCATGACTTCTTCTGATTGGATTTTATAAAACTGCGAAAGTAATAGAGATAGATAAAAATGTGCACAAAGCTATAGATCTCGTCAAGGAATAATATTCATATTAGTATTAGCTCACAACGTCCCCAACGGTCACGGGCCTCTCTGCTTAGAGAGGTGGCTTGTTTTGGCGATCCCGGTTAGTCATTCCGGGAAGGATTCTCTTTATTCTTAAATCTTGTGTTGATGTTCTGGTTGCTGTTTTGACTAGAAGGTGCCATCCCTTCTGTCTTTTGCTGCTGTAGTCCATCGGGTGCCGAATGTCTTCTTGAGCTCGCTCTGAGGGCGTAGATTTCTTCGTCCTGTCCTCGGCTCCCATGTCGTTAACCTGTCGGGGTCTTGCCTGATAATGTGTTCCGCCTATCTCCATTACTGATAACTGCTGGTCTTTTCTGCGTCTATTATTTGTGTCCTTCCTCTTTTTACATTGTTCCTAATTCTATCTCTCCATGTGAAGCCTAGAATTTTTCTTTCCAGTTTTCTTTGACATGTTTGTATTGACTTTTGGTGCTTTTTTCTTTTTGTTGCGCTTCAAGTTTGCGAGCCGTATACCAGTGTAGGCAATATGCGCGTGTGTGATATGCCTCTTGACGTTAAGAGTGAAGGATTGTTGTAGTAATATGATTTTCAGCGCCCAGAACTTTGACAATGCCGTCGATATTCTCCTTGTGATTTTCTTGGTCATACTTTTCTTGAAGGAGATTGTTTGTCCTAGATAAATTATTTCCTGCACCTATTCCAGTGGTCTTGCTTTCATTATTGCGATGTCTTTCTCTTTGACATTTGTCATTATTATTATTATTATTATTATTATTATTATTATTATTATTATTATTATTATTATTATTATTATTATTATTATTATTATTATTATTTTGCGCGTTCATATGAAATCTTATGTTGGTATTGAACTCATTTTCTTCTGTCATAAAGATCGTAGTTCTTATGTTGTATTTGGCATGAGAACTATATCGTCTGCGAAGCACAAGGTATTTTCGCACCATTTATGTTTATTGGATATTCCCATTTGATATTTATGAAACTATCTTTGAGTAAGCAAATAAAAAGTTTGGGTGAAATTGTATCGCCTCACCGACTCCTCTTTGTAGCTTGAACTCTCTTCCTTGTATTTCCACCTGGATTATAGCGGTGGTTTTTAAATATATCTTGGCGAGGATTTTGGTGTATTTTCTTCTGCTCCATATTTCCTCAGGGCTACTAATTTATACGCCCAACCGTATCGAATGCTTTTTGAAAGTCGATGAAGGCTAAGCATATTTTGAGGTTGTATTCTTCTGTTTTTTTCTGTAAGTTGTGGTATGGCTTGCAAGGGATCGGTTGTTGAGTACCCTGTCTAAATCACCCTTGTCCTACTGGCCGGTTTTTTTCAATGTTCCTGCTCATCCTTTCGGTACTTTCGAGAATATTGTATATGTTTGATATCAGTACGATTGGGCGGTAGTTGTTTGTATATGATTTGCTATCTTGTTTGTGTAGTACTATAATGTTACTCGTAATCCATTGCTCGGGTATTCTCTCTGTCGTTATTGCTTTATTGAACAGGTTAGTAGGGTATTCGCAATGATGTCTCCTCCTGCTTTGAGATATTCGATGCTTATATTGTCTTCTCCGAGGGTTTTTCCCGCTTTCACCTCCTTGATTGCCGCTTGGACTTCGACTCAGTATTGGTGGTATTTATACTACTTCCATGGGTTTAGATGTGAATAATTCTAGCTCTTTGTAGCTACTAGGGAGAGTGATGCGGAATAGATTTTCATAAGATGTTGTTGTTTCGGCTATTTCTTCTCTCGATGAAAATTTCTTTCCTTTACTGTCCTGCAACTGCTTTATGAACGTTTTCCCTTGGCTTAGTTCTTTCGTTGACTTCCTCTCGTTTAACTCCCTCTTTACTAGTCATAACTTGTATTGGAGATACTTTCTTATTGCTTCTTTCGTGGTTTTGTTTATTGAATTGTATTTCTTCTTAAACGACTGATTATTAACCCTTTTCTATATGCTTCAGCCTTTCTTTTGATTACTAGCAGGGTGTTTTTGATAAGTTTGGAGGCTTTTTTCTTGTTTTATCCTTCTCTTCTGCCTTGATTGCTGATTCTTTAAAGCTTTTTTTCAATCACTGATAGTGTAATTGAGTGTCTATTGGGTTATTACCTGTTATTCTCTTGAGGTTTTGACTAAGTTTGTTTTGAAATTGGTTAATTTGGAGTATTTAGATCTTTGTAAGGATTTCTTGGAATCTATTCCTTCTTATCGTGCCTCTTTCGATGTTTATCGTGGCTTTAACCATCCTGTGGTCTGAATCAACATTTTTACTGTGTCTACATCTCTTATTACGTGCATTCTATGACTCATTATGAAGTGTTTTCGTTCTTCACTTCGCCATTGGGTCCGGTCATGTCTACCTATTGCTCGGACACTCCTAAAGAAGCTGTTTGCTGTTTTTAAGTTTTGCTCTGCCGTAAATTGCTTGAGGCGTGTCCCTCTGGTATTTTTTCCCCAATTTCACATGGTCCCGTTTGTTTTTCCAACCCAATAGGTTGTGGCCTATTTTGAATTAGTATTTTAAACAGTCTAATTATATAATATAAAAAATAATAACAGCCCGCCTTAAAGCAATATGCGTATAATATATAAAATGTATGTAACAGTCATTGTATTATGTTTATATTACTGTGTAAATGTATAATAATGTTATGTGAATGTATTACGTAATTTAATAATGTTGAAGTTGTGAGAGTAAAGGCCGAAAGTTGCTAACAATGAGGTAACAATGAGGTAACCTTGAGGCAATAATGAATTGGAACGTTTAATAATGCTACTAGTAATTCTTGGAACAATAATCTAATATTTTAAAACTGTTTATAAATAGGCAATCAACAACCAGAAAAGCTGAAAGTTAAATAAAAGTATTCTATTGGAGTAAAATTAGCCAATCAGAGACGTGAAATATAAAAATTTACAAATTTAAGCAGTATACGCCAGTCGCTAGAAGACACGTACCTGAGCAGTTCGTTCACTTGGTACGTATCAAGTGCGAGACAAATTTCATTACGGCGAGAATATTATAAAGTTTACGTGTTAAAAAGTGCAAATAATTAATAAATAATCTCACAGCTCTTTATATAAGTGAAGCGTTATTTAAGCGTGTGAAGGATTAATAAAAGGAGTGAAGTAAAAATTATAATTTGTGTAAGCCTACATTCTTTAGCCGCATCACCCCCTGATAAGCGATACATGTTTCTACAAATTAATATTGACGCACCCGAGGCAAACATAAATATATATAATATTTAAAGAAACATAAAAATACAAAGTTGATTCCTGAACGTTGGGGCGAAGTCCACCGGAAACTTTGTACCATACGTGGGGCAGTTACTTCATCAAGTTTGGTTCCCCAACAGTAGAACTACAATACAACTCCTAAAAAATAGCCTTCTTCAATTTGCTATAGACATCCCCTATAACGAAGTTAATTGAAGACCTATGTGTTCATTGTGTCGTCTAGTTGGTCATAGAACATCTCTACTTCCTCGTCGGAGTTGGTGTCGGTGCGTACGCTTGAATAGTTGTTAGTGTTCCGTTGAGGTTCAAACTTGCCATTTGCTCTGATATACCTATTACTTCTGTGACTTGTTGTTTGATTTGCTTTGAGAATAAGAAAACCTACTCTTTTTTGACTTCCTGCTTTCCCTGTATAGCTTAATAGGTTCGCTTTTAAGTTCAGTTAATATGTCTCCTTCTCTTCTGATTTCGCTGAGGCCTATGACGTCAAAGTTCGTATTCTTCAGTGCTTCTTCAAGTTCAAGTAGTTTGACATTTTCTAGTAGTGTTTAGACGGTAAGTGTATGTATGTAGTTGCTCTTGTTTTCTTGAGAACTTCTGTTGTCCAGTTTAATTCGCTCTAACCGCGGCGTGTTTACTCGTTTTTTGAAGTCTTCATCTTTGTTTTCCTATTTTCTGTTGATGAAATTTTTTTTGAAACTTCACTTGGTTACCCTTTTCTCTTTCTTCTTTTGCCCGTTTTCTTAACGATGCTTGTATCTCTCTCTCTCTCTCTCTCTCTCTCTCTCTCTCTCTCTCTCTCTCTCTCATGTCGTCTTCGATAAAGTGTTCCTCTTTGCGCTTGTTTCTCATTATTACTAATTTGTCTTCTGAATTTTGTAAATTAAGTTGCATTAGTTCTCTTCCCTTCCAGTCTCTCCCCACGTATCTTGATGCTGTGTATGATACCTTTACTTCCATTTTATTGAAAATGTGTTGCACTGCCGCTCTTATACAAAAATACCAAGACACAGAAAGTATGAAAATTAAAGTTTTGGTTACATTGACCATTTCGGAAATATACTTTAATCAATGCGTTTGAAAATACTAAGTAGTAATTGTTTCTGAGCTTATGTAAGGAGTAGTAATTTCAAGTGCTTTATAAACAGTTGGCTATTGTCTCAGCGTATCAATTCTATAGTGGGATCCATATAACATTTTGCGATTTTAGTCAGTTAAAGCTATTTGGTGGTTAGCATAAATATTACATTGAAACTTAAGATGTCTTTGTTTGGAAACAATCTATACTGTCCATTGTCGACATGATATCGGATGTAATTCCAGAATATATGCAATAATAATTTCGCCGTAATATCCCGAACGTGCAGAAATCAATTCGATACCATATATCCACTGGGTGCTAATATCAAACTGACCGAGCGAGGTGGTGCAGGGATAAGTGTGCGTCTCGCATTCGGGAGGTTCCGGGTTCAATCCCCAGCAACTTTCCACTCTGACCCATGGGTTTTTCGTGGTTTCGCCGGGGTCGCCAGTCGAAGGCTGGAGTGGGTTCTTCTCTATCACGATTTATTTTCCATCACTTCCGTTTCATTCCACTTGCTTCTCATCTTTCAGGTGTGCTTCTAGGTTTCATGGCGTCTGGCCGTGCCGGACAGATGGCGCAGATGCATGATCAATGATAAACTTATTTCCCGTGGATACCAGAGGGCTGCTTGATAGATGGACCGTTTATCGCCGTCACTAGGCGGCTCCCGTAGAGGGACGGGTCTAAGAGCTTGGAAATTTTAGGACTTCCGCGCGTCTCTGTGGTCTGTCTGCCTACGGTCTGTAGCCTCATCCCCTCCTCCTGGGGGTGGTAGCTGCAATAGATCTGTGCAGGCCGCAGCGCCGCGCGAGGTATTCCCCTTTGTTGAATCACCTCTACCGCTACCTCTACCTTATTTTAAAGTTTGTCAGGACATGCTGTTGACTCGCTGAGGGTAGAATTCAATCTCACTAGCATTACTGCAAAGCAGTATTGACTCGTGTTTCGGAGAAGTCGCTTAGCAAGCAAGGCGTTCAGTCTGATAACCTGTCGTAGGAACATTTGGCGATCTATACGGTAAGTGTCCTACCAAAATCTCCTTTGAACCAAGTTTTGTTTGGTCGATATCGAAGGTCCGTGAAAGGTATAAGCGGGGTACTTATCATCATCGTCAATGTAAGACAAATGAATTTATCAACAGTGTGTGTGTTGCGGCTCCCTTCTGCGAATATAAACAAAAACACCTACGCGGAATGAACGGAGGTTTTTAGGGTAATGCAAGAATAACATCTTTGATTGTTATTTTATTTTATTTTACGCTTTTGTGTGCGACATTGTCAGGCACGTTATTTGTTCTGTTTTTTATGATTAATGTCGTTACCGTATTAGTACTCTTTCATTAAACACCGTGCCAGTTAGGCAACTTCTCCGATACGCGTGTACTACGTTACTTGTCTCTTAGAGCTGACACTCACTTAAAAAAATTTGCTCTAAACAATGACATCTTTAAAATAAATACTCATGTGTCCGAAAATACCGAATGGCAATTCCTTGGTTAAAACGCAACGGGCCTTTAGAGCAGAGATAGTTGACCGCAATGTCTCAACCAAGCCATTGAATGAAAATTGGAGATAACCGACTCGCTAGTGAGAATGGAAAACGAGAACATGTGGGCATGTTCCAAAGGATTTACGGAATTGAATAAAACCTTCATTGCGTCCATTATTTGAAAAGGAGGCCACTCATTTGACTAAGAGAAAGTGACTCACGATAGGGAGTAGAGAAGTTGCTAATTGAAGTTCAATCAGATTGACAGTAACGTTTGTAATGGAGTTTACAGCGCAGAAGAAGACGAATTAGAAGCGATCGTGACCTTCGAGCTTATTATTAGTGTAATTCCTACCGGTTTAAACTTTGAAGCCAGAATAAACAGGATGGGTGGAAAATCATAACTGAAAGCATCACTTATACTTTTTGTAAGGTATACTTAGCCCATCTCCATGTCGGAATAATGCGTCTGTCTTTATAATTCGGAGGTACCGAGTTCGAACCTGGTTGGGGCGAGTTGCCAGGACAAGAGTTTTTCCTTATCTTGTGAAGACATGTGGGGCAATCGTTAGCTTTGAAGTCATTGGAGCATTCTTTAATACATTCATCGTGCAACATGTCTTGTCCAGTTAAAGGAGTTAAGCTTTAAATAAATAAAAGTATACTTTTGCAAGTGCGCAAAATCGAGTGTACTTTAAACTTGGAACATAAGAGTAACGATATTGATGCATTGCCAATGTAAACTGATGGTGTTGAACGGGGCCTCTCTCAAAGCCAGTGTCAGCATACATATATAAGTAGGCTACACTCGTGAAAGAACAATATGAATATTAAAGCATCACTTTGTAACTTTCTACAAACATTTATAGGGAGAATAGCCTCTACTCTGTATGGTGATGAAAGTCCACCATCATTAAAACTTGTACATAAAGCAAACCGTTGAATGGCATGCTTAATAGGAAACACACAGTAAAATAATATTTGTATGAATTTATGGTTAGGTATAAAAACAAATAGTAATTCGGAGGAGAGTTTGAGTCTAAAGTATCTCCGCCCACTCCTGTTGTAACTATGTCACATTGCTTGTAGGTTACTTTTTACGATTACTTGTAGGTTCTTGGTACCACGAATCACGGTGTGTACCGGATACATAATTTTAGTCATGTAGTTCGTCTCATTGTACTGTCTGTTTCAGCAGCAAATTTCTGAAATATTGTCCTAATTGCGTAGGCCCTTCGCATGTTACTATTGATCTAACGCAGCTAACTCCATTACCTTGACATATTACAGTCGTGTGACGTAACACCGTTTCTTGGATTCGTAAGCAAGGTATGCGAAGGAAAGGAAAGACCATAAGGAAGCATGAAACCTCTCCTTCCAAAGACGCTAGGTTTTCGACCTTCAACCATTCAGTGTTCGCGACTGAACATTGCATAGCGGTACACTCAGGTGAAACATGCATATAGTCCACTACAAGTTATATGTAGACTCGCTTACTGTCGGCCAGTCTAATTATACGAAACCGGTTGTAATCCTCCTCCCTTTAACTTCGTTTCCTCTGCTCCCGTCCTCTGCTCCTCTGCCTTGTCTGCGAGGAATTGTTTTATTTATAGTTGCAACCATAGAAGTACAAAGTACAACATACATTCCCCTTACCATGCTATCCTTCTACTTTACCTTGCTTCACTTGCCCTATACTTCTGCCGAGAGACTAGAGCAAGGAGAGACTTGGTCACTGACGTCATAGAGCGTTCAGTTTGCTGACATGATTTAATCGAAAGAGGGTTCTTTGAAGTTGTGATTGCTGCTCTGTGATCTTACAGTCATTGTGATGCCGAGATCACCTTAGTTGTGTAGTCCAATTCTGTACTATCTATGTTATATCTATTTATTTTCTTCTGTGCGTGGAGCTTATTCGTTGTGTTCAATCTGTTATTTACCTGACCACCGAGAGATACCGCGAAAACGGTACACAGTGTTTGAAGACGCAATCTCCCGAATGTAAACCATAGACGCCATCGGCTGAGTCTTCTCATTCGATTTTATAATAAAAATCTATGTGGTATGATATCTGCTCAGTTAACCTCTCCTCTATAAGTTGCCTAAATTACTTTCTCATCAGAGTTTTTCTTCTGACTGTTAATTTAACAGTATCTTCGGTTTGCTTATCCAGTCGGAAATCTCTGAAAGGGAATGTTGCTTTACTAACACGAACATAATCGCATACCTGAACGAATATTAGAAAGGCATTAACGAAAAGTTTGAAGTAACATTAGTTCATATGGCTCTCATAACCATGTAGTTGACGGTTATGAACGTCTCTAATCTTCTTTTACATATTGTGCATCTTCCATTGCTTCTCTTACTGGTTAATTAGGTGCATTATCATCTACATCTCTTTAAGAGCAGAAATTATTATAAGAAACTATGGAAAAAAATACTAAATTGAATTTTCCTATATCTACGAATTAAACGTGTAACTATTTTGGTAATAACAGTGTTATTTCACTTTAGCAGTGCAGGCACTCAGGTGGAAAATTGAATCAAACTTGAAAAACCAGATACCACGACCCGGAATCCAAGCACGGTCCTTCAGCTCTCCGTCCGTATGCTCTTCCATTTGACCTCCGTGGTGAGATACCCATTTGCGCATTAGATCTGATTCAAGTATCCCGGTAAACCGACGATCTCAAATATTAGAGATAGCATTCTACCTCAAATGCTAGCTACTTACGATATTGCAATATCTTTTAAATTAACTGCTTCAAATCGTATCGAAGATTTATATGCATACGGGTACCTCCCCAAGGTAGCTCTAGCAGTAAGAGCCTCAACACAGAGAGCCGAAGATCCGTAATACGAGTCCCGTCCGTGGCACTAGATTTTTCAAGTCTAATTCAGCTTTTCAATACAGCTGTTCTTCTTCTTCTGCAAGGTTAGAATATGCAGCCTCTTCAGACTTAAATATATCTTAATCTGGCCGTCTGTGTTGTTTGGAAAGTATCAACATTTAAAAGATTAGAAATTTACATCTTCGTTTGTTCCATTTATATGCCGCCTTCAACATCGGCGGCTTTGCCCTTAGAACAACTACTCATCGGTAAT
This sequence comes from Deroplatys truncata, assembly GCA_030765065.1. Classification (NCBI taxonomy): domain Eukaryota; kingdom Metazoa; phylum Arthropoda; class Insecta; order Mantodea; family Mantidae; genus Deroplatys; species Deroplatys truncata. Next base: position 84,931,738 of record CM060976.1, on the reverse strand, counting down.
GCTGTTCACTCGTTTACTATTTTGTTAATCTTTGAGTTCTCTTTATAAACACTAAACACGCACAAATTTATATTCTCCCTCATACTTTCAGACTCTAGAGGGTCGAGGTAGTTTTACTTTCTGTACCACTTACCTATGGTACCAAGTGGTCGTTTTGGGGCCCGGCCACGATCGCGTGTATGCGTGATTCGCTTGCCATAAAGTGACCTCGGTATGTTCCGCTAGCTTACTAGTGGTGCATGACCCGCTCAAGGCTATGCTTCATTGGTTGCAGATGTCAGTTGCAACATTCCGTTCGTGCTGTAAAGAGTTTGTGCAGCGTGCAACTCAGCTAATTAAAACATTTTTGTTGTGTGAATTACTTTAATAGTATTATTATTATTATTATTATTATTATTATTATTATTAGTAGTAGTAGTAGTAGTAGTATTACTCTTGTCTTGTTATTAAGTCCACTGAAATGCCTATTGAAATATTCACGTTTGAACAAAGACATTTTATATACCTTACACAGTAAAAACCGAATCATATAGAGGTGTGTAGACAATTTAAGGAGACATTTCCTGGTGTTACAGTTCTAAATAGAGATAATATCAGATTTCTGGTTAGTAATTTCGCATAACGGGATCGTTAAATACTAAACTTAAAAAGCGAGAGAAAAAGAAAAGAGAGACAGAGAGAGAGAAACGAGTTCTAACGGCGAAAAAATTGACGAAATTGGTGTATCATTCGAGCGCTCTCCAAAGAAGTCTCCAAGACGTGTTGCACAGCAAGTGGGTGTTTCAAAATCTCTGTTCATACAGCTGCTAAACTTTTAAAATTAAAACCCTACGGAGTGACTTGTTCATGAATTACAACCTCGTAACGACGGGAAATGCCAGGAATGTCTCAATGTAGATGGATACCGCTTTCAACACCATTTATTACAAGGTTAGTATTATTACTCATGAGCACGTAACTCGGGAATTTTAGAATGGAAAGCCTCATCAGTGTAGTATGGAGCGCGCGAAGCACGCATACACACGATCCGGGCCGGGCCATAAAATGAGCTCTCTATAGATAGAGGAAGTATTGTATTCCAGTAAAACATTCGATAGATACTTAGATTTCATTGGAAAAACATTAATTAGTTTAGAAAATAGCTTGTGTGTACATGGAAAGAGGAGTTAAAAAACAAAAAGCTGTACAGTTACCGGATTTTATAATTTTGTCAGACACCAAGTGAGTAAGGCATGCAAGGATTTTCAAGATGTTCCCATCATATGCAACATGTTTTATTATTATGTATCTGTAACGATTTTCATTAAAATATCATATGTTTGAGATATTGTGATAAGTTGAATGTATATACTGAATTTTCCGAAAATAGTCAGTAAGGTCCTCTACATTCCTAATGATTTTTATATAACTGGTGAAACAGAGACGTAGACAAAAACTTGTTTATTGGCTAACTCCCAGCTAGAGTCTTCTTGTGTGTATGTGAGTTTAACGCCGGTTCGTACTACATACGGCACCACAGGCGGTGGATACTGTGATACATGAAATTAAATTATATTTGGGAAAGGAAATTTGGGAATAAAACGTTCCATGGCTAAGTTTAGGATACCCCCTCGGCATTTACTGGTTACGAAGACTGAGGAAAACCTAGTGGTATTTGGACTGCGAATCTCCATTTTACGAGTCCGTATGTTAACGACAACCTGTGTATGGTAATAAACAGAGCCAAGATCAATTCAGATCTATTAAGGTCGCAGTGAGTAGAAGCCTATGGGGCTGAAACGATCCAGTAGCAATCTAATCTAATCAAATCTAAGCTCTGTGCACTTTATTCAGTATATTTACTTTCTGTTTTTACCTGGGTTGAAAAACCGCCAGCCCGGAAATATACATTGTGTGTGTGTGGGAGGGAGAGAGGGAGGCATCAAAAATCCTTTAACTTCGTATTTAATGTATCTTTCAGGATAGAAGACTATGATTTTCGTGGAATTTCTCCTACTTTCAGAATCCTTAGTACAAGCAAAAACTTTTTTTCCAAATATTATTGTAACGAGCTTTATTAAGGTTTTGTAAATTGCAGGTAAAAAAAAGTTATATATACAGGGTGATTCAAAAGGTTGCATAAAAACTTAAGAAGCTTATAGAGGGATCGAAATACAGCAATTTTGGTATGGGAACTTGTGGTTTAAGGGGTGATCTTGGGTGGATGCAAGCCTGGGAAGGTCTGGGTGGACAATAAATTATTTTGTGTTATCATTTAAGTTAAGCAAAGATAATGTTTTATCAACAAGTCAGTGTTACAAAAGGTGTTTAAAATGGCGTCCACCATAGTCAATACTGGCATAATATGTAGAAAATTCTGGCGCTCTCTACCAAGTACATCATGCATCGCACGGAACTCATCATATACTACAACAATCCGGGCAAGAAGTGTTCCTTGGTTGGGAACTGGTATCTCGTACACCAGACTTTTTATATTCCCGAGAAAAATAAATCAAGAGACCTCTGTTCAGGGGAGCGAGGTGACCTTGCAATTGGACCTTCTCTTCCTAGCTAACGCCCGGGATAGGTGGCATCTAGTACGCTTGAAGAGAGAAGTGTTTTGAAGTGAATCCACATCTGACAACAAACGATAAGTGATACATCTTCTAACAGTTCTGGAAGGACGTATTGCAAGAAGAACCTACAACGCACCCCATTCAAACGTGGTGGGAGATGGTAGGATCCGACCACGTGATCATCAATAACACTGGCCCATACATTCACTGCAAACGTATGTTAGTGGTGGTATTCGAATGCAACTCGGAGATTGTGCCGTGACCAGACATGGCTGTTACGACAGTTAAAAAGGCCATCTCTGGTGAACTGTCCTCATCTTTGAATAACACGTTGTTTAAAAATTAGGCTCGTTATCATAAAGATCAACAATCCATTTACAAACTTGAAGTCGTCGTGGGAAGTCATCCACGAACCATGAACTCTCTATGGATGGTATGGGTGCAGCTGGTTGTCATGCAAGACTCGCCAAACACTACTTTGGGAACCTCCCATGGTAGGAGCGATGGCACGCGTGCTGGTAGATGGCTGTTTCTCCACGTGAGCAAGTACCCTCCTCTTCCACAGCTAGTGATCAAGTCGAACGTGGCCGGCCCACGTGATGCGCTGGATGTAACGAACCTGACTCCCCGAGTGGGCGGTGAACGTTCTGAAACGTTCGAGGCTGTGGTTGACGTCTGTTAGGATATTGGCGTTGAGTTTCGTTTGCATTACAATTGGCTCTGCCATACATGAAATGCATATCTCTGAGTTCTGACAACGTGTATTCCATTTCACGAAAATGACAACGCTACAGCACAGCGACATAAGCAGTATATAAACTATTTTTTTTTTTGGAATTAGAGATATATCGTTTTAAAGTGTTAAAATAAAATGGTTTGATTTCCAAAATTCACCATTTTCTCTACCCATTATCAATTAACATGTTCTTTATTTATCATAATATCTTTATAAGGTATGATTTTTCAGTGCACTTTACCTTCATCCTGACAACAATTTAGGCCAGAAGTTATTTCAAGCTACAGTCTAAGTTAGACCTTTCCCTATGTGGTTACATGCAAAATGCTGTAACAAGAAGCAGCCGCTTATCTGTACCACAACTCTTCTTTTTGCGGTCTCTACTTACCTAAAATAAGTGAGGAAAGTATTGTATTCCACTCAAAAATCCAGTAACTAGATACACATGAAACACACGATTTGAGAATCCCTGAATGCAAAGAAAACGTTTTTACTTTCTCAGCCACGAACTTACAGTAAGTAGACGAAGTATTGTATTCCATCCAAAAATTCAATACCACGATTCATTGAAAATACACGTTTGGGGCCCTTGAATCCAAAGAAAGCATATTTACTTTCCCTATTATGTAGTTACAATAAGTAGGGGAATATTGTCTTCCACCCCAAAAAAATTCAATAACGAGATTCACCGGAAATATTCGTTTTGAGACCTCCTGAATACAAAGAATCATTTTTACTTTCCCTACTACGCACTCAGAATAAGTAGACGAAGTATTGTATTTCTCCCAAAAATTCAATGTAATTTCACCAGAAATCACGTTTGAGGCTCCCTGAATCCAAAGAATGTATTTTTAGAATAAGATCCAAGTGTGTGTGTATGTATGTAGATCCCTGAACAACATAACTAAAAAAAAAGTCGGTTAAAAATCAGTGTTTAAGTTCAAAATCTTCCAAGGATGCGACACAAAGATTTTGACGGAAATCCCCCCTACAAACTATTCTTTACATTGGACGTTTATCGAAAATTTTTATATTTCAAAAATGTCAAACGATTTTGATTACAATACATTTGTTTAAGCAATTTTCATGATGAATAAAATGTATATCTTAAATTTTCTAGTAATTGTCTGTAAATTCGTTTTTGTTGTCAATGACTTTTGATAATTAGTAAAACGTAGGGGAGAGAAAAAAATTTTGCTGCACAAGAAGTATGAAATTTATGTAAAGTAACATATTTATGGTGTTAATCTATTCTTCAATATTCTTTGTTATTAGTTTGAAATTTCAAATACTTTACCCATATTTCTCTCAACTGCAAATCGCTATTGCTTTCCTGTCTGTCTATCTGTGTGTCTTTCTTTCTTACTTTCCTTCTTTCTCTCTGTCAGTCTTTCTGCCTGTCTTTCTGCCTTTCTTTCTTTCCTTCCTTCTTTCTTTCTTTCTTTCTTTCTTTTTCGTGTTCATACAAACAGAACGGAATTTCCAAGCTATCACGTCTATGGCCCGCATTAGGGAGGTCGTGGTTCGATTCCCGTTGTCAACCTTCCTGACCCATGGGTTTTTCCGCGGTTTTTCCTGGGTCGCCAGGCGAATGCTGGGAAGGATTCTCACATCCCCAAATGTCCTTTCCCTCCATTGTCTTTCATCCGTTGGTCTCTTTCCGGATTGGAAGTGTCGGTGATGGTGTTTCGGTGTAGCGTGGCAGGGGAAAGGGATACTCTTTGTGGCTCTCTCCGTCCCTCGGCTTTCGGCTGGCTGCCGGTGGTATCCGAACCCCCTTGAGGGGCGTTGGACTCCCTCTGTGCGGGGTGGGGTACCGGTTGGCCTGTCTGTCGGGGAGCCTTTATCTGGAAACTTAGGGACTCTGGCATTCCTGTGCCGTCACTCCTGGTTCCGGCCACCCGATGTCTCCCCTCGCCTCATCCTTCCTGCCGGGGACGCCTCCTCGTGGGGCCTAGGCACAATATCCTCTATGTAGATCAGTGCCGAGTCCCCTCCGTAGCCAATCAAATCCAAAGCTATCACATCGATCAGCTTTGAGGGGCTTGGCTATGGCTTTAGCTTTATATGTTCTACTTATACCTACAACGAAATGCGTAAATAAGTACTGAAGGTTTATAGGTATTAACATGAAATAGATGAAACAATAGGCTTTGTAAGAATAGTTTGTAGAAGAGTGAGTAGAGAAAGTCATGTGAATGCAACACATATTTTATAGAAAATGCTCCGTATGCTTACGTGTCAGTGAACAACATAATTCCAAAGCGAAAAGTCGGTCAAATACCAAACTTAATATTTAAGTTCAGCATCTTTCAAAAATGTTACACGAAAATTTTCAAGAAAATTTCCCCCACCCCGAACAACTCTTTACATGGAAAATTTTTCGAAATTTGTTATTTTCTCAAAAATGGCTCTAACGATTTTGATTAAAATACTCTCTGTTTAAGATATTTTCACGATAAAGGAAATATATATTTTGAATTTTCTGAGAAGTGTCTCACAAATTTTCTTCATTCTGAGAGATTTTTGTATAATTGGTAAACTGTAAAAGATGGATAAAGTTTTACTACACAGGAAATGCAGGCTCCGTTAAAGCACACAGTTTGTCATACATATATTTTACGAAAGTAACTATTTTTCAGATACTTCTTGTTATTGGTTTGAATACCTTTTGTAACTGTGATGTCGCTATTCGTTTCCTTTTTGTCGCGGTCATACAAACAGCATAGCATTTCAAAGCTTCACGTTGTGACATGCTTTTTGAAAATGTGACTATCGCTTTATCTACGTATCCTACAACGAAAGGTGTAAATGTCAACTTTTTATTTTGGTCCTTTAACCGGCAGGCCATTACGGACGGTAAAGGAACGAAATGGTTAAAATGACACTCAAATGGGTCCGAGCTCCCTAGAACTTAAGAGTTACTGACACTAATCTGCTCAGGAAAACCTTTATCCAGGTAACTCACTCTAACCGAGATTCGAGCTCGGGACCTCTTGAATGCGAGGCAGATTCCCACGCCATAGAGATAGGTTAAATGTGAATTGAAAGTTTATCTGGATTATTAAGAATTAGATAGAAAAATGATATTTAGTAAAAATAATTTGTAGAATGGTGAGAAGAGGAAGTTACGTGAATGCAATATATTAGATTTTTCTCGTGGTAATGCACCACATAAATGGCACCACATAACATTTTGACTATCATTTTAGCTGCTGTATTCTTCTTATACTTACAACGAAGTTTATAAGAGTATAATGGCAGTTTATCTCAACAACTAACTAATTGTTCTTTCACACAAGCCGTGTAGGACAAGATTGGAAAGGTAGAACCAAACTGAAAAATTCAATGGCATGGCCAGGATTTGAACTCGGATCTTCCAGCATGCGTCCAGGTGGCGCCGCGGTAACGCGTGCGACTCGCATTCGGTAAGTTCCTTGCGACCACCCACTCTGACCCATGGTCTTTTTCGGGGGTTCTCTCGGATCGCCAGGCGTATGCTGGAGTGGTTTATCTCAGCTCCAGAATTTCCTGTCCCTCCATATCGTTCCATTCCTCATTTCATTCATCTTTAACCCCGTTAGGTCTGTCAGGGATGGAAGCGTTCCAGGGCGGCGTGGCAGGAAAAAGGATGCTCGCTGTGGAACTTTATCCATCTTTCGGTCTTTGGCTGTTTACTGGGGTATACGGTCCGCCCTTTGGGGGCGTTGGACACTGTGTTGGGTGGGGTCCTCAGTCTACCTGCCCGGGTGTTGGGTCGTCTCAATCTGAAAATGCAGGGATCCTGTCATTGCTGTGCCGTCACCCCTAGTCGGTTACCCGGGGGCGCCCCCTCGAGGGGCACAGGCGCAATATCCTCATTCATTAGATCTGTGACGATCTAGACTAGGGAAGAGAATCATTTTAAGAATTCAGAACGTGAAACATACTACAAGGTATCTAAGTCTAACACCACATTTCATTTTTGAAGCTTCTTTTACCTTTTCTTTCTTCAGATTTTTAATTTGAAAACATGTTTACTTTTGAAAGTGATCGAATTTTCAGAATAAAGTGCTTGCAAATGAGTAAACAATAGCAACAAAAGCACATAAACTATTTAGCATTAACACTTTCATGCCCTATTTTGAGATGTTATCAAAACTGAATAAAACAGCTATATAGAAACTGCATATTTTGCGCTAAACGTTGTTTCCTCGTATCTATTGAAAGTTTCTCCTTTTAGATAGAATAGCTGTTTTTACTCTACGTTCACTATATTTTGCCACGGTTTCTCTCCCTTTGTCTCGTGAGTGTGTGTAAGGGGGAATTGTATCTCAAATAAATTAATGTATACTCATTTTTCAGTAGCAAATGCAAAATATATCTCATTTTGAAGAAAATGATTGTTGCATAATTGTGCTCAAACTGCTTCAACATTTTGACATTAATATTACTTTTCCTTCCGTATTTTTAAAACGTTACTTGAGTATTATCAGAATTGAATGTGCCAACTGTATAGAACTACACACTTAGCGCTGAACCTTGTGATAAATCTCTATGAAGATTAAAAGCAAAACAAACTTATATTCAAGATAGTAAATACCCTCTGATGTCGTAATTTATGAGAAGGTCCATTGCGTGGTAATTATAAAACTATTATTATTATTATTATTATTATTATTATTATTATTATTACTATCAACAAACGTTAAAAAGGAACGTATAAATTATATGCACCTTGTTTCTCAAGAAAATTACTGAATAACGCATCTTAAACTTCTGTAGCACCCGCATATATAGTGCAATCTTTGCTTTTTAAAGAACGTATTATGTAAAGAAAATTTTAATTTATTTTGCTTGTTTTTTCGTCTTCTTTCCTCTAAAAATCAGGTCGCTGAATTATACGTGAATACACAAAAGTAAACGTTACCTTTAAGACGATACAGGCACTTAATGTGGACTATACCCAGGCATGGCTAGTCGAGAAGGCATTCCTTCCCCCTCTTCATCTACAGCCCCTGGTCCACCGGAAAACATTTGGAGCCTTGTGTACCTGTAGTACACTACCGATACCGACCTGTAATGTAACAACCTGCTTGTCTTAGAGCTCACGCATGACAAAAAAAGGTCAAGGCACTACCGTCGTGTACCTGTAGTACACTACCGACACCTGCCGTACTGCAATGTGAAGTGGTTCTAATGTTGTTAGTTTGAAGATGCTTCATGTTTATATGCCCCACGTTTGGGAGCCAATTTGATAGTGGTATACTTCTGTTATATTTATTTGTTGAGCCCCACGTTTTGGAAGCCAATTTTGCGGTGGTATTGCTTATAATGTTTGTGTATGTGTGTTTACTCAACGTGGTGAACCCATTTTGTGACGTAATTCTTTGTTAGGTTTGTAGCTCCATCTGGTGTTAGCAATTTGCGGTAGTATTAAGTGTTTGTTTGGAAGAATGTTACTGTTATTTTATTTAATTTTGGTTTACTGTCCTCCGGCTAGCTATGATCTTTTTGGTCGAGCACATCTCTTTATACAGGTTGTGTAAACGGAAAGGAGTCTATTATCCAAAGATAACACTGATGAAAGAATTTGTTTTACACTTTTTATTGTCGAACACATTCACTATCATCTTTACACATTGATCTTAACACTCGCCAAACTGAAACTGTTATAATAACTTCTTACTGATCACTTTTAATTCGCGTACTTCAACCTTTTGTATAATTAACTTTACAACACTTGAGAATTTTCCTAACTCTGCTACGCGTAACTTGCGAATCGATAGCCGACGTGTACTTTACAAATATTTTCGGTGAACTGAAGGCGACGTGTAACGTACAAATATTTTCGACGAACTGACGGGGTCTATCTCTAACCTAGCCCTTTTTATACTCCTACACCCCGATATGCCTAAAGATTATAACTGAGCTGCTATTGGCTAATAAAACGCGTCAACATTAGCGCCTATTTTTATATCCAATGAAAATTATGAATACATATGCTCTAGGTATAATGTTCCAGCAAATTCTAAAGGAAAAACGCGCCAACATTACGTAACTTCCTCGTTTCCAATAATGATAAACAGCTCACCCCCTCGCTGCATTATTGCACGCTATTATTGTCAGTTTCAGTAAGGCAGTATAAACTTACTTCTCAACAATAATTACAATCAACAAACATCTCAAATCAATGTCATATAAAAATGCATATTCATAATATAATCATTCTTTACATTTAAATAATTTGTGATACAAATTACTGCATCAAATGCAAAACGCCTGCTTGTCTTAAAGCTCGCGAATGGCTATCAGATGTACACAGAAATTACGCATAATGTACTTAGTAACGTGCGTCAGAATTCTACGATGTTATGCTTGTATTGATTGTGGTGGGACCATTTTGAAGAGCTTTTGTAACACTAACATTATCGTTTCTTAATTTAAATGTTTGCACAAAATAATTTCTTGTCCGTCCTGACATTCCAGGGCTTGCATCAACACAGGATCACCTAGACCACAAATTCCATTACCAAAGTAGTATATATATTTTTACAGCGGCGAAGTCTCGTACATATAATTGAAAAATATGAAGCTTTGGGCAGCAGCTTATATCAGGGAAAATGCAGCATAGCTTCTAGTCGATTTGTTTCGTAGCATTAATTATTTCTGAAGTATTCTTTTTCGCATAATGAGCCATGCCGAACAAGTTCATCACAAGTTCTCCTGTGTTACAAGTTCTTCTATTCAAGACGAAGGCAGATATTTGTTCATTAGTGTCTTATCTTTATAAATTGAACTTAACTTTACAAAAAATGGACCATTCTGTTTGTTTCTCGACGGGATCGGATTAAATTTTATGCCACTATATTTAGAAGTCTTAAGTTCTCACTCTTTTTATTTCTTGTGAGGCCTGTAAGGAGTTAGGCGTTGTCAGACTGAGGGGCCTCCAGTGACTGGAGCACAGCACTACACTTAGGACATAGTGACTCCTGGATGGAAGGGATGAACAGAAGACCCTATCCGGATGACAATGAATCTACGATTCCAAAAAAAACACTAGTTCTGATACTGGCTAGCCTGTCATAGCCACTCGCAATCTGGGAGTCCCGGATGTAGACGAGACCCTCCCAGGAAGGAAAGGGGCCCAGCAGTCCCACCAAGTGCCAGAGAGAAACCTTTCTAAAGTGCAAATTCCACCATACTTTCACAACAACTCAACCGCCGTTACCTTTTCCTACAACCCTGAAACATATGAAAATGAAGTTGAAAGGGGATATATCATACATATTATACATTGTACATTTGAAAGGGGATATATCATACATATTATACATTGTAATTATGAAAGGGGAACCATACACATAAGAATTGTATAGCAATAATTTAATTCACTGAATGTTAAAACATTCAACATGTAACTTTGTACAGAGCTATTTGTAAGCAACGGGCGCGCTAGCTACTGGAATTGGAATTCCTGGAACTCATAACGACCGTGCCTGGCACAGAGTGGTACAACGCTACATGATGACGCTGAAGCGCAAGGTTCTGAAATCTCATATTTTCATACATGCTTGGGTAATGCGGCCTGAGGGCCAATGGGAAGCATCGTTACATTTTCAAACGTAGAGGACGGCGTGGGTAAGCCGCCCTATATAAGACCAGATTTTGCCGAGGGGGCACTCTTACTTATTACCAGTTCAGCGCAACAAGAAGTCACGCCGACGCAAGGTGCTATAGATGCACGTGGGTGCATATAAGGGTGGGGATGCGTGTGAAGATAGATAGGCTCCTGATAAATATTCAAGTGGTGGGATAAAGTAAATGGGAAAAGCTAGCCGCCCATATTCATTTGAACAAGGAAATAAACATCAGTTATAAAGGGAAAACTTGCAGTGTATTTTTAACTTGCCTCACCCACTAGAACCTGGGATTAAAGAAACTTAGCAATTAGGTAGGAATGGAGTACTCAACGACCGACGAGCATCACTAGCCGAGGAAGAAGAACACTACAACAGCCCGCTGCAAGAGTCGACCAACCATTTCCCGCTACAAAGTAGATGAAAGGAAATGCTGGGAACAGGGAATGGTGGACATGGTAGAGTAGGAATAAACCCAGCATTCCCCTACAGAACCGGGGAAACCACGAAAAAAAAACCATGGACCCAATAGGAATCAAAACTGGGGCCTCCCGAATGGGGGCCTCCTCTTTGAAGACGGAGGAGACGGTTAATGGAGGGGACAGCTCGTGCACCACGACATACATAGGTCTATTGCGGCTACCACCCCTCCAGGAGAAGGGATGAAGTAAAGGAACCACATGAGGCTACAGACTACAGGCGGATACGCCACAGAGAAACGCTGAAATCCCTAGGATTTCCTGGCTCGAAGACCCGAACCACTACGAGCTACTCAGAGAGATTGATGAATGACCCGTGCAACCAGACAGCCCTGTGGTGTTCACGGGGATACTCTTTACTTATAAAAAGCATCCGCGCCATCTGTCCATTACCTCCTCACACCGCAAAACCTGGAAGAATCCCTGAAACATGAGAAGGAAACGGAAAGAAAGGGAAGCGAGGGGGAAGTCATGAGATGAGAAACCACTCCAGAAATCGGCTGCAGAACCGGAGAAAACCACAAAGAGCTCAAAGTGATACTGGGAGGTCGACGGGAATCGGACTCGGGATCTCACGAACCAACCTCGCTCGGTAACAAACTGTTAAGTGTAATCCTTGTAGATCAAGAAAACTGAGATAGAAAAATAGGGTGTTGTATGAATCGTTCGTATAATTATGAAGTGATAATGGGAGAGAAAGTATGTGACTTCTCTAGACGCCATCGTTGTTGTTCTTCTTATAGAGAGAAGTAAAGCTGACATTTCTTCAGTTCCAGTGCACATGATTGCCTGCAGTAATGCAGGTTAGGCTTGTCCTGCCACCCGATATTAACTCACCTATGCTAATGAGCCCTCTGGTGGGACACAGGGCCTGTACTGGGTTGTCCCTTGGGAGGCAACATCTGTTCCGATCGCATTCATATCCGCATTTGCGTAACGCTCATGATAAACAGATGCATATGTTGCTAACGCCACAAGACACATTTGGAAAATACAACTTTGTTTTGGTTTGTGTATTTATATACTTTTAATACATTAGCATATTTTACAAGACACGTTTACAATACACATTGGTTAACGCGATTGTAACCAGATCATAAATTTACACTTAGAGCTAAATTTCAGATTCTTTGGTCCTGTGGCAGAGCGAATACTAACATTGAAAAAGATTTATCATTACTGTTTAAGGAATAATCCTAAATACTATTACATTTCAAGAGGTTCTCCGTATAAACTGCTCTTAATTGTGCCAGTTTCAATTAGAATTTAAGTGTGCGAACAAATGCTCCTTAGATTAAAACTTTCAATCAGTACTGTCATACGAGGTTTTCCATGTAACCTGCCCTAATTTGCACTGATTTCAATCAGATTTGAAGGGACTACCGACAAACCTTATACAGGCTGTTATAAATGTGCATTAATAATACTTGAACAATCATTGTGCAGAGTTTCTCACTCCAAAATAGGAAACAAATTTTCATATAAATACATATTGGAAAATTGCTTTATTTTTACTTACTAAAGAACACAGTATTATTCAAAAAGAAGGAACAGATTTTAAATACTCATTTTTAATGAACGGAAATAGATAGCGACACATACGAACCATTATTGAATAGAGAAAAGTTCAAAGTTTTAAGCCCCACCTATTAGTTCTATTCAGTGCCTACAGCGGCACTGTGTTTGTTTACGAGAAAATGGCGACGCCACAGGTAAAGTCGTTTTGTGTGCCGCATTATGCAAAGAGTGAATATATTGTTTCATTTCAGCGTGCATTTCGTTGTAAGTTCAGCAAAGAGCCGCCTCGTCATACAAGTTTACAATTGATTCAATAAATTCGTAGAAGATGGTTCCGTATGCAAGCGGAGAAGCACTGGTCGTTCTCCTATAACAAATGGTGCTCCTTTTGAACACACAAAATACAATTTTGAACTTTTGTCTATTCAGTGATGTATCGCATGTGTCGCCGTGTATTGTCGTTCATTAGAAATAAATATTTCAATTTGAGGCAGTATTTTTAACATTTAAATGATTTAAGTCTAATTATATAATATAAAATATAATAACAGCCCGCCTTAAAGCAATATGTGTATAATATAATATATAAAATGTATGTAACAGTTATTGTATTAATGTTTATATTATTGTATATATGTATCATAATGTTATGTGAATGTATTAAGTAATTTAATAATGTAGGAGCTGTGAGAATATAGGTCAAAAGTTGCTAACAATGAGGTAGCAATGAGATAACCTCGATACAATAATGAACTGAAAAGTTTAATAATGCTACTAATAATTCCTGGAAACAATAATGTAATATTTTTAAAAACAGTTTATAACTAGCCAATCAGCAACTATAAAGGCTAAAAGTTAAATAAAAGTGTTCTATTGAAGCAGGATTAGCCAATCAGAGACTTGAAATAGAAAAATGTACACATTCAGGCGGTAGAAGTCAGTTGCTAGTAGACAGCGTTCCTAACTGGACGCGAGACGCGTCCTCGAGAAGTTTAATACGTATTCAGTGTGAGACGAAAATTCAATACGGCGAGAATATTATAAAGTTTACGTGTTTAAAGGTGCAATTAATAAATAATCTCACAGTTCTCTATTTAAGTGAAGTGTTATTTAATCCTGTGAAGGATAAATAAAAGGAGAGAAGTAAAAAAATTATAATTTATGTAGGCCTACATTCTTTAGCCGCATCACACCCTGTTAAGAGAAACATGTTTCTACAAATTAATACTGACGCAGCCGAAGCAAACCTAAATATATGTAATATTTAAAGAAACATAAAATACAAAGTTGATTCCTAAAAGTTGGTGCGAAGTCCACCGGAAACTTTGTACCATACGTGAGACAATCAAATCCTTCAAATTAGCGCCCAAATCGTGGGGCAAACTTAAGTAAAATATTATCCTTCAAATTCTGTTCCTTCTTACATACTACACAAAAAATGCACATCTATTTAAAACATACAATTCATTAAAAATAAATTTTGGTAGTATAAGCCGTTTCTGAGATATCCATTATTAAGGTTTGAATTGTTAATTTTTGGCCATTCTCTTAAACTCTTTAAACATTTACTTGTTTCTCCCGATTGTATGGAAACAATATGGGATTTTAAGACTAGCGTATAGCATCGAGTTCTTAAACATTTGACTATCGCTGTTCTCTTTGTATGTATAACGAAATGTGTAAATGTGTATTGAAGCTTTATGTGGATTAACAAATAAATGAATTGTATAACAGAACGTTGTTAGCTCTCTTCTTTATTTCTAAATATGGAAGTATATTCAGTTGTACACGTCTTTTATACTATAGCATTATTCAAAATGTTTCTTCTGTCCATATTGTCTAGTAATGAGTCCAAATTAAGCAGTAAGTACTTGGTTATGTACATATAACATTACAAAGGGAGTCGTCCTCCGTGGTGTAGCGGTTACGATGTCGCGGGTTCAAACCCGACGGAGGGTGATGGACCTTTTCGGGCGTAAAAATCCTTATTATGGCTTCCTTTGGAAGGGAACGTGTCGTAGATGTACGGCACGTAAAAGAACCTCAATCCTGATGAAGAGGCCTTTGAGCAAAATTACCGGTCTTTCACGCCCAATATAGAATGGAACGCTAAGACCGCAGCACTTAAAGAGCATCCATAAACAAAACTAAATTTAATTTAATTTTTTAATTAAAGGGACAAAATAGAAAAATTGGTGACTTTCACGTATCTTCCTTCAGATGAATTGCAAACATGCAGCATTAAATATTTCGAAAATGACTGACGCCACGACATACATTATAGGATACTTAATTCGGCTCTATATTTTTTCATAGAGTAACACAAAATTCGTTCAGAATAAAGAGGACTTCACAGACTACTCAAGATAATATATTTTGATAATGTAAAACACATAGTATATGTTATCAAAATCGTAAGAGATAATTTTTAGAGAATTAAATGTTACAGTTAAAGGGGGGTGTGGGATTTTCTTGAAAATCTTACTTGATACGCTTAGGCAGAGTCTGAATATAAAAATCTGCTGTTTTTTCTGACTTCTTGGTGTTTGAGTAATGCCGTTAAAGCACACAGAGAGAGAGAGAGAGAGAGAGAGAGAGAGTATTCTAAAAATGATTTTTGGATTCAGTGAACCTCAAAATATGTGTTTCCGGTGAAATATCAATATATTTTTGGGTGAAAAAACAAATTTTCATGCAGTACTATACACAGAAATTAAAATTTCAGAATAAATATAGCGTTATGGAATATTTAATTGAATTGAATATACATTTAATTGTTTTGGAGGAAGAAACGGAATTAGTGCATCAATTTTAAGGGACATTTGTTTAGACCATAGTTAGCCAAACGTCCGATACCTTTCCCTCCTCTCGAATAGGGATTTCGACAGAGAAAAAGCAAGTACGAATGTTTATGTCTGGTACCCATTGAATTTTAACAGCGTAATATTATAGAGTATACCAGAAAGGAGTTTTGTTCGTTTAATAATTAGTAACAAATTTAAAATGGGGTTATGAATTTAAGGTTACTTAAATAAAACTTAATAATCATTAATAAGGACACGTTTTATTATTTATTACGTTCATTTTGATATTCTGTTTAAAAACTCAAAATATCCAAACCTCTTACATATCTGCCATTCTAATCGTAATACCTAATTTGCAGAAAAATATTGCAACAGTATTTCTTTCACTATGCCCTATGCAAGCTTCTCTTGTGTATGTGTAACAGGGTTTTATTAATTTTCCCCCTGGCCCAAATTCCCTTATGGATCCTAGGTTACCAGGTTCAAACCTACTCTTGGTTGAAACAGAGGCACCCACTTTTGCAGATAACACCTGGTTAGGTTATGCCAAAGCACGCTGCACAATTTGATTTCCAAGCTGCATGGATAATTTCTGCGACACAACGGCGTTCTGCTGCTGTGCGCTCCCCATAATTAGTTTTCAATATGACGCACTTGACTGTGAAGGGTCAGTGTGGCCATGGGTCTATTAAACCCCACATTCCATACCTTCTGTTCAAAAGCTGCAGAAAATTGAAAATAAGCAATGCTTTAGCAACAGATTTTTGTTTCGCATTTTCCTCATTCAGGAATGAGGAAAATGTTCCCATATGTTCCCAATGCTTTTATTCGAGGAAAAAAACTATTTTATTTCCCTGTTTTATCTTCTGGATGCAGAACTTTCACACAATTGTGCGCTTCATCAGAACCTGGATGGCACTGGAATGAAGAGCTGCGAAGTGGGGGAATATTCGTTTTTATTTCTCGTCTAAGACACTTAGCATTATCCAATATTATGCTATTAAAATGTATAGAAGTTCATATATTAGAAGAATAGTCTGTAAGTTTACTCATTAGTAAGCCTCGGAAGTTGAGACTGTGTGCTTAAGCGACCGGTATTCAATGACAAAAAACATCTGCCAACACAGAGGTGCGGTAATCGAGTACACATTGTGCTAGCTTTGTTTACGTTATACTTGTCTCAGTTGACCTTAGAACACACCGGGCCACAACTTCCAGTCTAACTCATTTGGATACTGGATAGAGATATGTCAAATTGCATATTTCCTAAACACTTCAAGTATGAATGTAGGTAACCAAAGGAGGTTACTATGGTAGCTATGGTAGCAGGTTAATATCTTGTTATGCTCCATCTTCAATACTACCCTCAAAAAGTTATTATTGTTATTATTAGGTGGATGAAAGGTGCTTTAAGAACACCTTTCTGCTATTTTGCATAGATTTGTAGAAAAAAACCCTTTGCAGATAGATGGGTGCGAAGCTCAGCTGTAAGGTCAAATCCGCTGCAGAGCAGAATGCGTGCTGTGTCTCCGATACCTATACGAATTGGTTTTGTATTATGGAAACGATATTTAACTGTACTAGCTGTGTTTACCTTACATGGCGGTTCTTCGAGCATTCTCAACAAAATGTTTGATGAAAGCAGCTAAAATCAAAACACTCTTGTTTAAGTTTGGATGAAAGAGTAAAATAAGATAAATGGTTTAACTTAAACTTTCACTTATTAAACCTTAATGTAAAAACCAAATAGGTAGATTGCTTAAAACTATTATATAGAAAAACGTTGGGGTGCTTATCAAAGAATTCAATGAGAACAAATAAAGGGACGTAGGTACTTTATTTAATGATTTAGAAAATGCAATATAACGAAGTAAATAACTTTATATGAAAATTGAATGAGCCGTCTTGTATTTAAACATTCAACAAATGGAAATAAAAAGACCTGTAATGTTGATGACTGTATTAATGACGAAAATATATACATATAGGGTGTACCATTATTACTAGCGCAAACTGAAACTGTTGAAAGTATTGTAATGTATGTGTATGTGTGTATTGTCGTGTCGGACACATTGTTGAGCTAATTGTTGTGTTTGTGTGTTAATTATTGTCTGGCGCGGCAATTCCATTTCCTAGTTGGGGGTGAAGGCAATTGTGGGAATAGCTCTCTCTCTCTCTCTCTCTGTGTGTGTGATAGCGTGGGTCTAGTTGTAGCCAGAGTAGCGTCACTCTAATGTAAGTTTATGCTCGACCAGGCCAAAATGTAGTATTTGCAGTACTTTAATGGGTCTAATTAAAGTACACCTGTTCACTAAAGTATTGGTATTCGACCAATCAGAAGTCGCCACGTAATATTGTGAAAGACCAAGTATCGATTATTCTGCGTAGTACACAACGCTAGCAACTTTGTTTGACACAGTTGCTACAAGGTCATTGTATTGTAACCATAGATAAAGGAATAACGATTGTAACACATCACTCAAACCAGAAACGAATACTTATGAAACCTTTAATTTAGATACATGGTCGAGCATAAACAGTCGTATGAAACTTGACTATAATGATGATTAAAACGCTCGTATGATAATCGCGTTTTAATTACTACCATTATAGTCTCGTTGCATAATATACTATTTCAGAGGGAACGGTTGTGTGTGCGCTTGATGGACGTGTGTGCGTGTGTGGGGCATCACCCCAGTGTTCTTCTGTAATCCTTTGTGTATAGTGTAGTGCACCTTGTTTAGTATAATAAATCAGAGGTAAATGTGAATTTATGTATTTCTAATTTTCTAAATATCCCAGTTTGTGCAGCAAGTTCTTGGTACCTTTCTGGTTGCCTCTGAGCTACCTTCCCCAATGTGTATGCCAGGGTAACTAAATTTAATATTTTAGCTGCAAACCTTATGGCCTCACCCCGGTGTATAACAGTATAGATAGTAGAAGCATAATCGTTCCAGTAAACATGGGTCCACAAACGAGCCATGTGTGAGATAATTGCAAATGTGTGATTACAAGCCACCACTGACTTCATTAAGCAACATCGCCCTAATTAGTACAAATGGATTTGAAAAGTACACTTTTCGTTTAATAATTGTCATTTCAAGCTGCCTCAAAGTTCAATCATAGCTTAACTTAACAAGGAATACAATTCTACTTTAGTGTGTTACATGTTGTTAATACTGTACACTGTTCCCTGTTAAAGGGGGTGTTTCAAAGTGTCGTGGATGTAATACTGCACCGGTCTCTACAGTGAGTTTCGAATTCTTTCAAACACCCCGGAATCATCTGGAATTCTTGAAAAGCACGCACAATTCTCTTCTACAGTACATCAACGGGAGTGCTGTACACTCTTTTGAGTTATACTCCGTAGTGTGGTGGTTACCATGCTAGCCTCTAGTTCCCGAGGTCGCGGGTTCAATCCCGGCAGAGGGTGATGAATTTTTTCGAGCGTAAAAATCCTTAGCATGGCGTTTTTCGGAAGTGACGTAAGGCTGGTGGTCTTGTGTCGTAGATTTACGGCACGTAAAAGAACCTCAAGCCTGATACAAGAGGCCTCTGAGCAACATTTCCGATCTTTCATGCCCAATACAGAATGGGACGCTAAGAACCACAGCAGTTAAAGAGCGTACATAAGTTTAATTTAACTATACTTTTGAGATAACCACATATAGAAGAATCCAAAGAATTGAGATCAGGTGATCGTGAAGGCCAAGGTACAGGCCCTCCTCGACCTATCCATCTTGGACCATGTCTCCACGTTAGATGTCTTCTTACAGTAGCAGCAAAATGTGCCGGACTCCATCATGCATGTATCACATACGCCGACGTTGATCAAGGGGAACATTCTCAAGCAATTCACGCTAGTGGTGGCTCATAATCACGCATACGCAATAATAAATCTTGCACAGGGCTTGTTTGAGGACCCATGTTTACTGGAATTTTTTTGTTTCTATTATAGCATACTTTCAACCATTTTAGTTTGTGCTATTAATTATGATACAGCCTGTATACCACATAGCAAGCAGATAAGGAATAACCACAGTCGTGTGTGGGGGAGGGTTCAGTTATACACACGCTGTTGCAACGTCATAACTTCAACATTTGTAGAAAATCAAAGTGTAAATTATGAGGAAATAAGATGTCTATCAATAAGATTAGTCTTAGTCGTTCATGTGAATAATAGTGCGACATAAAAAGCGGAAAATCATTCTTTTGTGTTGAAGCAAGCCTTCACTGACTGAAACAGTATCGCAGTTTTTAATTTTGTCATCTCCTAAATACGAAAACGCTAACACCTATGCTTAACCTCCTAATTGGTGCACGCGCGCGCGCGCACACACACACACACACACACACACATACACGCGCACGAATTGAGCATTAAAATTCCACAACTTTTGGGAATGAGATATGAATTCTAAATAATAAGGAAATTTATAAAAAATACCTTAAGTCAAGACTATTCCTTTTATTATTTGAAACATTAGGACTTCAAAGAATAAATGCGGAACCCAATCGTGGTTCAATTGTTTAAAGTAAATCTTATATAACACCGAAAGTACAAACCACTTTAGCTGCCGATCAGGCAATACTTTTCAGAACAAAGTAATGAAGGGAACTGGATCTGAAGTATTTCAGCTAAGAGTTCTTTTAAGGAGCCGAAAAATTGTTTGCCTCTGTTAAATAAAAACTGATATAGCTTGTCTGAATCTTCTTTATCAACTGTTTCCCATAAATACGTTTCTGGGTGGAAGTGAAAAGAGAATGTCAGACTGACTGAAGAAATCTAAGCTTGATGAAACACAAGTTTTACTGAAAAGAACAATACTCTTATTTTGAAGATTCATTTACGTGACAATTTTCAATATAATAGACATTCAGTGAAATTTTAAGGTGTTTTTATCTTTATCGTCATAAAATGTCTCAAAATGTAATACAGAGTGTTTGCATATTCCTTATGAGCTGAATATTTTTAAATTTTATAATCGTTCACTTCAACTATCTTATACTTTGTTAGAACCAGTGTAAGATACCATTTCATTTGTTTTGCATTCCTTTGAGTCCTGACGTTATTTCTGTAGTTTATTTTGGAACTCGTGATAAGTCAGTAAGTAAACTCAAAGTGTTTTAATTTAGAGTGAAGTTATGTATCATGCGATTCTATGTAATCTGAAATTAACAAAATTGTTTTGATAATAGCATTGTGTTAATATGTATAAACTAAATACATTTAAGTTATTGTAGGATGAATTTAAAATGATTCTTGTAAAAATAATGTTTTGGGAAAGTTTGGGGATGAGACGAAGGTTTATTTATAGAGGGAATGTCGAATCAAGGATTAAAAAAGTGGGAGAAAGGAGGCTTGGGGTTGCTGTTCTAAATCAACAAATATAAAGCTGCATTTCCCTCTTTCCTTTAATATTTGGTATTTTTCATTGTAAATATGCTGTCTGACCGAGTCTTTCCGTTTCCAACCCGTTCTGTGATTGCTTAGTATTCTTAAGCTGTTCAAAATGTGTTTCACATTTTTCGTGATAATGCTTATTATCTTCAATTCAACAGATATTCTTTAATTCACATCGTTTTTGAAAATGCATGTTATTAGTGAATATGAGTATGAATATGGAATTTGTCAATACCATCACTTCTATATAAAATCTCAGCATGTTTCAAAAAGCTCTATGAGTTATTTTTTACTTTCTCTACCACTTGCTAGTATGTAGAGAAGGTATTGCATTCCACCCAAAAATTCAACTCCGAGATTTCACGGGAAATACATGTTTTGAGGCCCAAGAATACAAAAAAAGCATTTTTAGAAAAAGCTCCGTGTGTGTCTGTGAACAGCATTACTCAAAAATGAAAAGTCTTATAAGTACCAAACTGGGTATTTAAGTTTTGTATCTTCATAGGATGCGACATGAATATTCACCCCAAAAACACCCTTTACATGGAACATTTTCCGAAAATTTTGATTTTCTAAAAATGGCCCTAACAATTGATTAAAATACCATATTATATGAAAGTTATTTATATGACAAACGCATATCTTGAAGTTTCTGAAAATAGCCTGTGAACTTATCTTCATTCGGAAGGAATTTTGTATAATCTTGTATAACCTGTAAATGTTAAGCGATAGACGAAAGCGTACCATACAGAAAATGTAGATCTCTTCAAAACACACAATTGATTTAAAATAAGCTTTTTTGTAGCATAAGCCATTTTTGAGATATCCATTATTAAAGGTTCGAATTATACATTACTGGGTCATTCTCTTAAAGTCCTGTCAATATTCAGTTGTTTCTGGCAATTGCATGGAAACAGTATGGAATTTTAAGGCAGCATATAGTGTCTAGTTCTTTAACATTTGACCATCGCTGTTCCCTTTGTATCTGTAATGAAGTGTGTAATGCAGCTATTTCAGCAAAGATTTGTTTTAATTATAATGTTGTAGATGGAAAAATAAGCTTTAATAAGAAAGTTTGTATATCCACTAATAAAGATAGAGGGTAGAGAAGGTCATGTGAATGTATCACATCAGATTTAATGACTTATATAAACATACGTAAAAATGGATTCTGCTTCTTTCAGGGCCTACCCAGCATTGACGAATACTGCAGTGAAGGTTCAGAGGAATGATGGAGGAGCAGTGCGAAGCAGTTGCCGGGAATCCCGGTGCGTAGTAATACTGTGTTCTTCTCAATAGCAAACATAAGCATACTTAGGTAAGTTAAACAGTATCAAATGCATACCATGCATGTTTCACACCATGCAAGAATTTTCTGCCCTTTATTGGAACGTTCGCATAATAATGAAGTTAAGATTATATAAAATTAACGTAGCATACGAATTTATATTTCTGAAGAAAGCCCTACGTGGCTAAAAACAAAATGAGAGCAAGGTGTGCTTTTAGCCACTAGAGTTTAATTTTTCGAAGAAATAGTATTACCTATTACTATGAGTCTTGCAGCACTTCTTTGCACAGTTAACTGACAAGGAAGGCAAGATGTGAGTTTCGCTGATATTTGAGGAAGCCATATAAAGATATCCTCGAAAACACCATGATTCCTTTTGTAAGGATAGATATCCCGATGAAATGAATAAATTATAGCAGGAGAACCACCCTGTCCACACAAGTCAGCAGGTTTCAATCTGTTTTCGAAAAGACAAGATATCACAGTGATTGATTAGCCTCCTTACTCACCAGGTTTGAATCCTATTGAAAATCTGTGGGCAGAGGTAAGGAAAGTTTTGTAGTTAATTTGGCCTGCAAGACAAAAGAGGTTTTATGGTACAAATATAGGGTGCTTGGGAGGAAGTGTCCTCTTGTCAAAATGTAACACGGCATTTGATATTATCTATGACCCTTAACACGAGGGCAATAATAGAAGCAGAGGGTTTACATACCCGATATTATGTTCATTTATAATCTTATTTGTTTTTTCCTTTAGGAATGTTCACTTATTTCATATTTAGTTTGAAAACGAAAAGGAGAGTGTTCGGTTTTTATGTGTGAGCATAAATGGCCTGAAATCAAATAAGCCTTACGAATTGGAAGTTAGATTACAATATGTGTAATAAACATTGAGCTTTTCTGGACAAAAAAGAGACTATGCTCGGGATACGAACTTCAGTAGCCCCATTGCTATGTACCTGCTTATAAACGTTCTGCTGTCAGCACATATTCAGTAGCTGAGACTTAATATTAAAGGTGGCAATAGAACGAAGCTAACGGGAAGCGTCCCGAGACAACATTAAGAACCGGCCGAGGAAACGATTTGGACTTGACAAATACACGTTTCGAGAGTCTACTAATTTCTTTTTATCTTAGGGTATACATTAGATGCGGGTTAGTCCGTGTTGTGCACTATACCGATTGAAGCAAATGGTTCTCAGAATTGTTGGCCGATTTCTTTGGTATTTCGGAGGAAATGATGACGAGGGAAGACTTAGTTTTTAAGGAGATTGAACATCAGCTACTTGAAAATTATTTTCTTGTCGTCGTTGTTGAAGATGATGATGACGGGAATTTAATATACTAATAATACACTAACAATGCACTGATTAAGATCACGAAACTAGTAATATCGACTGGAATCCATCAGTACAGGTTGGAACAGAGCAGTAATCAGAACGAACTCAGGTGATCATCAAGAAAGCACTGTTCCTTATATACCCCATCACCACCATAACTACAGAAAAAATTCCCTGAACATAATTCGGTGATGCATGCAACATTTGGACAAAGCAAGTAAGAGAAAAGATGCACCTCAGACCTACCCTCCTGAATTGACATTTGGCTTTGTGTGAACTTGTGTGATGACACAGAAAATGAAGATATAAGAAATAAGTCAGCATTGCAGAAATATGACAATGCTACTCCAAACTCCTCGCAGTCACAGAAAAGTACGTGATTTTTTCATGGCAAAAGTAAAGAAAATGCTATTATCGACGACACGGAGTGTTACGTATCTAGACCACGAATACTAAAACAAACGTTGACACAAATGCTTATTATTTAAAGCGTGCGAAATTTGGGAAAAAATAATCAAGAGGAAAAGTACAATAGTGTTTCGTAAAATTACAGTTAAAATCGGAAAACATTTTCTGTTGAACCTGCAATATATATAAACAGCCGAAGAATTTGTATAATGATGTACTGTGATTTTATTATAGAGCAGAATTTTGTTCTGGGCTGGATTAGTTAACGCAGATCAATCCTGGTTTGATAATGAACTACATTCTAGAAGAACGCTTGCTGTTAAAGGAAACAGGATGGTCTGTGGTGCTGCGGTGTATATTGCAGCCACTACTCATTCATATATGACAATGTCAGTTATAGGAATGGTTGGTACGCTACAACTACATAGTATGTTCTGGTCTTGGAGATCAGTGGATATTCCTGCTAAGTTTGACTGTTGAATTACCTAATGTGAAAGTGTACGTTAGTAAATCAGCGGACATAATCAAACAAAACTTGCTAAGTATCTCTAGAGGAGGTATTTTGCCAGATTTGCAAGGTAGGAAATCTTCCATTGGTTGATTCTTGAGCAGAAACAAGGAAATCACTCTTTATAATCGTACAATGAGACAGTGCTTGAAGATATGATATTCCACAAGAAGTTGATCCCGGCAAAATATACAGGGTATACAACCAGCGGACAATTGTTCTGTTTATCTATTAAGACATGGTAAAGTTCATCACAAATAAATCGACATTGTCAGTACAAAATGAAACTGTGATAGACAGAGAGTTTTCTCCGCCTTCAATCATTGCTTCATTTTCAGATTTTGGACACCGATTCAAAAGTATGTACCAATTTGAGTTCTTCAAAAGTGAATGTTTAAAGCAACACCAGGGCCATTTCAAGACACCTTCAGCGTGTACAGAGAGATTGTTAACAGCCTGCTTTTACCGTATGTGCTCACTATTGAGGATGTCTCTGCGTTGACCTACCTTGTGTATCTTTATGTTCACTGCTCAAATTAGGCCTCTGTGATTGTGTACTATGGAACATATCGATTCCTAAACAATACTGAAGACATTTATAAACAATCTAGTCATTTATTTCAGCATTATATGGTTATATTAGACAATCATTTGTATCTGTGTTCTTCTTTATTTTTCTTTTCTTTTCTTTCCTCACAATTAACTTGTATCTTAATTAAATTATGCATATACAGTCCATGATCCATGGACTAATATTTGTACAATTAATTGACACCAATAAAGATACGTACTACTTCCTATCTATACCGATGCTCACAACACCTATAATGATTGACCATAGCAACTATAATTTATTTGCTGTACATATTTAGACAATAGTTATCCAACATAGAAATTAGAATTATGCGGCAACAGTTTGGCCATATTCATTGTGAGAATTAAAGTAGCTTCATGAATTTTCAACAGGACTGTCCTACAGTTCATAAGACTAGCACTACTAGCATAGAATCGACAAAGTGTTTGATGACGGAGTAATCGGTAGTAATAATCAACTTCCTCGGTCCCCAAATTTAAGCTCCTGAGGTTATTGTCTGTGGGGAACTTTAAAATACATATGAAATACTAACACAGTTTAGTAATATTTGTGAAGAAATCCCTAATTAATTGCATAGTGTAATGAACAATTTAGTGTAGGTGTCAGGACTGCTAGAGAGTTTCATGTGAATTAATTTTACATTAAAGCGTTTATTAGCAATATCTTAGAGATAAATCCATCTACACTATACATAAATGACCTTAGTATGATCTAACTAGTAACCTTTATCTACAACAGATTAAGAGTTTACGTAATCGTAACGTGCGCTTTGAGCTGCTCCAGATTTAAATGCCAAAGCGCGGATTTAATTTTACTAGATTAACGAAGGGTTATTTATGCAAAATAGTTGTGAATGTTAGTTTCGTACATCAAAGGTATGAAAACATGTGTTGTGAAAGCACATGCACTCTCACTATAAAACTCAAAGAAAATTGCGGAATTGCTGCATCCTCCCTTTGTTATACTAGTAAACATACCCCAGTTTCAGCATCCATCTCCTAATTGTACTTCGATAATTCGCAAAGTAACACTGCTAACCCACGCATCAGTTATGATTTAAATTTATCTTAAGTGTAATTGCATAACCCATGCCACATCGAAGCAAATACTTAAAAAAATTTACAAAATTGCAGCGAGTGCTCTTACATTCACATAAAGATGCAACATTAGAATGAAGTACTTAGGAAAAGCAGTTATATTGTGTCGTATTAGAAATATTTCATAAGTAAATGGAAGCATACGCATATAAATATAAAATATACGGGTTTAATGTTGTCTTTTAGAATTAAACAGAAAATCTCCATTTTCTTCTTCCAAATATTTGTAGTGTATGCTTCGGTGACTATCATATCCAGAGAATACGGTTCAGTAGCTCATTGTTATTCTTTTTGGTCCAGTTGGCCATCCGTTTTCCTTTAGGCGTCACCTATTTACATTGCTTGTACTGCTAGAAAAAAGGAGGAAAGAGAGTCGCACATTTTTTAAGGTTGCTGGACGAAGAATTTCAACAAAACATTCCCTTTCTAAAACAATCCCTTTACATGGAAATGATTTAGGTTTATTTTTCTAAAAAACGACGTAATCATTTTCATTAAAATATATTTTAGATATGATTATGACGCAGAAAATATATTGTCGTGAATTTGCGATGAAAAACCTGTGTGGTTCTCTTTATTCTAATTGGATTTTGTATAATATAAAACCCCTGCTCATATGCATTGTAGCTTGGGAAACATCAGAGCTGCACTGAAACTTATTACTAAAGCATGTAAAGTTGTACAATTGCATTAAATTGTATTTACATGACAATGAAAATGTATACATTGGATTTTTCGCGTATACCCTGCGAAGTCCTCTTCATTCTGAATGAATTTTGTATAAGTGTTAAACGTAAGAGATAGACAACAACTTATTCATAAAAATGTAGAGTGTCGTTAAAGACATACAAATTTATGTCAAATAACATTTTCATCAATAAGAACTTTCGAAATATTTGTTGTTATTTGTCTGAATTTTGAAACCTTTATGCGCTTTTGAAGTGATATGTCGGTATTCATTAATTTTTGTTGGTCATACAAAGAGTGGAATTTCAAAATGAGCATATAGCGAATCGTATTTGAAAGACTTGACATCGCAGCTGTCTTTATCTCTATTGTGCCTGTAATAACAAGATGTCTATAAACCTATATCCTGGATTAAAATGCAGTAAAAGAATAATAATCTTCTGTAGGAAATGTTTTTGGAAAATACAAAAATGATCCATAGTCTGTAGAGAAGATCATTTCAACGTTACACCAATTTCTTTTCTTTGCAACAGCTGATCACAAGCAAAAAGTTTCTTCCGCATCATCTATGTAACCAATATCTAATTTGAAACAATTTCTAGGCAAACGTTTATGGAACATAAGATCAAATTTCACATGAATGGCATAATATACAATGTGAATTTGCAATATGTAGTGGCATATCGGATGTGTGTCCTGAGTTAAATACGTACAAACAATGATCCTGAATGAAACATTTTTGTAATAGCTAGAATGTAACGTCAGTGAAG
The DNA here is from genome assembly GCA_030765065.1 of Deroplatys truncata. Lineage (NCBI taxonomy): Eukaryota > Metazoa > Arthropoda > Insecta > Mantodea > Mantidae > Deroplatys > Deroplatys truncata. The sequence continues at coordinate 84,903,931 of CM060976.1, read as the reverse complement.
ACATTACTGTTGATGACTGCTCTTGTAGCAAGCTGTGGGTATCGAACAGACGCTACTGATTTGTCCTGTCCAATACAGTTGTTGCTTTAGGTGTTATCTGGATGTTGTCAACATGAATATCGACATATTCCGGAACCAGTGCCACATTTGGTGACGTATTTCCGACAAGAGCCTCGTCAGAGCCTCCTTATACAGGGTGAATCACTTAAAACTACCATCGCGACGCTATTGATGCACGCAAATGAATTCAGACAAGACCGTAAGCGTATCTTGCACAAAAATTCCTACGATTATCACAAAGTGTGTATCAGCACAAAATTAGGTTAAATGTCGATTTTTAGGAGTTTCTTGTCCACCTGTTTAATGAAATACATGAATGTTTTAAATAACTTTTTTTCCCTATAACCACTGGTTCCCAAAGTTGAAGGACGGGTTATTTTCCTATAAAAACAGTAAGTGATGGTGTGGTAGAGAATGGTGGCCTTAATTCCACCAGAATAGATAAATCATATATGCCAAACTAACATACAATATTTCATATAAAATTAATGCACATATGAGTCAGCCACCCTTACTAAGCATTACTTATGAAATGTTGCAGAAACCTAATAAGACCCAAAAAACTTAAAAAGCAATAGTTTGACGTAAAATTGAAATTGAGTTTTATTTATGGACTCTCTTTAACTACTATGGTCCTTAGCGTTCCATTCTATATTGGGCGTGAAAGACTGGTAATTTTGCTCAGAGGCCTCTTTATAAGGCTTGAGGCCGTAAATCTACGACACGGGACCACCGGCTTTGCTTCCCTTCCGAAGGAAGCCATGCTAAGGATTTTTACACCTGAAAAAAATCCATCGCCCTCTGCAGGGTTTGAACCCGCGACCTCGGGAACTAGAGGCTAGCATGGTAACCAATATACCGCGGAGGACGACATAGGTTGACGTAGATCTGAAAGCAAGGTAATGCAGAAAATACTCGGTGTAGATCATCTTATCAACTGTGCCACGTGGTCGTGTAGATTATTCCTCGGAAACAGAGCAAATGGACTCGAAAAACGATGGTTCAAACCTGATAGTATGAACAAGTAGATTTTTTTAAATCTATTTATTGATTCACTATTAGTGCATTGACATCTGATCTGAAGAGGTTAAAGCCAGTGATATCTATCAAGTAATTTCTAAAGTAACGTATCCGGTGTTGTAAAATCCCTTTTATTGATTAGCATTGCTTTTTACTTAACTGTGCATAGGAGAATACGTAAGTATTCCTTATAATTCCTTCCAATACTCCTAAACAATTTTGGCAGTATGAGTTAGTTATAACTTCCATATAATATGTTATATTGAAATATACAATTCCAAACTTAAAGTAGGAAATAAAGGGGGCAAAATAAGTTAAACTCCTCTGTAAGTTTTGAACCTCACAGTTCATTTCTGAACAATAAATGAATGAGTGCGATACTATTATGCTATTTTCAACTTAGAAGTAAAGTATATTTTAAATTTTACTCTAGCTGTTTGCAGATTTATAGTAACTTTGCTTGTATGTTACAATATTTTATTACACCTTTAAGTCTGTATTCCAAGGTTATTAATAAAATGTCCCAGCTATTGTGTACACTTCATCAAACATAAATGTTGTATTTCACGCTAAAATTGGAACAATTAACCTTCTGTGTGACGTGAGTTTTGATAGAGGTATCTCTCTTTTTGGTAGTAGGTTGTCGCTTCTTTAGTTTCATACATTAGCCATTTAATTTTTGACTCATTTTGACATTGGATCTATATGATGCGAGATTCATACAGGAAACTATAAGAGGTCGTAGCAGTGTATGGTATAAGTAGAAGGGGTGCTGCTCTAGTTGAAGGGTGTAACATTTTTAGATGGACTTATATTAAAGGTAATTTATGCCCGCTAAACCGCTTTGCTACTGAGTGTAGAACCTTTACGTATCTAAACAAATAACTCAACATAAGAGGTGAATCACCCGAGGGCGTAGCGATTACTATTTAAATCAAAGAGATATTTCAATTAGTACACTGAAAACGTCTGAGTACCTTGCTACTTTCTTCTTCGACACATGGATTAGGTGTCCTGATCTGTTCCGTCTCCAAATTAGCATTCTTAAAATATTCTTTTTCAAATAGAATATCGAAATTATTCGCTGCAGCGTTTCCTTGGTCTGCCGGTGATTCTTTGACTTGCTGCTGTGTACTGGACTAATTTAAGGGTCTTCTATCATGAGTCATCCTTAATAACTTCATGCTCTTTCCATTTATTTCTATATAAATCTAGTCTAAAACACACGATAGGTTTATTTCAACTCCATCGTCTTCGTTCTTCCTGTGATCTAAAAGTAAGTATAGTGTTAGTGGCCTTAGAAATTTAATTTCTGCATCTTCTAATCTTCGTTTCTGCTACACTGTCATTGTCCTTACTCCTGACCTATACAATAGTTTTGGGAGTTCCATTACCTTATCAAATTTCATGACTGTTTCTTGTATGACTCTTCTGAAAAGTCAGACAAGAGTCTTTAATAGATTTTTAGAAAAAAATATCCTTTGGAATGAGGATAAATTTGCAACTGCGCGCTTCATCTTGCAGTTGAGTGAAAATTCTCGTTGGAGGGGTAAGTTACATTTGCCTCATGGCAGAGGCTGCGGTGAGATTCCGAATTCTCCATACTGCAATGATAGTACTAACTTTTATTGACAGTACTTGGTTTTCAAGGCGATTCTTTCCTGCATTTGTACCGAACTAACGAAATCAACTAAAGCCAGTACACTTGTTTTAAATACTTTGAAGTAGTATTTTTAAGACTTAAATAATTTCAGTCTAATCATATAAAATATAAATTCAATAACAGCCCGCCTTAAAGCAATATGTGTACGTAACAATAATTTGTAAAATGCATATAACAGTCGTTGCATATGCTTATATTATTGTAAACATGTTCAATAATGTTATGTGGATGTATTATGTAATTTAATAATGTAGGAACTGTGAGAATAATAAGTTTAAAGTTGCTAACAATGAGGTAACAATGAGGTAACCTTGAGGCAATAATGAGTTTGAGAATTTAACAATACTGCTTGTGATTCTTGGAAGCAATAATGTAATTTTAGTGACAGTTTAAAAATAGCCAATCAACAACCAGAGAAAGCTTTAGTTAAATGAAGGTATTCTATTGGAGTAGGATTAGCCAATCAGAAACTGAAAAGAAGACACATTTACAAATTCAGAAGTCAGTTGCCTGCAGACAGTGTTTGTAACTGGATGCGTGATGCGTCCTCGAGAAATATAATACGTTTTCGTGAGAGACGAAAAATAAGTTTACGTGTTAAAAAGTACAAGTAATTAATAAAAGAACATCACAGCTCTCTATATCAGTGAAGTGTTATTTAAATCGTATCACGTGTTAATAAAAGGAGTGAAGTAAAATTATAATCTGTGTAAGCCTACATTCTTGTCGCACCAAAACCCTACTAAGAGAAACGTGTCTCTAACAAATACTGATGCAGCCGAGGCATACATAAACATAAATATTTAAAGAAACTGTAAAAAATTACAAAGTTAATATTTTTTTTAAACTTGGGGCAAAGGCCACCTGAAAGTAGGTACATTTGGGGCGAAGGCTACCGGAAAGCGGGTACTATACGTGCGGTTGCAACTACTACAAGTTCGGCTCCCCAACAGTTGAAATATAATACAACTTCTTCAATACGACCTACTTCAAATTGACACCCAAAGCGTGGTGCAAATAACGTAACAAAATAAAGTTCTCAACTTTAAATGAAATATTCACTTATATGCTGTTAATGTAGAAACGAAATGGGTGTAGTAGTTTTTAACTGCACAAATACAAAAACTCAGCAACGGTTGCGAATGTTCCAGTTTCAGAAAAACAACGTTCCCAAATAAGAACGCCTACGAATGTTTTACCGTTTAGTATAACCGTAACAGCGATATACTCTTGGTCTCTGTTACTTGATTGAATCGGGTTTTATCGCATTAAGTTGTGACTCTTCATTCCAAACCGTATCACCTCATTCTTGCCAAGCTCCCCTAGAGTCCTCTCTTCCGTCCATCCTACATTCAGCCATGCACGAGAGTGATAAAAATTCATGTGTTGGATTACGTTTAAATATTTATTAAAATTGCTGCTCACTTACCTTACGTTAAAGGAATTAAAACTCCGTGGACGTCGTCATCATCACCATATTCCATACTATCGCAGTACCATCACGCATCAGTTTCCAATTCAATTATTCTAATGTTTATGGGTTCCAAAACGACAACTCGGGTATTTGCCTTCCGCAAGTGTATCACAAGACTCAATAGCGTAACTAAATCTGATTGGTTGGAACAGCTCTAGTGGATAAAGATACTCTAATGGATCTTGGAAGCACAGACAGTTCTAAACTCTCAGGTCAAATACATATTTGTAACTGCCGTGCTATAACGCAACGTTCTCAGTGATCAAGGTTACTTTTGGAACCGTTTATAAAATTATTGAAACGCTTTAGTGCAAAGTAGCAGAACTATTATTTTGGAACTCGTTACTGCAGTGTGGTTATATTTGAAATGGTTCTATTATATTAACCATTTCTTTTAATTCCTTTAGTATGAACATATTTGGAAGGAATTATATTGTCTTTAACAAAGGCAAGACCCTAAATCTTTTCTTTTAGAAATGATACTCCTAAAGTACACATTCTTATACCAAGCGAGGTGGCACCACGGTAATGTGTGCGACTCGCATCCGAGAGCTTCTGGGTTCAATCACCGGAACCACCCACTCTGACCCATAAGCTTTTTGTCTTTCCCAAAGGGTTAGCAGGCGAATGCTGGGGTGGTTTCCTCTCATCACAATTTCCTTTCCATTTCCCTTTCATTTCATCTCCTTCTCATCTTTCAGGTGTGCTGCTAGGTTTCGTGGTGTATGGCGTGCCGGATGCGTGCTCAATGGAAGAAGTATTCCCGTGGACACCAGTGGGCTGCTTGATTGGTGGGTCGTTCATCGTCTCTCTCGGCGGCTCCATCAGTGGGACAGGTCTGCGAGCTTGGAAATGTTAGGACCTTCCGTGCTCTTTCTGGCCTGTCTGACTACGGCATGTAGCCTTCTATGGTAACTTCGCCTCATCCCTTCCTGCTGAGGGTGGTAGCCACAATATATCTCTGTAGGTCGCAGTGCGCCAGATGCCCCCCTCCGTTGAATAACCTATATCTGTCACATTCTTACGGAAATATTTATTTCGCTCAGTAATAGCTATCAAGCCTCAAAAGTTCAACAAAACGTCAGGCTACGTTACACAATTTTGGCTTTCGTATTAAATGTAAAGAAAGATATTCTTGTGAAAGTAATTTGCATGTAACTATAAATAAACTAACCTGAAACGTCACAAACCAATGCAAGTATTATTTCATCGTTCTCAGCGAATAGAGGAAACCCAAAGATACACTTGGAAACAGTAGAACTGAGGGGCTAGTACTCATTACCTCGTAGGGTATAACTAAACGGTGCTCAGCATGTTAACTATCTCTGAAGGATTTAAGTAATCTCCTCTCCTCTTGCTTCATATTTAAAGTTTTCATCGGTTGAATGTAAAAAAAGTTTTATGCTTTGTCGTCCTCCGTGATCTAGTGGTCATGGGTTCAAGTCCGGCGGAGGGCAATGGATTTTTTCGGGTGTAAAAATCCTTAGCATGGCTTCCTTCGGAAGGGAAGTAAAGCCGGTGGTCCCGTGTCGTAGACCTGATAAAGAGGCCTCTGAGCAAAATTACCCGTATTTCACGCCCAATATAGAATCGGACGCTTAAGAACCACAGCAGTTATTACAGAGCGTCTATAAATGAAACTCATTTTAATTTATTTTGTGCTTTGCATATTTTAAATTAAACTAAATTTCACAACTTGTATCGAGAATGCAAACCACTGAGTATATTTGAATCCATGTTCCAATATAATATTCATTCATTATCTGTTTACCCTCCTCTTATGTAGGACTTGCACCCCCAGGACTTACAAGAGGGTGCCTGGGGTCAGAGAGCCGTCGAGGAGCAGAGACTCATGGATCAGACAGAGCAACCAGGATGGGTGATCAGCCATGGGATGAAGGAAGTAGATGAAACGAAGATGTTGGTGAAATGGATGAAAGGAAAGGTGATGATGGAGCAGTTGGTGGAATGAATGGCGGGGGAAACCGGAGAACCCGGAGAAAACCCGCCCAGACGCCGCTTCGTTCACCACAAATCCCACATGCAGGTCCCTGGGATTGAACCCGGGCCGCCTTGGTGGGAGGCGAGCGGTCTAACCACTCGGCCATGGCGCCTCCAATATAATACATTTTGGAAAATCCTGTTTGAAAAGGACAAAAAGGAGGACCTTTCAAAATATGAGACAACACAAATATGTTTCAAATCTCGTAATTTATAGGAATGTTTCTAATAGCATCATTGACGCAGAAAAGAAATCAGAAACGAACGTGACCTGCTGTGTTCTAAGTTTATTTCTTAAACGTTTAATAACTTTATCTGCAACATAAGCTAAACTCTTTTTTTTTGGGGGGGGGGGAGGACTAAAGTATGTAACATGATACATAGGTTAATCCATCATACTGGTCATTGCAAAATCGGCTTGCCTTTAAGACTATTCGTTTAGTGTAATATCACCTACACATACTTAAAAGAATTTGAGAAGAACGCATATGCAAAACAAAGACAATTATTACTAAATTAATCTCGTGTTTCCAAGATGACCAAGTAAAACGAGAGGTAAAGTGCTGCAGCGGCTTTCCAGCAATAACGATTTAAAATGTTCGAAAAAAGAGGATTTGTTTGTAATTTGAGCTTATCATTAATAGGGGTAGCAACAGCTTCGTGTGCAAAATTTGAGTTTTGAAATAATAGTATTACATGAGTTTAAAAATTTTTTGTTTTATCTGAAAGTTTTGGGTAAATATCTCTTTGGAATTACTTAATTAAATAGCACTGTGCGTAAATTGCCACATCCCCAGGCGCCATGTTTGTGATGTTTTGCGTTTATGCTACATTTGCTCCTCTGTACCATACTTAATTATTGTGTTCTATATGGAAACATTCTGCATTTTAATCTAATATAGTTCCTTAGATAATTGAGATAATTATTGATGCTGGCTGATATCGTCAGCCAGATAATAGCTAAATTTTAATGTTTACTTCTCAAAATTTGTTTTTTCGGTTCCATTTTTCTCAGGATTTGTTTAAGATAGGACTTTCGAATTTTCAGGGAGTGTGATAAGCATGTATTTGTTCTTGCCTGAGAATCGGAATTGCTTCAAGGTACTTTATGTGAGAATTTGTTTAATTAACTAACCAAAATGAAATGTATGCACCCTATTACTAAAAATAGTTATGTTTACATAAAATACCTGCAGTAATAATTCTATTCTTACATTTATGCAGAGCTCCGCAGTACTGCGATTAAGAAATTGGGCCTATACCCGGTAAGAGCATCAAAACATAATATTACTCCGCACCCTGTTGTCAGTGCATTCTTTCTTCATAATGATGTGTTGAATTTATCACTTTCCCTATTCTTTTTTCCACAAACTATTTGTAAACTTTTCTTCTGTCTGATTCTGGATAATCGAGATAAATAAAAATCTTCCAGACTGGACTCCGTGGTATAACAGTAAAATTATTTACACCCAACGTTTCGGTCAACTCTTTGGTTACCATCTTCAGGAGGGTAATCAAAGATTTGACTGAAACTTTGAGTGTAAATAATTGTACCCGTATACCACGGAGTTTAAGCCCGGAAGATTTTAATATATCTATTAACTCAGGCCGTGAAAGCCTTCACACTTATTTAAATCGAGATAAACTTTTATTACACATTTCGTTATAGGTATAAGAAGGTTAAAGTAGGTTAAGTGGTAGTCAGATTTTTAAAAAGCGGGCCGTTGTGATGGCTTTAAAATTCCACTCTCGTTGTGACGAATAGTGACCTGCCACTTAAAAAGAGTACAAGTATTTGAAAATTCAAACCATTCAAAGAACATCTCGTAAATGTTTAATAACACAAAGAATTTCATATATGAGGGCGGTCCCAGAAGTACCACATTTTGATTTAATTGTCCTGGAGTATTTTATGGTCAATGTTCAGAAATTTGTGGGGCAAATCACAGATTTATACCCATTGTAAAACTAACAAAGAAAACACAAAAATGTTGGGAACAGACATCTTTATTTTTCTACATACTCTCCTTTCAGATCGATACACTTTTTCCAGCGATGTTCAATAGCTTCGATACCCTTTTGTAGTGAGAACCGTGGAGTTCTGCAAAATAGCCATTAACTGCAAACTCCACCTCTTCATTGTTGGAAAAGCTTTTACCACCAAGCTATTTCTTCAACTTTGAAACAGAAAATAATCAAAGCGGGCTAAGTCTGGCGAATAGGGTCATGAGGAAGCAATTCGAACTTTAACTCATTGATTTTGGCCATGGCGATAACGATGTGTGTACTAGTGCATTGTGTTCATGAAACAGAACTTTCTTTTTCGCTAAATGTGGCCATTTTTGCTTGATTTCATCATACAAACACTGCAATAAGTTTGTATAATACTCGCCGTTGATTGCTTTTCCCTTTTGAAGATAATCAATGAAACTTTCCCACGCGCATCCCAAAAAACTGACGCCATGACCTTGCCTGCAAATGGAACTGTCTTCGCCTTTTTTTTGGAGCCAATTCCTATCCATTGTTTTGACTGTTCCCTCGTCTCAGTGTGAAGTGATGGACTCATATTTCAACCATGGTTATGAATCGACGCAAAAACGCGACTTTATTGCAGCAAAACATCGCCAAACACTCCACTGAAATATCCTCACGATACTGCTTTTGTACCATCGTGAGTAATTCGGCACCCATCTTGCGCACAGCTTTCTCATGTCTAAATTTTCAGTTAGTATGCAATGTACAACACTTTTTTAAATGCCTACGATGTCTGCTAGTTTCTGCACTTTCAGTCGACTGTCATTTAATACCCTTCACAATTTCTGGCGTGGTCACCTCATTTGGTCGACCTCTGTGATGTTCTCTTGGCAGCTCGTACGGCCTCGCTTAAACTCTGCCACCCATATTTTACTTTTGTAAACGAAGGAGCAGACTCCCCCAGAGTCGAATCTACCTTAGCTTTAACATTAGTTGGATCGTATCACATAAGCATGGCCAGTTTTATCCATGTTTACAAATTTGCTGAGTGTGTTCACTATTAATGGCTGCCAAACAACTACTAATCAACGTAGCATCTTCAAACTTCAAGCTTCAAGCTTAAGCTTTATAAGGTTGGTACCTTCTACCATAATCATTTGTTTGAAACCGCTATATATATGTCATGTCGGGTACTTATGGACTGCCCTCGTAGTGTGTGTCATTAACGAGATCCATATTTTTTGCGTAGTAAGATTTGGCCTGTCTCTTATGGTTTACCAATTTTTCTAACGTCATCCAGAATAAAGAGGACCTAACAGGTCATTTCCAGAAAATTCAAGATATGCATTTTATTTTTCAATAAAATATCTCAAACATACGGTATTTTAACCAAAATCGTTCTAAATACCAGTTTGGTAATTAACGGACTTTGCGTTTTTTAGTTATGCTGCACACAAGATTTTCTTATAAAGAGTTTTTGGGTTTAGGTGATTCTTAACTTATTTCCAGTGAAATCTCCATATAGAATTCTTGGGTGGATTGCAATACTTCCTCTGCTTATTAGAGGTAAGTGGTAGTGAAATTAAAATAGATATAATTAGTTAATATCAATCCAGACAAAACCTTTACATCTCTGCTCCTTAAACAAAACATTTATTTAAATCTTGTTACTTTATCCAAATATCTAACAAGACAATCCCTAAGTACCTTACTGTTACGTTGATAATCCTGAATATTCTCTCTCTAATGCGACGTCTTACTTGCAGAAATCCGGGATTATGGTGTGCTGTGGGTACATCTAAACCCAAGGGACCTGCAGCTCCCATTTACGTGAGCTGGGGTTGATGCCCACTATCCGAGAAGGAGCAAAGAAAAGCTAGTCCATTTGAGGCTAATTGTAGCTGGCTAAACAGTGCACCTCGACTGCATACAGCATGTCTTTGAACATAAACACTTAATACGAGGAAGAGCTGGTCGGATATTTTCTTCGGACAGTGTAAAACCTCATATTAAGGTAGTTTCTACACGTTGTTGTTGAATTGGTTACCGAGCGCGTTTGGTTTCTTCCCCAGAAATACTTCGCAAGATACTCCGTGCTCTCAGATTTATAATGAGCACAGCGGATCCCAAATCTAATAAAGAAGCAAGTGCCTCGCAAAACGTCACCCTTTATAATTTTGGAGGGTTTTAATAACCGAACAGCTATCTTCAGAGTACACGTAGTAAAGGGCTTTATGACTCCTGGGACCCGCGATCGTTAAACAGGACCTTTTAAAATTTTCCGGAATGGAATCGTCCCTGTTGGGTTACTGTAATAATTCCCTCGGCTTTAATTTGTTAAGCCCAAGTTCAATAAAACAAAATGTGATTCTCAGATGTACACGTTTTAAATGTTTCATTTGCACTAGTGTTGCTGATATCGTCGATTCTTACCTTGATGTGAGTTTATGACCTGCCGCCGTGAAATGGAAGCGTGCCAATTCATGCAACAGATGCAAACACAGTTTGTTAATTAAGTCCAGTAATTAACAACAGCTTCAAACAATAGTAACTGTATGGAGACTGACGCTATATAATAGTGATCGGCAATTCCTCTGGTTGAGTCTGAGTACAGAAGCGTTCAGAGGCGGCGTACTCAATCCACTCCTATATTCGAGGAACAAAAATACGAATCAGTCCTGGAAATTTAAAGGGCACACATTAATTCAGTCCTAGGCCAAAGTGCATTTCAGTTCCGGGAAAAACGTTCACTCTGATACACAAAATTAGATGCATGAATTGTGAAAAACGGATGAAATTCTTTCACATAGTTTTTGAACGTCCCATCTACGCCAAGAGGGTCCACTGTGCAAAGTTTTGTTCAAATTTATTGCGTCGAGAACATAATACTGTAAACATTATCGTCCCACAAACAAGAATTGTTTATCTGTATTTTCTTTACATTTATTGCACCAAGAACGTAAAGTTCTGGTAGAGATTTTGGATAATTTAACTATGTACTGGGCGTTCGGTATAAAGCCACTCGGTTCTGTGCGACAAAGTCAATGCCGGCTGGCTCACCCACTCCCCACACCACGCGCACTCACGACAGTCTTTTTGTCCTTCAGTTATCACGTAGTTATTAGTGTCAGTAATCCACCTTCATTTACGAAGACGAGAAAGCGGTTATCTTTAGAATAATGTATATTTGTATGTACATGCTATTTTAAATACAAATCGGCTCATCGCGTTCGTGAAGAGTTTATCCTGAAATCTCCTGCACAATTGTCTGCTTCCAGAACTTCAATTCAGGATCTTGAGAATAAATTTGAGACTACTGGTTCAGTGGCAAACAATAAACACATGTGAAAACGTACAGCGGTAAGAAAAGAAACATTAGACGAAATTGGCAAAAATTTTGAACGTTTGCCACGAAAATCATTATCTAAGTTAGCACGAGTTGAGATTTCAGTGACTTCTGCACATACAGCATTTGCTATGAGGTAAGAGTTAATTTTATTTATGTTTTATGCGCAGGTTTACAGGAATAAAAAATCTGATGTGTTACACTCACATGACTTTCTCTACTCTTGTACAAACTACTTTTAAAACGCTTATTCTCCATATGCTTCATGTTAATCGAGATATCGAAATGTCAATCTTATTGGTAATTTTCTTGTAGATGCAAGGGGAATATGGTTGCTTTTAAGCGATAGTCAAATATTTTAACGCTGGTTGCTATGGGATGCATTCCATTCTCTTTGCATGTCCAGGACATAAAAAAAATGAATAACGAATTTGAGAAAAAGTATAAGTATTGGAAAATTTAAGGAAATAACAAGCAATATCTCGAAAACGGTTCACTCAACAAAAGAAATGTATATGACATAAGTTGTGTATTTTAATGCGATCTAAATATTTTGTGTAGTAAAATTTTGTCTATCTCTTATGGTTTACCAGTTATGCAAAAGTCGTTCACAATGAAGAATACTTTTGGAGACATTCCCAGAAAATTCGAGATATACATTTCATTTTTCATGACATTATCTTAAACATATGATATTTTAATCAAAATCGTTAGAGCCATTTTTGAGAAAATTAAAATTTTCGAAAAACGTTCCATGTAAAGGGTAGTCTGGGGTGGGGGGATTTTCTTGAAAACCTTCGTGTCGCATCTCTGGAAGATACTGAACCTAAATACCAAGTTTGGTGCTTATCCGACTGTTCGTTTTTGAGTTATGCTGTTCACAGACACACAGACACACACACACACACACACACACACAGACACACACACGGACATGTTTCCAAAAATGCTTTTTTTGGATTCAGTGAGTCTCTAAACATGTATTTCCGGTGAAATCTCGGTATCGAATTTTTGGGTGGAATGCAATACTTCCCCTACTTACTATACGTAGTAGAAAAAGTAAAAAGCGAAGACAGGGTGATGGCACAACCCGCTGTGGTATCTTATGCTACCCAGACCAAAAGCCCGTTCGAGCGGTCAGGTTTTATACCTAAGACCTGTAGCTGGATAAGGAAGGTTTCGCTTAAGCTCAATATCAAGCGATGCTAAGAAAAAACCTGTGAAAATTGTCGAACATTTTGCGGATTTTGTTTAATGATACATTTTTGTGTTTTAAAAGTATGGGATGTATAATCGTGCTGATACTAAACTTAATAAAGTACCAAACAACATAGGACTGCAGTTTTGAAGGCAAAACACGTCCCTACCCTTGTAAGTAACTTATTACTTTCTCTACTACGTATAGTAAGTAGGGGAAGTATTGCATTCCACCCAAAAATTCGATACCGAGATTTCACCGGAAATACATGTTTTGAGACCTCCTGAATCCAAAAAAAGCATTTTTGGAAACATGTCCGTGTGTGTGTCTGTGTGTGTGTGTGTCTGTGTGTCTGTGTGTCTGTGAACAGCTTAACTCAAAAACGAACAGTCGGATAAACACCAAACTTGGTATTTAGGTTCAGTATCTTCCAGAGATGCGACACGAAGGTTTTCAAGAAAATCCCCCCACCCCAGACTACCCTTTACATGGAAGATTTTTCGAAAATTTTAATTTTCTCAAAAATGGCTCTAACGATTTTGATTAAAATATCATATGTTTAAGATAATGTCATGAGAAATGAAATGTATATCTCGAATTTTCTGGGAATGTCTCCAAAAGTATTCTTCATTGTGAACGACTTTTGCATAACTGGTAAACCATAAGAGATAGACAAAATGTTACTACACAAAAAATGTAGATCGCGTTAAAATACACAACTTATGTCATATACATTTCTTTTGTTGAGTGAACCGTTTTCGAGATATTGCTTGTTATTTCCTTAAATTTTCCAATACTTATACTTTTTCTCAAATTCGTTATTCATTTTTTTATGTCCTGGACATGCAAAGAGAATGGAATACTCCACATAGCAACCAGCGTTAAAATATTTGACTATTGCTTAAAAGCTACCATATTCCCCTTGCATCTAGAAGAAAATTAGCAATAAGATTGACATCTCGATATCTCGATTAACATGAAGCATATGGAGAATAAGCGTTTGTAAAATTAGATTGTAGAAGAGTAGAGAAAGTCATGTGAGTGTAACACATCAGATTTTTTTTTATTATTTTGTTTATGCTAGTTAGCATTCAAATTCTTCATTGCGGCGCAAACGTTTGCCAATTACTTTAAAAGTGTACAATGGAGTTTTGAGACGATAAACAAACTGATCACTGGAAATTTTCAGTAAAGTAAGAATTATGAGATATGTAAAAGAGTGAGTTTAAAATACAGGGTAAACCTTGGGAATAAAGGGTAAAGTGGAGCCGCCCTCAAAACAAAAAAGAAGAAAAGAATGAGTTAGTGGATGATAGGGGTGGGTCTGTTGCTCTTACCGCCTATTAATAGTGAAATGAAAGGGTAATGAGGAAGGTAGTAGCAGCTTATGCTCCCCTCCTTCTACTTCCGGGTGCGTCTATTTGTTCTCAAGTTAGTGACTCACTTCTATAGAAGGAAGACATATAACTATCGGTTGATCTGTACGAATGTACGTATAATTAATCTAAATAAGCACCTAGGTCTGTCTACCTGTGCGATGTATGAGGTTTAATGTTATGGTTTTTCTTTCCCAGGACGGTAGGTGAATACTGGCTGAGACTGTATAGCCAGGAATTTTTCTGTGCTTCATTTCCTCTCATTTCGTTTTCCTTTGAGTTCGCAGGATAGCGGGGTTAGGCGCAATGGATAATGGTGTGCGGGTACGCGGCGGATTTGTTTTGAGGAGTGACCTGTTTCTTCCCTGGCTTGCAACCTTCTACCAGAACTTTTCCATGAAGAGCGGGACATAAACGGTGCTGCCGGGGATGTTCAATGTGGAAGCGTTAGAGGCCCGACGCACTGCGCCTCCCACCATCAGATCTGGCTGCCATTTGTACTTTCTCCCACCCGGGTAGCTTTTGTTTTCAGTAATCATAATAATACTGCTTTTCTGCATTTTTCAAAGATATTTATGAATGGAATTAATTGTTCTTTCACACAAGCCGTGTGTTGGACAAGTTTGGAAAGGTAGAATAAGATGACTGAAAAATTCAATGCCATTGCCGGGATTTGAACCACGGATCTCCACGGTTGCTCTAACCACTGAGCTACCATGTCAACATGTCGACACGACATTAAATTCTCCAACTGATTCGCATTTTTCCCGGTAAACCACAAGGAGATCTCAAATTGTATTGAGATGTCATACCCCAATGGCGACTTACATTCATTGTAAGTACTTTAAGTCCCGTGCTGCGAATCAGTTAGAGAATTTAACGTTGTGTTGGCATGTTGCCATGGTAGCTCAGTGGTTAGAGCAACCGGACGGAGACCGGGAGATCCGTGGTTCAAATCCCGGCAATGGCATTGAGTTTTTCAGTCATCTGATTATATCATATCATGAATGTTATAACATTTTGACAAAAACATTATTTTACAGAAGAATGGCATTTCTTTACTTCGAGTAAGGAAGATTTATGCATCCTTAAACGTTGCATTTTACAAAGTAATATATAGCAGTACCTTGGGCAGAGATAAAGGCATTGCTCTAACAGAATTTAAACTCGCTGTAAGGTACAGGAAAGAAAAAGTGTGGCTAAAAAAGAAAACCAGTATTATTTCCTTAAAATTGTCCAATAACTTAGGATGGGAGTTATTAGGTACTTCTTGGAATAAGAGTGTGAAGCATTAGAGACAAATACGTATAACAGCTCAAACTTTAATACCAGCTGGGTTACTTTTTCTTCGCCTGCTTTGGGGTAAAATGGCTGCGGCTGACATAACTTGATCGCGTTGAATGAGTAAATATTACATAGTTATCCAGCAAGTTAGAGCTGATATATTGGGTGAATCAAGTATGCAGCCTGTTAAACGCAGTTGTGTCTTAGGTCCATCTTCATCTTCTGTAGATGATTTTAGATAGAAAAACACAGTGAGTGAAAAAGTAGTTTACGAGGCCCATGATATTCTGGAGTGAGGTACATCGAAAGACATAGTCCTTTCTACTGGAGTTTTCTAACTGATTTTGTAAACTTTTAATATACAGCCTACTTTGCTACTCACTACCACAACTTCACTATGAGTGAAACATCTGTTATGTAGATTCAGTGCCAAAATCAGTCAAAATTAAGCAAATTTACCGTTTATTTTATACTTTGTAATGGAATTAATTTAAAAGTAAATGAAGAGGGTCTTCTACTACATTGAAATTCAAAGGATTAGAAAATAGTGGTATGTATTGTTCTGTAACAGTTAGCTCTCTGAAGCTTTCTTCAAATGCTCTATAACGGTTCTCCAGAATTAATATGCAACTTGTATACAGAAGAAGCGGTTTAGTTTCCAAATAATGTAACATGTAAAGTGGTATGTGACATTTTTTTACAAGTTGGTGGTGTCATAGACCTAATTTGGACATAAATGTCTTTACTGTATTCATCATGGTCTTGGTATTTTCCTTGCAACTGGGTATTGAGTTCATTGATAATGTGCAAGATGTGTTAAAAAGCCAAGTTCAGTAATCGAATGTGGATCCGATAATTCTGAGATAGTGGTCCCCTGTAAATATAGTAATGCATGCATCACAATAAAACGGACGACTTTAAAGGAAATATACATTGTATAGCATGTAAATAGTATAAAATATAGCACAATCAATTCATTAAAATGTTCAATATTATCACTCTGTTCTCAGAAGCTATGAATTTTCTGGAGAAAATTGAAAAATCTTTGGAGCAGGTACTCCCACTTAGCCCCCGTACGTTGCAGTAATAAGTAAGAACGAAATATTCATCTTTCAAGAACCACATGAATTGTCGACAACACAAAGATTTATATTTGATGAGATTCACAGTCTTCATCACTATGTTCATTATTATGTTTACCAAACTTGAGGGATAAGCACTTGGTGTGCAGTACAGTGAACAGCTTTAAAACTGTCTGTATTAATAGCTTTCTCATCTAAAAATATATCAACAGACTCACAAATACATTGTATTTTCCTGACATTGATGGGGCACTATCCCTGGTTACAGATACAAGTTTATTACATATCAAATTATGTCGTTTTGCATCACTAGGAAGAATTAAAAGTGTCAATTTCTCGAGTACGATCACTCAGCTATATTAAATTACATCATCAGTTCTTGTAACACAGTGAGGTTGTCATCAATGTCCCTAATGAACAGCCAATTGGGTATTATCTAAACTATCGGTGGTCTCATCCAACGCCAAAGAAAACCATTATAAGATTTGTATTCTTGTGATTAGCTGTGCCTAAATATCACAATTTATTTCGATTATCCTCTCTGAGACAGTGCAAAGTGACAGGCTCATGTTTCTGAAAGAATCTACCATTTGAAGTACAATATCTTCAGTAACCAATATTACGCACCCTTTAATATATTCCACATCAATGAAGGGCTTCATTTTCTCAGCAATACGTTTTAAAAGCACAGAAGCTAGACGCGAGAAATTTTTTGAAAGTGGTGGTCTGTGTTTTTGGAGTCTATTGCTTTAGATTATCCAAAGTGTCATTCTACCATCCACTGTGTAAACAAAAGCACAATGTACATTATTATATTTAATCTATGGATATTAACTCGCTTCACATTATATACTATACGTTAAAAGTATAACATGAATATATTCCTCTGGCAATGTGACTAAGTATTTCTAATCATACCTGTAAGTTTATCATGCCCGTAGGCATTTGCATGTGAATGGGGGATGCCGTCTCATATAATGTTTCACATGGCGGAACCGTGTAGTACACAATAAATAAAGCAGCTTAGTTGCCATCCTGAATACAAAGGTTATGATTTTCCCAAGTTTTATGAAAGTGATATTGCTGTTTGGAGTTTGCCATGTTCATTACTAAACTACACCACACCGAGCGTCACTCCATATAGTTTGTTGTCAGTCGTGGTGGCGAGTGAACGTCTACAAGGACAGGTGCTTGGAAGGGGTATTGGTGGGGTGGATTTGTTAATGTCCCTTGGAGCTCAAGCTATATCTGGTCCATAATCTACTTCACCCCTTGTATCATCTCCTGGTTTATCAACAAAAAATGCTGGACTTGTATAGTAGGAATCCGACAATCTTATTATGCCTTTAGCTAACAGATCATTTTTCTTATCAAGTTTTGGAGGCATCAGTCCATAAGGTGGCAACCGTGCCAGTTTTGGGTATCTCAATCTGAATCTGATACTTAGCGATATTAGTAGAACCTGATTTAGGCGTAAGCACATCTGAAAATATATCCAGTACTTCTCGCATTTGTTGCTGTTTTCAATTATCGAACTCCCTCACCTCAGACTGCAAGAAATGAGAAGTAGTTACTAAATTAGTAGCAACTGAAACAATATTTTGCCTTGTGTGTACAAAGAGAAATCTGTCGAAAACCTTTACAAAGGTTTAAAATTGAACTATAATAATTTATGAGGTATATCCAACACTAAACCTGTCGTGGAAAAAAAGCTTAGTCCAAGAGTGAGGTAACAGGTAACCTTGATACCACATAACAAGGAAAATTCCATCGAAAATTTCTTATCGGTAATTTAACACGTCCCATACACTGGGAATGTTCTCCATTTACAGTAAAACAATCAAGTTGCCACGGTTGTATTTTAAGTTTCAAAATTTTAACCAAACTACATCGACTACTGTGACGATATTACCTTAATCTTATAATGCGAATAATTTCAAACTACCAATCTGCATCCCCAGAAATGGCAAGGCTAACAAACCTTCGTACATTATTTTGATTTACAGTGTTCCCAAAAATAGGGCAACACGAAGCTCGATGTCGTATGGGTACTTTAATGTTTAAAGACAATGACTCTTTGACTCCATGGATTGCTAATCGACGAAAACAATGCTTCTTTATATTGAAGGAGGTGTATTGTAGTTCCACTGTTGGGGAGTCAAAACTTGGTAAAGTAACTGCCCCACGTATGATACAAAGTTTCCGGTGGCCTTCGCCCCACGTTCACTTTCCGGTGGCCTTCGCCCCACTTTTAAAAAAATCAACTTTGTATTTTTTAATGTTTCTTTAAATATTATATGTGCATATTTGCCTCGGCTGCGTCAGTACTTTTACAGAAACATGTATCTCTTAGCAGGGCGTGATGCGGCTAAAGAATGAAGGCTTACACAAATTATAATTGTTTGTTTCACTCTTTTATTAATCCTGTACACGATTACATAACACTTCACTGATATATCCCACTGTAGAGCTGTGAGATTATTGTTACTTGTACTTTTTAACACGTAAACTTTATATTATTCGTGCCGTAATGAATTTATTATGTCTCACACTGAATACGTACCGAGCTATCTTCTAGCGTCTGTCGTTTATCGCTTAAATTTTTAAATTTATCTATTTCAAGTCTCTGATTGGCTAATCCTACTCCAATAGAATACTTTTATTTAACTTTCAGCTTTCTAGTTGTTGATTGGCTATTTATAAACTTTTAAATATTACATTATTGTTCCAAGAATTACTAGTAGCCTTCATTAAACTTTCTAATTCATTATTGCCTCAAGATTATCTCATTTTTAGCAACTTTCGGCTTCTATTCTCACAGCTCCCACATTGTTAAATTACTTAATACATTCACATACATTATTATATATGTACATAATAATATAAATATTAATACAATGACTGTTACATACACTTTATATATTATTTATACACATATTGCTTTAAGGTGGGCTGTTATTACATTTTATAACTGATATCTATAAATGTTAAAAATACAGCCTCAAAATGTCCAGGTTTTCCACAAAAGTAGCATACCTTCTTACTTAAGGACTGATAAGATTGGCTACCCTTAGACACTTCGGTATTTACCGAACCACAACTAGAATGTTCTGGTTTCTCAGCTAATGATAAATGTCGGACCTTGTTAACGATAGTTTCCAAATACGAGAACGAATTGAAAAGTAACGTACAAAATTTTTTTTACAAAAACGTTTAATAGTTAAAACTAAAAAAAAATCACAAATGAACTTACATCTTTTACCTACTTATCCACATAGTCACCAAGGTTCTCAACACATTTCTCCCATCGTGATACCAGTTTCAATATGCCCTGTTCGTAGAAGTCCGTTTCCTTGGAGTATAGCCATCTGCGGACTGTTGATTTCACTTCCGCATCGGTCGCAATGCGTTGGCCGGCCAAAAATTTCTTCATGGGACCAAACAGATGAAAGTCCGACGGTGCAAGATCCGGGCTGTATGGTGGATGCTGGAGCACCTTCCTACCAAATCTGGTGATTTTCTGACCAACAGCAGCAGCAACAAGGGGGTGAGCATTGTCATGAAGAATATTGACATCGTCAGCAATCATGTTGTAGCACTTGTCACGAAGGGCACGACGCAACTTCACCAAAGTTTTCATGTAGACTGCAACATTCACACTGGTCCCGTGCTCAGCAAAGTCCACCATTACAACACCATGCATATCCCAGAACACCGTCACTAGCACTTTCCTAGCAGATTGAGTCACTTGGAATTTTTTCTTCACTGGGGAACCAGCATGTTTCCACTCGATACTTGCCTACTTGATTTCGGGCGTGTAGTGGCATGCTCACGACTCATCATCAGTGACGATTCCTTTCAGAAATTCATGCCCTTCTGCGGTGTACTGCGTTAGGTGATCCAAGCTCGTCATCATTCGCTGGCCCTTGTGGTTGTCTGTCAGGTTCTTAAGCACTAACTTTACGAAATTTCAACTTGTCATGAACAATATCGTGCATTGCACCATAGGAAATGTTGAACTGTTGCGACAAGGTTCGCAGTTGCACACGCCGGGCGTTGAAAATTGCCTCCTCAATGCCTCTGACATTCTGCGGGGCTGCAGCTGTTACCGATCTCCCGGAGCGTGGCGAATCACTGAGGTTCACAAGGCCCTCTAGTAAGAATGCACACCATCTGGAGATATTGCTACGGTCCAAAACATCATCCCCATACACGCCACGCATGTCCCTGTGAATATAACTGGGTTTATGCTCTCTGGTCTACAAATATCGAACTAAACCTTTCTGCTCTTCACACGTGAACGACAGTAACATGCGCGAGATCCTTTTTGCGTAGTTCTCGCTTCTCTCGCTAGAGCTGCACATAAAACAAAAAATACTCTTTGTAGTGAAAATTTCAAACTACATTTGTGTGAAATTGCAACATTCCAGCTGCAATACCAAGGCAGAAAATTTTTTTGTGCGTTACTTTTCGATCCGCCCTCATACTTAGGCGAACAACCCTCGGGTAAAAACGAAGCTAGTGCTCGTATTTTGGCATCTTTAGCGTGAGTTAAAATAGTCTCCACAATCTCAAATTCTGTATATAGAACTATCAATACTTGCGTAACCAATTTAATATCTGTAGCAAATCCATCAAAAGTTTTTGTACTTTTGTGAACGAAATAAGTATTGTACTAGTAACTGATGATTCACAATTTCTCAGCACATTATGTCCCTAAGTGAATTCTTGACAATTGATAAGCAACTACTTGCTTTTCGAGGTCGGTGTCAATTCCGACAGTATCTTCCCCCCCCCCAAAAAACTAGCAAAATATGACATCAAAAACTTTGCTTTAGTAGATGCCAAAATAGCATATACTTGTAGTTTAGAAAGTTATGTGGACACACAGCCAGAAGGTCCTTACAAGAATAGCAACTCTCCAACATATGTAAATAGGCTGGTGGAGCCAGTTAGAGGCAATCATCGAAACGTTACAGGCGACAACTGGTTTAGCAGCATTTAATTGGCTAAAAATATACTACAAGAAAAGGGACTTACATGTATTAGCACACTGAGAAAAAACAAAAAAGAAATTCCCAAAGAGTGTTTAGCCAATAACCATCGCACCTTTGTTTGGTTTTCAGAATGATTGCACACTGGTTTCTTACTGCCCTAAAGTAAACAAAAATTACATCGTGATAATTGTATTCATGAAGAATCTGGGGATGCCATGAAACCAGAAATACTTTCATTTTATAATATGACGAAAATTGGGGTAGATTTACTTGATCAACTCGTTCAAAACGTTTCTAGAAATACCCGCAGGTGGCCTATGGTTTCTTGTTTTACAATTTGTTGAATATATCTGCAATAAATGCATTATGCCTATATCGAACAAACACTTAGGCCACAAAAACAGTGAAAAGGACACAGTTTTTGCAGGGATTGGCCTGGAACATGATAAAACCTCAAGCTCAATATAGGTCAGCAATTCCTCAAATTCCCATTGAGTTAAGAAGACGTGCATGTGTTCTGCTGGGTATCGAACCAAGAGAAGTGGCGTTGGATGATCCCAAAGAAGGTTCCAGAGGCCGTTGCCATTAATGTGGAAGGAAAAAGAACCGTACTACCAGAAAGTGGTGCCATAAGTGCAAACTGTGGATGTGTGGTGATCATTTACGTGATGTATGTCTGAAATACTTTTAAAATGTCAAATATCATTTATTTTTTCTGTAAATCATTTTATGTGTTAGGTAATATATGCAATAAACAGAATTATTACATTCTTTGGTTTGGCTCAATAAAATTACAAAATAATATTGGGTGATACATGTCAACCACGCACACAAACAGGTAAGTAGAAAGCACGCGCCTACTATAGGGTTAGAAATCCCCAACAACCCAACTCGTACAACAATTCAGCCTTTGTTAGCACCTACGGCTGAAATGGAAGATCCATCATGTTTGAATAAATAGTCAAATAAAACAAACACAAGGAATCAACAGCGTGTGTATTATTCTCTAGAATAAGTTCAAGTAACTTACTACACCTCTTATAATAATTTAACTGTAAAATACTTTGTCGTACCTTACCATGCCATAAGTTTGAAAAAAAAAAACCTAATGATTTAGAATTTGTAACCAGCCGATTACACTGACATAACTAACATGTGAGACCTTTAACAGCCGTAGCTAGCAACACCTCGCAACAATTCATTAACTCCGTTACCGTATGTAATTTGTTAAGTTGTGTATGATTCCCTTTGCTACACTTTCTTTATATCAGCAGCAAATGTCACTCTGCAGCACTTTTACCCGCTGCAGCCAGTACATGAAAACCTTGTAAGCTCTGCTACTATCTGTAGCATTTTTAAAGCGATACCTTTTTTAATGCAAGAAAGGTCGCCATTATAACATCTTGTCACCTTTATTATTTAACGCTTGCCGTGATCCGTACGCCCTGCTGCCATCTTGTAAAATTTATTATTTAAAGCTTGCCGTGATCTGTACGCTCTGCTGCCATCTTGTAAAATTTATTATTTAACGCTTGCCGTGATCCGTACGCCCTGCTGCCATCTTGTAAAATTTATTATTTAAAGCTTGCCGTGATCTGTACGCCCTGCTGCCATCTTGTAAAATTTATTATTTAAAGCTTGCCGTGATCTGTACGCCCTGCTGCCATCTTGTAAAATTTATTATTTAAAGCTTGCCGTGATCTGTACGCCCTGCTGCCATCTTGTAAAATTTATTATTTAAAGCTTGCCGTGATCTGTACGCCCTGCTGCCATCTTGTAAAATTTATTATTTAAAGCTTGCCGTGATCTGTACGCCCTGCTGCCATCTTGTAAAATTTATTATTTAAAGCTTGCCGTGATCTGTACGCCCTGCTGCCATCTTGTAAAATTTATTATTTAAAGCTTGCCGTGATCTGTACGCCCTGCTGCCATCTTGTAAAATTTATTATTTAAAGCTTGCCGTGATCTGTACGCCCTGCTGCCATCTTGTAAAATTTATTATTTAAAGCTTGCCGTGATCTGTACGCCCTGCTGCCATCTTGTAAAATTTATTATTTAAAGCTTGCCGTGATCTGTACGCCCTGCTGCCATCTTGTAAAATTTATTATTTAAAGCTTGCCGTGATCTGTACGCCCTGCTGCCATCTTGTAAAATTTATTATTTAAAGCTTGCCGTGATCCGTACGCCCTGCTGCCATCTTGTAAAATTTATTATTTAAAGCTTGCCGTGATCTGTACGCTCTGCTGCCATCTTGTAAAATTTATTATTTAACGCTTGCCGTGATCTGTACGCCCTGCTGCCATCTTGTAAAATTTATTATTTAAAGCTTGCCGTGATCTGTACGCTCTGCTGCCATCTTGTAACCTTGATTATTTAAAACCTGCCGTGATCTATACGCTCTGATACCATCAGTAAACTTTAACCTGGTGGTGCTACCTTTACTCACCTTTCAACTATGCTACCTTTCCATAACCCTTCTAGGAATCACTCACCATTACTGTATCAACGTGCTGTAAACTCTTTGCCCTTTTGATTTGGAAGCTTTAAATTTAATAACGCTGTTATATTTTAACCCAGGCATATTCCATAATCTCATATATCAGGATTAAAGGTTACTTTAGCTATTTTTATGATAAAGTGCCACACATCATAATTCAAGAGGAATAGGCATAGTAAGTAACCGAAATGTTACTAACAATAATTTTATAAAATATTTTGAAATTCTAGATTACACACAGTAATATAATAACACATGCCTTTTATCTCCTTGTTTAACCTTTTGTAGATAAAGCTTCAATATGAATAATTTCAAATAATATAATAAATTTAACAATTTAAATCTTAACATTTGCTTTACTACAATTGTGCAATGATGATCTGATTCGTGTAACAGTTCTTTCTTGGCTATACGAGGATAAATTGTTCATGCAACCAGCACTGCATGCAGTTTCTTGCAAGCATAATTTCACTATTAGCACTGACAATTTATCATTCCTCTTATCCACAAATTTTACTTTGTTCACAAAATAACATGCTACGTGAAATGAGTTTAACTTCATACCACGGTATAATGAACATAGACGCATTTGATTTTCAATTTATTGCTTACGTAACCATTTCTGAATTTTGCCCCTGAATTCAGTATGTTAATTTCCAAATGTAACCGAAATAAATACCAACAGAAATACACGAGGACAGATCGCACCGGTCATTAAAGCTGCATGACTGGCGATGCTGTAGTTTCACAGGGACTGCTGACTTCGTCCCATCCGAACTCTGGTTCCCAGTGCTGCATTCCCCCATGAAGTTAGTTCTCTTGCACAGTTCTTTCGTGTCTGCTTTATTGTCTTACGACGATTTCTTGTCAGCAATGA
Source organism: Deroplatys truncata (assembly GCA_030765065.1). NCBI lineage: Eukaryota > Metazoa > Arthropoda > Insecta > Mantodea > Mantidae > Deroplatys > Deroplatys truncata. The sequence continues at coordinate 84,879,082 of CM060976.1, read as the reverse complement.
TTAGCTGAATGTATAAAAATTCAAACTTCGTGGAAGAATTTGCACCAAGTCATATATCTGCGCCTATGCTGATGTGTAAAACTTTTTTATTATATTGCATAACTTTGTCCTACGCCATATGAAGTTTTTACTGGAGCAGCATTTCTTTACAATGCCTACAGGTCTGAAGATTCCAAGCAACTCTTCGTGCCATGACTTGAACCTTGACTCCTCTACCCTACTTACGAGTTCTTCGGTTACGTAGGCACTTTCCCCTCTCACTCGTCTCCTCTCACAACGAAGGATCGAGAAGTGAGTATAGTTTGAGTAAAACGTAGTGACAGTCCCCCACTCCTGAAGCATAGATACGCAATAGTACTGACCAGTCCACTTGCATAGTAAGAGAGCTGGGGGTCAGTGTTCCACTGGCCTGCATCTTACACATCTTTTTACAATACGTTGTGTATGTGACTGCATCCGAGTTCTGATATCACTTGCTCCCCACCACTCTCACCAATTCCCCTCATTTCTCCTCATTTGCGCATATGGAGTGTCACGACATTTCACACAAGTTGTACTGTCAGCTTATAATTCCTGTACTCTTTAAAAGCTACTACGCTTTTGATTACATGGCGTACACATCCATTGTAACGAAAAATGTTACAACATTAAGTCAGAATTAAGGAGTCGTAACAGGCCATTCACAATCATTGTAGGTCTTATTTATCGTGGCAACATAAAATAACCTTTTCTTTTATCCAAATCGCTACAGCCATTTTGAGAAAGTAAAAAGTAACTGAGACATTTTCCCTGTAAACGAGATTTTGGAAGGGGTGGAATTTTGTGAAATTGTTTGAGGATGCTGGACTGAAATGGTAATTTTGATATTTATCCGATATTTCGTTTTTGAGTAACATTGTTCTTTTTTACCTCTCCTCATCCCGCCCTCCACCATCTCACCATCTCTTCCCCCCTCTCTCACCCCCCACACATACCTTTTTCTAAATGTTTGAATTCGGGGGTTCATAACCTGTATTTCGGTGACTGGACTGGACTGGACTAGTGAACGTTGTGGACACATAACACTGCGACCCTCAAGGGACATACATACACGCCGGGAGTAACGAATAGATGAGGAAACCGCAGGAGACACACAGGTTGCAGAGCGGAGTTGATAGTTGATCAAATTGATCAACTTGATCAACTATCAAGTCACAAGTTGAAAGAGACGCAGAGTTCACTAAGACTTCCAGATTTGACCACCCGACCATGGGAGAACCGCTCGTAGACCTCCCGGGAACACATTCCAAAGCGCAAGCCTCTACGCCATCCACCCGACACCGACCGTACCACAGCCTTGAAGTAAACCTGAAACACGGAAATGAAATGAGAGGAAGTGGAGGAGAAAAGAGAGCCATTGTAGAATACACCACTCCAGCATTCGCCTTTGTCAACCAGGGAAAACCACGAAAAACCTATGGTCAAAGTGAGCAGGCAAGGGAATGGAACCCGGGACCTCTCAAATGCGAGCATTCGTTACCGGATAGCCATCTCGCTCGGTGTATTTCGTGAAATCTAGATATAGAATTTTTGGTGCAATACAATACTTCCCCTATCTATCATAAGTAAGCGTCAGAGCAAGTAAAACAATTGGTTACAATTATACAATGTGTTTGGATAGCTCCGTTCTATTGAAAATTCGGAGAGATGAACGTGGCCAACAGATGGTGTTCAGAACGCCTAAGCAGAGACGCGCTCTAAAAGCTGAGATGACTTATTATCCACAATCGGCGAACACGCGCAAAGCCCAGCGTGTAATTACTGCGTGTATGTGTGCGAGGTTGTGGCAAAGAGAAAGGGAATAGATGAGCTTTAAAAAGGAGCAACTCTTACATTTCAAAATCACAGGCTTGATGACAGGAAATCAGAAAACCATTTCTTTGTGTTTTTAACACGCAGTAAAGCGTGGATAGTTTCAACATTGTTGCTAGTTGCAAGATCCTGTAGAAGCATCCTGTGCCCCATCTTTGCTACTAGCGTTTCAGAATCTCTTCCTGATCTAAAGTTGTAAGGATGTATTCTGTAAGTAAGAGCTAGTTTTTTTTAAAGGTGAGAGTAGGATATTCTTTTCACTGAAACCTAAAATATATGTTCTCTTCCACGTAGAGGAAGTATTGCACTCCAACCAAACATTCTACATCGAGATATTACCGGAAATACATGTTTTGAGCCCCCTGAAGTCATAAAAAGTAATTTTAGAAGAAAAAAATGTCCGTGTGTTTGTGTGTGTGATGTGAACGAAATGTTGAATAAATACTCAACTTAGTATTCATAGATGCGACACGAATATTTCCAAGAAAATCCCCGTATCCCAAATTACTGTTTGCATGGAAGATTTCTCGAAACTTTTTATTTTCTTAAAATGGCTCTAAGGATTTTGATTAAAATACAATTTATTTAAGATATTTACACGACAATTAATAAAATTTATCTCTTAAATTTTCTGAGAATAGCCTGTGAAGTCTATTTAATTCAGAATTAATTTTGTATAATTTTCTATACTGGTAAACGTTACGTGAAACACATAACGTACTAAAAATAGGTCTTTTAAAAACACGCAATTTGTTTTAAATAACTTTTTTGTGGCATTAGCCATTTCCGAGATATCCTTTAACATTGGTTTACGTTTTCCAATACCTTTAACGTGTTTAAAAGCCTTTCGGTATTACTTATTTCTCGCGATGTCTTGAAAAGAGTACGGAATTTCAAAGCAATAACGGGTCACATTTGTACATCCAACAATCTATTCGGTTTCCGCTATTCCTCTTGTACCTGTAACACGTGTAATGAAACTATATCTGCAAATGTTTATCTCGATCAGGATGATGAGATAGAAAACTGAGGTTACTTAACAATCTTTGTAGAAAGTAAATAAAATGCTGAAGTAAAATATAGTAAATAAATATTAAATAAAAAAATCTGATGTGTTGCACTCACATGACTTTCTATACTCTTATAGAAACTAATATTTGCTTATTCTCCAACTGTTCATGATAATAAAAATAAAAATTTACAGAAATTATCTTACTGCTAATTTTCTTGTAGAAGCAAGCGAAATATGGTAGGCTTTGAGCGAGTGCCAAATCTTTTAAGAGCTGGTTGCTATGTGGAGCATTTCATTCTCTTTGCATGTCCAGGGCATAAAAAAACGAATAACGAATTCTCATTTAAGAAAAATATTGAAAAACTCAAATAAATAAAAAGGAAATCCCGGAAATGATTCACTCAACAACAAAAAATTTATATGACATAAATTATCTGTTTTAACGAGATCTACATTTTTGGTGTACAAAACATTTATCTTTCTCTTACGGTTTACCAGTTATGCAAATGTCATTCACAATAAAGAGGACTTTTGGGGACATTACCAGAAAATTCAAGATATACATTTTATTTGTTCATTAAAATATCGTAAACATATGATATTTTAATCGAAATCGTTAGAGCCATTTTTGAGAATATCAAAATTTCCGAAAAATGTTTCATGTAAAAGGTAGTGTGGGGTGAGGGGATTTTCTTGAAAATCTTTGTATCGCATCTTTGAAAGATACTGAACCAAGTTTGGTATTTATACCGACTTTTTGTTTTTGAGTTACGCTGTTCACAGATACACACACGAACCTTTTTCTAAAGATGCTTTTTTGGATTCAGGAGGCTGCAAAACACGTATCTCTGGTGAAATCTCGGTATCGAATTTTTGGGTGAAATGCAATACTTTCCCTACTTACTAAACGTATTAGAGAAAGTGATAAATGTAGTGGATAGAGAAAGTCGTGTGATTGTAACAATCAGAATTTTTCCCAAATGGTGCAGAGTTGCACGCAAAGGGTTGAAAATATCATTTGGGATAGCATGTTTAAGGTAACCTATAGTGTAAGTGCACAAATTGGTTCTCTCGACGGCCAAGCCGTAGTTTTAAATAAATTGTGTAAAATAAGCTTAAGGATAGCTCATAAAAGTTGAATACTCATTTATCTAAGACCAATAGACTATTAAGTGATAAAATTAATGAGTCTAAATGATGTTAAAAACCTTCACTTACATCATGATGGTAAAAGATAGACGATCGTTTTGAGGCAATCAAGGCCCCATCATCAGCGGTAGTCGACATGTTCAAGCTGTCCTGGGTGTTACACTCTTGAAGATGGCAAGCACAGAGTTAACCGAAACGTCGGGTGCTAATACTTTTACCCTTAGACCCAGGCCTTCCAGCCCGGAAGATTTTAATGTTTTATCGATTAACTCCGGCCGTGGAAGCCTTCATACATATTTAAAATTGATATATTTTGTTCTATTTGTTACGAAAGAGATATACAAAACAATTTTTAAAACTTATCCTGTAAATATATATATATATATATGTGTAAATTATTGGTCTTGTACTTTCATACGTTCTTCTTACATACTACCTTCCTTTTAGGTACAAAAGTTGCTATTAATATCTGAAACTGAGACAGGGCTAGGATTGCGTGCAGTATTAGTGCACCTTGAACTATGAGCTGGTTTCATTCCTTATCAACTATTTTGACTTGACCCGTCAGGTAGAAAATCTGAAATGGATTACACGCTAAAAGGTATTTCCTAGTGCTCATTAACAGCTTGTCAGAGATTGTGCGCTTCTAGCATCGCCAATGTGCCGCAGCTGAGGTACTGAAATGCAATCATTCCCATTGTTTTCATCTGAAGCTAACCAGGTACACGAAAATATCATTGTGAAAAGATCAATAACGATGTGCTAGAGTTCCGAACATGTAGGTCAGAAAAATTTTAGTCCTGTATCGAAACACCGAAAGCATGAAATATAGTTAAGAGTGACGGCATCAGGCCTAAATCTGCGCACCTATGTGCCTTTTTATTCGCCCGAATTGAAAAGTGCGACTATTACGGTTGGTAAGACAGGATGTATACAAAGTGAGTCCCGCGAAAAATAAGTCCACAAATATTTCTGAAGTGAGAGGTGCTATTGATAGGGTGTATCAGCAGAATTGTAATGCAGGGACTCATAAATATAGCTCCGACATATTCCAACAATTATCAGAAAGATACTTATAGAAATACATTACACATTTGGAACCTATTATGGGAATAACTAAAGGGAAAAAGGCTTTCTTCAACATCTTATAAGAGTTATTCAGAGCCTTTATACAAAAACAAAAAATACAAAGTGGTGATAGGAGAAGCAAAGAAAACTTTTAATAAATTTAAGGGTTCGACAAGGGTGCCCATTTTCACCCATATTGTTTAATTTTACATTGACCAAGTCATCAAAGAATACACAAAGAATTTTTATAAAATTGACTTGACAACTCTTCTATTCGCTGACGATAAACAAGTAATGGCTGCTTCAGAAGATCTCCAGAAATTGATATATCAATTACAGATCGCAGGTTTTAGCTATAATCTAAGTACATCACCAACAAAAACAAACATTTCAGCTTTTAAGGAAAAATACAAGTGTTGTGTAAGATATTAATTAAACAAAACTAAAAAATATTGTTCTTAAATTTTATGAAGTTTTAGCAGAAACGTCTCAAAAATATAAGCATCAGGAATGCGATTCCTGAGAGTAGTTGCTGGGCTTAGGAGGGAAGACAAAAAATACAGTGATGAAATAGGGAAAGAATCGAGCATATTTAATCTAGTTAAAAATAAAAGAATACCAAACGAAATATTATACTCATGCGCAACGGATGCCAGAATCTCGCATTCCCAAGAATATCCTGGAATATAAAACTAAAGAAAAAGAGAAAGGAAGATCCGTGAAGAGGAGGATGGACCAGTTTCTTTGAGAGAACCGAACAGATCGAAAGGCTTAATCCTTCAAGCTGATGATGACATTACACATTTCAAATACCGCCAAATACAGATATTCTCTCGAATGACGCTCGACTATCCCTCAGCACTGCTATACGAATCCATTTGTGCAATAATGGCGGACTGGCCCGCCGTTTCCCTCTTAGATAATCCTAACGATGTGAAACAATATCAATATGCAACTCTTCCTTTGGTTATAAAAGATGTTCGAAATGATACCTCTCTGAATCTATATATATATATATATATATATATATATATATATATACCTGGTATCTGTTTAACGCATTGTTGAACACTGAGGAATATCAGTAGTCGAAATACTGGAAAACTACTTCGGATACCACCGAGCGTCTAATTCGTCGAGCGTATGAGGATTTGTCACTTAACGGTTGTAAATAAGCATTTCTAAAATATAATAATCACAAAAGTTTAGATCTGTAAAGCGAGAATACAGGTAAATTATTCTGTTATCAAAAACACAATATTGTAATGCTAGGTAGCATTTTCTCGGAATTCTTTCCACGACAGCACTTTCTCTTCTGATTTTTCTTGAGTTAAACTTTATGGGTGACTGTGTTTCTTTTTGTCTAACACACAGCTAGTGTGTTTAATATTTTCTAGGAACCTATAAATCAGAATCATGTCACCAGAAAATTTCTGTATAATTTCAAGTTTCAAAGGTTTCAAAGGTTACTTAACAAAAATATTCATTATGAAATCCATCACCATTCCGAGTCGGTTGCCAAGTTTCTGATTCACTTGAATATTAGGTTTGTGAAAGAACTTCTATCAGAGCGATTACTCCTCGTACCACTTACTGCAGTTGAGAGATACTTGCAGTCTGATATACAACTTCGCTGACTTTGGCATACGTGATGTATGTCATCAAGACAAATGTGTTCCGCAATGGAGATGCAGTTGTATATGTTATATCATTTAACTGTCTATTTCAATTGAGGTTTCGGACATGATGTTGCGTACTTTCCGCTTTTGTTTCTTTACAGCCCAATTGGGAAGAATGTGCAACTAATGGAAGAACTATTGTGATCTGTGAAATATGAGGCGTCTTAGGAGCTGTGATGATCTGAGACTTGGCTTACATAGCGCCACGCAGCATCAGAGCATTGTATTTTATAAACCTATTTAATTTTAAACATTGCTAGATTGAAACAAGTATAATTATAGAATTAATGTAATTCCTCGGTTATTGGTGTAGCTGTCCAGTGCAATGTCTACTTAAAGGAGAACTGAGGGGGAATTCGTACATGCATATGCACACATTAAATAATCAGTGTCACAGTTTAATTGCACAATTATACAGAAATATCTACTGTCATCCAGTATGCTTATGGTTAGACTTCGCTAATAGGTAATCAGTTATATAAATAACTTGCTAACTTACTGTTTGCAGATTACTACAGAGCAACTCAAAAACTATGAAACAGCACGCGGTGTTTTACCCATGAGCGACATCGGCGTTCATTGACATTTGCCGCTAAGAATAGCAGTGACGCAACATTACAATAGCTTCCCTGTTTTAAAAGATTCTACTTACCAACTGTGTGCTGAAATGACGTTGTCCGTACATTTTTGGGAACTTTTTAACAAATTATTCATCACTCATCGTAATTCATGTTGACTAATGCTGGCTATTTTCAGGCATAAACTTTGTTCCAAGTCTTCCAGGCTATGTGGACTTGTCATGTATACATTATTTTTAATTTATACCAGAGATAGAGGTCACAGAGTTTAGGTCAAGAGACGAAGGGGCAATAGATCTCTACAGTCCTCCGTGAACGGTCTGTTCATATTTTATTCACATAAAGATATTGGCTATATGAACTGCGGCAGAATCTTATTGCAAAACGGCTAAGTCACACTCTTAGTCAGTTAGTTCTCTAAACAATGGAGGGGGGGGTGCAAAATTGTATTCACGTATATAGGGTCCTCAAATTAAAAACAAATGGCTTATAATTCTTTCTGTGCTCATGGCACAGTGCGCACCATTTTTTTTCATCAAGAAAGTTTACTTCATCAACAATTTCAGGGCTCTCAGCATTACCCTAGAAAATTCTGCGGCCTTCATGTCAGTTGCCACGCAGTTATCTTACTGTCTAAAGTAATCGAAAAAGTCACCTATATACGGATAACTAAATTTCATTCTTAGTCCTCCGTAGTATGTCTCTTTCAATTCGGCTTTGGAATTCAACATTCAACGAGTAATTAAACGTTACAAGTTACAGAGCATATGTCTCGTACCTTTGAGCGTAAAAAACACACTACAGCAGCGTTTCTGGACTTTACTCAAGCCTTTGACAAGATTTGAATTTCAAGATGTTTCTATAAACTACATCATATTGTGACGTACGAGCATTGTTGCGTATGTGAGCTGGCTGCCCGGATCGGGTATTGCGCAATAGTGGAGGGGATAAGCGAGTTAGTATAGCGTCGCCACGCCGAGTTGAGCGTGGGGGTTCAGTAGAGTCGAGGCTAGTCACTGTTCGAGTCAAGACGTGTGTGTGCGCGTTGCCCATGCGTCCAAGCATGGCGTCCTCACCGACAGACATGGAAACAAGGAGGTACTGTATCCCTTTACATCAATAAACCCACTTACCATCCATCGTCCTTACGTTTAAATTATCATAGTAGATAGTCCCTTCTCTCATCCACGCCATGTATTTATAGTTTTCCTAGAAGTGTTCTGATATATTTTTCATATCTCTCTTAGCTGCGTCCCCCGTCTGACCTCGTATAATGTAAACTAATAACTAACTTTACCCCCCCATGGAACTAGTTAATAAAGAGGTCACGACAATATAGGTATTCAGAACTTCCGTTTTTACTATCGCTGATGTGCTTTTTGAATGGCACGTTTTAAGTCAAATTGGAACATATCACGTCTACTCCTCGAAATGTATGTACTGGTGTGCCTCAGGGTTCAAGGTTGTGACCCGCAATTTTTAACATTATATTTCCGATCTTCCTGATTTACCCCCTTGTCGATGTTGCTAAGCACGCAGATGATACGGCTCTCTTTACCTCAAATGACGATATCAATACTACAGCAGTCTTAAGACGACACTTAATTTGTTAACTTGATGACTCTATATTTAGCGCATTATCCTTAATCCCTAGAAAGCGAGACTATAATCTTCACTCTCTGCCAATCTGCGCTGGCAGCTCCTTATGGTTAAACGTAGGTGCTATCGTGGAAGCATCCGAGTGAAGCTGTCAAGGATCTGAGAATACTCCTGTACCATCTCCTTACCTGCAAGATGCATATCAAGCTGAAACTCAACCTGGCATATTCCTAACATTTCCAAACTATAACCATGGATGAACAGGAAATCCTCTCTTAGAAGCAGTGCCACTACCTACTTTACACTTCAGTTATACTTCCTTTGTTGACCTACACTTTCCCTGTGTGGGGTGAAGCAGATCAAAGCAGTACAATCCCTTCAGAACAAGGTGTTTCGTATGACAGTAACCACCCTGGTTTAATCACAACACGCGACTACAACACGCCTCACCATTCGCCAGTTGATTCATACTGAGGCTCAGAAATTCTTTCATTTCTTCCCTCCACACTAGGATTCTAAGTGATTATCTCCAGACCATCTACTTTCACCAATTACATCGTTTGAGGATGATTAACGTATATCTATTTCTACAGTTCCGTCTTTTATATTTAATTTCATATTTTGTACCCGTGGGAAGTAATTGAGGTTCATCTCCTATACTGTTCTTTGTTGCTGTGATTTTATTTTTCTCCTACTTTTGTGGTGTTTTCAAAGATGATTATAGCGTTGTTCGTTGAGCGACTGTGCCGCAAAAAAATCGCCCTTGCATTGTTAAAAATAGGATGGGGAGAGAGAGGAGAGGAGGGAGGTGTTGTCTTACGGCTTGGCAATATTCGTAACAGAACGAGAAATCACCTAAAAATACGAAACTATTACGGCCGGGGTCGCGGGTTCAAACCCGGCGGAGGAGATTTTTTTTTGGGCGTAAAATCCTTAGCAGTGGCTACTTTCAGAAGGGAAGTAAAGACAGTGGTACCGTTTCGCATATTTACGGCACATAAGAGTACCTCAAGCTTGATAAAGAGACATCTGAGGAACATTTCCGGTCTTTCACGCCCGATTATAAAATGGGACGCTAAGAACCGCAGTACTTAAAAGCGTCTATAAGTAAAACTGAATTTAATTTGTAGTTTATATACTAAGCCTTTTTCCGTAAATACTTTAAGGATTCTTCGTTTTTATATGGCCCTTAAGCCAAGGAGGAAATCGTGATAATTAATTTATATGGTAAATTAACCCATAAAACTGGTAATATGTATTATATATAGGGTTGTCACATAAGTTGGTTCCTTTTCGTTACGTTTCAATCACTAAGAACACCTGGGAACACACCTCACCCTCAGCACAGCTACGACAGCGTAGTTGCCGAACTTTCCGTATACAAAATTTAAACACAAGGTCGTTCAAAAGATAAATAGTTACGGCAGCTAAGTTTTGTAAACAGACTATTTCTTTCCTGTAGTTACACCATTATTATCGACAATATATTGTCATTTCCCTGGAAGCTTATAAATTCAATTTCTCAAAAATATGGGGGTTTTCTGGTTGATGAACTCTTCGAGGTTCAGTCTGCAGTCGTCCAAGGAAGTGAGGCGTTTGCCATTCAGAAAATTCTGCAGGGAACGGAATAGATGAAAGTCGGAAGTGGAAATATCTGGAGAATACGGCGGTTGGAGTAACACATCCCACTCAAAATTACGCAAGTTTTGACGGGTCACCATAAAGGTATGTGGTGAAAGACGACATCGTTTCCACATTCCGGCCATTTTCTCTTCGATGGCTGCCTTGAGACAATCCAACTGAGAACAGTATTTCTCGGAATTGATAGTCTCATTATTCGGAATAAGCTCGTAATACAGCATTCCTTTGCAATCTCAATAAATGCATAGCATAACCTTTCTCGGATGCAGTCCTGGTTTAGGAACTGATAATGGTGGCTGCCCTTTCTTGCGACATGATTTACTCTTTCGGACGCTGTTGAACACAATACACTTCTCATCTCCAGTTAGTAGCCGTTCCAGAAAAGGATAATTCTGATTGCGTCTCAATAAGGAGTCGCAGATGGAATGGCGCTTAATCAAATTCGCTTCACTCAGTTCGATGAGAAATCCATACATCGCGCATATTTACATAGTCCAGTTCTTTCAAGTTCTTGGCTACAGTAGCACGAGCTAAATTGAGCTCCAATGCTAACATACGAGTTGTTATTCGTGGATTGTTGGCTATAATTTCATGAATTCTTTCCACGTCTGTAAGCATTGGCCGTCCAGATCGAGGTTTGTATTTTAGGGAGAATTTCCCAGTTCGAAATCGACTAAACCACTTTTGACATGCTCGATTCGTCACCGCATCTTCCCCGTAGACAGCACAAATTTTCTGCTGGCATTGCGAGGCGGTTTTACCCTTACGATAGTAAAACAGCATACCGTGTCGGAGATGTTCCTTTTTACTTTCCATAGTTTGTAAAAACAAGTTCACGCTGTTCCATCCAACGTCAGTCACAAACACACACTGACGTATCCAATAGCGAGTCTGGTTGTTCACCTGGTAAGGGTAGTTAGGCAACTGTATTAACTTGAGTGTACAGAGGGTTCAGTGTTTTCAGGTGCTATAGATGGAACTTGTGAGCAAAACGAACGAATTTATGAGACAACCCAGTATATCTTGGTTTTTTATATCTTTATTTTCTATATAAAATATCAATAGGCATGAGCTAAAATATAGAGTCAATATTTCTCGGCAATGACACAGTAATTAATTATTAAATAGGCCTAATTAAGTAGTTTTAAATTCTTCTGTATTTCAAGGTCCTAACGCGCCTATTGCGTAATATGAGTAACTAATTTTAAGCATAAGATCAGATCAGTGTATTGCAACCTTGACAATTCAAACAGTTGTGTGTTTCATATAAGGAATATTGTATATTTAACATAACTAACACCTTAACTTTTTGGAGATATAAGGGAAAACAGACCTGCTGTTATCACATCAGATGTATGAATGGAAAGTATTCCCATGAGACTGTCTCTTAGTGTCATTGTTTACAAACATTACCAGACGTGATTTTCGGCCCATTCATTATGTGTAGAGATACTGTTTATAACATTGTAGACTTACAACAAAAGTGACTGCGTTGCGGCATATAAACTGGCTCACTCTTGCATACTAGGCTACATGCACATGCATTCCCTCAAGAGGGGAGATAATCTAAATGCACTGCATTCCACTCTATCTATTCAAATACTACAAGCCTAATTATGACTAGTATGTTTTGTAGGTGTTTTATATTACATTTGCTACCTGACGATACAGTCGGCATTGTTATGCGAGTTTACTTTCAAATGCCATGTTTTCTAACTTACTGGAATATCACAACTTGTTTCTTGTATTATATTTGATGTCAAACACAACCCTGAGATACCAACATAATCTGTCCAATATCTCCTGGATCATGTGTATACGTAATATCCAAATGAATCACCAAGATACATATACCGTATAGGGATTAAAGAGGTCGTCCACGATTTGGAGCACTACCGCTCCAGGATCTTGCTCTATGGACAAATTAAAGACAGAGAGTTGATGGTGAATGTGATTTAAGTATAGTGCTTCAAGTTTTAACTATCAAACATTCACCAATGAAAGTGCACAATATTGCATTGCAGTTTAGCGTTACTCTTTTTCTAGGCAGCTGCTGATAACACCCATACAGGCTGGTCCAGCTATCAGACTAAAGGTCAACGTGGCACTTTTCTTCCTTTCGTCCCTTCCGCAGTGTCCTAAATTAACTCACCTACTAGGAAGAGGAGAAACACGGCAATGTTTATTAGATAATTTTACGTTGAGCACAGTTATTTTTCTTTATGTATTTAACACACAAGAGTAACTAACTTAATTGTAACCTACAGAGAAAAGAAGGAAAACGTTCTTACATAAGAGCTACAGAAAGGTTTGGGTTTCAGGAACTTTCATTCACACATTTGTAAAATTATATTAAGTTTTCATAACTTGCTAAATCGTGCATATGTTGCTTAGATATTATCGTTATGTGAGAGCAGATCAGATTAAATTTTTCTTTTACTGTTTTTTCTGTTTTCTCAGTTGTTAAATCGCGACCGTCTATGTATTATATAGCGCGAAATGAAATATCGGCGGTTTTGTAACGTGATTGGCTATCTTTTTTAAAGACGAAAGCAAGTAATTACCCCTCCCAATGGGAGTTGACCAAAATCAAAGTTACAATCTAACACTTTATTTTGAATAAAAAAGCACACCAGCGTAGCAGCAGCAGCAGCAGCAGCAGCAGAAAAGTCAAGCGTTGAGAAACCTATAATTCAGTGCTACCTCCTTACAATCCCACATCTAAAAAACTGAACTAGCTACCTTATACCTAATATAAATCTCAGTGGTTAAGTCCTACGAGAGCAGGTACAGTGAAAACACACCAATGCTCACCACGAGCCTACTAGATAGTATTCGGTCAGTCCGCGGTTATTTCCTTATTTCATCGCATTTTCAATAATAAAAATTATCTTTATTCATGGCGTTCTCAAATTCAAGTACGTTATTTTATGTCTTCAGTGTGTTCATATTTTAATATCCAGAATTTGTAAATCGGATTTCGTCTTTTAGTCAGTAAGGAATTGAAATTAAAAGTAGTTCCATAGTCTATATTGTCGAGCGAGATGACTCAGGCGGTAACATCGCCCACATTCGAGTGGTCGTCAGTTCGACTCCCATGGTCAATCCTACCGACCCATTGGGTTTTCTGGGGTTTCCCCGGGTCTCCAGGCGAATGCTGGGTGGGATCATTGCATCCTCTTCCCTCCATTTCACCTCTATTCTCATTTCACTTCACCTTTCATCTGCTTGGTCTCTTTCAGCGTTGCAAGTAACGGCGAGAGTCTCGGCGTTGCATGGCAGAGCAAAAGATATCTTGAGTAAACCTTCGTCCCCCGGAATGGGGGTGGCCGCCGGAACTCGAACCCCACCCTGGGGATGTGCAAGCCCACAGGAGGAGGAGAGCCGGCTGCACTGCATGCCATCCGGGGAGTTTAAATCTGTAAACGGTGGAGGCGCTGTCCTCTGTCTATCGCGACCTGTTCCTCCCTCCATGGGGCGCCCAGTCAGGGGCCTAGGTACAAAAGATCTGTGTAGTCCGAAGTGCTAAATCCCCCTCCGCTCCTAGACCTATCTTATACGTGGGCTATAGTGGTCGTGAAGAAGATGGCGTTGCCATGATGAATTATCAAAACAGGTTGAATTATTTTCTATAAATTATTTCCTATAAAACTTGTATACACACCTATACACAAATTTTCTTTCGTTGTTTACTGAAAATTATACAAACAAGGTAGGACTCAAAAAGTAATATTAATCTCATAGAGAAGTGCAGTAATGTTTATTTCTAGTATGAATCTATGGCTGCTAATTGTCATAGTATTTGCTATTTACGAAGGTTTCTGATTACGAAAGGTTTCACAACTAATATCCAACATGTCCTAAGAACTCACAAATGCAAAACCTCTCCAAAGTGCACCAAAAACAACCACACTATTGTTTCACTACCTTACAAATTCACACAATATGCTTAAACACAAGCCCATGCCATTAGTACAACTTGGAGGAACACTGGCTTGGCAATAAGAAGTAATGCTATACGAAAACTAACGCTTAAATTCTGGAATTCAAAACCTATCATTGCAATTTGGATGTTGGATCAGGGCATGTCAACAGTAAAGCTGATATCAAAAGTGCTAAATATTTATTGAGAATCAGTGGCGGCCATCGAGGTACCTAGACAAAATAAAAGAAAAAGTGAAAACAAATTCCTAAAATAATATATGTGCAGTAGCATCGAGCTTATTAGGCACTTGAGAAGAATTGAATGTATTTTCATTTTAGACCATTGATGTGGATTGTTTGTTAGCCCCACGTTTGTGCGCCAATTTGAAGTATGATATTTGTTGGTTTGTTGGAAGATGCTTCATGTTTATCTGCACAACGTATGGAAGCCAATTTGTCGCGTTCACTTCGTGTTATCTTATTTCTGAGCGCCTGTTATTGTTTTACTACTTTGAATGTTGGGTTCATTGTCCTCCGGCTAGCTATTATTTCTCGGTCGAGGACATCTCTTGAACAAGGTGTGTAAACGGAAAGGAGTTGTTACTAAAGATAACACTGATAAAAGAATTTGTTTTTACACTTTTATTACCGTCACAATTAACACTGATAAAAGAATTTGTTTTTACACTTTTATTACCGTCACAATTAATTAAGTTCACATATTGACTCTTGATACACGCCAGACTGAAACTGTTATATTTTCTAATATCACTATAATCACTTATTTACTGCACATTATTAATTCGCGTGTTTCACATTTACAACAAACTTTAAGACGCGAGAGATTCTGTAGAATTGCAACGTGTAACCCGCGAACGATTCTGAAGAACTAAGCGACGTTTAACTTCTGAATGATTCTGTTGGACTCAGCGACGTGTAACGCGTGGATGATTTTGTTGAACTGGGCAATACTTGCCTCTGGCTTTAGCTTTTTATACTCTCACACCCCGATATGCCTAAGGATTATAACCGAGCTGCTATTGGTTAATAAAACGCGCCAACATTAGCGTGTATTTTTATATCCAATCAAAATTACGAACTCATATGCTTTAGGGAAGATGTTCCCTCCATTTCTCAGAAAAGCGCGCCAAAGTGACGTCATTTGCTTGTCTCTAATAATCGATAAACAATTCACCCCCTCGCTCATTGTTACCCGCTCTTATTGTCAGTTTCAGTGAGGCCGTGTAAACTTATTTGCTAACAATGCTTATAATTAATAAACATCTCAAATCAATGTCATACAATAATGCTTATTTACACTACAATCACTCTGGCATTTACATTATTGTGATACAAATTACTGCCACATATGCCCCACTAGAAACATAATTATAAATATTTACAACTTGTTTGGAAATTTTATAATTGGGTTTTTAGTCTCCTGAATCTTGTAACACACGGTATTTATCACTTGCACTTAACACTGCACAAGCATTTAACACACGACATATATTTTGCCTTTATCTCACCACTATTCACTGGCTCTGGTCTAATGTGTTTATATACATACATCTGACATTACAAATTTTTTATAGCAAATACAGTACCCTGAACTATTTAGTTACAAAATGTTTATACTTTCTTAGATTGACATAGGAATTTATACACTCAAGATTTTTAACCTGGTTCATCTTATAATTATTGAACATATTTACCAAAAATATTCATCTTCTACACAAATATATTTACATCTCCTAATTCTATACATAATTTCACATTATCTTTGTGCTATATGTGTTTTGCTTTAATTATGTTTACCCCTTTAAACATTTATTTTTATCCTGAATTTATTTCTCCTTTCATATGACACATATACATAGTTAACCCTCTTACATTCCAATACTTCGTTCTGCAGTTTAGATTTAACTATCCTGGATTTGCTTATTTTTTTAGCGGTCATTGCTATTCCTCCTCCTGGATCAAATTGTCTATGCCTAAGCATTACTCGTAGCTGTATCGTAACTTTCCAAAATTTGTATGAATAGACTCTCAAAGGATTCATATGAAATTTCCTCCCCTGATAATATTTGAAACCAATCTAAAGTTTTCTGAACTACACATCTTTTAACAACTATCATTTTCAATTCTTCCGGTATCTTTTTAATTTGAGAGTACTCTGACAAGTCTGTAATAAACTGTACTGGATTGGAGTTTTCATTTTGAACAGCTTGGTACGTGTTAATTTCAGAATATAGTTTTTGATTATTTATAGACAAAACTTTAACTTCTTCAGACAACTTATTTCTTTGTGTTTCCGATTCCTTCTAAATTTCAGATATCTCCTCTCTGAAATTAACTTGCACCTGAATTAAATCTGCAATCGTAGTCTGCTTCATCTCTCTTAGCTCACTTGAAATGCTACTCATTTGACTTCCTAACTCTGTACATTCTACATCAACATGTTCAATTTTAGTATTAACCTCACTTTATTCGTTAGATATTTCCCTGCTCATGTCTGACATTTTCTTTGAAACTTTTCCTATCTCACTTGCTATTATTTCCTGATTCTCATTTCTCATTCTTGGCATACTACTATCTAGCTTCATAACTTTCTTTTCAATTTCTTCCCTGCTTTGATCTAATTTTTGCTCTAATATCTCATTTCTCTGAGTTAGTAGTTGTTCTAAGCTCCTAGCAATATCTTCCCTGAATTCCCTATGATTCTTTTGCATATCTTCCCTGTTTTGATCTATTTTCTTTTCTAATTTCTCACCAATATTTCTCAGCATTTCCATCATTTCCATCATCATACTAGCATCAAAATTAACATTTCCTGCTATTCTATTCTTACTTTCTTCACTAGTATTTCCTCCCTCAAATACTACATTGTTTGAGCTATTTTCCATAATCTGCATTGAATTACAGCTAACTGTTACATTATCTCCCTCCATAATTGTTTCTTCAGTATTCTTAGTAGACATTGTTTTCTTAATCCTACCACTTTTTAAGAACATTTAATTTCTCACAATTTTTTTTAGGATAAATTTTTTTTACAATATTCTAACCTTTGTGATGCTGTCTGTTGATGTTATTTTGATGTCCAGCTTCCTGCCCCTCTCTCCTAGATGTATAAGTCGCCTCTGCGTAGTACTACGATGAATCTACGTTGTCTCGCTGTTTTGGTGTCCTGTAGTCGAATTCCCCTGTTGCCTTCTATTCTCGTAATTACGATGTCCACTCATCCGCGTCGTAGGTCGTTCTTGTGGTTTTTTCTAGAATCTGCGTCTTGTAGTTCATTTCACTGCTCCATTCGCTCCACGTCCTGGTTCCTTCGCCCCTTCCTGGTTATTTTCGCTCCTTCCTGGTTAATTCGCCCCACGTTCTGGTTATTTCGCCCCTTCCTGGTTAATTTATCCCACGTTCTGGGTGCCAATTTGAAGTGGATTCTATTTGTTAGTAGTTGGAAGGTAATGGTTCTTGTTTATATGCACCACGTATGGGAGCCAATTTGATGTAGATTGTTTGTTAGCCCCACGTTTGTGCGCCAATTTGAAGTATGATATTTGTTGGTTTGTTGGAAGATGCTTCATGTTTATCTGCACAACGTATGGAAGCCAATTTGTCGCGTTCACATCGTGTTATCTTATTTCTGAGCGCCTGTTATTGTTATACTACTTTGAATGTTGGGTTCATTGTCCTCCGGCTAGCTATTATTTCTCGGTCGAGCACATCTCTTGAACAAGGTGTGTAAACGGAAAGGAGTTGTTACTAAAGATAACACTGATAAAAGAATTTGTTTTTACACTTTTATTACCGTCACAATTAATTAAGTTCACATATTGACTCTTGACACACGCCAGACTGAAACTGTTATATTTTCTAATATCACTATAATCACTTATTTACTGCACATTATTAATTCGCGTGTTTCACATTTATAACAAACTTTAAGACGCGAGAGATTCTGTAGAATTGCGACGTGTAACCCGCGAACGATTCTGAAGAACTAAGCGACGTTTAACTTCTGAATGATTTGTTGGACTCAGCGACGTGTAACGCGTGGATGATTTTGTTGAACTGGGCAATACTTGCCTCTGGCTTTAGCTTTTTATACTCTCACACCCCGATATGCCTAAAGATTGTAACCGAATTGCTATTGGTTAATAAATCGCGCCAACATTAGCGTGTATTTTTATATCCAATCAAAATTACGAACTCATATGCTTTAGGGAAGATGTTCCCTCCATTTCTCAGAAAAGCGCGCCAATCTGATGTCATTTGCTTGTCTCTAATAATTGATAAACAATTCACCCCCTCGCTCATTGTTACCCACTCTTATTGTCAGTTTCAGTGAGGCTGTGTAAACTTATTTGCTAACAATGCTTATAATTAACAAACATCTCAAATCAATGTCATACAATAATGCTTATTTACACTACAATCACTCTGGCATTTACATTATTGTGATACAAATTACTGCCACACCATATATGCCCAGTATGAGTTATTCTGGTCTTATGCAATGGACATCTTCCCCAAATAAACGTAAGGAAACCAAAACAAACTCCTCACAGCTGCAAATCCATTTGTTCATTTGATAAATTTGAACCCGTTTGAACTTACTGCATAGATTTTTCTTTAGTGCTGCAAATTCAGATTGGGAGTTGGGTACCCAAAGTTTTCACATGAATTTTGTCACTGAGAGTCCTGATGCTAAATTTAGTTTTTAATAAACCACTTGCTTTGTTCATGTCTGTAACTTTCACACACGGCTGGATATTTACTTAAAGAAAACACTCTATATTGTTTTAATTACCTGACTTCAGGGGAACTACAACGTCCTTGGACCGAAATATTACTACACGAACATATAAATACATGACAATTGTTTTGAAAACAGGTGCTCAACACATAATGAATACGTTAGTTTGTTTTTTCTTTTTTGCTTTGTTGTAGATAAGATACCACGTATTTAATCATAACCAATACCATGCTGCTATAAAATATAGAAATATTGAAATAATGGCTCTCGTTTCAAAACCTAACGACATAACATATTCAAAGCCATACGCTTTTATTTATAAGAATAGCTTGCTGTGTTATTTCTGCATTCGATTTAATTAAACGTTAATTTGCGCTTCCAAACGCATTAGCATTAGCTTGCAGCAAGATTGTAACACTGCATTAAAGCAAGTTGAGTGTGAAATATGTATTCCACCATTGTCGCTAGGTTCTGCGCTTTACTTTTGCTTACTTTGCAGGTATATGGATAGATTGAAGCTATATAGGTGCAAAAAGTCAACAGTGGACGGAACTTCATTCACAGGTGTATTTGTGTAAAACTACATTTCTTCCCTACTTTAACTTCAACGGAAATTAGCATTTCAGCACGCTAATTCTGTTCCTTTTCGATTAAAAAAGTCTCTACTACATTTGTAGCATGGTAGGTCATGTCATAACGACATTGAAGAACCTTTATTAATTTTCTTAAGTGAGCTTCCGAGGACAGTGGAAGTAAAGACATGTCTTAAAGATTGTCTGTAACTTTTAGAACGCATTTTCAAAAGTACGAGGCGTATTCCAAAAGTAAGGTCCGGTGAACAATATTTAAGAACGGCAGGCCTGAATGACGTCTACCGACTATTGCTGTCAAACGATTCCTGGGGAACTACCGCAGTGTTGGTGCGACGTAGTAGGCGTTTGCCAGTCGGTGAGAGAAGATGGCAATCGCCGCGACAATTGTAGATCCTGCCAGTTGTGAAGTGCGCGGTGTGGTTAGATTTTTGCTGGCAAAAGAATCGTCAGCTGCGGACATCCATCGTGAGTTTGCCTCGTGCATGTACCGTACATAAAGAGGTTCACTATTGGTGTCGAAAATTTCGAAGTGGCCACACAAATGTGTACGATGAAGAGCGCAGTGGTAGGCCGAGCATTCGGACCGACGTCATCGTTGAGCAAATGAACCAAAAACTTCGAAGTAATCGGCGTTTGACGATTAGTGGTCTGGCTGATGAACACCCAAATGTTGCTTGAACCTCACTTTACAGGATTGTCACTGAACAGCTTGGATATCGGAAACGTTGTGCTAGGTGGAATCAAAACTTCTCACCGGTCAGCACAAAGAACAACGAATGTGTAGTGCACAACGGTTTTTGGAGCGCTATAGAGAAGATGGTTTGTTTACTCACATTGTTACGGGCGACGAGACAAGGATAGTGTACACCAATGCATAATCGAAACAGCAGCCAATGCAGTGGCGCCGTTCCGGTTCATCCAAACCAAAAATGTGTAAGCAATCGCCGTACACGAATCGCAAAATAATGGCTACCGATTTTTGGGCC
Organism: Deroplatys truncata; assembly: GCA_030765065.1. Lineage (NCBI taxonomy): Eukaryota > Metazoa > Arthropoda > Insecta > Mantodea > Mantidae > Deroplatys > Deroplatys truncata. The sequence goes on along the minus strand of CM060976.1, from coordinate 84,858,240 downwards.
CAAAAGGGCGTGTTTTGTTTGGTTTCGTGGACCATGGGTGAACAATTACAGGCTGACGTGTACTGTGCAACGGTTACCAAACTGAGACGTGCAATCCAAATTCGACGCTGCGGGAACTTGTCGTCTGGCATAATCCTTCTGCACGCACGCCCGCACACCGCTGTCAAAACCAAAGAGAAGATTCAAGAGTTTTGTTGGGAACACATTGACCACCCTCCGTACAGTCCCGACCTGGCACCAAGCGACTATTTCCTCTTCCTGCATTTGAAACGGTGCTAGGTGGACAACGATTTAAAACTGACGATGAACTCAGACGAGCGTTACCAACTGGTTCAGGTCCCAGGCAGCAGACTTCTATGCCGAGGGGTTAAAGAAGCTGGTGCAGCGTTACAGAAGTGTGTAAATGTGAACGGCGATTATGTAGAAAAGTAAGGTATATATCTAGGCACATATTACTCAATAAAAATCTTGTCTCATGAGCGATGTGGTTATTATGACCAAACGGACCTTAGGTTTGGAATAACCTCGTAGATAATGCAGGGTAAGTTTTCGTATCTTATTTTTTTTGCAATTGGGACAGTATTAACAGTGAAGTGTCAATTGATTAAAATAATGAGTCGAAATAATATTAAAAGCCTTCACTTACATCATGATGCTCAAAGGATGGAGGATAGTTTCAAGGCTGCTAAGGCCTCATCATTATTTTAATTCATTTGACTTATTGCAATGTTAAGTTATATTATGTGAGTAGAGATAATATGTATGTTTGAGCCCACAGAGAGATGCCGACAAGCGATAAAGTTCTTTGTTCTACGCCGACAAGCCCCGCCCCCTCCCTTTGTGTGCTCACATGCCGCCAGGTCTCGTGTCGTTAGGCCCCGCCCCCTCTCGCTTTGTGTGCTCACCTAATGCCGGCAGTATCTGTGCTAACAGGTTCTACCCCCTCCCCCATGCGTTCTACTGTGGCGTCATGACTTGATGGAATTGTTTTCTCGAGTCCTGCTGCCCCTCGGCAAATTAATTAGGTAATGTTCGTCAAACATTTTTTTTATGATTACTAAGGTCTGCAGATTGCATCCTCGAGCAATTAAGTTTTTTGATTACTGAATTGTTGACTGGAGCTTGAGTATAAGTAGTCTGCTCACGGTAACAGTCTGTCATGTAATGAAACACTGCAGCCTTCTTGTATCTGGGGAAATCGCTTGTCCATTAGCTGAACATGTTAGACGCTTTCAACACATTAATAGGCTTTTAAGTTTACATTCCGGATCTGTTTACATACATTAGCGCTCAACGACATACTTCCGTCTGGAGGTAACGGTGACACACATTAGCTGACCCGTTAGACGCTTTCACTCCATTAGCGAACAAGAGCCCGGCATGTAATGAAAAAACCCGTAACCTACTTCTGTCTGATGGTAACGGGGACCTCTATTAGCTGACATCTTTAGACGCGTTCACCTCATTAGCGAACAATGCCAGTAATTGTTTTCCTAAGTGCTCTGAAAAACCCCCAGACACTCAATGTAAATACCTTTTAGCTCGTAGAATTTCCATCACAAACCGTGGAAAAACCCAAGTCTAGACAATTTTTTCCCTGATAATTAATGATTAAGTTTCATAGTTCTTATTTCTTTCAATAAAATATTGCGAATAAAGTATTCATAATTCAGAAGCGTCTCATTGATTGGTGAATACTATATATGTTATTAAAAGTAAAATAAATACGGATAACATTATAGTTAAATATTATAAATGTTATTAAAAAGGTGATTGTATTCAAAAAATAGACAGCTGGGCTCTGCCTGGAGGGTGAATAACAGGTCTCAACATGCATTCCACCCCTCCACCGCTGCGTGACGTCACCGTCTACAGTATATAAGGAACGTAGGCAGCCGGAGCGATCATTTATTGTTTTTTCAGTGTTCGTTCAGTGATAATCGAAATGGCTGGTGATCATCGTGCATCTGATGTGAATGATTACTGGAGCGAGTGCGGGGAAGATTATTTTCACTACGTATACTTCCATACCGAAACATGCAATGGTTTAATGCATTCAGTGTTGTGTACTCAACCGTCGCATCATGATCAGATGACTACACTGGAAGTGTGTACAGAGAGCTGTCCTGTTTATCGAGGAGCGAACATGTAAGTAATATACATATTTCTATAACTCGGAAATATATTGTACGCATGTTAAATGAAATCTAACTTGAAATTATTTCATTCTTTCAGTGAAAATCACAGGGGTGTTGATGTGGAGGATCTTAGCGATGTCGATGAAGTTGACAATGTCTTCGTCTCGAAACATCTAGCTAAATGTGATACAGAGTCGTGCACCGGATACATGCATTCTGTACTTTGTACTAACCCGGCCCAGCATGAACGCATGACATCCTTCTTCCTATGTAACGACAACTGCGAGGTCTACCAGCGGAGGAAGAGAAAACTCGAGTAAGTAGAAGAAATGTTAAATTACATATTCATTTACTGCTTCTAATGCTACTCTGTGTCTAACCTAAAAATTAAATTATTACAGACTGCGAATGACTGCGCCTAAGGTACCCGTACCAATAGAGGAGCTGGATCCTGAGAGACGCGATGTCGATATAGTGGAATATCCAATCGCAGAGCGCCATACACAGCCTATGGAGGAGGATGCCGCTCCACTACCCGACATTACTACTACCCCTGATGTTAAAGCAACGAGGATGCAGGATTGGATAAATCAGACGACTCCAGATTGCTCGCCCGAGATACACACAGAATCGTGCAAGACCGTGAAGTGAGTATGACACTCTTTGATAATACTTTTTGTGTGACAAGGGGAGAGGATTTTTCTAATATATGTATTTTCTCTTTCAGACGTATGAAATCATTAACTAAACCTATTTCTAACATTGTTTTGAATATATGTTGCAGGGGTGTGAGGAGGGAGCGGAGGAAGAGGCGGAACGAGAGCGGTGAGAAAAAGCAGAAGAGACGGTGTAAGAGGAGAATCCTCAACGATGCTCCTATGGTCTTCTTATTCATTGAAGATACCCCGGAGGAGCATGGAGAATCGATCACATGCGCTTGATGACGTCAGCATCTCCCCCTCCCATTCCGTGAATATTGGACTATACTATGACATCCCCTCCCTCTACATAAACTGCGAAAGTGATAAATCATTTGTTTATATTACAAAATCAGACTGGGATATAATATCCAAAAACATTCCAATGATTGAAGATTACCTACGCCAAGAAAAAAAGTTTGCGTGTGATGAATATTGTGACAATGTAATTTATGCATACAATATTATTGTATTTTTTGACCATTCAATTCATTTCATAAATACTTGTTTAAATAATAATGTAATATCTTTAGACATTGAGGGTGTAAGGAACCTAAAACGACTATTGCCTTATATTGAAAGACATTTGAATATTTTAAATGATTTCTGCAAGTCAGGAGCAACTAGTTTTTCAGGAGGTAGGAGGGGGAGAAGGAAAATGCTTGAAATGTATGCTAAAGTCAATAAAAGAGTGTTTTAGTATATGAATTCAATTTATTATTCATAAACTTATCCTAGTACATTCCTTTACAAAACCATTCACCCAAACATATACATAATTATATAAGTGCTTGCATCAAGTGAGAAAGAGGTTTGTAGGTAAATACTTTGTCATGTAGAACCAGACAGTACAGTGACGTCTGGGCTGGTATATTTGCAGATGCTTGAATCTCGATTCTGATGTTCACAGCTCCATTTATAACCTCCTCGGGTTGGTGAGAACAGTCTATTACGAATAATGGTGCACGGTGAAGAAAATCCTTTCTCTTCAAGAGGGGGTAATTATCTCTTTCATAATAGGAACTTTGAAATTTACAGTACATTTCATATAGTGAAGCAAACTTTGAATTTTTAAAGTCCAAGTTCAAATCATGGTAGGGGTAGCATTCGCTGTTGAGGAATAGTCTCATATTAGTAATGTTACAGTGATCAAACTCGGAACTGTTCTTGCTATAATCACCCAATCTTGCAGTCTGAGCACACACTATGATGAAGCGAGGTTTCTCGAGCTTAGATGTTGTTGCTACATTCCAAGTGAAAGATCTTGTCTGGGGTACAGCAGGCTGGGTATGAAGATCCATAGATCGAAAGGCAAGGTGTAGAGGTTTATCAGACTTGACAATTTTTAGAATGTGAACTCTTTCAGCATCAGAAAGACGAATTACAGGCATCCTCCATTCGATTCTAGTTAACTTTACATTAGCTTCCTCTCCATTCGAACTCAGGACACAGTTTCTAGAATCTTTGGATCTTATGAGAATCAATTCAAACTTGCTGTTGAGTATAAGTTCCTTGTGGTCATCAGCAAATCCTAGGAGCATCGAGAGAGGGACTACAGCATTGAAAGCTCCATTCGTTGCGTGTACTATATCAACTTCTTCACCAGGATAGGCCCATCCAGCATTCAGCAGACGATTCGATTCCATAGGGTTGAGAGTCACATAATTTCGTATAGTTGTAGTAATTCCAGGATTCCTTGTTCTGTCTATAGTTGTAGCATTCATATCTAGACGTATCTCATCAAACATGAAGGTTATAGCATTATTAGTGAGCTTCGATGTAGTAGTAGGGGATCCGTCTACCTTGGTGAGAGCACCTTCGATGTAGAGATAACTCTTGTTAGGTAGCGTATACAAATCTTCAGCTTGACATGGTATTCTAATTTCATCGTTTACATCCAGAGCGGAGGTGTTGTATGGAAGAAAAATATGCTCCTCCTCCTTGGTGATCTTGTCGTCAAAGGCTGGAACTTCTGTCACGTTTAAGATGTCCATTATAGCGTCCTGTAACCTAACTCTTCGAGGAACTTGCGGTTAGCACGTGTTAACTCCTCGGAAGTTGGAGAGGTAGTATGCTTCGATCGCTGTGTACGTCGTCTATTATAGTATTTGAGGTGTCTTTTAAAATGTATTGCCATTACGTCTTATGTGAAGTCTTGTAGTGATAACTTCTTTCCTGAAGTTGATAGCCTTACCGTGTTGATCTACCACTCGAATAGTGATCTGGTCTATATAGTTTGTATCTATGACAGGTAAATATATGGGGTTCGAAGGTTCTTGAGAGATATGATAGCCTGGCGGAACAGAAGGGAAAAACTCGTAGAGCGAATGTCCGCTTTTACCGTCAATGAAAGAGCCTGTTGCAATACTGCACTCCACACGTATGATACTCACTTTAAATATATTCACAAGATCGTCAGATTCGATCGCTTCTCCAGCAGGAATTATTTTAGTGTCTGTGAATCCTAGAAGCGAACCAATAGATCTTTCCTTAGAAAAGTCTATTGTATAAGGACATTTAATTTCAGCCTTCATTGTATTATTGTTAGGCCTTATGAAGAAGACTTCATCATTCAATTCTAGTTTATCCTTTAGAAATGTATTGATATCGGCAATCTCATAGGTTCCATGAGGGATGACAATGGCTTCAGGTTTACCATTATGAATATAATGAAATCTATTATTACTTCCATCGACATTTGGTATTGAATAGAATGTCTCAAAATTCAAGAGAGCAATCTCATAATGACCTGGAGGATCTAGCTGTAGAGGAGGGTTTAGATACGTTGAAATAACAGTGTCTGACCCACTCACTGTAACTGTATAACTCATCTTGACGATGAAGCAGCTTCTAGGATAAAAGAAATTGCAAGCACAAGTGTCCGCAGATGACTGAATCGAAATTCTGGTATCTCTGTGTATTATAGTAGATTTTAACGCCTTGTAGATATTTCTCAATCTCAGGAGGCGGCTTCAAATTACCGAAACTATCAAAGTAGTATGCGACATCACCTTCTTTCCTTATAGCAACCCAGTGTGTTCCTTCATTATCCGATGTATCGAGATTGGTAATAAGTCTCTCTTTGCAGTGCGGTTTTAAAGGAAGTTTGTCAATCATATAAACCCCTCTAAAATAAGGAATTTTTAAACGTTTAGCGTAATATTCGAGGGCTACGTTACTTAGGGCTTCCTCCGGTATATGTACAATCCTCTTCCTCCGTTTTTTGCCTTCTTCTTTAAACCCTCGCCTTTAGATCCTCTTTTTTTCAAAGACCTTGCTATTTTAGATGCAGCGGCTAAAGACGACATCAGCGGCATTGCAGGTAAGAAACCTCCTTTATTCCTCTTCTTACACCTACCCTTCCTGAGCCCCTTTCCTCGGGTCTCCATCGCCTTGTTATGCCTCGCAACTTCTGCCAAGTGTCTATCAGCAGCCTTTTTTTTATTGACTGCAGAGACTATCTGAGCAGCGCCACCTGCTGCAGCTCCTAAAGCAGCAATGATGGGAATCAATGGTAAAAACCCTCCTCTCTTCTTCTTCCTCTTTCCGGCTCCCACTGCAACCTTTCCCTTCATGATTGCAGTTACTAGCCTTGCAGCTAACCTTTCACCAAAAGTTGAATCTGATGACTGCACACGTTTCCAAGCCTTCTCTGCAAGAATCTTATCCGCTATTTGTCTTGAAGCGGTGTCCTTATTCTCAGCGTACGCGAGGTCGTGCTGTTTGCAAGCTGTGTCTAATTGGTTAATTCCGGGGTCTCCTCTTTTTAGACGTTTTTGCAATTTAGTACCAGGCCCGCAATATCTATATCCAGGTAAGTGAGCTTCAAAGGGGAGCGAATTAATTATAGAATTAATAATTCCAGAGCCGCGCTTATACTGCAACGACCTCCCTCTCTTAGCTCTCATGATAGACTAAACGAGTAATTGAATGCATTAGCCCTTTTATATCATTGCAGTCAATCATTAACTACTTTTACAAACGGTAATATATATAAACAATGCACATACATGTTATAAGTTAGTTGTTAACATGGAGCTTGTTAAGCAGCACTGCTCTCTACCTATTCAGGTATTAGACTTTGAAAGTGACTTTAGAAGTGATCGTCATGGCAAGTTATTTCCATCTAATGTCAGAGCTCTTATTTTAGGGAGCTCCAGTGCAGGGAAAACAAACGTATTACTCAATATGCTACTCCATGAGAATGGACTACGTTTTGAAAATTTATATATTTATTCAAAGTCTCTCTATCAACCAAAGTACCAATATCTAATTAAAGTGCTTGGAAACATCGAAGGTATAGAAGTGAACACCTTCGACAACGGTGATGATGTTTTGCATCCTTCTGAAGTCGAAGAAAATTCAATCTTTATATTTGATGACGTCATCACTGAAAAGCAGGAAAAGATAGCATCCTTTTACAGTATGGGTAGACATCGAAATGTCGACTCTGTATATCTAGCGCAGTCCTATGCTAAAGTTCCAAAACATTTAATTCGCGATAATACAAACATGATAATACTCTTCAGGCAAGACAATTTAAACTTAAAGCACATTTACGAAGATTATGTAAATACCGACATGACCTACAACGAATTTAAAGATCTATGTAAGAACGTTTGGGAGAGCTCTACAGAAGGAAGACCCTTTGTTGTGTTAGTTCCTGAATTTCACATGAATGAGGGACGATATAGGAATGGTTTTGATGTATATATTAAGCTCGACAAAAAAGAAAATGATCATTCATAGTTAACCATGAGCATCGATAGGTTCGGTTCTCAGAGAACTGGTCCAGTTAGAAGACTGTTTGATCGTTTTATCATAAATAGAGACGTCAAAGGAAATTATCAATTCAAGAATAAGAGATTGTGTAACGTTCACGATCCTGAAGATAATCATGATGCTTCCAATAAGAATTATGTGGATGCTCTCGAAATTAGAATGCAAGATTTCTCTCAGCAAGCTGCTAACAATGTTGAGGTTATGGCCAAGACCCTGTTCGATGAATTGATTTCAAGATATATCCTCAAGAGAGATAAGGAAAATAACATTGTGATTGATAAAGTTAGATTGAAGGTATTGCTAGATCCTGTTCACGATAACGATGTTGTGAATAAAAAGTTCATCACTGGATATGTCAATTCACGCACGCAGACGAGAGATAGTAATGGTAACATTATATTCGACAATAAGAGAATCACTGATATAGCAGATCCTCTCGGAGATACAGATGCTGTAAATAAAAGATATGCTAGAGCTATGATCATTAGGAAATCGAACGAGACGCGACAGCAGTTAAATAGGTACTTACCAAAGGAAATCGAAATGCAAATAGGTGAAAAGCTGCTAGACATCACAGCAAATCTGAATAAAGCTACGAGTAAAGTGGATAGTCTAACAACCTCTACAAAAGACAGAGTGGATTCTGTAATGGACTCCATTAAACAAGTTACCGCAGAGCTTGATAGAGAAAAAACAAATCTTCAGAATCTTTGCAATCAGAAAATTAGCAATTTAGAAAAGTTAGCGATGAAGCGAGTTTCAGATTTAGAGGCTACAGTCGGACAGTTAAAGACAGAGGTTTTGAATACTCTCAAAACTGATTCATGCAATGATAAACTTAAGAAAGTGGAGGAAAATGTAAATATGATGATGGACGCTTACAAAACTAATGTGCAGCAAATGACAAGTCTAGAAGAATCAACCAGAAGCCTGTACGCTAATACGGCAATCTTTGCTGAAGCGTTCAAGTCACATACGCAGGAACATAAGAAAGAAACCGAGCAACTGAGAACTTCGATAGAGATGTTAGCTAAGGCTATCGATACGATGAGAACTCAAGGTGGACGCAGACTATAAATTGAATGTAATCGTCTATTTTCACGTCATTTGTAAGATGGATAGTGAAAGCATAAGACTTAAAGAGTCTGTAGCCGAGCATACCAGGGCTGTAAAAGAAAAACTGAGAGCTCTAAAAGGTCTCAGGTTTGAGACTCAGCATATCATGTCCGAAGCTTTGAAGCCTGTAACCGCTCCCCTCAAGGATATTTTGGACAGTCAACGAGGGTTGGCTGTGGAGACAGTCAAGAATGAAGATGATGATTCTACAAGTATTTCTACTTTCCTTCAACACGTTCGCTCAAAAGACAAGGACCGCATTGATACATTGTACGGGGTGAGATATCAGGATGGAAGTTATATGCTTGGAAATAAAGATATTCATTTTATAAATAATCAAATATTGATAGGTGATGAAACGTATGAGTCTACAGACGGTTTGACGGAGCTCATCTTTAAGCGAACGCCTCAGATTTCTGCATACACCAGTGAAGACTTGGAGACGTACGCTAAGATTATGAAAAGTACTTTTCTTCATAGATCTGGTTACACCAGACACGGTCGTTTGAAATCTGGTAAATCGTATAAATACAAGAATATAATACGCCCCTTGCTCAATACACATTCAGGTCTAGGACTGACATGGAAGGAGCATAAGTCTGATAAGGAGGTTGACTACGTTTTCTGGAGAAACCCTAACACATTAGTGAATAGGCTGAGGTTACTAATTGCATCGAGGGGTGCTGGTAATAATAGTCACACTCAAGAGATTGAGGAAATTATCAGGGAGTTGAAAGCATCTAAAGTTATAGCATGACAGCCAAACAGAATATCGCCAGAGAGCTTCACGGGTCGGCAAGGAGGAACTATTTACGACGCAAAATTATCAGCAAAGGTATGAACGATTTATTACAAATTGATTTGATTGAAATGATACCATATGCAAGAGTGAACAAAAATTTCAAATACATTCTGATCGCAATCAACTTTTACTCTAAAATGGCATATGCAAAACCCTTAAAGGATAAGAGCGGAGTTAATGTTGCAAAGGCAATGGAGGATATATTACAAGAAATGGATGTCCCTCCCCGGAATATTCAAAGTGACAACGGGAAAGAATTTTATAACAAATTCTTTAAACGGCTAATGTTTAAGTATAATATTAACCACTACAGCACCTATACCAATGTGAAGGCTGCGGCTGTTGAACGTTTAATTCGAACCTTGAAGAATATGATGTACCGAGAGTTTTTAGTCCAAGGCTCATACAAGTGGCTAGATCTTTTACCTAGAATCCTTGTAAAGTACAATGATACTTTTCATTCAACTATCCGCATGAAACCTAATGAAGTGAAAAACAACGATCTTCTTCTGACTGTGTATAATTATAATCAAGAACGAAGAGAGAAGATGGCTTCAAGGAAGTTTAGTGTTGGTGATTATGTCAGGATATCTAAACATAAAGGACATTTTGAAAAGGGTTATGAATCTAACTGGAGCGTTGAAATCTTCAAAGTATTTCGTGTGAACCGTACCAAGCCTACAACATACATACTAAAGGATAGGAATGGTGAAATCATAAAAGGTGGCTTTTATGGACATGAACTAAAAAAGACTAACTATCCTAATACATATTTAGTAGAAAAGGTTATACGTAAACGTGGAAACAAAGTTCTTGTAAAGTGGTATGGTTTTCCAGATACTCAATGGATTGATATAAAGGACTTGGTGTAATATGTGAAGAATTAATAAAGACTAAAGTTTTATGATTGTAAAATCATGAGTATTTTTATTTTAAAAGCATTCATATTTTTCTTTCTTTTTTGAGGGAAAAGTGTTACACAAAAAACCCTCACACATTTGATATCTATTTTACACAATATATACATTATTTAAAAGTTTAGGCACTAGCAATCACCGGGTCTAAGGGAATAATGGCCCCACGCTACAGTCTTATAGCTTCCTTCCATCAACTTCCTCTTATCGTCACCCCCCTTCAAAGCCAATTTGTTTGTTTCAATTGTTGTAATTTTGTGGTGTTTACTCCGAAATGTTTTTTGTATCGAATAAATTTTTAGGCTATGGTCTTTTAAACATTCAAAATAATGGCCGAAATCGATTTTATCCATGCCTGCCTTGGTGATGCCCTTAGCTTTCTTAATTGTCTGCCCTCCGTATCTGTAGGCGTATAACTTTGCTCTTATACCAACATACTCCTCCATAACCAAGCCGCCCAATTCATCCTTGAACAACCCAATCTTTTTCCTATTGGCTTGCTTAATACCATATGCATTATCCTTTTCGAAGTTTGAAGTATCGAAATATTGGGGGTTCTCCCTGATGAAATCATAGATATCAGAACTCGTTTCAAAAATGAATGAGTCTGTATCCATGTAATTCAGCAGCAAGTCTTTTAAATTTGGTTTCATGATATTGTAAAAGAAGTCGTACATGATAAATTTTGAAATGTCCAAAATTGCGTGTCCTATGTAGATTGGCTTGTTCATGTGCACTTCCTCTCTACCCAGCTCGATTCCTACAAGATTTTCCTCAAAAATTATGGTGCGTAGGTAAGTGCTGCGTGCTATCAACTTCTTTGCCTGATCCCAGCTTCCAACTATTTTGAAATCACTGTATTTCCTCACATTTTCTATAAATTTCCCATATACGGCGTTATTCATCTTTTTCCATAAGTTTTGGCCAAATTTTGACTTTTCTTGAATTCTTTTCTCTGTGTTCACGTCGATATATGTTTTCAACCAGTTAGACTGGTCGTAGGATACCACTCTGTGAATATGTCTCACAGTTAGACCTTGTTCAATACACTGCTGCATCACCCTGTAGTGCAAGACATATTTGCTTTTCTGTTCTAATGTCGCAAGCAGTTTCTTGTATTGGCCATTCGGTGGTATCGCACTCTGTGGGCAGAAAGGAAGCTCGTTGTGGGCGTCGTGGATATGGTCGGGGTATTCGATATCAACCTCTAGCACATAACCAGTCTTCGAGTCTTCTTTGATTTCAGCAAAGTTTATACTATCAATTTCTTCTCTGGTGAGCCATTTCAGATTCTTGTACGGGAGGGCAGACCCCATAGAAGCTCCATATAAGTTATTTATGTCCCAATAGGACAGGTGTTTAACAGGAGCATGCTGATCAAAGTTGGACATGTACCTGTGGTTAGCTTTGGTATAGCCCTTCACCACTGTGCACAGTCCGCCTCTAATTCCCGACTCGAAAAATTCCAGCATGCTCTTGTCAGATATTAAGGAAAGTTTCGCCTTAGTTATCTTCAACATAGCGTCAAAGGCGAGTCCTGGTAATGTATAAAACCATGCTGGGTCAAGTTTATACATCCCTAGGATGAGATCTCGAAACTTTTCGAAAATATCCGCCAAGAGCAGTATATCTGTTTTCAGGTATAGATCGCTGTATTCTCCGAGATTCTGGATATTAAAGGTATCCCAGACTTTTTCAGCATGCCTGTATTCCTCGTCTGTGATGTGACTGTCAGTGAGAGTGCTGTAGAAGACATCCTTCGGTGGTAGAGAAGTTTCTTTGAGTATGTCTAGGCTTGAAACATAATCATACGGGAATATTCCCTTGCTCTTCGCCAGCTTAAAATGCTCCTCAACAGGATATTCTGCCCTTGTTATTTTAAAGTCACTCTCCTCCAGCATGTCAGCCAGACTGGCCAGCTTGTCGTCAAGAAACTTAAAGCTGTCCAGAAACCTGAAGCTGATGTTCCTGTACCGTTTGCTAAACGCTATATACCTTTCACCACTTTGAGCGATGCACGATATGGGCTTATTATCATATGCCAGGCGTCTTATCAAGAAGTGGCTGTCATAATTAGATAGACAATGAAAAAAGATCGGTATGAAATCAGGGACCTTTCTATTCAAATTGCATCTATTATGAGCAGCACCCAGATATTTCCCTGTCACATGATCGTGATCCCTCACACGCAAATCGCTCACAGTGAAAGCAGTAAGGCATATATGACACTCAGAGGCATTGTCAAAATTCTGTTGCTCTTCAAGGGTTAAATCCAGGGGTTTAGGATTGGAATACACATTGATGACGTCATCAGCAATTGATTTTAATTGCTTGATAAAGTCATCGACGGCATTCGGACCTCTAAAGAGGGAGAATTTTGACATGGCCTCGTCATGCCTACATACCACCTTTAAGGCAATAGACATTGCTTCATGCTCTTGAATGGCTCGGGTCCAACTCGAGCTGCTTGAGGGCTCGCAAGAGTGAACCTTCGCCAGAACAGATTCAATGTCTGCGTATATAACAAAAGGAACAGGAACGCTTTTAGAGAATGCTTTAAATTCAAGGTGTTCATCCTGTTGGGGCATTTTAAGCAGTTGGCATTTCCCGCATCTTAACCTATGTGCTTCCAGAGCCTTTTCATTGGTGCATCTCTTGAGGCATGCCTCACATACCCACATCCTTCGACAGTTCTTCGTTGTCTGGCTCCTTACTAGTCTGGACAGGTCTTTAATGAGGCAATAGTGCGACTTATCATCCTCTTCAATATATAGCATGTTTACATGGTGCTGCTTCTTTTCAGGTGTTTGGTATAGGGGAATAATGTTGTCATTCTCCTCTATACCAAACAGTGAAATGGATACTCCATTATTCTGCTTTTCAAAGCATTCAATTTGATGTAAGGGTACCGGAAATTCGATACCTTCATAATTGAATGCTTTGAAAAGCAGTTCAAAGGGATATACTGTGGTTCTATATCCATGACGTTTAACAGGGTATTTAGAAGCAAGCATGCACCATGCGAAGCAGAAGTTGTCTTCATTCTTTATGTTTATAACAGCATACTTATGCCTAATTTTCTGAGGTAGTTCAATGTATGAACCTGCGTGTAAAGGATCGTACTGTGTAAAGCCCATCACCAGGCTGAGTATCTTTGACAAGGACTTTGACGATGCTCCCCCCTCAAATTTAGAAATGTTTTCCAAAATATCCCCCGCAATTGAAGAGAAGATCTGATTGAGGTCGCTTGATGGAAGAATCAGTACAGGCTTAGAATTAAAGCCAGTGGAAAGACACTTCTCTTCATCAGGTTTGTGGATTAAATATTCAAGTTCCATGGAACAATGCATCTTTAATCCACTCCTGCTTTTCTGCAAAACGTTTTCCACTTCTTTAATAATAAGCTCCTTGCACTCATCTAAAAAGACTCTGGGCTCGAGTATTTCTAATGTATTTTCTATTCTACTATTAAAAATACGTCCCTTGAATGCCGATTGTATGGTATTGCACTCCAGACCCTGGCAATTGCTAGCACTAACCTTGGCTTTTTTTATTGTAGGCTGTTCCCTCCCATCCGATGTCGGTCCTCTCTTTCTATTAACTGGTTCTACATCATTGGATGATGATGAGGAGGTTGACGGTGCAGCGGCTTCATCGCTTGCGTCTGAGGAGTTCGATGGTGCAGAGGTTTCATTGCCTGCGACTGAGGAGGTCGATGGTTCACCTTGTATAACTTCCTCCAGAGTGTCGAGCGATGAGGAGGCGGACCGTGCAGTGGTTGAGTCTTCACCAATCTCTGGCGATGCTGATCCCTGTGTTGCCAGGTCCATAGGCTGGCTTCCAGCGTCACCCAGATCATTTCCTGGAATAATAATAATAATAATAATAATAATAATAATAATAATAATGATAACAGTATACAATGTGTAAAAGAACTTCGTAAAATGTTGAAGGATTCTTACCATTCGACTGTTGCTGCACACTAATGTCAGACCCCCATCCCTGCTGATTTGGCCCCATGACGGCTTGGAAGCCCTGTGGTACCTGTGCAGCGTACGATGGTTGACTCATCCCAAAATAAAGTCCATTCCCTGAAAATAATAATAATGATAATATTAATAATGATAATAATATAGAATTTGTAAAGCAAGAAGTTCATAAAATATTGAAAAACTCTTACCGTTCGGTGCTTGATGTATGTATGGGGCAGAGCCCCACCCCTGCTGATTTGGTACCAGGAAGGTCTGGAAGCCTGGGGGTGGCGGTGCAGCGGTAGCGAAGCCTACTGGTGCAACGGTCGCGAAGCCTGGAGGTACCGGTGCAGCGCTCGCATGTTGACCGATGCAGCCTCCGAAATAAAGTCCGCTTCCTGTAAATAATAGTAACAATATTAATAATAATATATAATGTGTAAAAGAAGTTCGTAAAATGCTGATAAATTCTCACCATTCGATGCTTGCTGCATGTATGGGGCAGGGACCCAACCATGCTGATTTGGAGCCAGGTAGGTCTGGAAGCCTGGAGGCGGCGGTGCAGCGGTCGCGAAGCCTACTGGTGCAACGGTCGCGAAGCCTGGAGGTACCGGTGCAGCGGTCGCCTGTTGAGCGATACCGCCACCGAAATAAAGTCCATTTCCTGGAAAAAATAAATAATAATAATAGTATAGCATGTTTAAGTACAGAGTTCTAAAGAATCTACACTCTATACGTGAAAAAAATACATGTTTTAAACACCCGTGTGAAAAATACATAGCATTCTGGGAGATCGGTAGAGTTATGTGACTGCATATGGGTGAGAAACTCCCCTTAAATATATCCTTTTCTCCTTATACAATCCAGAACTCTATGCTGTCGGAGGCATGCTTTTGTGTGCCAGAATCGACATTGTATGTCTACTATCATGTAATTTTTTTTTAGTTACAAATGCTCGAATACCAGCCTGTAAATTCTTACCGTACGATTGTTGCTGTATGTACGGGCCAGAGCCAGCTCCATAATGATTTGGAACCAGGAAGGTTTGGAAGCCTGGCGGTGCCTGTGCAGCGGTCGATGGATGGTCGATACCAAAATAAAGTCCATTTCCTGAAATAATAATATAGGATGTGTAAAAGAAGTTAATATGAATTGTTACATTACTTTTTAAAACACTGAAGAATGCTTACCATTCGACTGTTCGGATGCCTGAATCATTACGGCATTTGATGAGCGATCCTGCAGCCGGCGTTGGGTATCCTGCTGGAGCTGGATGTATGCTTCAGACATGTTAGCAGAACTGATTGCTGAAAACGCAATTAATTTACGCGTTAGATTTTTATTTATTAAAGAAACGATATATTATTAAGTTAATTTACTTTACTGCGAATACCTTATACAGGGAAAATGTCGATGTATTTTAAACACCTGAGAAATTTCTATTACAGATATAAATCACGTGTATTTCTCGACACAATCATGGAAAATATCTCTTTAACATGATGGAAACAGGGTGAAAGTTTTTACTAAATAAATACGAGAGAGGAATGAAACATTCACAGTGAATGTTCGATCAGTGCATGCAAGCATGAAGTCTTCGGATCGATTACCGTCGGTTACCCCGGAAGAAATTTTTATACAGATCATTTTTTATTCGATTCGCAGGGTTTTCAAGTAATTGTATTTCTCTAGAAAGGAATATAATTCACCCGGTGAAAACACGTATTTAAATATCCGGAATAATAATTACTCAACAATGTGAATACTTAACTAAACTGATCACATTTTTTTTTGAGAATTCGCGCTGTTAGCTATTAAATGCAGAATAAGCTTGCCTAAAATGAATACTTAACTATTCACATTTCAGAAAATTCACTTGTCTAGCTATTAACTTTTTAGAATGCTCAGCTATTCGCATATAAATGCCATGCATTAAAAACAAGAACGCGAATATAAGTTAAATGTAGAGAGAAATAATTTAACTTTTAAAAGTAAATGAAGTGTTTTGTTACAACTTACCAGACATGATGTTCGTTGAACTTTCACTTTGAATGAGAAAAGTTTGCAGAGACCTTAACTCGTTGATTTCAGCGGAGAAACTGTGAAAATCATTGGAGAAGATGCTGCTTTTATATAATTCCCCCACTAAAGCTGAAGTGGTGAGAGATTGTAGAGCACTTAGGAAAACAATTACTGGCATTGTTCGCTAATGAGGTGAACGCGTCTAAAGATGTCAGCTAATAGAGGTCACCGTTACCATCAGACAGAAGTAGGTTCCGGGTTTTTTCATTACATGCCGGGCTCTTGTTCGCTAATGGAGTGAAAGCGTCTAACGGGTCAGCTAATGTGTGTCACCGTTACCTCCAGACGGAAGTATGTCGTTGAGCGCTAATGTATGTAAACAGATCCGGAATGTAAACTTAAAAGCCTATTAATGTGTTGAAAGCGTCTAACATGTTCAGCTAATGGACAAGCGATTTCCCCAGATACAAGAAGGCTGCAGTGTTTCATTACATGACAGACTGTTACCGTGAGCAGACTACTTATACTCAAGCTCCAGTCAACAATTCAGTAATCAAAAAACTTAATTGCTCGAGGATGCAATCTGCAGACCTTAGTAATCATAAAAAAAATGTTTGACGAACATTACCTAATTAATTTGCCGAGGGGCAGCAGGACTCGAGAAAACAATTCCATCAAGTCATGACGCCACAGTAGAACGCATGGGGGAGGGGGTAGAACCTGTTAGCACAGATACTGCCGGCATTAGGTGAGCACACAAAGCGAGAGGGGGCGGGGCCTAACGACACGAGACCTGGCGGCATGTGAGCACACAAAGGGAGGGGGCGGGGCTTGTCGGCGTAGAACAAAGAACTTTATCGCTTGTCGGCATCTCTCTGTGGGCTCAAACATACATATTATCTCTACTTATGTGTATATTATTTTTAATCCCAGCGATTAGAAAGTCGACTTTCAAATCCCTGACGATGAAGCCTTAGCAGCCTTGAAACTATCGTCCATCCTTTGATCATCATGATGTAAGTGAAGGCTTTTAATATTATTTCGACTCATAATTTTAATCTTTTCATATCTCCCTTTTTATTTTTTAGCATTGACTTTCTTAAAATTCTGCCTACTATAATCTTCTGTTTTTGTTTTGTTTTTTGTGCTAAGAGATGCAAACCGTAAGCCGTCTTGAAAGTGTTAAAACGTGTTTGATTTTGCATGTGTAATGCTATCTGTAGAAGATTTATTTTAGCTTCGACGATTTTAAATCTATATTGTGTCCTAATAAAATTTGTTTTCCGCTTGTTTAATTTTTCAACATAGCGGTCATCATGGAATCCTTTTCAGTTCTCAGGATTAATGAACTGCTATAAGCAGGCTCATTTTCACGGTTGACTCATTTATAGAGGGAGTATTGTTAAAGGCAATTCTGTCCACCACCAATGTGTGTCTTTTCACTGTTGACTTGCGATTCTTAATGTTGCCTTTGAAAAGTGCTTGAGGAAATTATAAAACATGTGCGCAAATGTATCTGGCTTTAGTTTTCGTATTTGTCTTGATATTTCTAATGTTTCGCCGTTTGCTACATAACCATAAACTTGTATGAAACATTTAGTGTAAAAGTGAACCGTTAAGTTCTCTGTCTTTCCTAGGGATGGTCTTTTCCTATTTTAAAACAATACTGTCTTTGGGTGGTTTAAATATGTGTCAGATTGATCGCATTGCGAAATCTGCAGCCGGGTGCGAAACATGTGGGCATCTTGAAATACTTTTTGCACTGTATTCACACAAGTAATAGTTATGCAGATGCTTAGCATATAACACAACCTGCAGTAAGTATCAGAGATGCAACCTAAAGACAGTAAGCTGACTGACATTTGTCAAGAATTTACTCAATTGCGAATTATAAAGCAATCAACACGCTTATTAATAATGGCTAAACCCGCATAGCCGCCGTTGCAAGAGAATGTACTGCCGCTGTTTCGGGTGACCACCGCTTCCATCTCTTAGCTTCAACAACTGTATGTGGATGTCTTCCACAATTCAATGGAATCTTCGTGGCTTTTATGCACAGCGTCAACACCTGTAGCTGTTATTAGTCAAAACAAACCTAGCAGTGTGAAGAAACAAACTTCCTTGATGGACCTGTAGCTCAATTAAATTACCATGCCATCAACAAGTCGTCCACCAACGAACCATGTCAAAACAGGGGTGACCACATACATTAAAGATATCTACTATCCCACGCAAACGATTCTACTATACACCTCACTAAAAGCGGTAGCAATATTTCTAACCACATTTTCTAATTTCTCGTTGCATCTGCAATGCGTACATACCTAACAATAACGGCCCGGGCCCCGTAACTCTTCAAGGTCTGTTACATCAACTGCATCAACCATTCCTATTAGTAGTGATTTTAATAGCCACAACGATTTCTGGGGATGCACCAATACAAACATCAGAGGTAAAATTATGGAACACGTAATTCTTAAAAAATAAAATCTCTATTTTAAATACGCCCACTTATTTCAGTAAAGCTACATCAACCTTCAGCAGCATAGAGCTAACAAGAATATCTCTCACAATTGTTCCCAAACATACTTCTTAGTATACTCTGCACCCCAAGGAGGTAATCATTTTCCTATTATATCAGCCTTAACAGTTCTGCGCGCTCCTATGTATTTAACTCGATATGGAATTTCGATAATGTCAATTGGACAGAACTACCACATCTCAGGTATAGAAATCCTCTATTATCATCAAGAACTAACATATCTTATTTCATTATACATCATAAAAGCAAGTATACCTCCCGATAACCAAAGTATGCTCTGGCGGATTAAATTAGGCCTACCTGCTGCTATAAACGTATTAAAGATGAGATGTGACAACATATTTTTAGATAACATGGTATTAATAGTATATTATGCAACGAGACTATAATAGTAGTAATAAAACACGAGCATTATTATTAACCGAGCTTCATTTCGCTCGCTCGGTTAATAATTATCATACGAGCCTTTTAATCACTATTGTAGTGAAGTTTCATACGACTGTTTATGTTCGACCATGTATCTGAATTAAAGGCTTCATAAGTGTTCGTTTCTGGTTTGAGTGATGTGTTACAATCGTTATTCCTTTATCTGTGGTTAAAATACAATGACCTTGTAGCACCTGTATCAAACAAAGTTGCTAGCGTTGTGAGACGTACTACGCAGAATAATCGATACTTGCGCTTTCACAACGTTTTGATTGGTCGAAAACCAATACTTTAATGAACAGGTGTACTTTAATGAGGCCCATTAAAGTACTGCTACCAGTCGTATAAATACTACATTTTGGCATGGTCGAGCATAAAAGTAAAACTTTTAACATAGTGCACATGAACTAAAACCTTTACAGTATTTCACTAGTGCGATAAAATATTTATACCACTCCGTTGTGACGAACTTTGCTTTCAGGTCCAATCACATGGCAATTATCCTTTGTATTTTCACATGTTTAATAATTCGCTTTGGTTTGATTAGGTTTTACTTTTCATTGTGTCTATTTACATGATTAATTTCTCATGGCGGTCTATTACCTGTTCACAATACAAAACGCCATACTTCAATTTATCGCAATTCCTTGTGGAATTAACCTATACTTTATATTGTCAGCCTTGTGCTCTCTTTAATCTAAAACGTTATTCTTTTGTCATAAAAATTAAATTATGGAAATTATGAATTCAGAAGAAGCTGAAATGGAAGAGTCAGGTGAAATTACAGAAGCAGCGAAAGAATAACACTAGAAGTGCGTATCGAAAAAATCCAGAAAGCAATATGGTATATCATTTAATCGCTTCATTAGCTGGTGTAAGGCATGTTTAAAATAATTTCACTGAAAATGACTGCTAGGAATCTACAAAACATCAAAACACCTGACATCTCGCTGCACACGAGAATTCATCTAGTTTTTAACGTCATTTTTCTTGTTTCAAGAATTTCGCTATACACGATCTCGTTCTAAACTGATTTTTCTTTGTTTCAGGAATCAATGTAACATTATTTTATTGATATTTACAAATTCAAGCACTGTCTTAAAATAGTATATTCCACACATGTTAAAAGTGGTTTTATTTTGCTCGTAGGCTTGCGAAACCCGACCTATGTATCATAATCTACTATTATACACTGCCGTTTGTGAAAATTGCAACACCAAGAAAGAATTTCCCGAATAAATCCAAACTTGGCGGATAGGTAATGATGATGATGATGAGATGCGGTTTAAGGGCGCTAAACTACTAAGGTCATCAGCGCCCTTACAATGTATAAAATATAAAGTCAAAAGGATAAAATAACCGCATAATTAAAAAACGGGACACAAACCCGCGATGTCAAAAAAGTTAAAAATAACAATAATATAACAATAACAATAAAAACAATAACAATAACAAGAATAACAATAAATATATCTAAAAAACCAACACACTAAAATCATGGTCACTAAAAGAATAAAACGTGTCAAGAACTGTAGAATGCAAGGAACATGAGCGCCTTATGTCAGGGGAGAAGGGCCCCATTAAAACTAACAATATAAAATCAAACAGGTAAAAGGCGCTCAGCGCATCAAATGCGACGGCTAAAACCAATGTCAGTGATAAAACGTAAAAGACATTCTACAGCATGCGCGTCGTCTGCCAACACGTTGGCTAGGCCAACAGGCAGACCCACGCGAACGCGCAGTGGAGCTAAAACTTGACACTCGGTTAAAATGTGACGGACCGTTAAGGGCACGTCACACTGACCACACAGAGGTGCGGGATCACCACTTAACAGGTATCTATGACTAAAAAGGCAATGTCCGATACGAAGGCGTGTTAAAAGTACCTCTTCCCGACGAGAAGCACGGGAAGAGGTAGCCCAGACTAGCGGAAGAGGTTTAACCTCCCGCAACTTGTTCCCCCGGAGGGCCGTCCACTCATCGCGCCAGCGCGAGAGGATGCGGCGACGTAAAATAACACACGAATCTGACGAGGGAACAACACAAGTAAAAAATCTGGGTAATAAAATCGCCGATTTCGCAGCGGCGTCGGCCGACTCATTCCCTGAGATACCCACATGACCTGGAATCCACATAAAAGAGACGCTGATGCCAGAGGCACCTAGCGAATGGAGCAGGTCATGAATGCGATGTACGAGGGGGTGGTAAGAGTACAGCGCGTTAATACTCTGAAGGGCACTTAGAGAGTCCGAACAAACAACACAACGCCGTAAGACATGCCGCTGAATGTATAAAACACATTGATAGATACTAAAAGGTTCGGCGGTATAAATCGAACATTGCCCGGGTAAACGAAAAGTAAAACTATGCGCACCTAAAACAAAGGCACATCCTACTCCAACATCAGTCTTAGACCCATCAGTATAAATAAAATGACAGTCTCCGAATGTTGCCTGAAGTTCTAAAAATGCGGATCTAAGGACTGAAGCAGGGGTCTCATTCTTCGGCATCGACGTTAGCCCAAGGTGGATGTGGGCCTCAGCGCGCGACCATGGAGGAAAGCGCGTTTCCCCTCGGGTAAGGGCCGGCGCTGGCGTAACGTCCAAATGCCGAAGTAGCAGTCGAAATCGAACCCCTGGAGGGAGCAATGCAGAGGAGCTAACTAAATATTGCCGGTCAAGCGAATCCTCGTAAAATACATCGAAGGACGGGTGGTTAGGCAAGCTTGAGAGTCGACAAGCATAGCTGCACAAAAGCAGCTCACGCCGGAAGGACAGCGGAGGCTCTGCAGCTTCTGCGTACAGACTGGGTACAGGGCTAGTTGGAAAGGCCCCTGTAGCGACTCTTATGCCACGATGGTGAATGGCATTCAATCGACGTAACACAGATGGACGTGCCGACGAATAAACAATACACCCGTAATCAAGCTTGGATCGGACCAAAGAGCGATAAAGACGAAGAAGGACGGTCCGATCAGCTCCCCAGGATGTGCCACTTAAAACACGTAAAATATTAAGAGAACGGTCACACTTTGCTTTTAAAAAGGAAACGTGCGAGGTCCAACACAACTTCCTGTCAAAAATCAACCCCAAAAATTTCGCCTCGTCTGCAAACGGAAGTATCCCTGGCCCAAGATGGAGAGAGGGCGGAGGGAAATACTTCCGGCGCCAAAAGTTGATGCAGATGGATTTCTCGGCGGAGAAATTAAAGCCGTTGGCGTTACTCCAGGCGTAGAGACGGTCGATACAGCTCTGGAGACGGCGTTCGAGTAGACAGGTCCGCCGTGAACTACAATAAATAGCGAAATCGTCAACAAAAAGGGACGATGAAATGCCAGGTGGAATACAATCAACAATGGGGTTGATAGCAATCGCAAAAAGTGTGACACTGAGTACAGAGCCCTGCGGTACTCCGTTCTCTTGAATAAAACGACGAGATAAAACCGAGCCCACACGTACACGAAAGACGCGGTCCGTCATAAACTCCCGAAGAAATATGGGAAGACGACCGCGGATATTCCAATCGTGAAGTGTACGTAAAATGCCGCCCCTCCAACAAGTGTCATAAGCTTTCTCCAGGTCAAAAAATACAGCCACGGTTTGACACTTTCTCAGAAATCCATTCATAATATGCGTCGACAAGGACACCAGATGGTCGACGGTAGAGCGATAGCGACGAAACCCGCACTGAGCGTTCGCTAGAAGGTTCTGAGACTCAAGCCACCATGTCAACCGCCCGTTGATCATGCGCTCCATCACCTTGCAAATGCAACTGGTGAGGGAGATAGGGCGGTAGCTGGAAGGTAGTTGGCGATCCTTCCCAGGCTTAAGTATAGGGACAATGGTGGCTTCGCGCCAAACCGAAGGAAAAATGCCGTTTTGCCAAATACGGTTATAGACCTGTAAGAGAAAGAGTTTACTGTCGGCTGAAAGGTGCTTTAACATCAGGACATGAATGCCGTCCGGGCCAGGAGCGGAGTGCCTAGAGCAATTAAGAGCGTGCTCCAGCTCCCTCAGTGTGAAAAGTTCATTATAACACTCATTATTAGCAGACCGAAAATTGAGGGTGTCGAAATCCAGCCGGTCTTTGATAGAGCGAAAGCCGGCGGAATAATGGTCTGAACTGGAAACCGCCTCAAAGGCAGCACCCAGAGTGTTAGCGATGGCAGCCGGATCCACTATGGTGGCATTAGAAACCTGAAGGCCAGAAACAGTACAATGTGACACTTTACCTGAGAAGCGACGAAGTTTATCCCAAACAACGGATGAAGGCGTAAAACGATTAAAAGACTCGACAAAACGAGCCCAAGATGCCTTCTTGCTATCCTGAATAATGCGACGAGCCCTGGCGCGCGATTGTTTAAAAGTCACCAAATTATCAAGTGTAGGGTGGCGCCGAAACACCCTAAGTGCAGTCCTATGGGCACGAACGGCGTCCCGACAATCCTCGTTCCACCACGGAACAGGTGGCCGCCGAGGTTGGGAGGATGAACGGGGTATTGCACGTTCGGCGGCTGAGAAAATAATAGACGTAAGGTGCTGCACTAGTTGATTAATGTCGGAGAAGGGCTGGTCGTCAAAATGCACGAGGCTGGAATACAAGCTCCAGTCGACTTTTGCGAATATCCAGGTAGGTACTCTGGAATGCTGTAAGTGGTGCGACAGAAGAGAAACGATGCAGGGGTAATGGTCGCTGGAGTAGGTGTCAGCGACGACGTTCCACTGAAGACGACGTGCAAGCTGGAGTGAACAAATGGCAAGGTCCAGGTGAGAAAATGTACCAGAAGAATCAGAAATAAAAGTAGGTGCACCTGTATTGAGGATGGAAAGGTTGAACTGATAAAAAATGTCGGAAAGAAGAGTTCCCCTCGCACAAGCCCTTGGCGAACCCCATAGTGGGTGATGGGCATTAAAATCTCCCAACAGAAGAAATGGTGTTGGGAGAGCGGACAGGAGAGATCGAATGTCCGCGGGAGCGAGGGGAGACGATGGAGGTGTATACACAGAACAAACAGAAAAGAAAAAACCGGGTAACTGCAGTCTAATGGCAACAGCTTGCAAGTCGGACGTAAGTGTGATAGTTTGAAAATGAACGTCAGTACGCACCAAAATCATGACAGCACCATGAGCAGGAGTACCCTCCTCCGGTTCAAGGTCGTAGCGAACCGGAGTATATCCTCGGAGATCAAAAGGATCGTGAGGGCGAAGCTTAGTCTCCTGCAAACATACGATCATAGGCGAATGGGAACGCAATAAAAGTTGCAGTTCCGCCCTATGCGATCGTACACCACGTACATTCCAGCTCAGGATAGCCATGAATAAAAGGGATAAACTGTCTACTTAGAAGGGCGGCTTAAAATTACCTTTTGTTTAACCTTTGGGCTCGGGCTTTTTGTATGGAGTTGGTCAGACTCCATAGCTTCCTCGGAGGGAGGGCCCACGCGCTCAGTGCCAGAAACCGATTCAAGCGCCGTGAATCGGTTCTGGGTGGCGATGGGTGAAGTGTGCCGCTGAGCGCAGCTTGTCCCAGGACCATCCTGGGACATCGACCTCCGAGGAGGAGAAGGTGAACTTTTGTTACCGCGCGCACGCGGAGGGTCTTTCAAAAAATCTTCCCTACGAAGTTTCTGCTTGGGCTTCTTTTCAACGGCTTGCGACTTCATTGACTTGGGACCAGGTTTATACGGCTTGGTAACTGTAGCCTTAATAGACGGCCGGATGGTAGTGGCGGTTAATCCAGTCAAGGTCCAGGTCTGAGTTTCGGCATCTACTCGTGGTACTGGCGAGGCAACAACAGAACTAAATGTGCCAGATCGCAGGAGTGAAGGTTGGCGCGCATGGTAACGCCTCCGGGCTTCAGCGAAGGAGAGTTTTTCCTTTACCCGGATCTCCTGGATCGCCTTCTCGTCCAAGTACCGCGGACAGTCGGCAAACGAAGCAGAATGAGACCCTTTACAATTAACGCAGACGGGGGCTGTTGAACAGGTACCTTCGTGTGAGGGCTGGCTACAGGTTGCACAGATGTTAACGGCACTCTTACATGAGACTTGCGTATGCCCAAAACGTTGGCATTTAAAGCAACGCAGAGGTCTAGGAATATAAGGCCTCACAGAAATCCGTTCGTACCCTGCGGAAATGCTCGTGGGCAGATCGACGCCATCAAATGTAATAAACAGGGTACGAGTGGGTACCAATACGCCGTCGCGTTTGGCCTGCACTCGATGAACCGCTGTCACCCTCTGGTCTGCAAGATATTCCACCAGGTCTTCGTCAGAGATACCATCGAGGCTATGCGTGGTGACAACGCCTCTACAAGAATTCAAGGTGCGGTGCTTCTCAACACGGATAGGATAACCGTGGAGAAGCGTGGCGCTCAACAAGGACTTACTTTGTGCCTCGGATTTGCTTTGAACTAGCAACGAACCATTACGAAGCCGAGTGCAGGAAAGAACCGGACCAGCAATTGAGTCAATGCCCTTCTGAATAATAAAAGGGTTCACCTTCTCGAATGATT
Source organism: Deroplatys truncata (assembly GCA_030765065.1). NCBI lineage: Eukaryota > Metazoa > Arthropoda > Insecta > Mantodea > Mantidae > Deroplatys > Deroplatys truncata. Next base: position 84,832,314 of record CM060976.1, on the reverse strand, counting down.
GTCCCTCCTCTGTACGGGTAATCACTAAGTAACAACCAGCTGTTGGCGGTGCTACTTCTGTTACTAAAGTTTTACGGCGCTTGTTGTTAATAATGGAGAAAGGGTGCTCCATAGCGAAAAAAATCCTCCACCATTGCAACCGTCTCCGACCTCGGGCTCTGACTTCCCGGGCGTTACCCCGGCTTGGGTGAGTGGCCTATCTATACCTAGCTCACCCCAGGGTCACACCTCCCAGAACATAGACAGAGGGACCCAATCGCCGTCGGAAGCCAGCAGCTCATGCAATGGCCCCCCCCGCGGGACTGCAGTTGAACAGCGGATACGAACAACAACCCTACATGACGACCCCGGGTGGTAGGGATGACGCCATTACCCACTCACCCAGCTGCGCACGCGGTGCGCGGGTATCCGTCAGGCTGTGTCCACGGAGGATTTAAATAAAAAGATAAAAGAAACTAAAACTGTGTGGGCGTTTCGCACGCAAGGTAGGCCGGCGGGGAAGAAAAAGAGATATGCGAATGTCGTGGTGCGAAATGGCCGGAAAGTGATAAGGGAAGAAAGAAACGATGGTGAGGTGCGGTATGAATGGAATGCAAAGAACGCACGAGAGCCTACCTTGGGTCCACCGGTCACTTGAAGAACCCACCTCGACCGGATGGGGGTGAGGGGATGAATATGGCGATGATTGGCTCGGGAACCCCCGGGTGGCGGATAGGTAAGCGATAAGTGGGTAGTGGGTAAGCGATAAGTGATTAGGTTTGCAGAGAGATGGGGTACACGTAGGCCGGCCCTATCGCGTAGGAGGTATTGGATAGATGAGGGTCATATGCAGCGAAAAGCGGGTACTGGACCATGGAAAAGGACCACAGCACGAGATGACCGTCATCTTGTCCGCATGGCCATAACGGATAGTACAGCTTCATCCAAAGTGTTGGCTCGACGCTAGAGCACTGCAACAGGTATGAACTTGTCTGCATCAACGGTTCGTCGCCGTCTGCTGCAGGCTGGACTGGTTGCATGCATGCCATTACGTCGGATTCCATTGTTCAGAAACCACAAGCTCCTCCGACTGCAACGGATCTCTGGACACCGTCACTGGGGTGCTGAGTGGCAAAATGTAGTCTTTTCGGACGAGTCCCGCTTCAACATGTCCTACAGTGATGCCCGCATACGCGTCTGGCGGTACCCTGGTGAGCGCAACCTGGAGGGCTGTATTGTTGAGCGGCATAGCGGACAAACACCAGGTGTGATGGTTTGGGGCGCCATTGGTTACAACAACCGATCTCGGCTCCTACGTATTGAGGGCACTTAGAACAGCAACCGGTACCTAATGGTGGTTGTAGAGCCTGCTATAGGCATCTCCACAGTCCACATTTCAACAGCGCAATGCCCGGCCACATATTGCGAGAAATGTACAAGCCTTCTTCGAAGAGTGACGGGTGCCATTGCTTCCCTGGCCTGCACGTTCCCCTGACATGTTGCCAATCGTACATGTCTGGGATATGGTGCTGCGTCACAGTCCTCCAGTAACCAGTGTCACGGATTTGTGGACTCGAATACAAACTGCATGGAGGGAAATCTCTCAGTAACTTATTCGGAACCTTTTTTATTCAATGCCATGGCGTATAGCAGCTCTAATTGCAGCGTATGGAGGCCAAACCAAATATTGAATATTAGGGCTCAAAGGTCATGTATAGATTTCAAAAGTTTATCATTTGTTATTTGTCATGTACCTAACCTGTGGTATTAAATTCGTTGAATTCGTGCGTTTCCTTCTTGGTGTTCCGTTTACAAACGGCAGTGTATATTAACATTAATTAACTTGCATTTTCAAAAAAGGAATTACATATACGTGTGTGTCTGTGGTATGTGTAATGAACTATTATGAGACCAGTTTCACCTAAAATATATCTACTGCAAACAACCTTTATAATTAGAACTTCTTTTATCTAGGAGTTTACTATAGAATAGATTCCTAGAAAAATGTATATTTTATACTTTTAATTTTTCTATCGTTTACTTATGGCAGATAGAGGAAGTGTGGGCTTTCAGAATATATCTTTCCCACTCCAACGAGGTTTTGCGTCTTTCTCACTCACGGCTGCCTCCCTGTTTAGAGTTTGGCATAGGATATGGCATACGATCGGTCCGATTTTTTTACTAGCAGGCAATAAATGGAAAGAGGCATGCAAATGACACGGTGACCTCAGTTTCTTAAACAGCTGACGGAAAAGGGAAATCATATGGGTGGTTTCAACAATACTCCGGCACTGCTCATACAGTACATGAGTGGAGGAATAAAATTAGGTAAGTGTTATGAAGAGTGGTGAGTACTAGTGTATGGCTCTTCTGTTTCGCAAATCAGTACATGAATTCTACTTTCTCATTGCTTACTTATAGTGAGTAGAGCAGGTACTGTATTTCTCTAAAAATTCCATGTCTGTATTTCATCAGAAATACACGTTTTGATGATACCTGAATAAAATAAACGAATAAAATACGCGCATGCGTGTATTTGGACGCATAACTCAAAAGCGTAAAGTCAGTTAAATATCAAATTTAATATTTAGATTTAATATCCTCCAGGGATACAACACGAAGGTGTTCAAAAAAAATCCTTACCGCAATCAAGAAAATCCCTACCCCAAACCACCCTTTGCACTGAAAAATGTGATTTATTTTTTATTTTATCATAAATGGCTGTAACAACTTGATTAAAGTAACATATGTTTAAGATATTTGCCGGTCAAATAAAATGTATTTTTGTTAAGTCCTCTTCATTATGAATTAATTATAATTGTAAATATACGATATAGGAAACTTTTACCTCAAAAGAAATGTGGATCTCGTTAAAACAGAAAATATATGTCACGTATACCTTTCTGGTGGCATTAAACCATTTCAGAGTTATTGTTTATTATTGGTTTGAATGGTCATGTACTTTACCTTTCAATGTGGTGGTATACTCTTTATTCGTTTTTTTTGTGGTTATGCAAAGAGGATGGAATCTCAAAGCCATCGCATAGTCACCAGGTTTTAAAAGATTTGACTGTCGCTTAACATACCGTATTCCCCTTTTACCCATAAACAAATATGTAGTAAAATTACTTCTGCAAATGTTATCTCTGTTAGCAGGAAGCACGTAGAAGAATAAGATTTGGTAATAGTAGTTTGTAGAACAACTTATAGAGATAGGCATGTGAAATGTAAGATATCAGCCGGAAGTCTGCTTCTACGATTAGAATGGTATCAAAATAGTTGCAGGAGTTTAGATATGGTCAAGCGAGAAAAGCGATGTTGACTATTCCATACAGACTATCGAGGTCACAGCTCCCTAAATGATTAAAACATGTCCACGGAAATGTGCTGAGCGATGGGATACTGAAGGTGCGAGGGATTGCTGAGGCTGGACATTTATGTGCATATTTTACAGTCATTTGCAGATGAAAAAGCTATCGACGAGTCCGATGCCACGTTTGCTAACGATTGAATGAGTTATCATTTCTACGCAGAATTTAGAGTTGTTTAAATGAAGCGCAAGTGAATTTCGGAAACCGTACGTAGCAGATACAGCAGAATATAGAGTATGCAGCCGAATATAGAAACCCTCTATATTTGTGTTTTGTTGATTTTTAAAAAGCATTTGATCGGATCCGACTATAAAATACATAATTGATATTTGAAGAGAAAACAATGTTTGAAGCAAACTTCTAAAACTAATTCAAGACCTGAATGCTAACACGATAGCAAGAGTACGTATAAATGATAAAATAACAGATGAAATAAGGTGTTCCAAAGCTATTAGACGAGAAAACTCTCTTAGTTCCTTACTATTTAATTTAGTTATTGATAATTAATACGGAGTGTAACTCATCTACAAGGGTATTTACTGGGAAATACACATTTAAATATATTATGCCTGCAGATAATGCTATTTTGATGACCAAAACTGAAGATAATCTCCAAAGGTTGTTCCACCAGTATGTAATGACTGCAGAAAAATTTAATATATCAGTGTCAAAAATAAAACTAAATGCAGTATATCTTAATACCCAAAAAGGTGTAAACTAGAAAATAATGTCAAAATTTTGAACAAGTGATGAGCTTTAAACACCTAGGCGTAAGCATAACTAGTTACCAGGAATAATAAATGAAGTAGGGCACCAAGTTTCTAATGCCTCCAGATTATCAGGTTACCTAAAGCATATCATATTGTTATCTACCGGGGTAAAGCCAAAATATTTGCAGCTAGTTATTAAATTTTAGATCCCCCAGCATAAACTTTGGAAGGCATAGCATCAGAGGCAGGCAAGAGGACCAGGATCTTAACTGCACTTTTCAGAGCAGCGTGGGATAATTATCACAAAAATACACCGGTTTTCACATTAGTCACATTAGCTGTGGTTTATTGAATATTTAACTCGGTGTCACTACATCGTTTACAAAAATTTAAAGGACAGACATTGGAGGGAGATCTTACACACACGAAGTCACTCACACGAATCACGCACGCTACCATATTCAACACTCGCCCTGAAGAGACTCACTACGACTGCCACACGCTATCCAGACAAAGAAAGAACGCTAGCTTCCCCCTTCCTCTCTCCACCGACATCACGTCGGACGAAATTCAAAACCCTAGCCGAAATAATTACATCCAACAATGTCGTAGCTACAAAGCAATAATGTGTCCGAAGTGACAATGCACACACATACACGCCACAATATGGAAGAATAAATAACTAATACTGAAAGCAAAATGAAAATGTATAAAATCGCAATAAGATCAGTGATGACATATGGCGCAGCAACCCGTACGAAGACGAAAACGTCAGAACAGATCATGAGTGATGTAGAAATGAATACCTTACGAACCACACTGGGCAAAACCAGATTGGGCAGAGAGAAAAATGAAAATGTGAGGCAAAAATGGTATGTTATGTCACAAAAGGAAGAAACAGAGCGTGGAATACTCACAGAGACGGAGCCGACAGCACAAGGCTGATTAAGATAGCTCGAGACGACTACCAAGAGGAAAAACGAGATTTGGGTCGACCAAAAAAGCAGTGAAAGAAGAATGATATCTCTGCTAAAGTGATCCCCTGTGTGTAATATGACTAAGGCTCGGAGCTTGGGATCCAATGAACTCTGCAGACAACCGAGATTACAGGTACAACGTAAACAACGTTAAGATAAGTGTACTGAGCGACAGTAAGTCTTGGTGGTAGGACGTGTTTGTTGACATTGAGTATCGGTCGCTTAGGTACGTAAGGTCCCAGCTTCCGAGCATTCGTGATCACAAACAGGCCAAGGGTCTATAGAAAAGAATAAGAAGAAAGAAGTATGTAGCAGTCCATTAAACAAGGATGCACAACTACTCGCCGCAAACGAAGAAGCAGGGTGCAACCAAAGAAAGCTAAAGGAGTGCCCAGAACAGAAGATATGATAGGGACCATGTTTTGTGACCAGCGAAATTAGGATTTTCGAAAACGGCAACAAAACCATAAATATTACGCTGGTTACAGTAGCAATCAAACAAAGTGATCAAGAAGAACCGTAATTTAGCAAAGAAAAAGATTTTGTTACAGCGTCATTTGGCAAAGAAGATGTTGTTCCATTATGATAACGCGCCAAGTCTGTGATTGTGATCGTAAAATTATAATATTTGTGGTATGAAATCCTTCCTCATCCACTGTACTTGTCGTCCTCCGCAGTGTAGTGGTTACCATACTAGCTTCTAGTTCCCGAGGTCGAGGGTTCAAACCCGGTGGAGGGTGACGGATTTTTTCGGGCGTAAAATCCTTAGCATGGCTTCCTTCGGAAGGGAAGTAAAGCCGATGGTCCCTTGTCGTAGATTTACGGCACGTAAAAGAACCTCAAGCCTGATAGAGGCCTCTGAGCCAAATTACCGGTCTTTCACGCCCAATATAGAATGGGCTGCTAAGGACCCAGCAGTTAAAGAGCGTCCACAAATAATGGAATGTATGTCATCGCCATCATCATTGTCATCATCACCATCATTAACAACATTCACGGGTTAAGGCATTTAAGCCTTGCTCCAGTTTCATATGTTTTCAATCAAAAAGCTGAATCCATCTCTTCTTCGGTATACTAACATTCTTTTCACCTTTCGACTTATAATCCAATATGATCTTTTGTATGCGATGTTCTTTCGTTCTTTGGAGGACATGTCCTTTCCAGTTATTTATAAATTGATTTATTTTATCCTTCACCTTAAAAATGTTTAACTCATTTCAAATATCTTCGTGATATGACTGATACCCTTTATCCAAAAGTGTAAAGCTGAAAAATATCATTTCGGATGCCTGTATTATCTTTTCTTCTCTTCTAGTTAAAACCCATAACCATACAATAATACAAGAGAAGCTATCACCTTGAAAAACTTTAGTTTAGTTTACGTTTTAATACGTTTCTCTTAATTGTCCCACATACGAAATTAAATTTGGTAAGTTTATTAAAAACATGTTTTAAAATAGGAGATATTATTACAACATATTAGTATATAGATGTGAAATACGACTATGTTGAGAAGCAATGCTATTTTATTTTCCAAAACATTTTGTCTAATCCGCTTTGTACGGAATTACCGTGACAAAACGAGGGCATGCTGCGGAAAATACATTTATTTTCATGACACGCCATCACCTATTTTGAATATATTTCCCATACTTTAAGTAAGTGGTGGAATAACATTTATTATCTTACACTCGCAATACTTTCTCCTCCCATTAAAAATTCATACTCGCTTATATAATATAGTATTAGACATGATGCCTTACTCATGATAAATGTTTGACTATAAATAATCTCAAATTAAAAAGTATAGATTTGGTCGTATACATGATGCAGTAAATAAAACAAAACTGTTTGCATAAAGCCCTGTCCACACTGATTAACATTTAACAAAACTTGTCAAGTGCATCATGTTAACAGTTTGCATGTTGGCCAAATTTCGATTGCAGAATTGACTTAACATGTTAACCGAAACAGTTGTGCTTGACATTTTTAACATGTTGGATGTTTTCCGCTTTTAATGGAAAACTTGTTAAGTCAATTCGCTCTCTGTGTATGTGATTGGGTGAACTTCGGAAGTTTCCAGACTATAAACATGGCAGCTATTGTGATTCCTTCATGCTATTGTGTTCGGTAGTTCCATGTTGACTCGTTCTGTGCTTATATCTTTGATTTGGTTTGCTTCATGTGAAGTTATGGAATGGACGAAAGAAAAGACACTTTCATTAATAAAATCTTTGTTGAGGCTATCATTATGGAACATTGTAATATATGTAATAAAAAGGATGGACAATTATACCAAACTATGTGCAATTTAATATTGTTCCAGAGGCAATATCAGAAAAAAAATAACCTCACTTTGCTAGAGAATTGTAAACAAAGCTCAAGTCTGGCAGCTGGAATGGCTGCTCTCAAATGTGTGTCCTTTTTGTAAATTATAGGTTAGAAACCTTGCTCAAAACAAAGTTGAAGTCACTTTGACTTGTTCTCAAGAAATTGAAGTCAAACCTGCTCCGAATTTTAAACTCATTCAAAATATTCTCACTCCTGTGCCGATTAACAAGATAGAGCCTCATCACCTTCCACTTTTCTTCTTATTACATATCAAACATAGATACAAATAGCAATATTCAAATCCTATTCACTGGAGTCCATTTTGCTTTTAGTTATACTTTGTTGTCCGAAAAAGTCAACTGTTGTGGATAGAATGTTAAACGTTCACAGTTACAACATGTTGAAGGCATTTAACATGTTGAATGAGACATTTTGTTAATTGTTGAATGTTAACTGTTGATATGTTGAACAGTGTGGACTCACCTCACGTCAGGATTTGTTACTAACGAACCTATGTGCGGAAAAAAATTCGGTAAATGCTTCATGGATGTCGTGTGACAGCTTAATCTGAGAAGATTTAAATAACTAACAATCCATATTTGGGAAACAATTAGTAACAACATAAAAAGTTCTGATGTATTTCATTCACTAACTCTCTGTTCCCAAAATCATTTATCTTTATGCAGCTCCTCAAATTTTTGTTAAAAAAGGCTATTTTTGTACCTACTTTATGTTAAACGAGACAAACGTTTTCCGAAATAGTTTAATTACACAGCCCCTGATCCTTAAACGGGTACCGGACTCGTCAGAGGTAGACGGATAGCTGGGACCTGACCGGCGTTGTCGGCTGACTACCGACACCTGGATAGGTCTGTCTCCGAATAACCAATAGGAGACCGCGAACCAACTCTTCAACCGCAAGGTGTTATGCGCTTCCGTGCCGGAGGGGTGTATGCAACATGGGAGATATGTCGCTAACCTTGCCTCTGGGATACCAGGGTACCTCCCAGAATATTCAACCTTGGGGGCTCTGCACGGGGTCGAGTGTCTCTCTTCCATAGTCGTGGGATTTAAATGGACACAGTAAAATAAACCTTGAACTGTTCAAAGAACTCCAAAAGAAGACTTAACAGAACAAAACATCTCTGAACCATCTGTAGAGGATCTGGCTGTAGGCGCTGCAAAAATGTTACTATGAACCAGCAAACTCTCGGGGCTCAAAGGAGTGATGAGGATACTGCAGGTAAATCTTCAACACAGTAGGGCAGCATTTGCTATCCTCTCTGTGAAGATGAAGACCTGTGATTTGGAACTCAGACAGGAATCCTGATGTTACAAAGGGGAAATCATAGGTCTTAAGGAGGCTGGCGGGAAATAAATTTATAAGACGCAAAGAACCGGCACCTTGTTAAAACGACTTAAATATACTTATGTTAATGAATCTCTGTTCCAGAGATCTTACGGCAGTCAGAGTAAATTCAATGGGGGAAGGTGGATCAAGGGAGTTAATACTCGGATCGTCTACCGCTCATATAATGATTTCACTTTACCTTCTGCGAGAGAATTAGAACAGCTGGTAGTCACCTGTTGTTCCAAGGGACTATAATTGGTAATTGACTGTGATACTAACCCCCATCACATTACGTGAAGGATTACGGATAAAAATGAAGGTGAGTCTCTTTATAGTTTTATTATGTCGAGTAGTCTTGAGATATTGAATGTGGGTAACAGACCTACCTCTGTTACTACAACAGGGCAAGGAATTATCGACATAACTTTAGCAACCAATTATGTGGGAAACTTTGTTAAAAATTTACATGTGTCTGAGCAGAAAGTTATTCAGACCACAGATACATCCAATTTGAAGTAAGATGTATTTCTAAACAAATCATAACTTATTGGGATCCAAAAAGAACTGACTGGGATTCCTACAATAAAGACCTAGTCAGTAATCCGAGTAAGATGGAGGATTGTGAAGATTTAGAAATTGCTGCAGAGAATTGCAGGATGCAATAATTTCGGCATTTAATAATACCTGTCCTCTGAAGACAGGGCAAGCCAAAAGAAAAATGCCTTTGTGAAATAAAGACCTTGCAAGTACAAGGAAGAAACTTTGCAAATTGTTTAACTTTGCGAAAAGTACCAAACAATGAATTGCTTATAGCAAATCATTGAGAGCATATAATGAAGCCTCGAGGAAGACTAAGAAGGACTCCTGGAGGAAGTGCTATGAGGAGACACAAACGAATTCAGAAGGCTCTTAGAAAAGTTCCACAAAGCTTTATTAGCAATCTCCAATTGGAAAATGGAGAAAACACTAAAACAGAGGAGAAAATGGAGGAAATTCTTCGAGTTCACTTCCCTGAATTGATTATACTTGATGAATTTGGGGAGGATGAGACCGTCTGGGACTGAGGCTCTCTTGGAAGAGAGCCTCCAGGGAAGATTGGGAAATCCCCAGGAAGTAATCACACATGAAAAACTAAAATAGGCTGTGTTCTTATTTCAGCCCTTGGAATCTCCAGGAAGCGATGGAATAATGTCCATTATGTTTCAACGAGGTTTTGATGAATTATCAAAAATTTTGATACGAAGCATAACAGCAAGTTTGGCCTTAGGATACATACCAATGAACTGGAGGCATCTTAGGGTGCTATTTATACCAAAGCCAGGGAAAACCTTGACCCTGGCTAAGTTCCTAAGGCCTATCATTTTAATGTCAATAATTCTTAAAGCTATTGCGAAATGTGTAGATAGGTATATAAGAGAAGATGCTTTCGAGAAGTATCCTCTGCACCAGAATCAGCATATCTATGGTACAGGCAGATCAACGGAAACTGCCCTTTTTCATGTTGCCTATAAACTGGAAAGGACAATTCAGGGAAAAGAGGTGACTCTTGGTGCCTTCATTGATAATGAAGGTGCCCTTAATAACAACCTACTTTAATGCAATAACTACTTCTGAAGGAAATATGGAATTGATGAAACTTATTGTCGGTGGATTCAATCCATGTAGAAAAGCAGAATAATTCATACATGTCTCATGGATAGTAGTCGAGCTGAAGGTCATGAGGGGTGGGTTATAATCACCCCTAATGTGGAACCTGAATGAAGTTCAGCTCATCTGGGTGCCGGATCATAGTGGCATTGAGGGAAATGAAAAATCTGATGAACTGAAAGAACTGGAGCAGCTTCATAACTTTTTGGACCAGAGCCGGCTCTAGAAACATCTCAATGTGTAGTAAGAGAGGCTATTAAGAGCTGGTCCAAAGTAGAACATCATAAAACCTGACTTAAAACTCCAAGAAACAAACTTTGCAAACTATTTGTTAGAAAACTAAGTAAGAAAAAAGTTAAAAGCCTACTTAAATGTAATATACTTCGGCTGAGAACAATTACTGTACTTCTCACAGGACATGTTCCTGTGAAAAAGCATATTAACACGATGGATAACTTAGATTGCAGATTGTGCAAGAAACAAACTGAAACAGCTCAACATTTTATATGTTCCTGTGAGGTTTTGGCTTTGGGAAAATGCTTTTTAGAACCAGAAGAATTGAAACTATATCTGTTATGAGACTGTACTGCTTGATAAAGGGAGCAGGCATAATGAATTACCTTTAAAATGATTCAGGTAGCACAAGAAGCCCAAGGCTGAAGTGCATCCGGAGTAATGACGGAAATCTGTGTCGTATGAAACAAGACAAGACACATTTCGTTATAAGTACAACGGGAATAGAGCAAACCGAATCGATAGTCAGATTTTTAATGGCGGGTGTCATAATATTGGTGTTAAGCTTCCATACTGCTTCCATGGTATCGCAAAAAACAACAAAAAATTGGCAAAGTATTGAGAATAATAATGGAATCTCGGAAGTGGTTGATGTTACAAAAAGGTTATTGAAAACAAATTGTATGTTTCACAGAGGTCTACATGTTTTGTATAGTACGTTTTTATGTTTCTCTTAACATTTACCAGTTATACAAGACTATACAGAATTCCGTCCGAATGAAGCGAACTGGCTACTCCCAGAAAATTCTAGATATACATTTTATTTGTCATATAAATATCTTAAATAATTTAATATAAACAGTTACAGCCATTTTTGAAATTATAAAAAATTAAGAAATCCATATATGGTGGACGAAGCGGCGTCTGGGCGGGTTTTCTCCGGGTTCTCCGGTTTCCCCCGCCATTCATTCCACCACCTGCTCCATCATCACCTTTCCTTTCATCCATTTCACCAACATTTCGTTTCATCTACTTTCTTCATCCCATTCCAGGCATCGGGCTGATCACCCATCCTGGATGCTCTGTCTGATCCATGAGTGTCTGCTCCTCGACGGGCCTCTGACCCCAGGCACCCGCTTGTAAGTCCTGGGGGGTGTAAGTCCTACATAAGAGGAGGGTAAACAGATAATGAATGAATGAATGAAGAAATCCATATAAATATAGTTTGGAGTGGGGGATTTCTTTTAAGATCTTCGTGTCGCAAGTTTGGTAACTATACTCTTTGTTTTTTAATTTTGCTGTTCGCAAATACACACACACGTATGGACCTATTCCTAAAATGCTTTTATGGATTTAGAGTACCTCGAAACATGTATTTCTGCTAAACTCTCGATATAATATACAGTACTTCCTCTAGGTGAGTGGTAGAGAAAGTAATAAGCACTGTAGTGTATTACATTATACTCTAAAAGTGGTATATATTATATTTTAGTTTAAAAACTAGAAACTGTGGAACAGAGTTGTGGCTGGAAGCACAGAAAACGTCTGCGTTATTCAGCTCCGATAAAAGGCAGGTCCCTAATGATGCTATGAATGACTTCATATTGGAGGAAAAGTGCCACAGGAAATTATTCCAACAGAAATCAATGACCTGCAGCGTGGCGGGGGAAACGGACGAAAAACCGTTTTCCACCATCTTTTCATCACTAAAATATGAAATGCAAAACGTTATCTCCGAGTATTGTTTTTTCTTGTACGTATGTTTCACACTATAGAAAATATTACAAAGAATGGGCAAAATCAGTGTGAAGACAAAGGAGAAGAACTGCTAGTATAATGTTTAACAATGCATTATAGGATTTTTCGCTCACGGCTGAATGAAGCGTTAGGAAATACCTATAAAAGTATCGATACAAGCATCGATATCTGTCTGCATCGGAAAACGGTTGTAAGTGTTAGAACTAAAAGGTGCATGAAATGATTGTTCCTTGCACATTTGTGTTTACATTCTGTCATATTATGAACAGCAAAGATAACTGAGTCTCCGCTTTGATTGGGCAATTCATACTGTTTATGTTATTTCGCGATTATTAATTTGGTACTAGGTAAGGAAGAAAACCGTACAGGACTGTATTAAACAATAATAATTAATAATACTTCTACTACTACTACTACTACTACTACTACTACTACTAATAATAATAATAATAATAATAATAATAATATCTAATAATAATAAGAATCATAAACTACGGATTTTCTTGGGGGATCAACCGCCTTAGTAGTAGCAGTAATATAAATAGTTTGATATAACTAATTAGAAATAAAAACTTTAAGTTAGAAAGAGGGAGAGATAGACAGAGAGAGGGACATGGACTGATTCTGATCTTTTCAAGGTAAATCATCGAACCCTGAACAGAAGAGAATATTTTATTTCCTTGGTAGGATCTTTGAAGAATTTATTAGCCAATGCTTACAAAAAGGGCGCGAAAGTTGGCGTTATGCATGGCGTCACACGTTTCAGTTTAGAGGTACCTGCACGATATTGAAATTGTTAATTTCCATGAATTTCTACAAACATGGTGGAAAACGTTGTCAAAGATGTTTTCAATACACATACAACAGAAAATAAATTTTCATTGTCGTATGTAAACCACTTTACAAGCAAATGATTAAAAAATAAATGAAGTTCCAGTCATATATGAACAACGTTGATGTACACTCGCTTACATATATGCCGTCACCGCAGCTTCAGGAGCTTTTTACTGCTCTTCACAGGTGGAGAATGCATAGCAAGAAGGTGGTGTGTGTATCTGTTTACGAGATCTTTTCGCGCATGCAGTGGCGTCTTGTTTTACGTACACAGTTCTAGATTATTGCATATGAATATATAACTTTGAGCAGTAGCTTTACTCCTCATCACGTATAATAGCCATGCTTATATATACAGAGGTGTGAAAATTATTAGACTCAAGTACATTTTTATGATACAAATTATTGTAAAATCTTAGTTTGAAAACAATTTATAAGTGTTTAAAATCAAATCTTCACCATATGTGAATGCATATCAGCTACTTTAATTGCGAATATTTTGTTTTCTACAATAATACCATTCCTTGAGTAATTTTTCTTGGTGAAACATCATATTTTTAACCTCAGCCGCACATATACAGGGTGAATAACCTAAAACTTGCACCGCAAATATTTCGGAAATGGAAAGTGCTATTGGTGTACAGCTTCCACAGCATTGATTGGTAGTCAGGGGCTCGTTCATTTAGTCTATAAATAGATTCTAATAATACTGAGGAAGTGTATTTTTGAGCAAACATACAATTTTTTAAATGGAACAATACCTAGTTACATCAATAGAATAAAGGTAGCGTAAATTAGAATGTCAATGGTCTTTGTTGTAGGATTCTAGTGCAAGTGGTTTACAAGAAATAGTATTTTGAAAAGTTTCCACCCCGACAATTGTTTGTCCCATTCAACCCGCCTAGTTGATAGGTACGATGTTGTTATGTTTGTTTGCATTGTGTTTTCTGTTCATTGATTGCATTGCGACTTTCTGGTCAGTTAGTTTGTGGCAGTTCAAGCAGTAAGTCGTGAGTGGAAGATGGGCTTTACTAATGCAGAAAAAGCCGACATGCTCATGGTGTATGGAGAGTGTAGGAAGAATGCAATTCGTTCCTGTACGGTGTATATGGAAACGTATCCCAATAGACGTCAACCACCTCGGCCATTATTTAGCAACCTCTTCAACCGATTACGTGAAAGTGGTACTGTAACACCTAGAAAACGTAACAGAAACAAACAAGTGACTGGAGAAGAGGCAGAAATTAATGTTTTGGTTGCCGTTGCAGTAGATCCGCAAATTAGTTCCCGCACAATCGCACCTGGAAGTGGCATAAGTCAGGTAAGTGTACTGCGCATTCTCCATCGACATAGGTTCCATCCCTATCACATCTCTCTCTACCAAGAGCTGCATGGAAACGATTTTAGAATCGTGTTAACTTTAGTACATGGGCATTAAGACATGATGCTCCAGATTCATCATGTATCTTGTTTAGTGATGAGGCAACATTCACTAATCATGGCCAGATAAACCGCAGAAACATGCACTATTGGTCTGTTGACAATCCCCGTTGGCTTCGTCAGGTGGAACGTCAGCGTCCATGGAGTTTAAACGCCTGGTGTGGGATAGTGAACCATCAGCTCATGGACCCTTTGTTCATGCAAGGAACAATGAACTCGCACAAGTATCGCAGCCTCCTGACAGACCATCTGCCACAGATGCTAGAAGACGTTCCTTTGCACACTAGGAGGAAACTGTGGTACCAACATGATGGCTGTCCACCCCATAGTGCATGAAGTACTACAGTTTGTCTTAACGGATTGTTTCCAAATCGTTGGATTGGACGAAGAGGACCTGTAACTTGGCCGGCCCGTTCACCGGATATGACCTGTTTAGACTTTTTTCTGTGGGGAAGGCTGAAAGACACTGTCTACAAGGATGTACCAACTACACCAGACGATATGAAACGACGTATTACTGCTGCCTGCTCTGAAATTTCCGCTGAAATTTGGAGCATTCTTTCCATAGCAGACTGGAAGCGTGTATTGAAGCTGCCGGTGGTCATTTTGAACTCTACCTTTGAAGGGCTACGTTCTCTTTACTTGTAAGAATCCACAGAAATATTGTAATTCCCTTTTGTTTTTCTTTAGTTTGTGCTACCACAGGTTGTACAAGTTTCGGTGCAAAAATTTCAAAATAAGATTTGTTGTAAACCACTTGCACCAGAATCTTGCAACAAACGCCACTGACATTCTAATTTACCCTACCTTTATTATTTTGATGTAACTAGGCTTTGTTCCGTTTATGTTTGCTCAAAAAATACGCTTTCTCAGTATCAGGTATTGCTAAATTATCATAAAATGGATAAAAAACACACACGGCGGTCAGCTTCATCACTCACTATCCTTGTGTTGGAGGCCCTTAACACGATTATATGTGTATAACTTACACATAATTTTCGCGAAAGATACTTTTAGCACACTTTGATAAATATGTATATATACACCCAAATTAACCTTTTGTAATGAGTCTTTAATTACGATATATTATGGACAAATATATAATAATTTAAGCTGCGGTACTCACTTGTAGTCAACCGTCATTCAGCTATACTTATTTTGCAGAAATGCAAATAACAATTTCTCCTAAAATTCACTACAAAGCCACTTTTTCTCAAACTGGACCATCAACTAATATAAAATATGATAATATGTGTTCATCAGAACTACTCAATTCGAAAACCAACCAATATAAATGCAAAGACAATTAATAGTTTTGTATAAGAGTATTTGACCTATAAATGTTAGAATTATTTGCCAATTTCCTTTCAAGAAATTGGTGCACAGAACATTAATAGTAAACTTTAAGTATCACAACTATAAGCGCTATGACATTAATTTAATGCTTCACCAATTACACTGTACATTAAGCATTGCTATATATGGTAATATATTACTGTAAAATACCTCACGTATGGAAGATTTGAATATGTTGAACTTTTACACTTTTCATTATATTTCCTTACAATTAGAGATTAAATGTTGTGTAAAATTAATACTTTTCCTGGAAAAATAATAAGCTATATAACACCTTCAATCTCCTAAGAATGAGTACTATAATGGACTATTAAAACCGTAAATCCAAAACTAGGCTTGATGTTAGAATAATATTCATGAAAACTCTTCGAACACCTTAAGAAAGTGTTACTGAAAATTTGAAACAAATTGAACAAAAACGACATTATGAGGAGTATTTTAAAGTTCCTATTACATTCATACTCTGCGTACTGAAATTGACCAATCTCATAACCCTTAGCAGTGCCTCAGAAAGCCACCAATCCAAGTTGCCATTTTATCGGATAAAACATCAGCTCGTTACTGCACCTTAATAGTGTCAGCACGTACTTCAGAACCAATCTATTTCAGTTTCCATTATTGAAAATCAATGGATTCTTCCAACTTTGGTAATTGTGTTTTTAATCGATACACATTCAAATAGTGTCAATTGATAAATAGATTATATCAATTTAAGTTTTAGGTTAACCATTTTCTCATTCCCATCGTTAGTAGCATTGTTTACTAACTGTAACAAATTAGATTTTTCATTTATCATGGAGTGATCTGGCAGGTAACTCAATGGTAATTTGGTTTTCAACAACACAAGTAAGAAAGTAATGACATTATTATTTATATAATCTGTTACACTTTTTCGTGGAATAATCTTAATAAATCCCATTCGAGGTGACGAGTTTCATCACATGAATTCGTTGGTGTTTCGCACTTGCGAATCTATGATAAACTGGTAAGCTTCCTGGGATTACCTATGATAAAAATATAGGACAACAGGATTACGAGAAAATAGGCTTTAAGCTTTTATGTCTGTTTATACTCACTTGCACACCTCCATTTAAACTTCACGTTTGAGCATTTAAATGTCCAGAAGGACTAAACCGCAATCAGATCACGATTCTAGTATTTGAAAATTATTTTCTATGAAAATCTTAATAGATTTTTTCCCCACTCTTCGAAATGTCGAAATTTAAGTTTCAAGTATCTTAAATTTCCACCAGTGAGATTGCCTCCGCGGTAGCATGTGAGGCTCCATTTAGGAAGACACGGGTCTGATTCACGTTAGGTCTGTGAATCATAAGTCGGGTCCTGTGCTCGTAACCAGCTGTTCACTTCTGATTCATCTTCGTCACGGTGTTAACGTGCTTACCTTCATGATGACCTTTGAGTCAGAGAAACATGTGAAAATCACTTGGGAAAAGA
Organism: Deroplatys truncata; assembly: GCA_030765065.1. Lineage (NCBI taxonomy): Eukaryota > Metazoa > Arthropoda > Insecta > Mantodea > Mantidae > Deroplatys > Deroplatys truncata. The sequence continues at coordinate 84,814,871 of CM060976.1, read as the reverse complement.
TCTGGTGAATATGGATGATACGAGAAAACTTCCCAGTTGAATCTTTTGAGCTCCGCCTGGGTCTAGATTTAACTTGGAAGTTTTCACGTATCCTCCGTTTCCACCGGAGCTTACCCCAAGTGATTTTCACATGTTCCTCCAACTCAAAGGTAAGCACTTTTCACACCGATGATGAAGTTAAATCAGCGAACAACTGGTTGCGAGCACAGGACCCGACCTGGTACAACACTGGCTTGGAAAAAACTTGTGTCACGTAACCAAAAATGCTTGGAAAACATGTTGGCTATGTAGAAAAGTAACAGAAGGCTTGTATAATGTATTCATTCATTCATTATCTGTTTACCCTCCTCTTATGTAGGACTTACACCCCCCAGGACTTACAAGCGGGTGCCTGGGGTCAGAGGCCCGTCGAGGAGCAGATACTCATGGATCAGACAGAGCATCCAGGATGGGTGATCAGCCCGATGCCTGGTATGGGATGAAGGAAGTAGATGAAACGAAATGTTGGTGAAATGGATGAAAGGAAAGGTGATGATGGAGCAGTTGGTGGAATGAATGGCGGGGGAAACCGGAGAACCCGGAGAAAACCCGCCCAGACGCCGCTTCGTCCACCACAAATCCCACATGCAGGTCCCTGGGAATGAACCCGGGCCGCCTAGATGGGAGGCGAGCGGTCTAACCACTCGGCCACGGCGCCGCCCTTGTATAATGTAAATAAAATTAATTCAACATGATCAACTGTGTGTAATGTTTTTATAAAACAGGGAAACTTATTGGACGTCCCTCGTAGTTTGTACAAAATTAGAGAAAGTCATTGAGTGTAACACATCAGATTTTTACCCTATACACTACTGTTTCTGACACCCGAGTAGCCTTAGATGTTTCTTTTACGGTGTTACTAACACTCATTTTACTTGAAGAATAATCCAACACATTCATTATTATTTTACGTTTCTTCCTAGTTTGCCAAGACTTCGTGTCTTCGCAGCTTCTCCCTCCATAACCACAAATATGTACGTAAAATATTAAATAACTAACCTACATAACACCCCATACTCGCTATAAACGCAGACATTTCCTTAAAACTGAAGTTAATTTATACCGCCTTCTGCTCGTGCCTGGCCTCTTAGTTGAATAGATGGATGACCTTTATGTTTGTAATACATAATGAATGCAAGAAGTTACAGGATTCTGGTTTCTATTATAAAATTTCTCCAACCTCTTCAAAATTTTCACTTGCTTGTCCGCGTTGTAAACCCAGTAACAAAAATGTTTCTCTGGATGACTTTTCTACTGCATTGGTATAGATTTTCCGAAAATATATCAGTTAAAAATGATAACGCTCATCTTCTTAAAGGTAGAGAATTCAAACTGGCAGGTATCAGCACACCAGTTTACTCTAGTCAAGAAAAAAAATATTGTTGCGGTTTACCCTTTAATTTATTAGTTACTGCGTGATAAGCATGGAAACAGCAAATATTGAACTTTTACTGAAAAATTCGTTTTCTTTAAAATGTTGTGCCCACAGAAATGTATAAAGAGTAAAACTGATATAATCTGATAGAGAAGAATATTGTCCTGATAACTAATTATTAACGCAAATATATAAATAATTAAATAAAGAAATTATAGCAAGAAAGAGAAATAATTGCAATAAATAATTTCCGTATGCTAAACCTACTATAATAATAACAAGCTTGAATTGAAAAATTTGTCCGAAGAAAATGGTAATTAACGATACGTAATAAGCAAAGCTATAGTAACAGAATGAGGAGTGAAAGCTTTAGATTAAGGATTCTTGGAATGCAGTTAGGTTATAAGTTCAGTACGTTTGAACAGTCACATAAGCTGAAATTCTGAAAGACAGAAAGGTAATGTAATTGTGAGTGTCGGAGAGTTAACGCCTAGTAACAGCGTCACATATGCATACGTAGGAGTTTTGAGATTGGAACACGTATGAAGTAATGTTGTTGGCGGGGAGGGGGGTAATATGTAGGCGGAGCTTTAGTTGATATAAGGGCGTGCATTCTAATCAGACACATATATGCTCGTACACACATTGGTTCGGCACACTTCGTGCACACATTCGTGACACTTTTTCTTGAGAATTAGTGACTTAATCTGGTAATTACTCGTGATCATTTTAAGCGCTCAGTGACGCGCTGGTGTGAGTAGGATTTGGCGGTCATCGCGAGGGGTTTTGCTGGTAAGCATTTTTAACGACTGGCAGCAAGTTACGCTGCTAGCTACTTTTATTGCGGAAAAAATTATTTCAAACCGTAAAATTGTAGCAGGCGACAGCAGGATCAACAGAAGATTGAAGCAAAGGGTAAAGCTTCAAAAGGGTTATAAAATTGGCACCTCATTGTGATGCAATACGGCACCCTGCATAAGCTAATGCGTTTAAAGCTGAAAATTGTAACAACTAAATACTTACACCATGTTATTGTGCATTAGAAAATTGACGACAGCGTAAGAGTAGAAAAGGATGAACCTAATGGCAACATGTATGCGTTAGATAGAGACATATATCCCATTTAGCTCCATCTGTCTTTTAATCTATAGTTCCGATCGCATCATAAGGAAGAGGTACATACCTGTGTGCTGTTAAAGCGTTCTTACGTTTCAACATGTCTTAACCCCAGAAAACGTAGTTCTTTACCGCTTTTTGAAACGTTACATGACATGTGCATTGCATATACAGAGGAAGAAAGATGTAGAGAAAGCAAGAGAGTGATAGAATGGAAGATAGAATGGAAAGGGAAGGGAGAGAATGGGAGAGGAATACAGGGGAGAAGGAATGAGATAAATACAAAGGTCAGAGGTAAAGATGAATATAAATAATTATAGTAAAATCAGAGATAAAGATTTATGTAGAATTATAGCAAAAGTCAGAAATAAATATGAATATATACGAGTAAAACTAAATCGAGAAATATGAAACAGTGGATATCAATGACTAAATGTGTATTTGAAAATTTACCGTTGAAACAGAATTGAAAACGCTATCAACTATTTGATTATTGTTTGTACCGACAGGCCTTCACTACACGCTGAACAAAGAGTAGCAGGGTCGCCCTTAAAAAGGTAACCGTGTGTAAAATTGCAGTGACGAATACGCAAATGAGCCAAAATCACCTCCTCACGACGAGATACACGAGAGAAAGCTGCCCAGTTTATCGGAATGTACTTCACTACTCCAAGCTTATTTCCGCCAAGAGCTAACTACCCCTCGCGCTAGTATAATACCGCTCTTCGCAAAACAAGCTTAAAGTCTTCCGATGTGCTTAAGATGTTGCAACACTGGGTTGTCTGGTCGCCGCCTCAGCTTCCAAGTCCGCCAGTTCATTCCCCAGCAAACCAACGTGACCAGGAATCAATCACACTCCACATTAACGCCAAAGGCGTGTAAAGCATGGATGCGCTGTACAATGCGAAGGTAGTTGCACAGCTCACAAAGGCTCTGTGAAGTGCACTAAGGGAATCACTCAAAATGAGACAGTCTTCCAATTTTCGACAGTGAACATACAAAATGGTCCGGTATATGGCATACAGCTCTGCACTATAAATGGAGGTGCTATTATGAAACCCCAATGTATGGAGCTCGGTTGCATGAACATTGGCACATCCAACACCGTTGGTTCACTTATACCAATCCTTGTAGATAAAAATTCGGTCTTTGAAACCTGACAAAAATTATAAAAAGCAAGTGCGGATATTAAACGTAGGTATCGTTGACTTCCGGTATGCCGTCATCCCAGGATCTACACGATGTCGCACGTAACCAAGGGGGGTACACCCCCTCCCCCTTAGAAAACATGCTAGACATTTCAATATCATGCTTTCTAAGAAGCTCCCGTAAAAGAGCACCTGCATGCCTTGGATTAATGGGGTCGTTGCTATAATGTTCTTCCAGCGCGGTGTTTAAAGAAATAAGCTAATGTTGGATGTATTGACACACATTTCCTAACAGGACATCACGCCGATATCGTAGAGAAGGTTCTGCCAATTCGGTGTAAAGACTCATAACTGTACTAGTTGGAAAAGCACCGATAGCCACTCGAATGCCTCCGTTTTGAATTGTGAGTAATCTTCTCAGGACAGATGGTCGTACTGAGGAATAAACGATACACCCAGTGTCTATCTTGGATCGGATCAGTGCGCAATAAATTTGCAGCAAGACTGTCCGATCTGCTCCCCAAGATTCGACGTTTAATACTTACAAGATATTTAGAGAACAGCCACATCTAGCTTTCAACTGTGATATGTGCAATGAACAGCTAAGTTTAAAGGTTAACCCCAGGAATTTCGTCGAATATGCGAATGGCAGTAAATCTGGACCAAATCGGAGCGAAGGCGGTAATCGTCTTCTGCGACGCCAAAAGGTAACGCAGATGACTTCTCAGTTGAGAAACGAAAGCCGTTTTTGGAACTCGATTCTTGGAAGATTGTCTAAGCATTGTTGCACACGGTGTTCCAAAAACGGATTACACTGAGAGGTACAATAAACAAGACGATATCCCTGGAGGAACGCATTTCGAGATCGAATTAATTGCTATAGCAAACAGTGTAACGCTTAGTACGACCCCTGTAGATCTCTGTTCTTCTGGACAAATAGATTCCGAAAAAAACCGAACGGAGCGTCAGAAAACGCGGCCCGTCATAAACATGTATGAAAAGTGTTAAGTATCCACTTATGTTCCAAGTGTGTAGGTAACGAAGTATTCCTAATTGCTAATACGTATCATAAGCCTTCTCGAGGTCAAAAATATCCCGACGGTCTTACAATTCTTCATTAATTCATTCTTTATTTGCGTCGACAATGTTATAAGGTGGTCCGCAGTTGAACGGCGTCGTCGCAAACAGCATTGATTGGTGATCAGTAAGTTGCGAGTTTCCATCTATCATACCAACCACCCATTGATCATGCGCTCCATCACCATGCAAACGCAACTGGTGAGAAAATAGGACGGTAGCTGGACGGAGGATGACGGTCCTTTCCAGCTTTTAAAATGGGTATAGCGGTGGCGAGACATCCTTTTGTGGAAAAATGACGTAAACCCACACGTTCTTATAGACCTGGAGCAGGAAAGCCTTACCTTCAGAAGAGAGCTGTTGCAAAATTTGAACTGGATATCATCTGGACCAGGTGCTATTTGCTGCGAAGATGAAATGGTATATTCCTTTTTCCCGCCTGGGTGAAAATACGACTGTGATCTTCAAGGTATCCATAATGAAACAAGAGGCCTTGAGATTCCACCTGTTTCTTAACAGGAAGGAAGTCGTGCAAATATTTATCTGAGCTAGACACTTGAGCGAAAGCACTGCAATAGGTATTACCCACTTCGAATGTACTAACTACAGCTCCTGCAGCCGTTTCAAGAGACTAGCAATTGCATGTGGATGGGTTATCCGGCCACACGACTTAACTTAATCCATACGATAGAGGAAGGTGTATGTCCATTACATGAAGCTATAAACTTGCTCCATTATGTCTTTTTGGTATTCTTAATAACTTGTCTGGACTTGCCACACATTTTCTTGTATTGGATCAGCTTATCCAATGTAGGGCGACACTGGAAAACCCTATGAACTCCTGCGAGCATGATTGGTACTTCGGCCTTCAACCGTGTACCAAGGGACTGGAAATCGACGGGAGTTGGCAGTCGACCGAGGAATATATTACTCAGCAGCAGAAAGAATCGTCTGTATAAGATGTTGGACTAAAACATTCACAGAGACCTGTCATTGTAATTAAACACAGCCAAATGGGAGTAAAGGTAACCAATTGGCGTGATCTAAGCGCCATCTAGGCAGGTGTGGAACATATATCTGGTGTTAAGTGACTAGTAAGACAATGAAAATGGTCACTAGAGTGTAAATCATAGACGGCATTCCATAGTAAGGAAACTGATAACTGTAATTAACAAACTGCTATATCAAGTGTGGAAATATATTAAAGTAGTCTAAAACAATTTTAGGGTCCCCGGTGTTCGGAAGATCTAGGTCATAATTGCCCAAAAATCAGTGATCAATTTGCCTCTCGCACAAGCCGGTTGTGAGCCCCAAAAAGGGTGATGGGCTCCCATCAACAGAAAAGGCATTGGTAACTGGGAAACTAGATTTCTAAATCAGTAATGGAGAGGTCGTCAAATGAAGGATATAGATGTAACAAATGGTAAACTGATGGATGGCAGTTTAATCCTTACAGCGACTGACGGGATGTCAGACTTATGGATTCAGACCACGAATATATCATTTTTTATGAAAGTCATAGTACCCCTTGCACAGGAATACCTTCTTCGGGGGTAAGATTACACCATACCGGAATATACGACCTAATTTGAAAGCTATCTTGCGGACGGAGCTTAGTCTTGTAAACATGCGACCAAAGGCTAATATTTGTTAAGCAAACCTTCAAGCTCTGTCGATATATTCTAATTCCACGTATGTTTCATAGTAGGATGGCATGGTAATTATAATGGATAAGTTCTCAAACGTTATAGTCCAGCACATTGAGGAAAGCATTTTGGGGGGGGTTCGGGCTAACATCTTTAACGGAAGGTTTATCCTGCCTGTTTTTAGTGTCGTTCGGGCAGTATGGACGGAAACTTCTTGCTCCATCTCCTCCACGGGAAAGAACCCTTTTCCAATTGAAAACTTCGGTTGAGAACCTCGAACCGATTGGAAGTAGAGATAAGCGAAGATGAAGATCGACGATCAGAGTCCTTCCCAGAAGATTCCTCAGAAGAGGATTTTCGCGGAAATGATCTTGGAGTTTGTTTTCCCTTTGATGTTCTGGAAGCAGACTTATCACTTTCCTTCGGGAAGTCGGTTTTATTATAGCTGGTCCTAAACTTTATCGGTGGTGCATAAGATATTATTTGCCAGTCCTATTATTTTGAGGTCGACAGTTTTGTTGGTGATTTTACTGATGTGATCCTTCCAGTAACGGACTTGGCAGATGTTGATTCTGTCGTCGGTGTTGAGTTTGAAGGTTTTGGCAGCGTTTTAGTTACGAGAAGATGTTTTGTAATGGTTGCCCTTAATATCGTTGGTCTGAGTGACGATTTCTCGGCTCGCTACCGATTTAGCTGCAACTGAAGTGTAGCTACCGGATCATCTCTCGAATCTCCCGTTTCTCTGTAAAACAAGGGCTCTCTCAGGAACTCGATGGATGTTGAGCGCTGCAGTTAAGGTACGTTGGAGCTGTTGTACATACCCCGTATTGCGAGACATCCCCGCAGTTAACGCAGATAGATCCGCCGTTGCAAAAATCCCTAGTGTGTCTAAAGCGTTGACACTTATAGCATCTCAGCGGGTTCGGGATATATGGCCTAACTTCACTGGCTTTATATTCTGCCTTTGAGGGAGATCTATTCGATAAAGGTAAGGATCCGAGTACGATTTGCTAAACATTCTCGTGCTTGTTTCCGCTGAACCCGATATTCGGATGTCAACCTTGCTCTTCAAGATTTTCTTGAATCTCCTCGTTGGACATACCGTCTAATGCACGGGTGTTCACCACTCTGCGCGAGAAGTTTGAGGCTCTGTGCATCTCAACTCGTACAAAATACCCGGCTGACATACTTGCTCTGAGTATTTTCGCTGGCTGAAATCCTGAATGTGCTTCAACCAGGAGAGTGACATTGCAATTTATAGTGCACAACTAAACGGGAGCAGCACCTTTAACGAGGCTCTATTGCATTACAAATGTATTCACCGATGCAAAGTTATTTTCTTTCTAATTTATGATAATTACCAGGTAGCGAGGGCCACAAGTCTCGACTGCTTCTTTTTCATTTAACTTTGGTGCATTTTTTGGATTTTCATGGCGATGAAATCCTCCAGTATTAAAAATGTCTCCAATGGCATGCACACATCCTGGGCGTCACCCTGGCTTAGGTGACATTTTTGGCCTGGACGTTACTCACCTTAGAGTATCACCTCCCAATTTTTAGATAAAGGGATCCAATTGTCTTCAGGAGCGCAACACCTCATGTAATAGCCTCTCCTCAGGACTGACATTTATCAGCGGATACGAACACAGTCCTACATGATACTCAGGGGCTGGGAGTTACGTGTTATCCAGTCATCCCTTGGGACTCCCCTCCTCCATCCCGCACAGCGGTATCCACCAGACTGTGTTCAATGAGATAACTGATACTGGGTCAAACACACTTGTGGGCCAAACTTGATTGGGAGTTTCCCATAAGCCCTCTCACCTCTTAGAGGAACCCAGCGGATAGTGCTACTCGGGACCCCGGGAGCGCTAATCGCGTACCTATTGTAGTAGACCCTGGGGGACTCGAGCAGAGCTACGGGGTCTGCTAGTTAGATACAAAGTTATAACCTTCTGGTAGAGCGTGTAGTTAAATGAATGTCATGATTATTAATAAAATGTTTAATCATGTTACACGAATAAAAGCTTTACACAGTCTAATGCATAGATTGCGTATTTAGTTGTAAAAGTATACTTCCAAGGAATACAGTTTATCTGCTCTGAATAAATACCTCGCCACTGCAATCTCTTAAATAATGTATGTGGGGTAACCTTATTAAATTTTTTCAATGATAATATTTTTGATCCACTTCCCATTCATGCTGTCATGGTGGAAAGCTGAATGTTCCGCATTCCGTGGTTATAACCTAAGCAACCTGCGTATTTTGTCTATTTTGCTGCAGGTATATACACGACCTATATAACTTAACTTCTGGGTGTTTACTTTAGTTTCAATTTTTAATATATACTTACGATTTAATTCATGAAACATCTAATTATTAGCTACAAGTGTTTGATTGTATTAAGATCAACAACCATACGTGGATATTTGATCGCAAGTTCGCCATCCTTATGTTGATGACCTAGTTACTAAAACCCACCACGCTCAACAGGTCTTATTAATTAATTTTATTTTCATGTAAGCACTATTGCTATTTTTCACTGTCGTCGAAAAAGTAGTATAAAAACGAGCTTTATTTGTGGACGCTCTTTAGCTGCTATGGTCCTTAGCGTCCCATCCTATATTGGGCATGACAAAGCAGTAATTTTGCTCAGAGGTCTCTTTATCAAGCTTGAGGTTCTTTTACGTGCCGTAAATCTGCGACACGGACCACCAGCCTTACTTCCCTTCCGAAGGAACCCAGGTTAAGGATTTTTAGGCTCGAAAAGATCCATAGTCTTCCGCCGGGTTTGAACCCGCGACCTCGGGAGCTAGAGGTTAGCATGGTAACCACTACACCACGGATGACGGCAATAATAAATAGTATGCAATACACAGACGTTAAGTGCAATGGAAAATCTCAGAAATAGAAAACATTCGACTTCGTCTTGTATTTGCAAACTCTTCCCCGTTCTCCAGTGATGCATTTATCGCACTTGTATCGCATTACACTATTCCTTTGCTTGTGTATCTTTGACGTTGCAAAGAAAGCTGTTGCTTTGTTTACCTTGTCCCATGTTCTATTGGTCCGGCGCATACATTCGTCTTGAATATCTTAACAGCATGTGGTAATGTTAATTTATACAAGAGAATAATTTAATACCGAGCGGGATGGCTCAGGGGTAACATCTGAGCCGCGAACTCTGGAGGTCGCAAATTCAAACCCGGGGGCTGACAAATGTAACCGAAGGATTTTTTCAAGGTTTTCCTCGGTCGCTAGGCGAATGCTGGATAATTTGATCCGCGAATTTTCCCATTGTGCCTTTCATCTCTACATTTCATTTCCTTCTGTACCGCCACACCAGGCGTTGGGCTGATCACCATCCTGCATATGTTGTGGTCCAGAGTTTGCTTGCTCCTCGACAAGCTATTGGCGCAAGACATTGGCTTGCAGGTCCTACAAATAGGAGTGTAGTCCGTTAAAGAAGAAAAGTCTTGATGATTGTGGCACGAGTGAATGTTTGTCGCCCTAACTGTCGCTTGTGCGACATTTTTCATGAGTTGGATACAACATTCTATGCAATCTTATCCATAGCTAATGTCTTCATATGCGATGTGACGTTAGCTTTTCCTCCTACATTCCTTACTTGGCGTGTTGAACTGATAAACTAGGCACATAAACATGCATTCCTGAGAGAGAAGTGAGGAGATGTTACAGACTGTGACGTGGCCTGTTATCGGTAATTATAAACTCAAATCTTAATTATTGTATACTTAATAATGTACAGACTTTTTTGCATCTTAGTTACCCAGAGAAAAGAATATCACAAAACGGTTTCATGTTCTCTCTATAGCCACGGAAAATTGGAATACCGGTATTACTTATTATTATAGGAAACAAACTCAGTTATTATTGGCACGCGTGCCATAATGAGCCGATTATGCTCGATATTTAATACAGTAACAACCTGTTTATAATGCATGAAAGTTCTATATTCGCTCAAAATGTTGATACGCCATTGAACTGTCGTGGCTTGTTTTAATTTTCGTTTTGCATGAGATATACGAGGTGACAAATGACCGTGAGTTCACTGAAGAAGAAGGAACCTTTCACCAACTAATCTATCAGAGGTAACGATGTAGTGTTTAGAAGTTTCTCCTAATGCAGGATACCTAACATTCCTTTGTTAGAGCGTAGGTTGAAGGTATCTCACCCCTTTGCGAGGTAGCAGCTGAATGTGTTGAGCGTTGTTCTCACCAGTTGTCACACACTTCAAACGAATATACGGCAGCTTCTGTAATTTGTTGGCCGGGATGTTTCACGGGACTCCTGCAATGAAGGAAGGACGTTTTCATTGCCAAAATACCTCAGCTAGAAAGGTTACTTTGATGATCTCGGTATTATGGGCAACCTTCCTTTTTTCGTCTTTCCTTCTAGGTGCATTCACATTGTGCAGCTCCTGGTGACGTCGCTTTGTTGTCAGTCCGTCTAAATACATGCGCCAAATAATTTACAAACCGCTTCACTCAGAGGGTTACAATTTTATAGGTATGTCTATAAGACCGGTTTCAGACTTTAGTAAACTTCAAATCTTGCTTAACGGAGACTTCTACAGAGTTTTACATTGCGTAGTTCAATCGATAAGCTGACCTTATACGTGGCTTGGCTTAAACGTACTGAATTGTGGTTTCAGCGTTATTTAAAGGAGAGTGACGAGGAAATACAAACTTTTTAAACCCATATGGACAACAGAAGATTATCTACAATGTTTTGAATGTGTCCAAACTATTTCAACGTCTGGAATGACCGACAATTTAACGAGAGATTTTGATTAAATATACAGTCGGCAATGATGGTACCACAATTTACTGTAGATGCAATTAAACATAAAATGAATAGTAAGAAGCAAAACGTAATTTGGCATGCCCTAATTACATTCTCTACTACGTATAATAAATAGGGGAAGTATTGCATTCCACCCAAAAATTTGTTATCGAGATTTTGCCGGAAATACATGTTTTGAGGCCCGCTGAATCCAAAAATAGCATTTTTAGAATAACGTCTGTGAACAACATAATTCAAAAACGAGAAATACTATAAATACTATACTTGCTATTTAGGTTAGTATCTTTCAAAGATGCGACACGAAGATTTTCAAAATAACTCCCCACCTCAGACTACCCTTTGCATAGAACATTTTTCGAAAATTTTGATGTTTTCAAAAATGGCTCTAACGATTTTGATTAAAATACCATATGTTTAATATACTTTCATAGCAAATGAAATGTATATCCTGAATTTTCTGGAAATGTCCCCAAAAGTTCTCTTCATCCTGAATGACTTTTGCATAACTGGTAAACTGTAAGAGATAGACAAAGTTTTACTACACAACATGTTTTAAATTTTATTGAAATGGGTATAAACGACTTTGAAATATGGCTGTCAAAAGTGTGAAAGGGACTTGCATGTATGCTAGCTCTTACTAATAAAAGTAGATATTACCATATTTGTGATGGTGATGTCATCTCCATTACTTTAAGTTCATCAATAAATGATTGCCATGCATAAGGCAAGGTACTGTTGAAAATGTTTAGATTTACCTCGCAGTAGGGGATATGGCTCCGCTGGAGCATGTTAGGCTCGCATTTTGGAAGTCCCGAGATCGATTCCTTTCGGGACGGCCACTCTAACCATGGGCTTGTTTGTGGTTTTCCTGGGCGGTGGTTCCCCTTCTACCACGAATTTTCTGTTCATCATTTTCTTTTACGTGGGTTCAAATCTGACGAAGGGCGATGGATTTTTTCGGGCGTAAAAATTCTTAGCATGGCTTCCTTCGGAAGCAAAGTAATGCCGGTGGTCCCGTGTTGTAGAAGAACCTCAAGCCTGATAAAGAGGCCTCTGAGCGAAATTACCGGACTTTCACGCCCAATATAGAATGGGACGTTAAGGACTACGACAGTTAAAGTGTGTCCATAAATAAAACTCAATTTAGTTCAATTTTTTCAGCATTATAGGACCAGCCGACGATGGTTGGTGTATTGCAGCAGGACGTGGAGTTTGTGCCATGGTACTTGGCGAGACTACTGGGGTCCCTTCTTTCCTGAGAGCTGTATCGTCTACATCCGGAACCCTGAGGTTGCAGATGGCTAAGGTGGGGCTAGCCGGAGTCAGAATTGCCGACAATATCGCCCGGATCTGGTCGCCCTTCGTGTCTGCCATCCTCCCAGTGGTCACGTTGAAAGTACAAAGGCCTACGTGCGGTGCTGCGTTCCAATTGTTGGAGGCCCTGACTACTTCTAACCCTACTTGACATATTTAGTTTTGATGCAACCTGAGTGTCTTGTACCACTTCATCAGCATTTGAAGCACTAATTAGAGGTAGAGATAGAGGTGGTTCAACAGAGGGGGACACCTCGCGCACTGCGACCTGTACATAGTGCGGCTACCACTTTCCAGACGAAGGCATGAGGTGAAGGAACTATAGGAGGCTAAAAGCGTAGACAGCCCATATAGATGCGTGGAAGTCCTCAATATTTCCAAACTCGCAGACCCATCCCACTGCTGCAGTCGCCGAGAGAGGGCGAAGAACGGGCCACCAGTCAAGCAGCCCTCTGGCGTCCACGGAGAATACTCTGTCTATTAAGCATGAATCCGCGCCATCTGTCCAGCACCACTATACGCCACGAAATCTAGAAGCATACCTGAAAAATGAGAAAGAAACGGAATGAAAGAGTAATTACTGAAAGGATATCGTGGTAGAGAAGAAACCACGCCAGAATTCAGGAAATCCACGAACGATCTATGAGTCAGAGTGAGCGGTAGCCGGGGATCGAACCCGGGACTTCCCAAATGCCAGTCGCACACGTTACTGTAACACCACCTTGCTCGGAAGTACTAGTAAAATTCCGTCCAAATTCCTTAGAAGGTTCAGTTTGGAGTTGCAAGGCTTGCAGTGCCTTAAGTAATTATTTTGAAAATGTAGCTTAACATTCAGAGGTGCTCTTCACTCATTATGAGTAAATCTATATGACCAATATTTTAATCTGCCATTTTATCTCGGTATTTGACTTCAAAATAATTCGTTAATACTGAGATTATTAAACACATTAGTAAAATAGTTAATTACCAACTCACTTTATGATCGAAGCTTCCCATGCAGTGTTCTGGCCTTCTCTTGTTCTAGTGTTCTACGTGATGCTCGATAGTGTTGGTCAGACTGGACATTTCTCACTGTAGTTCATATTCCTGCTCTGCTTTTTGTTGTAACTAGGGCTGAAATGGCAAATACATAGTTGAGATAAACATAACAAAGAAAGCTACTTTCTAACGAGCTGGGTGGCTAGGCTTTTATGTTTGTGGCCTACATTCGGGAGGTCATGGGTTCGATTCCCGTGGCCGAACTTCCGGACTGATTGGTTTCTCCGGGGATTTCCCCTAGTCTCCTGACGAATGCTGGGGAGGATCACTACATCCCCCGAATTTACTGTCCCTCCATATCATCTCCTTTCTCATTTTACTCCATGCTTCATCTACTTGGTTTCTTACAGGATTGCAAGTGTCGGCGGGATGTCTCGGCGTGTGCATGGCAGGGGAAATGGATGCTCTACGGAAGCCTTCGTACTCCCGACTGCGAGCTGTCTTCGGGTCCGGACCCTCCAGGGATGAGTAAGCCTAAGGGGGTGATAGAGGCCGGCTGCACCAGCCAGCACCCGAGGAGTTCAAATCTGTAAATGGTAGGGACCTGTCCTTGTCGTGCCTCCTGGTCCGGCCGTCATCTGTCTCCTCTCACCTCATCCCTGCCTTCCGGGGACGCCCCGTCAGGGGTCTAGGTACAAAAGAATCTACGCAGGTCGAGGTGTTCAGTCCCCCTCCGCTTCTAGTCCTATCCTAAGCTACTCCCTACCTAAGAGTTGAATATATAACAAATATTGCAGTTCAAAGCCAGGAAAAGTGAAGAAAATAAGCTCATTTACACGTTTGTTACTCTACTACCGGAGTAGCATGGCGTATTTACTTTGTTACCACTGATCACTGCTATAATGAATTGTTGCTTATGTGGAAGTTATTTTTTCCACAGGAACTGCTTACTATACCTTTATTTCCTTTTCACTTAAAGCAAGTATCTGTGAATTTGGTAAAAAATGTGAAAATTTTCGATTTTTTGTTTCTGGCATTTTTATTACACTTATATGTTGTACTTTGATGCTATACAATTTGTTTTTCATATCAACAGTTTTAAAGCCACAGATAGATATTTGATCTGTTGTTTAGCATTTAGGTCAAACACCACATTGAACATTAAGTTCTATTTAACTTTAGCTTAAATTTTTCAAGGCAGTGGATTTAAAATTATGGTGCACTAGTTAAAATACTGAATAGTTAAGTTGAAATTAATTATTTTCCACAACTCACATTGAAAAAGTCAAAAAATTCTAAAACTTCTATACACACATTTTTGTTCTCTTACATTAATTAAAATTATGAAATACATACACAACAATTTTAAATTTGTATACTAAGCTCAAATTAAAATTTTGGGAACGATACGATAATACGTAGGGTCTAAGGAGAATTTCATATTACCGTATCAAAAAGTGATTAGTTGTGAATAAAAAAAATAACATCTTAACAAAGGTCTGACACAGCTCATTAAAATATTGAGTGAAGTATACGCTTCGTGTTTTGAGTGTATGCTAAAGAAAAACAATCAGAAGAAAACTGTAGATTTTTGGATTTTAAGGGATATATTGGCTTAAAACACAGAGTCTAGGTGAGTACTTTGATCCCTGAGGTATATGAGCCATTTAACTACAATACTTATTAATATCAATTTAAATTTATTAATTAAAAATAAAACTAATAACATTTGGTTATAATTCCTATACTTCTGTTTGCTATAATATGTATATAGGGTGTATATTTATTGGTGTATTTCGGGGACGTGTTCCTGACATCAAATCAGTAAAAAAAAGTTCATATGTACATGGGTCTGAAAATCAACCGTTTCGTTGTTGCAGGTCAAAGAATATGTATTCGAAGAGTGAACAGAAGGATATGCACTACACGTATGGCCGTGCAGACGGCAATGCAGCACGAGCACGTGAACTTTATGCAGAAAGACACCCTGACAAACCGTTACCTTGTGCAAGAACATTTGTACGAATTCACCAACGCTTGAGTGAGAATGACGCATTTGAGAGGAGTACTAGAGATGTTGGGAGACCAAGAGCGGTACGAGGATTGAGCTTAAAGAACGAGTTCTTCGTGCTGTGTATGCAGACCCATCACAAGGCACAAGACGTATGGCTGTAAGGGAGACAGTTAGTGATATGACTATCTGGAGAATTTTGCAGTGTACCCGTATCACCTTCAACGTGTGCAAGGATTAAATGAGGCGGACTTTGAGCTAAGGAGACGTTTCTGTTAACCTATCTCCAGTTTCTCAGAAATGAGTTGCATCACTTAAACTGGTAATGTGCATCTGGACATCACCCAACGAATGTGGATATTACAGATGCTGCTCCAGCTCATTTCAGTATGATAATTCGTAAGTTTTTGAATTATCGATTTCCACAAAGATGGATTGGTCGAGGGGCACCTATTGCATGGCCTGTTCGATCGCCGGATTTGAATGCGATGGATTTCTTCGTCTGGGGGCATTTGAAGTCCTTGGTTTATGCGAATCCTTTACCTGATGTTGACATTTTGAGAGGAGGTATCCAAACTGGATTTGACCAAATACGAAATACACCAGGAATTTTCAACAGAGTACGCCAGAGCATGGAACGCAGGCTTACTGCATGCGTGGAAGCAAGAGGAAGCCACTTCGTGTACTTTTTCTAACTTTTGGCGCATTTTTAAGGGTAATATTTCGGTCTTGACTTGTCTAAATTCACTTCACATTCTTTGGTAAGCAAGCTCAAAATTTATTCCTATTACCCCTACTTTTTAAATTATTTATCTGGTGTGGGTGAATCATTAATGAAGGGATTTACAATATTCTTCATAACTTAAATGTGTAATCAGAAGCAATCAGAAACCATTTGTTAAATGTTGAAAGATGATTATGCAAGAAATGTAATTCTCTAATCTTCAAAACGAAAAGAAGGTGTTATGTATTTTGATTGTTAATTCAGTCAACATATTTGAAGTTTTAAAATACACAGGTATATAGTTATATTATTATTTCACCACTGTAATAAATGAGTTATTCGGTTTTGGTAATTTAACCTTAGTTATCAGAATAATACATATCCTAGCATATACAGTATTGTATAATAAGTCAGTAACTTCCACAACTATTGCATCAGGAACTATTTGAAAGATATGGTTCACCACTTAAATAAAGGCTCTGCAAACTGTTCAGTCTGGCCAGCTGAATAAACAGTAGGCCTTAAAGGTAAAAGCGAAAAATAGTTAGGCATGACTCTTTTGCCTAAGTCAACATTTCAGAACCAGTTCTGATAGGATAGTGATGGGCAAGGGAGAATGTATTTCGCGAAGATTAATAACAGAAAAGTTCGTAATGAACCACTTCAATGTGTTCACATCGAGTAAAATAGGCCTAAGTGTAACTACTGAATACAGCATGTTTTTATTTTGCCTTTAGGCCAATGTACGTCGAGGCAACAGATAGCAATTGTTTCATTTCCCTGTGCCGAACGTTTCCAAACATACACGAAGTACACCTGCATGCTTTGGTCTCACCCGCGTAGCCAAAACTCAACCTAAAGGTTCTGCACTGTAACTGAATCGGTATAATGCCCACATTCAGGTGTAGAAAGATGCTGTAGCGAAACTTGGATAGATGTACTACTGTACTCGCAAGGATGCCTGCCATAGTTAAGATAGCATGAGTGTATCATCTTATGCGATTATAATCTTTTTTCGCATAGGTTCTTTAGTACAAAAACCTGAATTACAGGTTATGACACTCGAACAGTTGTTTAGTTTTTGTATTGTGCATACAACCAAATCTTTAAAAAATGGAAATAAACTAACACGAGGAGAGAGAGAACAAATGCTTAGAGGTCCATCATTTTTAAATCAGAATGTTTCTAAATATAAATAAAGAATTAGCCTAACGAGAATTTCATCCGTTCAGCAAAGGAGTTGTTATTCATGCTTTACTCTCTTAGACACTGCGTAGCTTGAGAGATATATCGAAAAAGTGTATTACTGTCGACCAAAATAACGTATAATACATAAACGTTGGGAAACCTCTAAAATATTAAACTTTCAACTTTTTTGTTACTTAGTGGAGTCACTAAAGGAACAACCTAAGGCCATTCCATATTTTACATCACTCCAAAAAATCCTTCAATCGCAGTCGGTAGGACTCGAACCTACGCTCCCAGAGGGAATCTGATTTCTAGTCAGACGCCTTAACCACTCGGCCACGACTGCTGCTTGAAGTTTATTGACACCAGATGTTGTCTTGGTGTCTCAATGTACTTTACCTGTGAATGAAATTTACTGATAGAAATGTGCCTTTTATGTAATGATCAATCCTTGGATTTTAAGGCAAATGTCAATATAGTTGCTTTGGGTAGATGTTAAAAATATAATTGTTAATGTTTAAGAATAATGGAAAATGAGGCTTAGAACTAAGTCCATGCTTAGGACGTCATAATAGCAGTAATTAGAGTTGCTAAAATGTATTATAAGAGGATTGATGCCTATTTGTTTTATTTGCCTAGAAGTGCTGAAAGGAGTACATTTTTAAAATCTGCTCGAGGACTGCGAGGGCAAATTCCATATAGAATTACACCTTATTTATTTATTTATTTATTTATTTTTACGCTTGCTCAGAATTTTTATGCCGGGAGGATGTATCTATTTTCTCAGTATATCTCCATTAATCTGTAAACACTTCACCAATAATGTGACAACTTCTCTAGGTCCTCATGGAAGAATTTGTTTCAGAGTTTGTCACACCCACGTCAGGACAGCTGCTTGCAGTTGCTGGAATTAGGCAAACAGTCAAAGAGGATGATTCCATCCTTGTCCCAAAGTTTGCCTACTGAGGACGCCATTCAGAAGCTTTTCGTTTGGTAGCTGCTTTATGTTCCATTGCTGTGATCTTTGTGTCCGGCTCATGGTAATGGAGCCAACGCTCGTCGCCAGTCATCAATTTGGACATGAAGTCTTCTGGTTCCCGTTGAAGGAAATCAGTACTCACATCCTTGCGCTGCTGTCTTTGTCTACAATTGCCTGTCCCACCCTGGCAGACAGCTTCTCATCTTAAACTTCTAGAGTAGGTATGTGGTGCAGAGTGATCCTGCCAAGTCCTGTAGCCGCTTCTTACAAAATCGATGCACCTTTTCTGAATAATCCGCTCCATGCTAGAGATGTTGACCAGCGTTTTCACAGTCACTTTCGTCCCAGAATAGTTCCCCTCTCCGTTGATATGCAACCAGTTTCCAGGCATCCACACAGTTGTAAACGGTTCTTCGTGACTGTGCATCCCCTGCACACAATCATTCGCCGCCTGTGAATACCTACACTGCATCCTATTTCCACAGAAACCACGTCGTTCAGCGCCGTGGTTGATGATCTCCCTCCATGTTTTCTAATCACGTAATGCCCGAATTTGGAGAAATACACTGTAATTGGCAGGGATTACATTACTCTATATCGTGCTGGCAGACGTTTGCTGAACTATGTACTACATATTTGGAACTATAAAGAGGAGAAAAATATCCCATCGTATACGGTGGAAAATTCTGAAGTGTAAACCAGTATGAAATGCCTCTCGTACAATGTGGCTACGAATCAACAATGAAACATGATCCATTACTGTCTGCCGTTAGGGTTTAGTACGCCCCGAATTCAACGTTTGAATGTTAACGACTATACACAACACTTACTTTGAATTTCGCTTCTGGGCTATCCGTTGTTCGTGCTTATTTTCTGTGTTGTTTTAACTGCATTGTGAAGAGAAACAACGTATAAATATAAGTTCTCAAAGTTTTTTGAAATTATTTCCTTTTTCTCGATTATAAATACCGTAATTAAGATACAATTGCGGTACCTGCTTCTTTGCAGAAGGAAGAAGTAGTTTGAATATATGAGACTAAGTCCAGTGTTTTCACTTCCAGGTTTCTACAAAGCACTTAATGCATTTATATTGCAAACAATTTTTCTACGATAATAAACACTCTCGGAAAATCGTAACATACTATCAATACAACTTCCTCGAACATCTTTATACTCACCTTTTACTGTGAAGGTTGCTAAGCTCTGGAATTCACTGCCACAGGATGTCAGGAGTTGTCAAGCTTGATATGCTTTTCGTCATACATTGCAGATTTAAGTTAAAAATAATTGTTAATTTAGGGGGAAATATTCTCATTTTGATTGTATATATAGTATACAAGCATATGTTTAAGATATTCAGTAGTTTATTAGTTTCTATATATTTTCAATTAACCAAAGTTTACTGCTCCTCTAATATTTGTACTATTTCTGCTTTCTGTTCCTTTGGATATTGTTTACGTGTACTCAGTGTGTTCAGGATATTGTATTCAGGATTTTTTTATGTGGCTGAGCGAAAGAGCAGGCTAAATTGCCTTAGCTCTGACACAATAAATAAATAAATAAATAAACGATACAAATGCTTACGCAAAAATAAAATTAATCAATTCAGTTGTTCAAAGGCAGTATCAAGGTTGACCGCGCTAGCTCTGCAAACTGATTAGTCACTCCTGATAGTGTCGAACAATAACTGAAAATAGTATGGCTACTTGCTCCGAAAGGTGGCTCATGTATTAAATCGTAAGTAAATGTGAATAAATAAAGGGAAGTAAAGACGGCAAGATCTAATGGTAAACTTCAACTATAACATATTATTATACTGCATGTCTGCAACAATTAATGTATTTATCAGACTTGGTGGATTAAATAAATTTATTAATATGTGAGGTAAAAATGAAAAACGCACGGAGTGCAGGAAATTCAACTTCCCACAAGATAGCATAAGTGGGGCGGCGCCGTGGCCGAGTGGTTAGCCTTTAGATTGTTGAAGAGAAATAAACAGTGGAGAAATGTTTAAAATTTAATATTACTAATCACAAATAACATGTTACGCTTATAAAAGTCATATTTAAATGAAAAAGTCTGATGTGTTACACTCACATGACTTTCTTTGCTCTTGTACAAACTATTATTACAAACGCTTATTCTCCATATGCTTCATGTTAATCGAGATAAAACTTTGCAAAAACTTATTTTATTGCTAATTTTCTTGTATTTGCAAGGGGAATTGGTAGGCTTTAAGCGATAGTCAAATGTTTTAAGCGCTGGTTGCTATGTGGAGCATTCCATTCTCTTTGCATGTCCAGGGCATAACAAAACCGAATAACGAATTCCCATTTGGGTAAAATTATAAGTATTGGAAAATTCAAACAAATAACAAGGAATATCTTGGAAATAGTTCACTGTTAAAAAAAGGTATACGGCATAAATAGTGTGTTTTAACGAGATCTACATTTTCTATGTAGAAAAACCTCTTCTTTCTCTTACGGTTTACCAATTGTGCAAAAATATATTCAGAAAGAAGAGCATTTTGGCGAATATTTACAGAAAATTCAAGCTATTCATTTTATTTGTTATGAAAAAATCTTAAATATATGATATTTAATCAAAATCGTTAGAGCCATTCTTGAGAAAATAAAATTTTTCGAAAAATGTTCCATTGAAAGGGTAGTTCTGGGGTAGGGGATTTTCTTGAAAGTCCTCCTGTCGCATCTTTGAAAGATACTGAAACTAAATAGAAAGTTTGGTATTTATCCGAATTTTCGTGTTTCAGTTATGCTGTTCACAGTCACACAGAAAGACTCACGACAGGCACACACACGGACCTTTTCCTAAAAGTGCTTTTCTGGATTCAGGGATCTCAAAACATGTATTTCTGGTGAAATCTTGGTTTAAATCTCGGTATCGTATTTTTGGGTGGAATGCAATACTTCCCCTACTATACGTAGTAGAGAAAGTGAAAATACTTCAGTGCGTAAGCAAAACTAGCGCCTAGTTTAATACTTGTGTGACGTATTTTAGATTCTTAAAAGGTCACTTTTGTCTGCCTAAAATTCTGATCTACTGATTAAACTAGTAAGGGGGTAATATCTTAACATTTTCACATTCCACATTCCACATTTCAATTTTAGGCTAGAAACATAATTCTCATGCAACTTATGAGTCCAGATTTCTCAGTAATTTAATTTGCAGAGTAAAATTTGGGGCAACCAGGAAGAAGCTAGGTCACAAACTGCACTGCACTGCAACTTCTGGGCTTGAACACGTAGATCCATGATATGATAAATGAAGTTGCTCTATGCAGTTCTCTTCTCCACAGACGTAAATATGAAAATTTTATCTTTATGTTTTGTGTACACTTTTACCTACACAAAACACGTTTACGTAGAATTTTAAATTAATGCCTCTCTACCCTCTCAGCCTTGACCAATATAACAAAATGCAACTTGTTATTCAGGTAGATTTTGCTAGTTCCAAATAAATATATTTTCCAAGGAAATACTACCTCGGAGGCACAGAATTTTGGAACATACCGTAGCATATCTGCAAACATACCAACATCTGCGTGCTCTAGCGCTAACCGCAAGTTCATTTCAAGTTTACTAAGTTCTTCGGTCGATAACATCATCTCCTAACGGATACGAGAAGGTACAGTGACCAACATCTATCCCAGACGATGAATGCCAAGATAATGTCCGTTTGAATAATTAACTTAACGGCTGCCTCATCGTTTGTACAGAGATCTGGTGCAAACAATGCAGCAAGAAGAGAGAAAAAGGAAGGCATAGGGGAAAGAGGGCCAAGGGAGAGTACTAACATTTAGTGGAGTAGAACGTCTAAAAATAAGAGGAATAGGAGGTTGAAAGTAGAATTCGAAATAAAATAGAATCAGCTTATTAGTTCCTCAACCTATAACCGAGTTCAAGTGGAGCCGCGGCAGGTCCCGGGTTCGATCCCCGATGACCGTCCACTCTGACCCTTGGGTTTTTCGTGGATTCCTCGGGTCGACAGGTGAATACTGTGTGATTCGTTTTCTACCACGACTCTCCTGCCCCTCATTTCCTGTACCCACCATCTTCTTTGTCATCTGTTACAGGGTTGTAGAACCAGACGCCAGTGTTCGGCGGGCAAGGGCTTCTTCGGAGATCCCCCGGAGGCTCGGGGCCTATGGTTGGGCTCGGGCGGCGTTGGCTCCGCCCATGCTTGCGACCGTCGTCATCCGGATCTGGTCGCTCTTAGGTCTCTCCCCTCATCCCTCTCTCCCAAGGGTCACGATAAAAGAATAAGGGACCGGGTGGCCAACGTGCAGTGTTCTGTCTCAGATTCGGGGATCCCCCATTGGTCTGTATCTTTACCTTTACCTTCCTCAGCCTACATAATTAAGAGTTGTACAACACAATATAGCTATAAAGCACTTTTCGCTGTAAAAATGCTTTCTCTAAAACTTGGGACTATTTCCTTATGGTTTTCCAGACGAAATTACTTTATTCCACTTAAACAAAGAATAAAAATACTATTTTAAAAAGAAAGCCTTAAACAAAATTATTTTAAGTACGACTATAGCATTTTTTCAAGAACTCTACTGAACATTTCAGATAGATTGCTGAAAACGTTATCGTGCAGAACATTTGAAATTAAGCTAACTGCTGAAAAAATAGCTTGCCAGACAACGGAATTGTAAATTTCCTATCAACCTACCAAGATACCAGCAATTTAAATTGCGCTAAAGGAGATCTAAAATACAAATAGATTATGAAAATAGAAAATAAAAAAGTGTTATTTGAAGATTTTGTCAAAATTTTCCCTTTACGATTTGCAGCATAGAAATATATGCGGCTGAACCTTGTCATGTCTTACCGATGTGTCTAGTGTGGTTATGTAATTATAACTAAAATCTTTTACATTTCAAATAAAATACAAAGCATTTCATCAGACGATAGTTCAAAATCGAAGTTATATGTAGGATAGGGTAGGATTAGTTAACGGAGAGGACACCTAGCATGTCGACCCCCAATGGAGAGGTGACGGAACCGCAGGAGATATATGAGTTGCATAGAAGCCGGCACAGAGTTCTCTAATAGTTCCAGGTTTGACCACCCGCCCAAGAGAGGGTTGCTCGGAGATGTCCCTCTAAAGGGGCCGGGGAAACACGACTCAGGAATTGAGGCTCGACAGGCTTCCCTCTAGTGGGGCAAGCCTCTGTGGCATCTGTCCGACACCGACCTAACCACAGCGCCGGAGTCAACCTGAAACATGACAGGGAAGTGAATTGAGAGAAAATGGAGGAGAGAGAAAATCTGCGAATACTCCCGTATTGCGTATGTCAACCAGGGAAAATCACGAAAAACTAATGGTCAGAGTGGGCGACTACCGGGCATCCAACTCGCGCACGTTATTTGTAAGTTGTATGTAGTTTAGAGAATTAAAATATCGAGTAAAGCGTGATAGCTTGAAAACGAACATAATATGCAAATAGTTAACAACAATTGAAGCCATTGCTACTCAAAACAGAAGCTGGCGTCTACTGATGAGTTTTGGATCACGTTTTGCATTTTTGCTTTCTAGCCTTTTCCATTGTCATTGCATCAACAGCTTGGTTGTAGTTGGTTAAAACTGAATCTTAGGGTTCGAAAAAGTGGCTTTGGTTATGGGGTTCACTTATGTGACTTCACTCATTAATGACTTTACAAACTTCTTTTTTAACGTTATACACTACACTGTGGATCCTACAGTTAAGATAAATTTAATTTTGAATACACCATTGAGTAATTTCATTCATTAAATTACGAGGGCTGTCCCAGAAACACCCTACCTAACAAAGAAAACACAAACATTTTTGGAAAAAAACATCTTTAGTTCTCTACATAGTCTCCTTTCAGGTCGTTACATTTTCCCGGTGATGTTCAATAGTATCGATATCCTGTTTATAGTGACAACCGTCAAGTTCTGCAAAATAGCCATCAACTGCAGACTCCACTTCTTCATTGTTGGCAAATATTTTACCACGAAGCCATTTCTTCAACTTTGGAAACAGAAAATAATCAGAGGGGGCTAAGCCTGGCGAATAATGTGCATGAGGAAGCAATTCGAACTTTAACTTATTGAATTTGGTCATGGCGATAATGGATGTGTGAAGTGGTTCATTGTCTTGATGAAACAAGACTTTCTTTTTCGCTAAATGCAGCCGTTTCTGCTTGATTGCATTATTCAAACGCTGCAATAAGTTTGTATAATACCCGCAATTGGTTGATTATCTCAGAGAGGAAAAACAATAAAAATTATCACACGCGCATCCCAAAAACCTTGTACTGTCTTCGCCTACTTTGGAGCCGATTCTCCCCCTTCAATCGACTCTTTTGACTGTTCCTTCATCTCAGGTGTGAAGTGATGGACTTATGTTTCATCATGCTTATGAATCGACGCAAAAACTCGGCTTTATTGCAGTGAAATATCGCCAAATACTCGACTGAAACATACTCACGTTGCTGCTTTTGTTCCATTGTGAGCATACGCGGCACCCATCTTGCGCACAGCTTTCTCATGTCTAAATTTTCAGGTAGTATGCGATGTACAGCACTTTTTGAAATGCCTACGATGTCTGCTAGCTCGCGGTTTCAGTGGACGGCCATCCAAAACCATTTTGTGGATTTTCTTCACAATTTCTGGCGTGGTCACCTCATTTGGTCCACCACTGCGATGTTCATCTTGGCAGCTCTACGGCCTCGTTTAAACTCCACCACCCAATATTTTACTGTTGTCAACGGAGGAGCAGACTCCCCCAGATTAGAATCTAGTTCAGCTTTAATATTAGTTGAATAAGACCTTTCAAATGTAAGTATTGTATCACATAACGATGATCAGTTTGATCCGTGTTTACAAATTCGCTGAAAGCGTTTACATTTGATGGCTGCCAAAGAATTACTAAACAATGTAACATCGCAAACTCAAACTTAAGCTTTATAAGGTTGGCACAGTCATTTGTTTGAAACAACAACCGGTCAGGTCGGGTACTTCGGGACTACCCTCGTAGCTAATTTTACATTGCTTTACAAGACATACACGAAACAATGAGACATTTAATTTCAATGTCATGTACGGTAATGCATTCCTACTTTCTCTACCAGTACCTAGAAGGTAGAGAAGGTATTGAATTTTAGCCAAAAATTCTATACCGAGATTTAACCGAAATACATGTTTTGAGGCTCCCCGAGTACAAAAAAGCATTTTTGGAAACAAGTCCGTGTGTGTGTGTGTGTGTGTGTGTGTGAACAGTATAACTCAGAAACGAAAAGTCGGATAAATACCAAACTTGCTTTTTGAGCTAAGTAACCTCCAAGGGTGCGAATAGAATATTTTCAAGAATATCCCCACCCCAAATAACCTTTACACGGAACGTTATTAAAAAATTTGATTTTCTAACAATGGCTCTAACGATTTTGATTAAAATACTATACATGAAATATATTTAAATTACAAATAAACTGTATATCTTGAATTTTCTTGGGAATAGCCTCGGAAGCCTTCTTCATTCGGAAGGAATTTTGAATAAACTTGTATAATTGGTAAACGTTAAGCGCCAGGCGAAAACGTCCCACAAAAAATGTAGATCTATTTAAAACATATCAACTTACTCTTTTTGTGGCATGAGCAGTTTCTGAGATACCCGTTATTAATGGTTCGAATTGTTCAGTAGATTTTCAGTTGTTTCTCGCGATTGCATGGAAACAGTATGGAATTTTCATATAGTGTCCACTTCTTAAATATTCGACTATCGGTGTTCTCTTTGTATCTACAACGAAAAGTGTGACGTAGCTATTTCTGCAAAGTGTTTATTTGGATTAAATGTAGTAGATAGAAAAATAAGTTTCATTAAGAATAGTTTGTATAATATTGTATAATAAAGATAGAGGGTACAGAAAGTCATGTGAATGTATCACATCAGATTTTTATTTTCAGTATCCCAACCTATAGTAGGTAACGGGATATTCCATCCAAAATTTTGACATTGAAATGTCACCGGAAATTCGCATTTGAAGTGTCTTAAATCCGAACGCGGCGATTTATAAACTTCTGTTTGTGTGTATGTGCGCACGCGTGTGAATAGCATAGCTCCAAAACGAAAGGTCAAACGAGCATCAAACTTTGTGCTTCACTCCGCATGTTTCAGTGATGCAGCACAAACTCTTTTACAAAATTCTCTCGGCTCCAAACTACCCCTTACATGGCAAAAGTTTATTTCTCTTTTTACTTTTTTCAAATAGCGCGGAGTGTATGTCGGAGATAGATATAAGGAATAATACGCATAATTTTGAAATTTCCGTCAACAGCCTGTGTAGCGCTTCATTGTAGCTGACATTTGCATAATTTTATTTAACTTGGAAACCGTAAGATACAGACAAAAACTGGCTACAAGAAATGTGAAACAAACATTTCTGTGGCATAAACCATTACGAGATATTCACCGATCGACACAGCTCCGCAGTAAGGTGTGAGGCTCGCATTCGGAAGTTCCCGGGTTCGATTGTCGTCCGGTCAGCCACTCTGACCATGAGTTACTTTCCTGGTTTTCCCTAATCAGGCTGGTAGCCATCTTTGAGCCGCCTAAGTTGGATCGAGCTCTCTCCGACTCCGCCGGATGGTAGCCTTCCTTGAGCCGCCTAAGTTGGGTCGAGTTCTCTCTGACTCCGACAGATGTTAGCCTTCTGTGAGCCGCCTAAGTTGGGTCGAGTTCTCTCTGACTCCTCCAGATGTTGGCCTTCTTTGAGCTGCCTAAGTTGGGTCGAGTTCTCTCTGACTCCGACAGATGTTAGCCTTCTTTGAGCCGCCTAAGTTGGGCCGAGTTCTCTCTGACTCCGACAGATGTTAGCCTTCTTTGAGCCGTCTAAGTTGGGTAGAGATCTCTCTGAGTCCGCCAGATGTTAGCCTACCTTAAGCCGTCTAAGTTGGGTAGAGTTCTCTCTGACTCCTCCAGATGTTAGCCGTTCTTTGAGCCACCTAAGTTGGGCCGAGTTCTCCCTACTCCGACAGATGTTAGCCTTCTTTGAGCCGCCTAATTTGGGTCGAGTTCTCCGTGACTCCGCCGGATGTTAGCCTTCTTTGAGCCGCCTAAGTTGGGCGGAGTTCTCTCTGACTCCAACAGACGTTAGCCTTCTTTGAGCCGCCTAATTTGGATCGAGTTCTCTCTGACTCCGACAGATGTTAGCCTTCTTTGAGCTGCCTAAGTTGGGCCGAGTTCTCTCTAACTCCGACAGATGTTAGCCTTCTTTGAGCCGCCTAATTTGGGTCGAGTTCTCCGTGACTCCGCCGGATGTTAGCGTTCTTTGAGCCGCCTAAGTTGGGTCGAGTTCTCTATGACTCCGACTGATGTTAGCCTTCTTTGAGCCGCCTAAGTTGGGCCGAGTTCTCTCTACTCCGACAGATGGTAGCCTTCTTTGAGTCGTCTTAGATGGGTAGAGTTCTCTCTGAGTCCGCCAGATGTTAGCCTTTCTTAAGCCGTCTAAGTTGGGTCGAGTTCTCTCTGACTCCTCCAGATGTTAGCCTTCTTTGAGCCGCCTAAGTTGGGTCGAGTTCTCTCTGACTCCGACAGATGTTAGCCTTCTTTGAGCCGCCTAAGTTGGGCCGAGTTCTCTCTGAATCCGACAGATGTTAGCCTTCTTTGAGCCGTCTAAGTTGGATAGAGTTCTCTCTGAGTCCGCCAGATGTTAGCCTTCCTTAAGCCGTCTAAGTTGGGTAGAGTTCTCTCTGACTCCTCCAGATGTTAGCCTTCTTTGAGCCGCCTAAGTTGGGCCGAGTTCTCCCTACTCCGACAGATGTTAGCCTTCTTTGAGGCGCCTAATTTGGGTCGAGTTCTCCGTGACTCCGCCGGATGTTAGCCTTCTTTGAGCCGCCTAAGTTGGGCCGAGTTCTCTCTGACTCCAACAGATGTTAGCCTTCTTTAAGCCGCCTAATCTGGGTCGAGTTCTCTCCGATTCCGACAGATGTTAGCCTTCTTTGAGCCGCCTAATTTGGGTCGAGTTCTCCATAACTCCGCCGGATGTTAGCCTTCTTTGAGCCGCCTAAGTTAGGCTGAGTTTTCTTTGACTCCAACAGATTTCAGCCTTCTTTGAGCCGCCTAATTTGGGTCGAGTTCTCCGTGACTCCGCCGGATGTTAGCCTTCTTTGAGCCGCCTAAGCTGGGCCGAGTTCTCTCTGACTCCGACAGAAGTTAGCCTTCTTTGAGCCGCCTAAGTTGGGCCGAGTTATCTCTGACTCCGACAGATGTTAGCCTTCTATGAGCCGTCTAAGTTGGGTAAAGATCTCTCTGAGTCCGCCAGATGTTAGCCTTCCTTAAGCCGTCTAATTTGGGTAGATTTCTCTCTGACTCCTCCAGATGTTAACCTTCTTTGAGCCACCTAAGTTGGGCCGAGACTCCCTACTCGATAGATGTTAGCCTTCTTTGAGCCGCCTAATGTGGGTCGAGTTCTCCGTGACTCCGCCGGATGTTAGCCTTCTTTGAGCCGCCTAAGTTGGGCCGAGTTCTCTCTGACTCCAACAGACGTTAGCCTTCTTTGAGCCGTCTAATTTGGCTCGAGTTCTCTCTGACTCCGACAGATGTTAGCCTTCTTTGAGCCGCCTAAGTTGGGCGGAGTTCTCTCTGACTCCAACAGACGTTAGCCTTCTTTGAGCCGTCTAATTTGGCTCGAGTTCTCTCTGACTCCGACAGATGTTAGCCTTCTTTGAGCCGCCTAAGTTGGGCCGAGTTCTCTCTGACTCCGACAGATTTTAGCCTTCTTTGAGCCGTCTAAGATGGGTAGAGTTCTCTCTGAGTCCGCCAGATGTTAGCCTTCATTAAGCCGTCTAAGTTTGGTCGAGTTCTCTCTGACTCCTCCGGATTTTAGCCTTCTTTGAGCCGCCTAAGTTGGGTCGAGTTCTCTCTGACTCCTCCAGATGTTGGCCTTCTTTGAGCCGCCTAAGTTGGGTCGAGTTCTCTCTGACTTCGACAGATGTTAGCCTTCTTTGAGCCGTCTAAGTTGGGTAGAGTTCTCTCTGAGTCCGCCAGATGTTAGCCTTCCTTAAGCCGTCTAAGTTGGGTAGAGTTCTCTCTGACTCCTCCAGATGTTAGCCTTCTTTGAGCCGCCTAAGTTGGGCCGAGTTCTCCCTACTCCGACAGATGTTAGCCTTCCTTGAGGCGCCTATTTTGGGTAGAGTTCTCTCTGACTCCTCCAGATGTTAACCTTCTTTGAGCCACCTAAGTTGGGCCGAGACTCCCTACTCCGACAGATGTTAGCCTTCTTTGAGCCGCCTAATTTGGGTCGAGTTCTCCGTGACTCCGCCGGATGTTAGCCTTCTTTGAGCCGCCTAAGTTGGGCGGAATTCTCTCTGACTCCAACAGACGTTAGCCTTCTTTGAGCCGTCTAATTTGGCTCGAGTTCTCTCTGACTCCGACAGATGTTAGCCTTCTTTGAGCCGCCTAAGTTGGGCCGAGTTCTCTCTGACTACGACAGATGTTAGCCTTCTTTGAGCCGCCTAATTTGGGTCGAGTTCTCCGTGACTCCGCCGGATGTTAGCCTTCTTTGAGCCGCCTAAGTTGGGCGGAGTTCTTTCTGACTCCAACAGACGTTAGCCTTCTTTGAGCCGTCTAATTTGGCTCGAGTTCTCTCTGACTCCGACAGATGTTAGCCTTCTTTGAGCCGCCTAAGTTGGGCCGAGTTCTCTCTGACTACGACAGATGTTAGCCTTCTTTGAGCCGCCTAATTTGGGTCGAGTTCTTTCTGACTCCGACAGATGTTAGCCTTCTTTGAGCCGCCTAAGTTGGGCCGAGTTCTCTCTGACTCCAACAGATGTTAGGCTTCTTTGAGCCACCTAATTTGGGTCGAGTTCTCTGTGACTCCGACAGATGTTAGCCTTCTTTGAGCCGCCTTAGTTGGGCCGAGTTCTCTCTGACTCCGACAGATGTTAGCCTTCATTGAGCCGCCTAATTTGGGTCGAGTTCTCCGTGACTCCGCCGGATGTTAGCCTTCTTTGAGCCGCCTAATTCGGGTCGAGTTCTCTCTGACTCTGCCAGATGTCAGCCTTGTTTGAACCGCCTAAGGTGGGTTGAGTGCTCGCGGACTTCGCCAGATGCTAGTCTCAATGAGTGCGATCGGCTCATGTTCTTTGCTGATAAGTATGAGGGAGTAGAACGAAGCGCGCTCTCGCAAATGTGCCAGATCCCCAGTGACCTGTGTTTGCTTGGAATTGCCCGTTGAGTTCTGCAACTCATTTGCGTACGAAGGGATATCTACACACTAGAAATACGGCGGGTTGGGCCCCTAGTATTTAAATACTGTTTCGTATTTACGTACCAGTGCTTATGAAATCCCACATAAAAGTGTGGTTGGTTACTAGATAGCGGTTGCCGAAATTCGTAATAATACCAAGTTGTATTTGTTTAAATGAAACACCCCATATTTTATTACATGACTTTTTGTTCAAGTGACTCAAATACAAACCCGTTCCCCTTAATGCCTATATAATCTGAATCAATATGAAAAATGTAGATTTATTTCATAAATTTACGGTTTTCCATTTAAAAAATACAATGTCATGTCACCACGAATTTCAGGAACACCATTACAACTTAAACACAAAACAATTTTTAAATATACCACTCCGTGTCATTTATGGGATTGTCCCACAGATAATGGGACACACTCTATAATTACCTGCTTCTAAATATGGATTATCGCCTCACTTCCTGTATGCTACTGTGTACCTTTAAGAAAATGTTTAATATAACAGTTTATCTTTTTTATATTAATGTTAACTTAACGGTTCTTTTTCCTTCCTTCCGGTTTTTCCGTTGCTCTGTTTTTTTCTTCTGTTTTGGCTCTGCACATATGTATATATATCCATGCCTCAGGCGGGACTTAAACCCGCAACCCCCACGCGAGGAATACCAAAGCCTTAGCCACCTTGTTTGCGGATACCAACTGTACTAACATGAAGTAGAGATAAATATCCATTGTATGAGTAATCCGTACAACAGATACGAAAACAAATTGGATGATTAGAGAAAGCCGTATGAGTGTAGCAACATGTCATCTTAGAAATATATCGAGTATTGTTTAGTAGGAGTATTTTGTGAATACAGTTATAATTGCTTTGCAGTTAATCAATTTAATTCTCTTACGTTTTAAATTTTCAGCCTTGGAAAGGCTTTTAATACATTTTAGTTTATTTACTAGCTACATAGCTATATAAAACTAGATGTGATAATTCAGAGAAATTTAATGAGGCATATTTTATTTCGAATGTTCAATTCATATATTTTATAATTGCAATTTAGATTAATCATGTGCCTAGAACGCTTTAGATAACCAATCATGACACTCTCTACCGATAATTGAGGGCCATGCTCTATTATCGCTGAGAAATTACCCCATGTTTTTAACGAACATGTGTACAGTGGAAACAAGCACTAAATTCAAACAATTTTGTGTTTGAAAGGTGAAACTATGAAACAAGGAATAAATGAAAGGGTACCATCTACAGTAAGCATTTGAAATGGCAAAGCATTTTTTTCACAGCCGAATCTGAACTTACGTATGCGTATAACCTCGTGACAAAATTTTACGCTAACGAAAACACAAACATCAAAATATAGCTTTATGGCTGGTTTAGCGTGAAGACTTAGGATAAATGTGGCGCAAGAGATTATTGTGGTAAACCTATCGTTTTGTATAAGCAAGGAAAATCATGGAAATCCAGTGTATATAACGTCAGAGTTCATGCAGCTATAAGTTCAAAAGACACCAGTCTTTTGAAAAAATGGATCAGTCCTTTCGAAAAAATATGCATTTTTTGAAATCCAATGTGAATTCTCCAACCTTGGATCCTGAATTACTCTTCTTTTATTAATATGATTGATAATCACATTGATAGTTTTCAATGCCTTCAGATACAGCATCTATAATTCATGGGACAAAACTCTATTGTTGTAACAGACGTTATTGTCTGAACGGTATGACGTTACGTGAGGAAAGACTGTATGGTATCAGAAAACACGCTATTGCCAAATATCTCTTATTTTCTTTATGGCTGGTTTAGCGTGAAGATTTAGGATAAATGTGGCGCAAGAGATTATTTCCATGTATGGGTTTTATTAGTTCAATTTATTCATGAAATAGTCTCCTGGGAAATAAAATTCGTGATTTTCAAATTCTCCAGACAAACCCTCTCGTCACTTCATGACATAAGGATTTATGGATTATTTGGAAATCACTCGTGGCATTACACGACAATTTTTCAATGGTACACAGCCTTCATTGGTTAAAGCTGTAGCCCCTCTTAGATTGGATTGGTCAGTGTTAAAGGAATATGGCCGGAATAGTCATTAAAAGTTATTCAAAATTAATAGATACAGAATGTGTTTCTATTATATGCCAAGTTGTTAATGATTTATACAAAAATTTGGTCATTTGTTGACCAGAATGAAACGTCAAACTAGTTTCCACATATCACCAGGGTTAACATTTTCAGTCATATTCATACGCATAAGGTTGTGAACTAATGCTTCTCATATTTGTTAATTTCGAGTTCTGTTTCATGTTTTCGAGTTTAGCGGGATCAGCATGCACATCGTTTGCAAGATGAACCTATTTTTATTGGTATTCACTGTCCTGGATAAATAAAACGGGGATCTGATATTCGCGGTATCAAATTCACTTCATTTTCGGTACATTCAAAATCCAGATTTGGAACTTAATTGTAGTCTTTAGCTAAAGACTTCGAAAGTGGTCAAAAACGAAAGAGGTAGATAGAGAGAAAGAGGACAGAAAGGGGAGAGAGAGAAAGACGAACAGAAGGAAAGAGAGGAGCAATATTTAAAGCATGTGCGAGACAGAAGTAAGAAAGGGAGAGACATAGCGTGGAATCTGCACAGTTAACGTAATAACTCGAGCAGAGCTGCGGGAATGGGATTTAATAAGTGTATCTGATGTTAACAGTCCTGCGCTGTGACGAGCGAGGTGCTCTGATTCCCGTCAAGGGAATGCGCTCGAGTTCGATCCCACCAATGGGGGTGTGGATTTTAGGTCCCGGGTATAGGACTGGTGCTCACTGAGCATCATGAGGAAAGTAAGAACTGCGATAAGCAGCGGCCCTGGCCTTGTGAGTCAACTTTCTGGCTGGCGGATACGTGGTGCTGGTCACATTACCTCCTGCATTGGTTGAATGATCGCCCACCTCTGCCGCCCGTGCATGGGCGTGAGGCCGGCAGTCGGGTGGGCGGACCCAGGCCCTTCAAGGGCTGTAGTGACACAGGATTTATTCATCTGATGTTAATGAGGGCACATTGATATCGACTGTATTTTTCTGAATGGGACTATAAATCATAACCTTATGTATAAGTTTATATTTTCATTTATTTGAAAACAAAATGTAATAATGTATTTGCAATAGACAATATTAATGACAGAAAATTACCCAGGTTAATTTAATTCAAGGATTTAAAAGCTAAATTCACTCAGTAGCCTTACACCGGAGTATGAAAATACTAGAATTTGGACAGAGAATATTTGAGGGATATTTGTTTTAAACTGTTCGCTTTGTTACCTAATTCAACCAGAAACCTTGCTCATTTAGGGATTAATTGACTGTGTACAGTCTTTTAGGATGTTGATATATCATATAATCTCCGTAAAAAAAAAGATCACATACGGAATTAATCCCTCGACGAGTAAGGTTTCTTAGGTAATGAACTGATGTTTTCTGAAAAAATGCCCTGAAAATGTGTTCTGTTTGCTACATTCTAATATTTTAATTAATGTATTATACAACATTGGTATTTTTATTTGCGTGTAAAATCCGTCCAATGTGGCCTTAATTAATAATATAATGTATCTGCAAAGTATATTTTTAACATGGTTCCACATTTAAAAATATTCAAAGCGATATTTTGAAAATTTATGTACTTGCTGTTTTAACTATACGGTAATCTCGTTAAACTGAAAGGCTTTTAAATAAGCTTAACGTGGCTGTTTAAATAAATTAAAAAAAACATTCTGGCCATTTTAAAAATCCTTTAGAAATAAAGCTAAAATCTGGATCTTCAATGTACTCCATGATAGTAACAAAAGCAAGTGAACCTATAACGTAATCCATTGTGGCTTAGACATGAGATGGCCATAATTCATAAGCATATATTGTATTACATAACATTATAACTAATAAATAAATATGTTGTTAATACACTAATTATTCTGAGCACTAGGAAGGATTGAATAAATCATGTGAAAAGAACAGAAGTCAAAGAAATATGTACATAAATACGAATACCAAAGCATGCCTTTCAGAGAGAGGGCGAGGTAAAGAGAGATAGCGCCGGCAACAATATGCAGATGCTAAAAAACTTTTGGAAAGATAATTATTAGATCATCAAACACTCTGTACTTGTCTCGCCTTCCTGTGTTGTTGTTATTCAAAGGAAAACTTTTAAGCAACTTTTAGCTCAAGGTACTTACAGCTTTATCCTTTCGTTATTTTACTTCCCTCTTCATTCACATGACTAAAACTGGAGGTCAAAAAGTAATCTTCATTCTCACCAACCATCATAACATCTAAATTGGAATATTGTACATTTTAATTATATCAAACTGTAGTTCCCGTCACAATATAAACACTTTTCTTCGATGTTCCGGGATGTGCTGTCAGTAATGTAGCAATATAAACATGCCTGCGTTTCATGTTGAATGGATACCAAATTTCATACTGAGTCAGACACCGTTAAAGCTGCCAGACAGGAATTTAAGAAAATCCCCCATGTCAAAAAATTCCATAAGTGTAACAACTTTTATTATTTTTTATTTTCTCAAACATGGGCCTAACGATTTTGATTAAAATACTACGCATTTGAGATATTTATATGACGAGCAAACTGCATTCGTACATTACTTTTTTCCAAATTACTTGTGAAAAAATTACTTCGAAACAATAGGAGAAAGCTACTTCTTAAAAAGATGTAGAACTCATTAAAATATATTTGTCTCAAACATTTATTTTTCATAGTATTAGCTCTTAGAAATTCCTTATACATTTTAAATAAAAGCCTAAAAACACAGTAATTACCGAGCAGGATTGAACAGGCGCTAAGGTCTGTGGCCAGCATTCCGGGAGGTCCCGGTTTCGATCCCGGAGACCGCCCACTGTGACCCAATGCTTTTTTCGGTGTTTTCCCGGGTCGTTTGGCAAATGCTGGAGTGGTTTCTTTCATCCGCTGAATTTCCTGTCCCTCCATAGCGTTCCATTAACCATTTCATTCATCCTTCACCCCGATTGATCTGTTTCAGGGTTGGAAGTGCCGGCGATGGTGTTTCAGTGCAGCATGGCAGGAAAAAGGATGCTTCTGTGAACTTTCACCGTCCCTCGGCCTCAGGCTGGTTGCCGGGGTATAAGGACTACCACTTGGAGGGACATTAAGCCGAGAGGTGGAGTCCCTGATCTGCCTGTCCGACTATCGTAGAGTCTCAATCTGAAAACTGTAGGGACGCAGTCATAACTGTGCCGTCACTCCTGGTTCCGGCCGCCCGGTGTTTCCCTTCATCTCATCCCTCCCTCCCGCGGGCTCCCCCTCGTGGGGCATCGGTACAATATCCTCCTTCCTGGATCGGTGTCGAATCCTCTCCGCTTGACAATCCAAACCAACACACTAATTACCAGTATAGCCCCCCTTCTGCAACACAAAGCTGCCGGGTCTTTAGCTTCATCACTTACACATGCACTCCAAATTCTAAATTAACAAGTTATGCAGAATGACACCAACATTCACAATTGTAGCTTCACTTATATCACTGACATTTTTAATAATATTTCTGAAACCTTTGCTGTGTTCCAGTATTTCCAAAGCGTTCTTCAATAGATTTTTCCCCACATTGGCTAATTTCTAATAAGAACTGATCTAAGTCACAAACAGCTGTGTTTTATTTACACATCCTGCATTCATCTAAGTCCATATTGCTTAGTTAATAGCTTTTCCGTAAATATCTAGGTAAGTAACACTTAGACAGAAGAATATATTATTATTTGAATAGTGCAATATCTAAGGGAATTAGATATGAGGATTTGTAATCCCCAGAGAAGGTCCTGCAGCAGTTGCACATCGGATTCTTACATTCTCTATCAACTAGCCATAGCGCTGTCTGTTCAGCGTTGTTTTAGCTTGTGGGTGGCGGAGCCTTTCAAGCAGGTTGGGGTTCAACTACTGGAAGGAGACAGAGTTTACTTTATCTGAGGCAAGTGGGGATAAAGTGGCGCTATAGAGAAAGACTGTTGGCTATTTTCCACTGTACGCGTCACGCGCGGCCGAAGTTCAGCATAATGTGTACCCCACCCAACAGCTAAAGGTTTCCCTGAGAGATAAGCCACCCCACTAGCTAAGACGTCACTAAACAGACAGTAAGATTGTATTCCACCTAAAGGTTTGAGTCTTAGTTTCATTGGTAATACATGTTTTGAGGCACCCTGATCCAGAAAAGCAGTTTAAGAAAGAAAATGTCTATGTGTGTGTTTGTGGACAGCATGACTCAATAACCGAATGCCCGCATAAATATAAAACTTGGTATTTTAAGTTCAGCATCTTTTAAAGATGCGACACAAAGATCATCAAAAAGACCCCCCACCCCAAACTATCCATTACCTGGAAAAATTTTCTAAATTTTTATATCCTCAAAATAGCTTTAGGAATTATTATTAAAATCTCATTTATTTAAGATATTTACCTAACAAATAAAATCCATATCTTGACTTTTTTGGAAGTAGCTGTAAAATCGTTTTCATTTGGAAATAATTTTATATAACGGCCAAACCTCAGATGTAGACATTTTATTTTGCAACAATTTAGATCTCTTTAAACTACACAATTTATTTCAAATAACTTTTTCTGTGGTATCAGCCATATCAGGGATATTCGTTACTATTGGTTTGAAAGTTTCAGTACTTGTCATTGGTTTAAAGTGCTGCCACTCTTCAGTTATTCTCGCGTTGTAATTGAAAGGGTATGGAATGTCAAGGCCACCATATAACGAAATATGACTATCCATTATGCTTTCTTTATCCGCCTTGTACCATGTGACGGAATGTGTAATTAACTTTTTTTGCAAAGTTTTATTTCGATTCACATGAAGTAGATAAAAAAATAAGCTTTCATAGGAATAAAGTCACAGAGCGTCATGTGAATGTAATACATTAGATTTTTCTTCTAGGGTTTCATTCATTTTTAACTTTGGATTAATTGATTTCATCTCATACATCAGCTGCACCAAGCGGGATGGTTCAGGCGATAACTCCTGGGTACGGTCATTACATCACCGAATTTTCTGTCCCTCCAATTCACCTACATTCTCATTTCTCTTCACCTTTCATCTGCTTGATCTGTTTCAAGGTTGAAAGTGTCGGCGGGAGTCTCGACGTTGCATGGCAAAGGAAAAGGATGCTCTATATAACCCTTCGTCCCCGGAATGGTACGGTCTCCAAGTTCTGCACCCCAAGGGGATGTACAAGCCCGCAGGGGGTGGGGAGGAGAGCCGGTTTCACCAGCTGCCATCCGGGGAATTTCAATCTATAAAAGGTAGAGACGCTGCCCTCTGCCCTGTCATGCCTCCAGGTCCGGCCGCTCTCTGCCTCCTCTCACCTCCTCCCTCCTCCCGGGGACACACGTCAGAGGCTTCAGGCACAAAATATCCTTTAGGTCAAGGTGTTAAGTCCCTCTTCGCAGTTGGTAGTCCTAGTCCTACTTCAGGGGTGTTAACTTAGTTACTGAGGTCAATGAGCACTGATAGATCTAAACAGCAGATGCTTAAGAAGTTTCATAAATACGGTGGCAGTCCCAGAAGTACCCGACCTGACGTATATATAGCGGTTGTTGTTTCAAACAAATGACTGTGGTAGAAAGTACCACCCTTATAGAGCTTAAGTTTGAAGTTTGACGATGTTAGGTTGTTTAGTAATTGTTTGACAGCCATCAATAGTGAACTCTCTCAGAGAATTTGTAAACGTGGATAAAACTGGCCATCGTTATGTGATACAATTCTTTCATCTGAAAGGTCTTAGTCCAACTAATATTAAAGCTGAGCTACATTCTACTCTGGGGGAGTCTACTCCTTCGTTTACAACAGTAAAATATTGTGTGGCGGAGTTTAAGCGAGGCCGTACGAGTTGCCAAGACGAACATCGCAGTGGTCGATCAAATGAGGTGACCATGCCAGAAATTGTGAAGAAATAACATAAAATGGCATTGGATGATCGTCAACTGAAAGTGCGTAAACTAGCGGATATCCTAGGCTTTTCAAACAGTGCTGTACATCGCATACTGACTGAGAATTTAGACATGCTAAAGCTGTTCGCAAGATGGATGCCGCGTTTACTCACAATGGAACAAAAGCAGCGTCGTGAGGATGTTTCAGTCGAGTGTTTGGCAATGTTTCGCTGCAATAAAGTCGAGTTTTTGCGTCGATTTATAACCATGGATGAAACATTGGTCCATCACTTCACACCTGAGACGAAGGAAGAGTCAAAACAGTGGATTGAAAGGGGAGAACAGGTTCCAAAGAAGGCGAAAATAGTTCCATCTGCAGGCAAGGCCATGGCGTCAGTTTTTTGGGATGCGCGTGGAATAATTTTCATTGATTATCTTCAAAAAGGAAGAGCAATCAATGGAGAGTACTATGCAAACTTATTGCAGCGTTTGAAAGATGAAATCAAAGAAAAAATGGCCGCATTTAGCGAAAAAGAAGACTTTGTTTCATCAAGACAATGCACGAGTTCACACATTCATTATCGCGTGGCCAAAATCAATGAGTTAAAGTTCAAATTGCTTCCTCAGGCACCCTTTCAAGATTTAGCCCCTTGTGATTATTTTCTGTTTCCAAAGTTGAAGAAATGGCTTGGTGGTAACAGATTTGCTAAGAATGAAGAGGTGGAGTCTGCAGTTGATGGATATTTTGCAGAACTCTACGGTTCCCACTATAGACAGAATATCGAAGCAATTGGACATCCCTGGGAAAAGTGTATCGAGTTGAAAGGAGACTATGTAGAGAAATGAAGGTGTTTCCTCCCAAAATTTTTGTGTTTTCTTTGTCAGTTACTTATACTTCGTCGGTTACTTATATAAACGTTTCTTAGGAGAAAACCATTTATTGATTCAAAGTACAAATAATGTAGCTGTTAGCTTTAGCAAGTTGCCACATGACACAGATTACCCTATCATATCATAGTATATATAATTTAAATAATTTGCTTTTGTAAAACATAATTCTGAGCAAGCCACTATACTATCTAGTTTATCTATTATTGGATGAAAATTCTGATATTTTCACACCCTTAAAGACACTCCACCCACAAAGAATTGGCAGAGGAAAGGCGCCAACTTTTGTGCTGTCAAGAGATCACTATTTTCACGCTTCAAAACGCAAGTAAATAAAGTAACACTATCACAAGATTTCTTTTAATTCATTTTTAGGAATTCCGGAATCTTCCTTCTGGCTTTCGGTTTTATCACTGGCACTTTCCCAGCGCGGTGATGTCCTCATTTCCGTAGCTGAGAACAGAGAACGTTCAGTTAACTTCTTTGTCACAAGATAATTTCTCCACGTGTTTGATATCAACCGTATTTTAACACCTTTTGCTAGATTATACTATTATCAACTAAGATAAATTGTGCATACGTGTTTTCTTAGAATCACTTCGAATATGTAGCCCAAATTCATACGTTATTCATTAAACGACTGACTTTAATTTGACTTAACTGTTAATAACAGTGGAAATAATAATTAATGATACTGTGTGTGGAACAAGCGTTACAAGATAGAATGACTGAAAAATTCAGTGCCGTAGCCGGGATTTAAACCACGGATCTTTTGGCTTCCGTCCAGTTGCTCTAACCAACTGAGCTACCATGGGAACATGCTTTTAGGATATTAAGTTCCTCAAAGTACTCGCATTTTCTCCGGTAAAACAACAAGGAGATCTAAAAGGTTTCCTTAACAACTCAGAGAAATAAAAAATGGTCTGTGAACAGCACTCAGAAACCAAAACTCGAATACAACTAAACTTCATACTTGATTTAGGCACTGTTTAAGTTTGAGAGTTTAAGATTTTCAAGAAAATTGACCGACATCCAACTACGCTTTATATGGAAAGGTTTTCACTATTTTTCATTTTAGTAAATATAATGTATATTTTGAATTTCTGTGAATAGTCTGCGAAGTCCTGTCTGTATTGACTGAAATGTTTATAGTTTTTATAACTGTAAAATAATTGGTGACAAATGCCTACTTCAAGCAAATCGATAGACACATTAAAATATACAACTGTGTCAAATCATTTCCTTTTTTTTGAACACTATACTACTTACCTGTATTAAGTAGAGGAAATATTGCACCCCATAAAACAATTCTATACTATATTATCATATATTTTGAGGCCCACTGAATAAAAAAATCCAGTTTTAGAAAAAATGTGTTTAGTATGTGTGTGTAATTATGAACAGCTAATCCAAAAACGAAGTTTCAGATAAACACCGAACTTGTTATTTAGATTCAGCATCTTCCAAAAATACGACACGAAGATTTTAAAGAAAATCCCCAACCTCTTAACTACCTTTTACACAAAAAGTTTCATTATTTGTGATGTTCTCAGAAATGGCTCTGATGATTTTTACGTTCTCTACTACGTATAGTAAGTAGCGGAAGTATTGTATTCCACCCAAAAATTCGATACCGAGATTTCACCGGAAGTATATGTTTTGAGACCCTCCGTATCCAAAAAAAGCATTTTTGGAAACATGTCCGTGTGTGTGTCTGTATGTGTATCTGTATGTCTGTGTGTGTGTCTGTGAACAGCATAACTCAGAAACGAATAGTCGGATAGACACCAAACTTGCTATATAGGCTAAGTATCTTCCAGAGATGCGACACGAAGGTTTTCAAGAAAATCCCCCACCCCAGATTACCCTTTACATGGAACATTTTTCGAAAATTTTAATTTTCTCAAAAATGGCTCAAACGATTTTGATTAAAATATTATATGTTTAAGATATTTTCATGACAAATGAAATGTATATCTCGAATTTTCTGGGAATGTCTCTAAAAGTATTCTTCATTGTGAACGACTTTTGCATAACTGGTAAACCATAAGAGATAGACAAAACTTTACTACACAAAAATGTAGATCGCGTTAAAATACAAAATTTATGTCATATACATTTTTTTTTGTTCGGTGAACCATTTTCGGATATTGCTTGTTATTCCCTTAAATTTTCCAATACTTATACTTTTTCTCAAATTCGTTAATCATTTTTATGTCCTGGTAATGCAAAGAGAATGGAATACTCCACATTATCATCAGCTTTTAAAACATTTGACTGTCGCTTAAATACTACCATATTCCCCTTGCAACTACAAGAAAATTAGCAATAAGATTAACATCTCGATTAACATGAAGCATATGGAGAATAAGCGATTGTAAATATAGTTTGTACAAGAGTAGAGAAAGTCATGTGAGTGTATCACATCAGATCGTTTCCTATATTTCCAGCTGTGATGGAGTTTGGATTGTCTTCAATAGCTTGATTTGATGGCCTCATGGTTTTATATCAACAAATGATTAGTAACAGTACATTCACCTATTTGCTTTAATTTAATATTTCTTTGATGTTTAACCAAACGAGTTTTGAGTTTCTTTTTGTTCTACCAATGTAAGTACCATCATAGTCGTTACATTCCATCTGATAGGTAGATTCCTGATTCTTTAAAAATTATCTACAGTAAATGGTGTATTCAATAAATTTCCCAAATTAACGGTGTTTTGAAGTAGACGTAGAATGTTATAGGTTCTAAAATCTTCTCAAACTGCTGAAACATAACTGGGTGATAGGTAAATTTTTATAAGTCATATGTTTTGTATTTAAATTCTGCAAAATGCTAAAGATTTGTATACTATGTTGTTTCATATATATATATATATATATATATATATATATATATTGATTAAACTATTTATAAGTTGTGGTTCAAATCCATTTTCAATGGCTGCATTCTTAATCTATTTGATTCACTGTTAACTTCTTCCTTCATAAGAGGTGTATTAAGTAGCCTTTGAATCAAGCTACGAAACACTGCATGTTGTTATGAAATGGGGTTACAGTTATTTTTACTTTCTCTACTACGTATAGTAAGAAGGGGAAGTATTGTATTCCACCCAAAAATTCGATACCGAGATTTCACCGGAAATACATGTTTTGAGACCCTCTGAATCCAAAAAAAGCATTTTTGGAAACATCTCCGTGTGTGCCTGTGTGTGTCTGAGTTTCTGTGTGTGTGTGTGTGTGTGAACAGTATAACTCGGAAACGAACAGTCAGATAAACACCAAACTTGGTATTTAGGTTCAGTATCTTCCAGAGATGCGACACGAAGGTTTTCAAGAAAATCCCCACCCCAGATTACCCTTTACATAGAACATTTTTCGAAAATTTTAATTTTCTCAAAAATGGCTTTAACGATTTTGAGTAAAACATCATATATTTAAGATAGTTTTATGACAAATAAAATGTATATCTTGAATTTTCTGGGAATGTCTCCAAAAGTATTCTTCATTGTGAACGACTTTTGCATAACTGGTAAACCATAGGAGATAGACAAAACTTTACTACACAAAAAATGTAGATCGCGTTAAAATACACAATTTATGTCATATACATTTTTTTTGTTGTTAAGTGAACCATTTTCGAGACATTGCTTGTTATTCCCTTAAATTTTTTAATACTTATTTTCTCAAATGGGAATTCGTTATTCATTTTTTTTGTCTTGGATATGCAAAGAGTATTAATCTGTGGCAAAGAGAATGGTGCTGCACCTAGCAACCAGCTATTAAGAGATATGTATGTGCTTAAAGGCTACTGTATTTCTATATTGCCCTTGCAATTACAAAACAAGGGGAACATAGTACGCCTTAAGCGACAGTCAAATATTTTTAGAACTGGTCGCTATGTGTAAAATGTAATTCTCTTCGCATGTCAAAAGATCGTTTCTGCAAACTTTTATCTCGATTAATATGAAATAGATAGAGAATAAGAGTTTGTAAAAATAGTTTGTACAAGATTAGAGAAAGTCATGTGAGTGTAACACATCATATTTTTTCTGTAATTATTCATACTAGTAGTCTTTCTGCAAATTCAAAATTTTAGAGTGTTCTCATTTCTTGTTATTGTTAAATCCAAAAAGGGTAACATGTGATGTTTTTCTATTTCCATAATGAATTTGATATTCTTATCTTATGTGCTCTGAACATCTTGAATACACTGACGAGAGTATCAAATTCACTATGTAAATAAAAAAAGATCACATGTTACCTCTT
The DNA here is from genome assembly GCA_030765065.1 of Deroplatys truncata. NCBI lineage: Eukaryota > Metazoa > Arthropoda > Insecta > Mantodea > Mantidae > Deroplatys > Deroplatys truncata. The sequence continues at coordinate 84,771,085 of CM060976.1, read as the reverse complement.
TTGGACTTAATTTGTCTACAATAAGTAGAGGAAGTATTGTATTCGACACAAAAATTCGATATTTTACAAATTGCATGTTTTGCGGCCCCCTGAACCCAAAACGTTTTTAAAACAGACCCTTGTGTGTATGTATTACTGTGTCAGTGTTTATTTGTGTGTGTGTCTGGGAATAGCTGACGCAAAAACGAAACGCTCCACAAATACCTGGGTATTTAGGTTCAGTGTCTTCCTAAGATACAACACAAAAATGTTCAAGAGATCCCCACCACAAACTACCCTTTACATGGAAGGTTTTTCAATATTTTCGATTTTTTCAAACTGGCTAATGATTTTGAATAAAATGCCACATATTTAAGATATCTGCATAAAAAAATAAAACGTACTTGTTGAATTTTCTGCGAATATCCAGTAAAGTCTCTTCATTCTGAAATATTTTTGCATAACTGGTAAACCGTAAATCTTATTACACAAAAATGTAGATCATATTAAATCACACGAATTAAGGAAATAAAAGTGTTTGTGTTATTAACTATTTCCGCGATGTTCTTTGTAATTGGTTTAAATTTTCAAATGCTTTATTCTTTTCTCAATTGAAAATCGCCATTATTTTTTTTCGTGGTGATGCAGAGAGAACGGAATTTAAAAGCATTTCACATAGCCACCCACTTTGATTATGCTACCTTTGCACAGTAAAAATACCGCGGCCTTCAAAATATTTTCAGTGGGCAGGTTAAATTTCCAAATTTATTCAAGAAACCATGTTTTTAATAAACAGAAGAGTAACTTATTTGCCTAATTCTTTATATTAACATTACATCTCATTAATATAATAATTAAAATTTTACTAAGATTCCACTATCGCTTAACTTACTATATTCTTTTAGTGTCTACAATGAAAACTGTAAATGTATGTAGAAGACCTGTCTCTGTTAACAAGAAGTAGCTAGAAGAATACGCTTTTGAAAGAATAATTTGTAGAGAAAGCCATGCAAATGTAACTCATCAGAGTTTTAAAATATACATAAATTACGCTCAGCGTATTACAGTTTGTGTTCCATTCTCTAGTCCCTTGACAATGTGAGCAGATTTAAAATAAATAAAAGGTTTAATTTTAAAATAAACCTATTTAATAGCCAGGAGCTTTTTAATGAACATCATTGGTCATTTAAGAATAGATAATAGACTTTATTGCTGTCTGCTATGAGAATTCCTTAAAAATCTTGCATCCGTAAAATATACCGGACTTAGAATGCGATGTTTGAAACTTCTCTTTTTTAAACTATGTCACCTACATCTTACCCCGTATACAAGCTCCTAAAGTACCATATTAGGTTTAAAATTATAAATGGAGTCTATGGTTCTAATGCAACACTTTGCCTGTACCTCATATACGTGGCAGAAAAAGAAACAAGTGCGGTCCTGCTTGCTGTTACAAACTCTGCTAACGTAGTTCTGCCATGTCCCTCCCCCCTTGTTTTTACTACCTTCTCCCTACAGACGTGATAAACGTTACATGCCTATTAGCAACGCCATATACAAGGATCGCACATCAAGGTGTCATCGAGAGCGATTTGTTCCGTTGTAATAGACCCATGGTATTTGTATTTTGGCGTAGAGATAATATGCAACAGAATGGGAAAAATGACAAAAACCAGAACATTTATACGATCTGTGGACAGGTGGCATAAGCTCATTAGCCTAAAAACTTAATTTTGCATGAGCAAGTTTTCAATTTTGAGAGGTTATTAAAAGTCAAACTTTAAGCATTAAATGTCTTATTATCATATTTGAGCGGGATGGTTCAGGCGGCAACGTCTGTGGTCCGCATTTGGGAGGTCCCGGGATCGATCTCCGACGATCGCCCTACTCTGACCCAAGGATTTTTTCCGATGTTTTCCAGGGTCGTCAGGGGAATGCTGGAGTGGTTTCTTTCATCCCTCGAATCCCTTGTCCCTCCATTTCGTTCCATTCTTCATTTCATTCATCTTTCATCCGTTAGTCTCTTTCAGGGACAAGCGTCGGCGATGGTGTTTCGGTGCAGCATGGCAGGGGCAAAGGATGCATTTGTGACTCTCTCCATCCCTCGGCTTTCGGCTGGCTGCCAGGGTATTCGAACCCCCTTGAGGGGCATTGAACCCCCTCTGTATAGGGTCCGCAGTCTGCCGGGGTGTCTCTATTTGAAAGCTCAGGGACCCTGTCATTGCTGTACCTTCGCTCCTGGTTCCGGCCGCCCGGTGTCTCCTCCCGGGGCGCCCCCTTCTGGAGCATAGGCACAATATCCACTCTGGATCGGTGCCGAGTTCCCTCCGTAGTGAGTCTAATCCAATCCAATATATTAGATTTGTTGTAATTTAATGTTGTGTAAATAATTGAATGAAGTATCTTGTACTTTCCGGCTAATGGTTCATTCGCAGATGTACCCCTAGCTTCTATGGTCATACCGGAGACATGAGAAACATCTCGTTGACTGCAGGCTCCCTTAAAGTTAGTTTTTGAATAATTTTTAGCATGAAAACATTTCCGTACCTTGCAAAAGGGAAGAATATAGCTATAGTGATTCAACGGAGGGGTCAACTCGCGCCCTGCGGCCTGCGCAGATCTATTGCGGCTACCACCCCCAATAGGAGGGGATGAGGTGGAGGAACCACAAGAGGCTAGAGGCCGTAGGCACACAGACCACAGAGACGCGCGGAACTTCCTAACATTTCCAAGATCATAGACCACTCCCAGTGATAGAGCCGCAGAGAGAGAGAGAGAGAGAGAGAGAGGGCGATGAACGTCTCACCAACCAAGCAGTCCTCTGAGAAGAAACCACCCCAGCATTCGCCTGCTGGCCTCAGAAAACCTAAAAAAAAACCCATGAATCAAAATGGGCGGTCGCCGGAAATCGAACACGGGACCTTCCGATTGCGAGTCGAACACGTTACCACGGTACCATCTGGATCGGTGAGATTCTAAGTAAGAAATATTCCTCCATCCAGCCAAGAGTTGATTCCGGGGCCTCTGGGTTAAGAACTGCACTATTCGTATTAAGATGTTAAAAGTCAACCATTAATTAAAAATGAAAAATCTGCTTAAAACTATTAAGTTACTACAAATAAAATACACATAAAAGTATTTGCTAGATTGCTATAGAAATCTTGGCTCTCTCTGTGAAGAAAATGCCAGAATTGTGGGTTTCCTCAAAAAAGTAATGACTAAGTTATCCCTCTATGATTGTAAAAGTATCATATTTTCACTACCACCACGGCCACCGCCACCTCCATCACCGTATCGGTTTCCATGACACTAATGATTATATTTTCGAACAACTCGGATGATTTAATTTAGTACGTGTATCCAAGAACTCAATGACGTAATTAGATCTGATTGGCCGAAGATTTCTAGTTGTCGTTGCGCTGTATTGGAACCTAGAAGCGCGAGCGGTTTTTTCAAGGTCTCGCATCATTTTGTTAATTCTACTGGTGCATTGTATTGAAACGTGTGGTTACAATGCACGTTCACAGAGCTACTTTTGGAATTATGGCGTCAGTGGAAAATTGGAGGACTTTTACTTTGAAACTGGTAACTGGATTGTTTTGCAATAAACCCAACCTCCAAATACTCTAAAACAACAGTTAGTGTTTTGTTTCTTCTGTCTAACCTGTTATGTATTGGCACTTTTATTTTGTTATTAATATTGATCAGTATCTGTGTCTGTGTCTGTAGGAAAAAGTTTAAACATTCCGTTAATCCAGAAAGCGCTTTACACTATAAAATTCAACATAAAAGTATACCATGTCATTTGTCCATTCATTCGCCATTATTGAAACATCCACATGCTATTATTAAGAAAATAATGCTTGCTGGTGACGTTGCTCTGTTGGTAGAGCATCTTCTTGCGCGAGGGGTCCGGTGTTCGATTTCCGTCTGGGGATGGGAATTTTTCTCTAACCAAGATTATTTCCTATTCTTACCAGAGTCTGGGAGTATGAATATGTATGTGTGTGTGTGTGTGTGTGTGTGTGTGTGTGTGTGTGTGTGTGTGTGTGTGGGATCTAATCTCTACAATACAAAGACGAACCAGAAATCCAATGACAACTGTATACGAGTTAATACCATTGCCGATAGGCGACATATTTCAAGGGTAAAAGGGCACCGATATGAACGCTGTAGTTAAAGGCGGGGTATAAACGGAACAATAAAAAATTGTGCTAGTACCTGACGCACATCTAAACCAAGGTGAAGTTGTTGATATTGCTGTTGTTGTAGTTGTTAAGCCACATTTTAATAGACGAGATAATGGATATTTGTATGCATAGAAATATTACTAAGAAAGGCTTTGTAGAGGTGTTAAACAACGATTTTAGGACATTTATAGACAGAATTTATGGGCGATAATGAATGAGAAAACCCTTCACGTCGACGGAGGGACCGACGACGACTCGCGGCTTGGTGTGCTAGTTGTTCTTTTGGATTTTCTGCAGAGATAAGGAATTTAACTGCGCTTGTAGGCCGATTTAATGAATAAAACCCAAAGTTTACCAGAAATCCAGTGACAAGCGAAAACGAGCTAACAACATTGCCTATAGGCAATAATACTTAGGTTCCAAAGGAAAGGCCGCCAATAAGATCATTGTAGTTGAATGTAACTTAAAAAAAACAATGTTCAAGGGGACTGCTTCATAAGGTCTTCCATATATTCACTCCGAAAAATGTATTTGTTATCGGAGCCTAAATGTACTTTTAATATGGAAAAGGGATCACAACATGTAGAGGCATAATTAACGGAGATTGCCTTTTTAGCCATTTGGTTGTTGATTGCGATACGACTTATTTACACGACATGCTATAACAAATATGTGAGCTTCGAACCTAACCTTTTTTACTTTCTCTCTACGTATAGTGAGTAGAAGTATTGTATGGCACCCAAAAATTCGATACCGAGATTTCATCAGAAATATATGTTTTGAGGCCCACTGAATCCAAAAAAAGCATTTTTGGAAACATGTCCGTGTGTGTCTGTGTGTGTGTCTGTGAACAGCATAACTCAGAAACGGATAAACACAAAACTTGGTATTTAGGTTCAGTATCTTCCAGAGATGTGACACGAAGGTTTTCAAGAAAATCCCCCTACCCCTGATTACCCTTTACATGGAACATTTTTCGAAAATTTTAAATTTCTCAAAAATGGCTCTAACGATTTTGATTAAAATATCACATATTTAAGATACTTTTATGACAAAATAAAATGTATATCTTGAATTTTCTGGGAATGTCTCCAGAAGTATTCTTCATTGAGAACGACTTTTGCATAACTGGTAAACCATAGGAGATAGACAAAATTTTACTACACAAAAAATGTAGATCGCGTTAAAATATACAATTTATGTCATATACTTTTTTTTGTTGAGTGAATCATTTTCGAGTTATTGCTTGTTATTCCCTTAAATTTTCCAATATTTACTTTTTCTCAAATGGGAATTCCTTATTCATTTTTTTTTGTCCTGGTAATACAAAGAGAATGGAATACTCTACATGGCAACCAGCTCTTAAAAGATTTGACTATAGCTTAAAGCCTACCAATTCCCCTTGCAACTACAAGAAAATTAGCAATGAGATTTACATCTCGATTAACATGAAGCATATGGAGAGTAAGAGTTTGTAAAAATAGTTTGTACAGGAGTAGAGAAAGTCGTGTGAGTGTAACACATCAGATTTTTTATTTATATACTTTATTGTACTCAATGGTGTTATACAGGTTTATTAAACATAATTATACAAAATTACATGGAAGGCTTAATGAAGTGCTACCCAGCAGTAGTCCCAAGATTGGTTCTACAAATTTTGGTTAATTCAAGAGTAAATCACTGTGCTAACGTATTTTTGAGTCTTGGGTGGTAAGAAGCAGAAGGGATGTAAATATGACGTAGCAGTGGATTGTGGTGTTGGATGCCTGGCCTGTGCAACTTCTTGTAGCTGGTGCGGAGGGTAGGGAGAGTCTCCAGAAGTCCTAGATCGGCATGCAAGGTGGTGTTGCGAACGTGTCAGGTTGCTCCAGTAACCAGGTTAGGTCAACAATGGTAGGGAAGGACTGTTCAAAGAATTTCAGAAAGAGGTGCTGGTACAGAATGGGCAGCTTATCCTCTCCTTTCGGTAAGAATTGCTGTCATACAAAAAGAAGTAATAACAGGATTACGACTAGGAATAATTTTATTTATTATTTAAAAAAATTCTTAACTCACTTAACTTTAAGTTGCTACTTTATTGTTGCAATTAACTTTAAATGCTTATAGTTTCGTCTTGCTTAATTGTGTTTTACTGGATCCAGTACACGGAGTCGCAGTAGTTCGTATGAAGACAATTTGTTGGTACTGTACATTTGTCACCTTTTTAAAACTGTATTCAGCTTACAGAATGCAACTTGTTATTTTTTAATAATATCCTTTTGTAACCATCGTGCCTAAGCCAATGTATGATAACATGAAGAGTGCAATCTGAATGCAAGATTCGTCGCTGGTACAATTCAAAGGCAGATTATAGAAGAGAAATTGGTGTGGATATATGCAGTAATTCGGAAAGTGAAGAACTTGCATGGTTAAATTAAGATTTTGGATATAAATAGGTTTGAAGAAAAGCGCAAAAGAGCAAAAAGTAGGTATTTTGTGTGGAAATGAAAGGATAGAAGACATTTCTGACACTAAATGTCAGGAATTGATGGGAAGCGTTAATTGCAGATAAGTGTGTGTAATTAGAAGTATGATAACAATAATAGAAATAGTTTGTAATAAGAAATAAATAAAATGTTAGGTATATGTGAGCATTACATTAAAATGAACTGGTTTTGGGCGATTGAAAGAAGTATTAGAGAACACAGTAGGTGCATGTAAGGGTAAATAACGTGTTACACTACATGGCCCATCACAAAATTCTTAAAGACTTCGGCAGGATGTGTAAGCAGGTATTGTTTTCAGAGTTTTTACTGAGTTTTCTCTGGGATATGTAGGACGGTGTTTTCTCAATCCGCTTGGATGTGTATGATTAGTACACCAAAATGGCCGGGACAGGTTTGACGTTTGAGGAAAGGATACACGTTCAACGTGCGTGCTCAGAACTGTTACACAACAAACGTGTGAGACAGGCACTGCGAGTGTACGACGCATTATGAAAGCCGCTAAAGCAGAAAATATGCCTACTAAGATTATTCCATGCATTAAATGAGAATGGTCCTGATTTCCGAATGGAGTTTTGTGAATGGTTTCAGCATATGGTAATTGAGGATGAAAAATTTCTGACGAAGATACTGTGGTCCGACGAGGAACAGGTCAAACAGTAATCGTCATAATTTTCTTTACTGGGCACCAGCAAATCTACACTCTCAATTGGTGAAAGCAGTCAATCTACCGGGGGTGAACGTCTGGTGCGGATCTCATATAGAAATTAATAGGACCCTTCTTCTTTAAAGACCCAATGGCACCAGATATCTGGAAATGCTAAGCACATAAGTTGGCCAGCTATACGTGCACTTTATGGAAATAGCGAGATCTTCTACCAACAAGACGTGGCACCCCCACACTAGCACTGAGGCGTGGTCCTCCCTGGAGCAGGCACACTGGATAGGACAAAGAGTTCTGAGTTCCCAGCATATTCACCAGTTTTAACACCTCTTGACTTTTACACTTTGGTGACCTTTAAGGATACCATGTATCTAGGAAACTTCATAAGCTGAAGATCCTTCGTTATGAAATTACAGCGGTATATGCAGAAATCCCTGCGGACTGACTTACCAATGTTGTTCAAAATAATTCGACATTGTAATATATCTGTCCGCTAATGGCAATCATTTTGAGAACCGAAAATAACTGAGCAGGTGCAGGAAGATTGTATTAAACCTGTGATACATTGTTGAGTACTAACACACAATAAAGAGTTTTGCTCCTTAATGAAAATGTAAGTATTTAGGCATCTAATAAAGATTTGGATTTACACTTTCATTTGAATATTTCAAATAAAAAAAACTATACCCAGAAATATATTTAACTTTATGAATGGAGATCATGGTAATTTCATAGCAAGAATGCACACAAATAATTCATTGTCCTATTATGTACTATATTATCAGTATACGGCTTGTTGAATCATCAAAGAGTAACTGTTGTACAGGAGGTAGATCATCAATCTAGCAATTTTCTAAATTAGTACAAAATCAGAATTATTTGCAAAGATTCGTTATTTACCACTGCTTGTGAGGGTTATAACAAAATGATGTTCAAGATGACACATATTTTTGCGGCAGTTAGCCGCATGTAGACAGACCAGAATGTATTAGACATGTTAACTTTCGGCCTCGAAATGATTCTCAGTTTAGTTTCTAACATACCAGGTGCCATTGTAATAGAACAGCTGTAAATATTCTTAGCGTTTGGTGGTCATTTGAGTAATATTCAATAATAAGCAGACTGTAAGCAGGTTTGAAAACTCATTGTTGTAAATTGCTTTTCCATCTATTCCCCTTAGTTATACCCCTGGTAATATCGTAACTATCATCATAATCGTTATCTAAAATTTATATCTGCGTTGGGTAATAGCAGCCATTATGTCTTCAACAAAGAGAATCCAAATGTTTCCTTGCTGGACCTAGACCACTACTTTCGTTGGTTTATATTTGAATGCATATTTCCACGTTTTTATGTTCTACTATTTGCATTTTAACCATTTAAACGCGTTGTTTTAATTTATAATTCGATCTATTCCCGTATTGCATTTAAAATTTTTAAAATACAATTTCTGTGTCTGTAGTCTGTTTTGTCCTATAATTTTAAGGGTATAGATTTCAGCTGCATATAGATAAGCAGGGGGAGAAAGACTTATTTACTTGTGGCTTTGTTTCTTTCATTTCTTTATTTTTTAAATGTCGGTTTATATTTTAGTTAATATTACTAATGTAATTTATTATTGTGGACGTTTTATCGAGGTTATATGATAAATGAAAGCAGGGAAGTTAAATGATTCAGCTTCCCTAATAGTTTGTCTTCATAAAAGTTTTATCTCTTTCCAGGAAAGACCTAGATAAAGCCATAACTTTTGTTGACACTTGCTTTATTATTATATTTTTTAAATATTTGTTTTTGTACATACTTGCAATTAATTGTATTAGATGTAGTGGCATTCCTGTTTTATTTAAAACTCGTATATTTTGATTCTGACTACACTGTCAGCCAAAAGTTACCGGACGCTCAGGGTAGTAAGTGTAATACAGAGGTAATATAAAGAAACTAATATTATAGTAAACACAAAGAAGTAAATCTTTTTAACATTTTGTATTGCCTCATTAAAGTTTAATGTGATAAAAATCATTACTTTCATTTCGTTTTCATTTTGTTCCAACGGATTACTTACTCTTAGAAACAAATGATCAAGTTACGCCTTTCTTTCTCGGCTTAGCCAGAGACGGGGTAGGCAGTGCTTCTGGATGCTTCTACCTGTTTTGTAGATTTTCAAAACGTATTGATTGAGGCAGTATTTTTAACACTAAAATTATTTCAGTCTAATTCTATAATATATATAATTCAATAACAGCCCGCATTAAGGCAATATGTGTATGTAACAATATATAAAAAGTGTACATTACAATCATTGTATATGTTTATATTATTGTATCCATGTGTAATAATGTTATGTGAATATATTACGTAATTTAATAATGTAGGAGCTGTGAGAATAATAGGTTAAAAGTTGCTAACAATGAGGTAACCTTGAGACAATAATGAGTTTGAGAGTTTAATAATGCTACTTGTCATTCTTGGAAGCAATAAGGTAATTTTAGTGACAGTTTATAAAATAGTCAATCAACAAGCAGAAAAAGTTTTAGTTAAATTAAGGTATTATATTGGACTAGGATTAGCCAATCAAAGACTTGAAATACAGAAATTTACAAGTTTAGGCGGTTGGAATCAGTTCAGTTGCCTGTAAACAGTGTTCCTAACCGGACGCGAGACACGTCCTCGAGAGGTACAATACGTATTCGTGACAGACGAAAATAGTTTACGTATTAAAAAGTGCAAGCATTTAATAAAAACATCTCACAGCTCTCTCTCTATATATCAGTGAAGTGTTATTTAAATCGTATCATGCATTAATGAAAGAAGTGAAGTAAAATTATAATCTGGGTAAGCCTACATTCTTAGTCACACCACAACCCTGCTAAGAGAAACGTGTCCCTAACAATAATACTGACGCAGCCGAGGCAAACATAAATATATAATATTTACAGAAACAGTCAAAATTACAAAGTTAATATTCTTTTAAACTTGGGGGAAAGGCCACCTGAAAGTACATTTGGGGCGAAGACTACCGGAAACTGTTTACTATACGTGCGGTTGCAACTACTCAAGTTCGGCTCTCCAACAGTTGAAATATAATACAACTCCTTCAATACAACCTACCTCAAACTGACGCACTAAGTGTGGTGCAAATACAATACAACACATCTTTCTCATGCTATACTCACTTTTTAACTAATATTGCATTCTAAACAATGATTTTTGAGTTGCTAATACTTACATGGAATAAATAACAATTCAAGCTAAACGCTGAATTGCATTAGTTTCACTGGATGTCCTGAAACCTTTGACCGGAAATGTATATTATTAAACATCTTAAAAAAACTGTAAATAAAAGTGTTTTCAAAATCCTCTATTTTTAAGTTAATGAATTATTGTCTCTGGAGACGTTCTAAGGATTAATAAATTATTCTTGCTACGTTATATGTGATAAAACCCCAGTATTCACTCAATATTTATTAACTTACGTTTATTGAATTTTATCTACATTCAAACGTGATGAGTTATATGTCAAACGATATCTGTAAAGATTGACTCTCAATTTGCGACAGAGTCAAAACATTTAGTGCCCTTCTTCGCGAGGATACCCAGAGAGAAAACAAATATTTTGGTGTTAATAAGAAGGAGTAGTACCTACTCATACTTTGCTGCACACAATTCTTTGACTCTTAGGTAACAGATCAATGCTGTTGCCAGAGTTCAGGAATTAGAAGATATAAATAATTGCCGCGACTGATAAACTTAACACAAAATATTTTGAAATTATATACAAGGTATATTGACAGTAGGTAATTTAATATAGTCTGTGTAACTACCATAAACATGGGGTGTAACTTTGATCGGATGGAGATGGTTGTGGTCACCGGGCAGTGGAGGATTTCTCCACTTAAACGGACTATCGTGCTTCTGGAAACCTCCTGGAGGAAGCGTGAAGCTAAACACAGAGAGCGACCAGATATTACATCCTGACGTCGAACAGACCTACCTCTTCCCGCAGAGAGGCTTTTCTTTCGGCCATACACCGAAGGACAGGGCAGACCTTCCTCAAAGCAAATTCTACCGTCATACGCCTCACCCCGTCCATTCTCGCCTGATCCTTAGGCCCTGGAAAATGACAAGAAATTGGGGGAGGCAGGAAAATTCGCGGCATTGTATAATCCATCCCAGCACTCCTCTTCCAACCAGGGAAAACCGCAAAATAACCCCAAAGCCAGAGTGACCGTCTCAACGGAAATCAAATTGAGACCTAATGAAAGCGAGCCTTACATGTTTATTCGGATTCATCTCACTCAGTATGGATGGGGATTATAGCCCTATACAGCGAATCTGTGGTCATCCTGCTCTCCGAGCCTGCATACCTCCCCATACGACAAAAACTAGGTATTCTTAAGTGACTTGTTGCCTTAATAACCTTCAACACTCTCGTGAGTACAGTCAGTGATAGATCACACATTTTACGAGAAGAAAACTTTGATGCATTCTTTTTAAGAACACTGTTTTATAGGTTTTGTATCCGGGTTTGCACCTGCTCTTATTACTTCATTCATATGCAATGTGCGGACTCTGTCTTATAGAGTCTGTTACGACACAAAGCGCTGCTTTTCCTCTTGGGGGTCATAAGACCCGGTTTTATGTTTCTTTATTCTGATTCTCAAAATGGTAAGGGAGCGGCTTTAATGCTGTTTAAGTCGTCATGGAAACTTTTAGCGGCGTAATAAACAAAATCCAGATGGAAGTGAGCAGTCATACCAACTTCAACAGGGTTTTAAACAAATATTTAATCATATCACAAGATGTATAAGCCAACATTATTTTTTATGTTAATCGTAAACATTACCAACATTTTACAGAACATTTCGTATTTAAAATTACGCTCAAGAAAAGCGATTACTTTACAAAGTATTTGATATCAATATTTTTTTAAAAACAAAACAGTTTTAAGCATTCAGTATTTGGGCTATAGTTTCTTGGCTTTTTTTTCATGTAAATAAGCAAGTGTCATATCTTCGTTCACAAGAGGAAGATTTTACTGACAGCAGCGCAGATTCGGTGTTTATGGTTCGGATTGAAATTTCCTCGGTAAGGTTCACCCTTATGTTCAATCACAAACTTCTTGTTTAGAAACGAGCGCTCAAAATAAAAACCACTGTCTATACCGCATCTCGCAATGTTACGGTCAACGATTCCTATGAGGCGTTGATGCGGTTCATAGTGTAGGATTCAGGCGGCTACGAGAATATGTCAAGAAATGACCAACTATGCCTTTTGTATTTAAATAGTAGTTATATTACATTTATATATTTTATTTAATATGATTTAGAGAGACTTTACTTAAAAAACTGTTGTATTCACCACGAATGCAAATTATTTAGCAACCTCCTCCAGTAAATTCTTAATTCGTCCGCTAAAGCCTCATTTTGCTTACTTTATACATAAATACTATGTATTTATATTTTTTTAATTGCACCGAGATTTTAAATTTTTCGTGTTTGGTGAAATTGCGGTGATAATGGGATTAGAACTCACAGAGAAAAAAGGAGATCTAAATCAGAAATAAAAAATCATTTTACTGAACTTGCTCATTGAAACCAAAGTTTTTACGACTTTATTTTTCTCCTCCGTCAGTTAAATCATAAGTCGGGAATATTGCTAGGTACTATAAAAATGTTGTTCTACTAATTTTATATAATAATGTTGAAAACTTTTTTTATTAAATTTATATAAAATAATTTTGAAAATACTACAAATTGAAGGCTGAAAAGTTGGTGAACTTTTATAAAAATTATAAAACTAATAAAAACAAAATCTGGAAAAAACTTTGGAACAAACTTCCTTGGAGACGTATTTTTATAGAGTCAAAAAACATAATCAGAAATGCAAATTCTGAGTGAATAAGAAATATTCTGATAGCACCACAAATAAACCTTGGTAATCGCTCTCTAAAACAGCTGCTTGTGGGAATGTTAACACGCCGAAAAATAGTACTTTAGCGTCCTAGACTGCTAAACTAAAGTCGTTATGGCAAAGAAACCTAGATGGCAGCGATCAAATAATTTCGTATTTAAGTCGAGAATCATTTAGACTTAGAAGACAAAGCAAGATTTGATTAAATTATATGTCTGAAATAGGGACATGAGAAATAATATTATCTAAAGTACTTAAAAAAAACTGTTATTATTTAAGCAGATGGCGGCTGTCTGCAAATATTCCATATAAGAAATAAAATATTTTCCCAATTGAAAACATTACTAAGAAAATATTATAAAACCTGGAATTCTGTGATATTATTTGTTAGTGGAACTGTACACTGTAGGATTAGACCATATGCAGCACTGCTGAACTTATGTTCATATGATTACCGAGTTCTGTTTATGCGTCAGTAGGCAACGAATCTTTACTTTTATTGTATTGATTTAATAACAATAATGTTTACGCAGTTTACTGTATTTAGTTGGTGAAATAGTGTAATTAAATCCCGTTGGAGTTTAGAAGGTCTGTAATAGTAGTGAACTTATTCAGAGATTATTACAGATAGGTTTATTTGAATTACGGTTTCTATCGCCATTGAAAGATGGAGAACCCTATTTATTTTAAATCCTGTATAATTAGGTTTCGTTAGGAAACTTTGTAGCTGTAAATACAAATATGACCAGCAGTAATGCACTTAAATGTTGGCGATGTGTTGCCTACTTGACAAAGGGAAACAAGGTGTATCTAGGCCACTCTGTCAGTGGGTAACTATAGCAGTTGTATAGCGATCTTTTCATTTCGCAGAGTGGCCAGCCACAGGTATGCGCAGGTGCATTACGGCGGCGTCGCGTGGCGTCGCTGAGCGTCGCAGTCGCCGTCTCCTCTCACACAGTAGCGGCGTTCTCCCCACAGTGAGTACTGGCCATGGCAGGTTCCTGGTTTGTGTAAACAGCCCGCCCTATCAACGTGCACGAGTTGAGGCCTATCTGGCGACGACACTACCATTGGGTGAGTGATCATACACTTCTTAAGGCGACCGGCCTGTGAAAATTACCCGCAGTTCTCAAAAATATCGATTTTTGTGTTCTGCACACCAATAAACTTTAGCGGTTATAGACGGATACACAAGGACTACAAGGGTGGAGGTATTAATATCAACAGAGGGAAGAGCGCAATTTCAAAGGTGAAATGCTCCCCCCTCAAAAATCCATTCCTTTCCTGATTGTTTCTCTTTAAAGTTGAATTTTTATTACTCTTTACGGAGGAGAGTTGAAGAAACGCCCCAATATTATTATTAGAATCTCGAGAGAATAAAAAATTGAAAATCTCATTTGCAGGTTTCCAAGATAAGAAAATTAAGTATATTCATGTCTTCAGCATTAACTTTTCGTAATTAATCATTTAAAATGCCCTGTGGGGTATCATTAGCCAAATTTCCCTTTGAAATTTCAGCTGAGCCCTTCGGACTGATCTCATAGCTTTCTGATATCTTTGGAAATAGGTGGGCATATACAAATGAGCTGGACAACGTAAGATCATAGCGCTAAAGTAACTTTATCTTATACAATAATAGAATTAATCATTAAGAAAACCTTAATTCTATACTAGTCTTCTTAAAATTTACTTTATTTATAAACAACGAAATGAGTTTTCATAGTTTGTTTTGAATCCAAATATATGTTTCCTCAACTTTTTTAAACTTTATTTATGTTTCGCCAAAATATAAAATTTAATTTTTTAAGCTACGCTTGTGTATATAAAAGCTAGAATTTTTACAATATAATAATTTAAAGAAATGAAGAGAAAAAGATACAACTTCCTAACACCATCTTTTAACTAAGATGGTAAAACAATCTCTTTAGATCTCTGTAGGATTAATGTCTCCTTTTAAATTCAGTCTTCAAATTTGTTTAAATAAAAGTTTACATAAATCTACATTCCTTATATGAAATTAGACAGTGTCTTTCAGTGCTTCTTGATAGAAAGGTAAAACTCACTTAATGAATTATTATTCTTAACTTGGATATGCCCAAGGGTTTGATATTCCCGTCCAAAGGGACAAGAGAACAGCTTATTTGTTTTAAAATTGCAATTTAGCATGAAAATTGCTTGGTTAATATGGATAAACTTCAGACGTTGTAAACCTTAAATCGATAGCTATAGACTACATGAAATTTTGATTCTTTATATTTGCGTTTCAGTCCTACAATATTGACTACGAATATTAGGGATTTTTTGACACAAACGATGCCATAATCATGACCTAATTGACAGCATGGGGAGGATTTTAACATTTAAGGGAAAAGAAAATGCCCATGTCATTGGTATTAAATTGGCCTATGTAGTTTGGAAATAAGATATTGCAGTGGAATATTCTCTGGTTATTCACCGATTTTTTATGCATTTATTCATCTATTTTATTTACAGCACTTTTTAGCAATATAATTTAAAAGGGGATGAACACTCTTAAGATATTATTTATCTTAAAATGTTACAGACACTAATTTAAGGTCTATCTCAAACACTGCAAATTCACACTAACATCATAAGTGACTAGCATCAAGAACGTCATAAGTGACCCCAAAAATTTTGTGATTCAATTAAATGACTCAAACATATAAAATATTAAAATAAAGTCTAGATTTCTCATAACCGTAATTAAAGAAATAGCTGATGACAGCTGACAGACAGCCTGAAGTTGGAAATAAACAGCAAATGAAAGTAAGACAGAAACCGTGAATAATTTTAACAAGTATGCAATAGTTATAAAGGGTGAAGAAACGTAATTAAAAGCGTATTAAAATATTTCTAGTGAATCAAAATTTAAACCCTATGTAGTAAATTGAGCAGGAAAGTTGAAATATTAATGCGCAAAACTTTGGGTGAAGTGAACTCATATATCCGAACATTTCGCATCCGTTTCACTGAATACTGAGCCTAGATCATCCTATTTATAACTTAATCCTAATATACTGCAGGTTTTATAATAATCTTGCAAAGCAGAGGTTCAACGTTCGAAAAGTTACGATTTCGTGTTTAAATAACATAAATAGGATTGATAGAAGTAACAACAAAATTGATCAATTTTAGATACTTGCTGTGCAACACCTGCCTAGTCAGCTGGGTTTTGTGTGTTGCACTTTAGTTTAGCTTTTAGTGTTGTGTTTCACGTGTCCCATAATATGTTTCAGACAGCATAACTCAAAATATATTTTCAGGTAAGGTTTTATACTTCCTGAAACATAGGTCTCCCTTTCCATGAGTAAGATAAAGGAGGCTTAACACCAATTTGGTAGTGATTTAATTTGGCAGTAATCTCTGTTACAATTACTTACAAGACTTTGTAGCAGCAATGAAGCCATTTTTATATCCCTAAGTGGCGGTAGCACCTCATGTAGATATTAACGGAAGAAGAAGGGAATATAAGAGCTTGAGCGACATTTTATGGATAAAAAATTGTTTAAGAAAGCATTAGTAGAGTACTGACTGAAGAGATTAAAAAAGAGCTTCAAATAATGAACTAGCGTAATTTTATTGTTAATCATTGTTAAATTGAGTATTAAAATAACAGGAAATGTTAGTAAATTACTCTGTCCTTGTGAAATTTCAAAAATGTATGATAATTATGCTCTATATTCATTTACTTAAAATGTCCAGCATCGTTGGGGAAGATGGAATGTTGGAAGCTATTAAAAGGCCCTTGGAACAGATACTGAATAAATAGCACCAACGGACATATCATTAAGACTTTATTTTTTACGGACATAAAATACTCGCTTTAAATGAAAAACTTCCAGCAAATTTAGTATACACACAATTCTTGACGGGCCATGGAAAATTTCAAGAATATTTCAATGGGTTCCACATCAACGTTGAAAGTATTTGCCAGACAGTGAAAAATGTATTAATTGCCGGTACGTTCTTTGAAATTTAAAGGTATTTTTATTAACCTCTTATCTTACTCTAATAATCAATTTTGTACTCTTTTGTATCATTTATTTAAAAAACAATGTTGTTATAAACGTTTCTTGTTATATCCGACACATTCATGCTAAATTGTAATGTGAAAGCTATTATTCTTTAGTATTTAGTTTTTAGTTTTTATTTTAATGTAAACTGTAACCATAATATATACATCTATATAATATATATATATATATATGATATTTTTAATCCGCCATGGTCGCACTATGAGTACGTATAACGTTAACGTTATATTTAACTGCAAATGGTTACAGCATGGACTTCTGTCTTTTTGAGTGTCCGATTTTATCTCCTAAAATGGCTACTTCGGCCAATAAAGCTTTCATACTGAACCGGGAGCGCTGGTGTTGGTATTGTACACTATGACGCGACCATTAATGCAACATTTCTTCAACGTGTGCGTTCAAGAAAGTGAGCTGTAATTTTTATATCCCTCTTTCTACAAGAAGTCTTTAAGCAGTAAAATGTTTAAAGTAGCCTTATTGGAAAAAATAATGAACAAATGTATATTTATTAGTTACAATGTATGTGAGTTTTTATCTGTCTGTTGGATTACTCTTTCGCAATTATACGCATTTCAAGATTAGATGATCATAAAATAAGTGAATTAAAAGTTTATGTTCTATGTCTGTCGAGGAATATAACTTTGTACAAGAACAAAACGATTTTAGGCACATCAGAGTCGAATAATAAAACTCTGATGTGTTACATTCACATGGCTTTCTCTACTCTTGTACAAACTATTTTTACAAACGCTTATTCTCCATATGCTTCATGTTATTCGAGATGTTAATCTTATTGCTAATTTTCTAGTAAGTGCAAGGGGAATATGGTAGACTTTTAGCAATAGTCAAATGTTTTGAGAGCTGGTTGCTATGTGGCGCATTCCGTTCTCTTTGCATGTCCAGGACATAAAAAAATGAATAACTAATTCCCATTTGAGAAAAAGAATTGGGAAATTTAAGGGAATAACAAGCAATATGTCTAAAATGGTTCACTCAACAATAAAAATGTGTATGACATAAATTGTGTATTTTAACGCGATCTACATTTTTTGTGCAGTAAAATTTTGTCTATTTTATGGTTTACCAGTTATGCAAAAGTCGTTCACAATGAAGAATACTTTTGAATACATTCCCAGAAAATTCGAGATATTCATTTCATTTTTCATGAAAATATATTAAACATATATATTTTAATCAAAATCGTTAGAGCCATTTTTGAGAAAATTAAAATTTTCGAAAAATGTTCCATGTAAAAGGGTAATCTGGGGTGGGGGGATTTTCTTGAAAACCTTCGTGTCGCATCTCTGGAAGATACTGAACTAAATACCAAGTTTGGTGTTTATCCGACTGTTCGTTTCTGAGTTACGCTGTTCACAGACACACACAGACACACACACGGACATGTTTCCAAAAATGCTTTTTTTGGATTCAGGGGGTCTCAAAGCATATATTTCCGGTGAAATCTCGGTATCGAATTTTTGGGTGGAATACAATACTTCCCCTACTTGCTATACGTAGTAGAGAAAGTAAAAATCTGAAGTACGACAGTAACAGTGACGTTGAAAGTGTGCATAGCAATCTCTACACTGACTAAACAATCCGCTGTGGGTAATATTATAGTGGAACATATAAAACGTAAATATACACAACCAGCTGGCTTACACCACGTTACACTGGTAACTTTTCAAACACGAATGACGAATTAATTAATTTGATTTACCTCCCACCGTTCTTTATATACCATTGTGCAATGATCCACAAGATTTTTATGGTTAATCCACCAATTTACACACTATAGTTGTAATTTTGTACAGCCCCAGCTATTCCTGATAACGAATGAAAAATCATCCGATATTCACGTAAAAGGAAGTGATACTTTGGCGGAATGTCTGGCTGCCCAATCCCGGCAGTCTTCAAAGTTCAAGTTCTGGAAATTCTGTAAAACCTATACGTAACTTTTGGTGATGGAACAATCACCGGACCATATATATATTGTTTGGAATGAAATATTGGCTGTATTTGTCTTATTTCCTATTAGTTTTCTATGGAGTAGCAACAACTGTTTTCTAATCCAAGGCAATCTCAACGGAAAATGAGAGTCTTATTCATAAGCTTGTTCTTCTATAACTCTAACGTGTCGTATTCAAGTAAATAGGCTTTCTAAATCCTTGTTAGTCGTTTAGTAATTTATTAATTTAAATTAGAGGAAACTTTAGTGATTACGTTAGTCAGAAAGAATTTAATTTTTCAATGGTGAAAGAATGATCTAAATCGGTTGAGTGATTTTTGAGAGTACACAAATACACACAACGCAATTTTCCTCTGTTTATAATATTAGTATACATACAGGTGATCCTTATTTTGAGTTTCATTATCACAAGTCCCAGTGCGTCTATCACTAAGCTGAACAAAATGCTCTTATCGCTTCCAGCCAGACAGTCAGCGTCCTCCTTATTATGTTATATACGACCTCGTTCATAAATATAAAACATCTAGAACTAAAATTCCTCATAATATCTTAAATTGGTATCGCCTGTTTAAGTAAAATAAAATAGGAATATTCAGTATTCCATTTAAAATACATAGGACATATTTGCGTTATAGGCATAGCATCTGTAATGAACAATATTACTCAAATTACGAGAATTTATGAGCATAAAAATATGCTTATTTTTATCAAAATGTGAATTAAAGCAGTTTAAGAGTGCGTATAAGATTAAAAATCTCTGATGTGTTACACTCACATGACTTCCTCTACTATTTTTACAGACACTTATTCTCCGTCTGCTTCATGTTAATCGAGATAAGCATTTGCAGAAACTATCTTATTGCTAATTTTCTTGTAGGTGCAAGGGGGAATATGGTAGGCTTTAAGCGATAGTCAAATATATTAAGAGCTGGTTACTATGTGGAACATTTCATTCTCTTTGCATGTTCAAGACAAAAAAAAAGCGAATAACGAATTCCCATTTGCAAAAAATATATTGGAGAATGCAAATAAATAGTAAGGAATCTCTCGGAAATGGTTCCCACGAAAATGTATATGACATAAATTGTGTGTTTCAACGAGATCTACATTTTTTGCATAGTAAAACTTTGTCTATCTCTTACGGTTTACCAGTTATGCAAAAAGTATTCAGAATGAAAAGGGCTTTTGGGGACATTCCCAGAAAATGGAAGATATAGGTTTAATTTGTCATGAAAAGATCTTAAATAGATGATATTTTATCGTTAGAGCCATTTGCGAGAAAATCAAAGTTTTCGAAAAATGTTTCATGTAAAAGGTAGTCTGGGGTGAGGGGATTTTCTTGAAAATTCTCATGTTGCATCTTTGAAAGATACTGAATCTAAATTTCAAGTATGGTATTTATCAGACTTTTCGTTTTTGAGTTGTGCTGTTCTCAGACACACTCACAGACAAACACGGGCCTTTTTTTAAGAGTGCTTGTTTTGAATTCAGGGGCCTCAACACATGTATTTCCGGTGAAATCTTGGTATCAAATTTTTGGGTGGAATACAATGCTTGCCCTACTTAGTATACGTAGTACAGAAAGTAAAAAAGCAGGCATGTTTTCAACATTTTAAATCAAATTATACATCATTAATTTTTAAAAACCTTTCTTCTCTTCCTACAAAGATAATGTAATAACAGGTTCCTCAGACTATGGCATAGACATGTTGGTGTGCCTGCTGCTCTGATGCCACATGACTTGAAGATCTTTTAGAAAAGCAGAACAGTTTTTATGGCAGTAGATCTCGTTTAACGCGATGTCTTCAGGGAAGGATCACCACAAGCTGGTAGCGTTTCTTCTTTGTATGGCGAAGCCAGTTCAGGTATTCTGTGGAACAAGGATCACCTGAAGGGTTTGGAGGTGTCGTCCAATCTCTCGTGTTAGAACATTTGTCTCTTGTCTCTTGGATCTAGAGTATCAACACAACTATACAGTTGTTATGTCCTTGCATGTAGCCTTATTGACAAACAGTGAGACTGCAGCAGATCTAGCTTATTTAGTGGTTCTAGACACATACGAGGAAGCTGGAGTTTCTCCCATAACGACGATGTTTCTGCTGACCAGGATAAAGTTCGACCATCAGGCCTACTTTTATGGGTTCTGAGATAATAGGAATACCTACTCATGTTTCAAATACAATATATATAATATATGCAACATATATATAATATTTGCACAAAAAATGAAACTGCCAATTTACCAAGTTAAAATTACGTACTAAAAATTCCTCTTTATCGGTATTGTAAGAGCACAATACATTTAAGTCGTCCTCCGTGGATTAGTGGTACCGTGCTAGCCTCTAGTTCCCAAGGTCGCGGGTTCAAACCCGGCGGAGGTGATGGATTTTTTCGGGCGTAAAAATTCTTAGCACGGCTTCCTTCGGAAGGGAAGTAAAGCCGGTGGTCCTGTGTCGCAGATTTACGGCATGTAAAAGAACCTCAAGCCTGATAAAGAGGCCTCTGACCAAAATTACCGGTGTTTCATGCCCAATATAGAATGGGACGATAAGGACCATAGTAGTTAAAGAGCGTCCATAAATTAAAAAAAACTAAAAAACACAATACGTTTAAAATGTTTAGAACGACACCAATAATTCCGAAACTTACCTATACCAAGTATACTACATTTCACCGGAATTACACGTATAGGGAGTCCCTGAATTAAGAAAACAATAAAAAAGGTCTGTATGTGTGTGTCGATTGAGACTATACCAAACTTAATGTTAGAGTTCAAAATCTTTTGAGCACATGGCATGAAGATGTCATTGGACATTTTCAAGAAAATCTTCCAACTCCAAACTAGCCCTTCACATAGAACAATTTTCGTTATGTGCGATTTCTCTAAAAATTGGCTCTAACGAGTTTTATTAAAATAACTTATGCCTAAGATGTTTACATGATAAATAAAGTGCATATCTTGCATTTTCTGGGAATATCCTGGGAAGTGCTCTTCTCTCTAACTTGTTTACTCTCTCTACTACATTTAATAAGCAGGGGAAGTTTTGTATTCCACCCAAAACTTCGATTCCGATATTTCACTGATGTTTTGAGATACCCTGAATCCAAATAAAGCATTTTTGGAAACATGTCCCTGTGTGTGTCCGTCTGTGAACAACATAGCTCAAAAACAAAAAGCCGGTAAGTACCAAATTCGATATTTAAGTCAGTATCTTCCAAGGATGCAACACGAATAGTTTCAAGAAAATACCTCCACCCCAACTCCCTTTACATGGAACATTTTTAAAAAATTGTGATTTTCTCAAAAATGAACCTTAACGATTTTGATTGAAATATCATATGTTAAAGAGAAACGAAACACAAAGATGAATATTTCATCCACCATATTAGCTTATTTGTCGTCAGGAATAAACAACACACACAGTTTTACCATTCTAAGGCGAATGGTTATCGGGTTACGGCCTGTTGTTGAGTTGACGTGTGATGTCATGAGAGCCATTCAACACCCAGACAAGACGTAAGCTGCATAGGTGTTTTAAATGCCCAACAAGTTCACGTGTTAATTTTAGTACAAGTTCATAACTTCTCTGAATAACAAATAGTGGTGGTAAAGCTAGTCAACCACTTTTCATTAGTAAATACCTACTAGGTGATAAACAACAGTCCAACATCTGCTTTGAAAATGAGTGAATGTGATATCCGACCTTATCAGCTGAACCAAAATAAAGCGATTTTGAATAGTTACACCAGCGATTTCGAGACAGTGTGGGCACCAAAAACCGTGCTGGTTCTATCCATTGGCGTAAGTTTAAGGAATGTATACCTATTTATAATGATGAGGAAAGTGTGTGTTGCTTGGACTAAGAAAATACAAAATTGGTGAGGGTTGATTTTGTCTGAATTACAAATCATTCTTATTTTCACAAATTAGTTATATATCGTGATGTTTCTAATATTGTGAGGCATAACATAGCGTTAAACAAAAAGTTGAGCTAAAAAGAAATTACTCACCACAACAATCCTGAGTAAGACCAGCCGATATTTCTGCTACAGACTGTTTACAGCGTGGATTAGTTCATGGACTGTTATTGGACACAAGAAAGGGTTTTCATACCATCATGTGTAGTATTAGAAGTGCTTTTCCAGAACCCAGCGAAATATATGTAGGATTCAAATTTCATTAATAAGCACACAAATTAAAAAAAAATGATGTGTTACACTCACATGACTCTCTCTATTCTTGTACAAACTATTTTTACAAACGCTTATTCTCCATATACTTCATGTTAATCGAGATATCGAGATGTCAATTCTATTGCTAATTTTCTTGTAGATGGAAGGGGAATTGGTAGGCATTAAGCGATAGTCAAACATTTTAACAGCTGGTTGCTATGTGGAGTATTCCATTCTCTTTGCATTACCAGGACAAAAAATTCTGATGTGTTACACTCACATGACGTTCTCTACTCTTGTACAAACTACTTTTACAAACACTTATTCTGCATATCCTTCATGCAAATCGAAATGTTAATCTTATTGCTAATTTTCTTGTAGATGCAAGGGGAATTTGTAGGCTTTAAGCGATAGTCAAGTCTTTTAAGCGCTGGTAGCTATGTGGAGTATTCCATTCTCTTTGCATGTCCAGGACATAAAAAAATGAATAAGGAATTCCCATTTGAGAAAAAGTATTGGAAAATTTAAGGGAATAACAAGGAATATCTCGAAAACTGTTCACTCAACAAAAAACATGCATATAACATAAATAGTGTATTTTAACGCGATCTACATTGTTTGTACAGTAAACTTTTGTCTATCTCTTATGGTTTACCAGTTATGCAAAAGTATTTCACAATGAAGAATACTTTTGGAGACATTCCCAGAAAATTCGAGATATACATTTTATTTGTCATGAAAATATCTCAATCGTGATATTTTAATCAAAATCGTTAAAGCCATTTTTGAGAAAATTAAAATTTTCGAAAAATGTTCCATATAAAGGGTAATATGGGGGAGGGATTTTCTTGAAAACCTTCATGTCGCATCTCTGGAAGATACTGAACCTAAATACCAAGTTTGGTGTTTATCCGACTGTTCGTTTCTGAGTTATGCTGTTCACAGACACACAAACACGGATATGTTTCCAAAAATGCTTTTTTTGGATTTAGGGGTCTCAAAACATATATTTCTGGTGAAATCTCGGTATCGAATTTTTGGATGGAATACAATACTTCCCCTACTTACTATACGTAGTAGAGAAAGTACGAAGGTTTTAAATTCAACCATTGTTTAGTATTACTATTATTACTTAAAACTGTATAACATGTCTGTGACAAACTTTCTTATGTTGGCTCAAAACTTGAGAAGTGCTTCAATCGTAGTAGCTCTAGTGGAGGTCGAAGCATGCGTGGTGGTGATAGATCAATTGCTGCGTCCGGTAATGGATCTACACAATGTGCGGGCAGAGATTTTTTTATTTCACGATTTATCAGCAGTTAATATTCTTCATTAGATTCCTCATTTTTATTTTTCATAACCCAAGACCCAGATGCTGGGTTTTGACACCGGTATTTTTTTATTTACATTGAAATTGTGATCTAGGGCTGCTATTATGGATCTAAGTTGAAGGCCACTATATAAAAAATGTATTCTTTTTGAAGCATATCTGAGACGAACACCGATAACTTTCTAAACTGCCAAAAACTAAATTGAGTTTTATTTATGGACGCTCTTTAACTGCTGTGGATCTTAGCGTCCCATTCTATATTGGGCATGAAAGACCGATAATTTTGCTGAGAGGCCTCTTTATCAGGCTTGAGGTTATTTTAGGTGCCGTAAATCTATGACACGGAACCACCGCTTTACTTTTCGAGGGAAGCCATGATAAGGATTTTACACCCGAAAAAATCCATGGCTCTCCGCCGGATTTGAACCCGCGCCCTCGGAAAATAGAGGCTAAACTGCCAGTATGTATATAATGTCGAATATGAGCCAATTCTTTTAAGAGGTGCTATACAAAATAATTTTCTTCAGAGTATGATAAGCGTTTAATTCACCTTTAATTCATAATTTTTTCGGTCCTCTTCCAACAATTGATCATCATGTTTACAGGATTTTCATTCACCGTTTTCTAGCCATTTATGTTCAGTTTTTTATATGATGAAGAATTGGTGTGTATTTTTCAATTAATATGGTACGTTCTCATTACGGTTTTGCGCAGGCCACTATAAATGTTTATTTATATTGGCTTTTCATGCCATCAGCTCTGTATATTTTGTTCTACCATTTTAATATTTTTCATTACACTTTTAGATAAATGCTATACATCGAATTCATACTTAACTTCCGTATACCCAGTTTTTAACAGATATAACCTTTATGTCTGCAGGAGAGATAAACTTCAACTCTACACATTTCCTTTTTGCAAGCCTAGTCGTTATGTTATCACAAGCAGCCTTTTCCAAATCGTCTTTCCCATACCTCTTTGAACAAGTTCAAAATGAATAATTTTTGGGGAATTTAAATTCATGACAGAACAGACTAAATATTTAACTGAAAATTCTAGAGAATCATATTGCGCATCCCCTGCCAACCAAATAGGCATACCACAACTTTTTAATGAATTCAGATTCTCTTTTTCTTTCTTGAACCTAAATGCTCTGACAGCTGATGCCGCCAGGTTTCGAATGGTTTTATCGAATGTGCGCCTTGAAAACATTGTCTAGTGTGATTTGCAGGACTTAAATTGCTTAAACAATACAGCAAAGCAAAGCAATCTCCGATTACCCTCCCCTGCGTAGGCCCCCAGGATGCCTGTCAGGGAGCTGAGGGTCTATGGACCAGAGAGTGACAACCAGGGTGGGGGATCAGCCCGATGCTATGAGTTGAGAGCGAGGAAGGAAATGATAGATTAATTGCGAGAGAAATAGAGCACCGGTGGAATGATGAATGGCGTGAGAAACCGGAGAACCAGGAGAAAACCCGCTTTGTCCACCACAAATCCTACATGCGGTTCCCTGGGATTGAACCCGCGCCGCCTTGGTGAGAGGCGAGTGATCTAATCACTCGGCCACGGTGCCGTGCTGAAACAATATACTGAATAATAATAAACAACTTGATATTAAAGCATTTCCTTTCGGCTTCTTTCCTGGTAAATTTTATAAGTTCCAAGTGAATGTATTACCGCAATAACACACTATTTTAACACACAGTATTGTCCCTTTAATGTACTCGTAATGAGAAATTTTTCAGACTTTATTCGTACATAAAACACATACCTTGAAAAATAAAAGTAGAGATGTCCAAGCAATGAGCCAATTGTGGCTCTTCTTTCACCGAGTGGCTGTTTTGCAGAAATGGCGGTAGTTCTCTTATGTACCTGCAATCATGTACTACAATTTTTGGCCCCTGCTTATTATTACGCCGGCAGCCTGCCTTACACCAGAAGTCGGCTGCACCAGGTTTCTACAGCGCTCGCCAGGTTGTGTCCTCTCCGCCAGTATAGGTAGTGCTTATGTTGGCACTACGTCATCATCACTGACCTTCTCAGTGCGATCCCGAGCGATGCATCAAGAGAATAAAGAGTGTGACACTTAGTTCTCGACGACCAGCGAAGGACTTTTATTGAGCTTCGTGTCCGGGAGCGGCCGTCTCCACACTTTTCGGCCTTGTCTAAATAACCTATATCATGTACTTTTGGCGTAAGTATAATTCTAAATTGTTGTAGTTGTGGAGCAGCATTTAACCTCTCATGGAAGCGAGTTTATATCATATTATCGTGTGTTAAATTTATTTCTCAAATGGCAAATGTTGTGTGGGAAGGACAAATTCAAATGCAATCTGTTTCAATTGTAACATATCTTTGTTTCTACATTTGATTGTTAATATATTCAGTACCTTTGGGGCTGTATGGATTGTTACTTTTATTTAAAGCTACTTTAATTCCTTGTTCAATCCCTTTAAGCTTTGGTAGTACAAAACAATTATTACTCTGGGGGAATGCTTTATTTCCAATGCATTCTATTGGGACCGACATTTTACTTTCCTAGTTTATTTTTTTAAGTAATTCTACCCACATCCCTTATATTTTGGGAGATTTGTCTCTTTTTAGAAATCCAAAAAAGTGAGTTCCTTTGTATGTTTCACTTATCACATTACAGTTGTAACATTGAGGCATTTTATTTTTCAACATATTACGTTGTTTGTGTAATACTAAACTAAACTATCACCAAAACACCACCACAAAGAACACTACTCTTAAACTTAAATAGCAACAAGAATAATGTTTGAAAACGTATTTCTGCACGTACAGCAATGACTGACTTGTGAGCTACCTATTGCTTCTAGCGCACGGCTACCTCTGATGACGTATAAGGTGGTTGTTTCGCTTGCGTAGCGGTAACGGTGTGGCGGAGTACGTAAACAATGTTACCACTGGATTTTACAGACTATATCCTTTATTTAGGAAGGAACGTGATTTTTGTATTTCTTCCTCTTTAAGATATTTTTATGACAAGCAAAATATACATCTCCAATTTTCTAGGAATAGCCTGTCAAATTTTCTTCATTCTAAATCAAAATGTATGTATAATTGATAAAAAAATAAGAAATAGACGAAAGCTTACTACACAGAATTTGTGTGAAATAAAAATGTTGTGAAATGAATCATCTCCGAGATGTTCTTTGTTACTAGTTGGAATTTTCAAACATTTGTACTTCAAGTGGTAGGTTAATATTCGTTTTCTTTTCTTCGTAGTCATACAAAGTGTATAACACCTCAAAGACATCGCATAGTGCTTTTTAAAAATCCACTATCGCTTAAACTTATTGCGTTCATCTTATACCTAAAAGGAAATGTGGTATAAAAGTTTATCTCGATTAATAAGAAATAGACAGAAGAATAAGCTCGTGTAAGAGTAATTAAGAGTAGTGAAGCGAGAGTAAAGAAAGTCATGTGAATGCAACACATCCGATTTTTTTCAAGTAGTAGGTCGATTTGTAATTATAAGAAGTGATATTAACAATGATGTTGCATACATTATTAAAATGTGTTGAGTCGGCTCATTATTGCTCACTTCGAGTAGGCAGTGAAACTAGTCGACAGTTTCAGCTGAGGATGGGAGGATGTTTCCTTCCGAAAGTACTGCTGCTACGCCACCAACACTAAGTCCCTTTGTGATGTGAGTAATAATGAGCCAACTCAACACATTTTAATTATAGTAAGTCAATATTCCTTTTTTCTCGTGGGCATGCAAAGAGCACTGAATTTCAAAGCCATCACATAATGATCCACTATTTGAAAATCCTTTAGCCTTACTAATATGCTTCTTATACATACAACGAACGTGTGTGAAAATTAAATTTATCTCGATTAACAATATAGATAGAAGAATAAGCTTTTCAAAGAATTGTTCTTAGAGTAGTGAGTAGAGAATATCATGCGAATTGTCAGATTGTGAAATGCCAGATTTTTTCAACTGGTAAGTCGCTATTCGTTTTTTTCTCGTGGACATGCAAAGAGCATGGAATTTCAAAGCCACCACATGGCGAAACTCTCTTTAAAAATCTGACTAAGTACTGCACCCTTTAAATATGAATTTAAAGTTTATCTGAATTAGTAAGAAATAGATAGAAACAATCTTTTGCAAGATGAAGAAGGGTGACCATCATAACTCAAAAAACTAAAAGTCAGATGGATGCCAAACATCGTGTTTAAGTCCAGCATCTTTCAAGGATGCAACAAAAAGATTATAACGGAATTAACCCCACAATAGAATATCCTTTAGGCGAAAAAGTTAACATATTATGTTTCTTGAATATCAGCAATTAGAATATTCATTAAAATATAATTTTTGAACTATTGGCAAAATAGTTGTAGATCTTGAATTTTGTGTGGATAGTCTGTGAAGTCTTCTCCATTCTGAATGAACTTTGCATAATTTTGTATTACTGGCAATTCATGAGAAAGAGACAAACACCTACTGCGTACAAGTTGTATATACCAGGAAACAAGCTATGTTAGATATATTTTTGCAACATTAACTATCTCCCCGGGTATTTGTTGCTATGGATTTGATTTTTCCAATTATTTGGTATGAAGTTTTTGAAGTTCTAAGTCAGCATTCCTTAGTTTCTCATTATATCCTGTAAATACTGGATTCAGAGGCAACGAGAGGACCAGGATCTTAGCTGCACATTTTAGAGTAGGCGTGGGATAATTGTCATAAAAATACACGGGTTTTCACATTAGCACATTACCTGTGATTTATTAAATATTAAAATTGTTGTTACTACATCGTTCACAAAGGATTAAAGAACAGACATTGGAGGGAGATGTTTCACACTCACACGACACACGCCCGCTTCCATACACAACACTCGTCTCAAAAGATACAATATTACTACTGACTGGCGCTACGCTAACTACACAAAGAAACAAGTAACGCTTGCTTCCCTCCCTTCCTCTCTCCACGTCTGGCCGGCAGGTGGGAGAACATCACGTCGGACGAAATTCAAAACTCCAGCCGAAATAATTACACCCAACAATGTCTTTGCTACAAAGCAATAATTCATCCGACGTGACAATGCACACATACACGTCACAATATATACCGGTTTTAAATATTTGTCTATAGCTTCTGTCTCCTGTAATCCCTTTTACCTACAGCAAAATATACGATCTAAGCATTTCTGTAGAGATGTATCTCATTTAACATAAAGTACTTCTGTAAGAATAATTTGTAGAAGATGTATAAAATTAAACATAATGTTTAGAACAAGACATATGAATGTAACACATCAGATTTTGTTTTTACTTTCTCTAGCAACTACTTATAGTAGGTAGAGAAAACATTTCATTCCACCCCAATTGCATATCGATTTCGCTGAAAATATGTATCTATTTTGAAATACCTTGAATTCAGAAGCGTTTTTAGAAAAAAAAAAAGTCCGCACGTGCGCGCGCAAGTGCGTGTGTTTGTGTGCGTCTATGAGTCTCGCTGGGACCAGCAGAACTCAAAAACGAAACGTTGGGCAAATAAAGAACTTTGTATTTAATTTCAGCATCCTTCAAGAATGTGGCATGAAGGTTTTCATGAAAACATCTTCACTCCAGACTGCCTTTTAATGGAAGAACTTTCGTTATCTTTTGGTTTCCCAAAAATTGCTCGATTTTGCAACGATTTTTTCTAAATTACCGTATGTATAACGTAGTTACACAACTAACAAAATGTATATCTTGAATTTTTTGGGTATAGCCTCTGAAATCTGCTTTATTCCAAGGGCATTTTGTATAATTTAATAGAAAGGCAAAAGCTTATTAAAAAAAACTCATGTGTTACATCATGGAATGACCATTTTTACTCATTTATTTTTCAATAACATCCACTCACGCAAAGTTGTTTTTCTATCTGCTTCATGTTGATCATAATAAATATTTTCGATATAATTTCATCACACATTGTTGTACGTACAAGAGGTATAGAGGTAACCGAATCGATAGTCACGTGTTAAAAAGCAACACGCTGTGGCATTAAAATTCCATATTTGTTTCAACACATCGCGAGAAACAAGTGCAATGGTATAGAGGAAACCGAATCGATAGTCAGATGTTTAAAAGCGACTCGCTATGCCCTTAAAATTTCATATTTTTTCCAAGACATCGCGAGAAACAACTGAATAGCGACAAGTATAGAGGAAACCGAATTGATAGTCAGGAGTTTAAAAGTGGCTCGCTATGACATTAAAATTTCATATCTTTTCCAAGACATCGCGACAAACAAGTGATTAACGACAGGTGTAGAGGAAACCGTATCGATAGTCAGGCGTTTAAAAGCGGCTCGCTGTGGCTTTAAAATTCCATATTGTTTCGAAGACATTGCGAGAAACAAGAAAATAGCGACAGGTATAGGGGAAATTGAATCGATAGTCAGGTGTTTAAAAGCGGCTCGCTGTGGCTTTAAAATTCCATATTGTTTCGAAGATATTGCGAGAAACAAGAAAATAGCACCAGGTATAGGGGAAACCGAATCGAGAGTCAGGTATTTAAAAGCAACTCTCCATGACTTTAAAATTCCATATTTTTTCAAGACATTGCAAGAAACAAGGGAATAGTGACAGGTATAGAGGAAACCGAATCGATAGTCAGGTGTTTATAAGCGGCTCGCTATGGCTTTAAAATTCCATAATCTTTCCAAGACATCGCGAGAAACAAGTGAATAGCGACACAGGTGTAGAGGAACCCGAATCGATAGTCAGGTGTTTATAAGCGGCTCGCTATGGCTTTAAAATTCCATAATCTTTCCAAGACATCGCGAGAAACAAGTGAATAGCAACAGGTGTAGAGGAACCCGAATCGATAGTCAGGTGTTTATAAGTGGCTCGCTATGGCTTTAAAATTCCATAATCTTTCCAAGACATCGCGAGAAACAAGTGAATAGCGACAGGTGTAGAGGAACCCGAATCCATAGTCAGGTGTTTAAATGCGACTTTCCATGACTTTAAAACTCCATATTTTTTCCAAGACATCGCCAGAAACAAGTGAATAGCACAGGTGTAGAGGAAACTGAATCGTTAGTCAGGTGTTTAAAAGCGTTTCGTTCTGCCCTTAAAATTCATTATCTTTTCCAAGACCTCGCGAGAAACAAGTGAATAGCGACAGGCATAGAGGAAACTGAATCGTTATTCAGGTGTTTGAAAGCGGCTCGCTCTGCCCTTAAAACTCCAGATTTTTTGCAAGACAGCACGAGAAACAAGTGAATAGCGACAGGTTTAGCGGAAACCCAATCGATACTCAGATGTCTAAAAGCGGTTCGCTGTGGCTTTAAAACTCCATATTCTTTCCAAGACTTCGCGAGAAACAATTAAATAGCGACAGGTATAGAGGAAACCGAATCGATAGTCTGATGTTTAAAAGCGGCTAGCTATGGCTTTAAAGTTCCAGATTCTTTCCAAGACATCGCGAGAAACAAGTGAATACCGACAGGTATAGAGGATACCGAATCGATAGTCTGGTGTTTAAAAGCGGCTCGCTCTGCCCTTAAATTTCCAGATTTTTTCCAAGACAGCGCGAGAAACAAGTGAATAGCGACAGGTATAGAGGAAATCGAATCGATAGTCAGGTGTTTAAAAGCGGCTTGCTATGACTTTAAAATTCCATATTATTTCCAAGATATCGCGAGAAACCAGTGAATAGCGACTGGATTTTAAAAAACAATCACAATTGTTTTAACAACTGAAACGAGTATTAACGGATATCTCTGAAATGCTTTATATCACAAAAGGTTATTTCAATAAATTTTGTGTAGTAATATACTTTTTTGTAGTACGTCTTTATCTACCACTCAACGGTTACCAGTGATACAAAATTATACTACATTAATTCCGAATATTGTGGACTTCATAGACTATTCCCATAAAACTCAAGATAGTCGTTTTATTTTTCATTTAGATGTATTAAAATATGGTATTTTGATCAAAATTATTACGCTATTTCTGAGAAATTAAAATATTTCAAAAAATATTTCATATAAAGGGTAGTTGGGGTGGGGGATTTCCTCGAAAATATTCCTGTTGCATCTTTGGAAGATAATGAAATTAAATACCAATTTGATATTTATTCGTTATTAAGTTATGCTGTTTGCAGACACACATAAAACACCCACAAACATACTTTTTTCTAAAAGTGCTTTTTTTGTATTTAAGGAGCCTCTACACATGTATGTGCGCTGAAATCCAGATATAGAATTTTGGGTGAAATGCAATACTTTCTCTATTCACGGTAAGTACGTGGTACAGAAGGTAAACATGAACTTTTTAAATCACACAGTTTATTTCAAATAATTTTTGTGGCATCAATTATTCCGAGACATTTGTTGTTATTGGTTTAAACTATTTAGTACTTTGTGGCGTTTTGTAATGTTCATTATTCAATTGTTTCTCGCCATGTCATGGAAGGAGTATGGAATTTCAATACCAGCAGATAAAGATTTCACTATCCTTTCAGTCTCATCCTCTCTTTGTACCTACAACGAAATGTGTAATGAAAGCATTTCTGCCAACGTTTATATCAGTTAAACTCAAGTAGATAGAAGAATAAGTCTTTGTAAGAATAGCCTGAAAAAGAGATAAAAATAAACGATAGTGGCTACGAGAATGTGAGTATGGCACATCAGATTGTTTTTCCTGTTGCAACACTGAGATAGAATTTCATGATACAATCTTCTTCTTCTCTGAATCAAACTCTTGATCAGAGCATATCCAAGAGGGGTGATAATGCCTTGTGCGACGGTGAAGAAGTATGAAATGTAGGGATGAAAGAAATTATGGAAAAATTCCCGGATCAAATTATTTAACCCAGCATTCCCCTAGCGACTGAGAAAACCGCGAAAAAGCCTTCGGTTAGATTGGTCCGCCCTGGGGTGTTGAGCCCTATACTTACTGAACTAGGGTCACAGATTCGGGTCACATGAGCCATCCCGCTCGTTTCGTTCTACACTCAATGGCATTTAATTGTTTTTTAACACAAGTCGTGTGTAGGCCAGGGTTGGAAAGTTAGAATCAGACTGAAAACTTCAATGCCATAGCCGGAATTTCAACCATTTATGATGATATTTTTCTAACTTTCCAAGCTTGAGCTTTCTATGGGCTACACATGGCTTGAGTGAAAGAATAATTAATTATGAGGGCAGTCCCAGAAGTACCCGACCTGATGTTTAGATAGTGGTTGTTGTTTCAAACAAATGACTGTAGTAAAGGTACCAATCTTATAAAGCTTAATTCTGAAGTTTGATGATGCTACGTCGTTTAGTAATTGTTTGGCAGCCATCAATAGTGAACGCTCTCAGCAAATTTGTAAACATGGACAAAAACTGATCATCGTTATGTGATACAATACTTTCATTTGAAAGGTCATGGTCCAACTAATATTAAAGCTGATCTGGATTCTACTCTGTCGGAATCTAATCCTTCGTTTACAAAAGTAAAATATGGGCGGCAGAGTTTAAGCGAGGCCGTAGGAGCTGCCAAGACGAACATTGCAGTAGTCGACCAAATGAGATGATCACGCTAGAAATTGTGAGGAAAAGCCACAAAATGGCATTGCAATACCATCGACTGAATGCGCGAGCTAGCAGACATCGTAGGCATTTCAAAAAGTGTTGTACGTCGCATACTGACTGAAAATTTAGACATGATAAAGCTATGCGCAAGATGGGTGCCGCGTTTACTCACAATGGAGCAAAAGCACCATCGTGAAGATGTTTCAGTCGAGTGTTTGGCGATGTTTTGCTGCAATAAAGTCGAGTTTTTGTGTCGATTCATAACCATGGATGAAACATGGTCCATCACTTCACACCTGAGACGAAGGAAGAGTCAAAACAGTGGATTGAAAGGGGGGAATCGTCTCCAAAAAAGATGAGACAGTTCCATTTGCAGGCAAGGTCATGACGTGAGTTTTTTTGGAATGTGTGTGAAATAATTTTCATTTATTATCTTTAAAAAGGAAAACCAATGAATGGCAAGTATTATGCATACTTATTGTAGCATTTGAATGATGAAATCAAGCAAAAACGGCCGCATTTAGTGGAAAATGAAATTTTGTTTCATCAAGACAATGCACCAGTTCACACATCCATTATCGCCGTGGTCAAAATCAGTGAATAAAAGTTCGAATTGCTTCCTCAAGCACCCTATTAGCCAGATTTAGTCCCCTCTGATTATTTCCAAAGTAGAAGAAATAGCTTGGTGCTAAAAGATTTCAACAGTAAAGAGTTGGAGTCTGCAGTTGATGGCTATTTTGCAGAACTCGATGCTTCTCAGTATTAACAAGGTATAGAAGCTATTGAACACCGCTAGGAAAAGTGTATCGAGCTGAAAGGAGACTATGTAGAGAAATGAAGATGTTTTTTCCCAAAATGTTTGTTTTTTCTTTGTTAGGTCGGGTACTTCTAGGACAGCACTCGTACCATTAATTGACCTAATAGTTGGTTAAACCATAAATCCCGGGACTTAAGGTACCAATGTAAGTCGCCATTGGGGGTATATCATCTCAAAATGAATATATCTCCTTGTGGTTTACCATGAAAAACGTGAGCCATTTGTGAAACTTAATGCTATTTTTATGGTGAATTAAATATTATTTTTATGGTAAATTGTAAGCTAGAGTGTTAATAGTTATGATCTCAAAACTTAAAGAATTTTGCGATATTATAGTTTGTTTAGAGGAATCCTATGTAATCGATAGACCATGTTGAACCTTATGGTACCACAGCTGTTGAGAGCAACCAGACGAAAACTGGTTGAAGTAGAATATTTGTTGGTAGTTGGAAGATGCTTCATGTTTATCTGCCCTACGTTGGGCGCCAATTTGTCGCGGTAACTTCGTGTTATCTTATTGATGGGCGCCTGTTATTGTTTTACTATTTTTAATTTTGAGTTCTTTATCCTCCGACTAGCTATTATTTCTCAGTCCAGCATATCTCTTAAACAAGGTGTGTAAACGGAAAGGATTTATCACTGAAAGATAACACTGATAAAAGAATTTGTTCTTACACTTTTATTGCCGTCACACTTTATTCATTTCACATAATTATTCTTGATACACGCCAGACTGAAACTGTTATATTTTCTAATATCACTATAATCACTTATTTGCTGCACATTATTAATTCGCGTATTTCACATTTATAACTAACTTTACAACGCGAGAGATTTTGCAGAATTGCAGTGAACGATTCTCTTAAACTGTGCGACGTATAACCTTTGTATGATTCTGTTGGACTGAACGACGTATTACCCGCGAATCCTTCTGTTGGACTGAACGAAACCTGTCTCTGGCACGGAATTTATACTTCCTCACCCGATATGCCTAAAGATTATAATCGAGCTACTATTGGTTAATAAAACGCGCCAACATTAGCGTCTATATTTATATCCAATCAAAATTACGAACGCATATACTCTAGGGAAGAAATTCCCTCCATTTCTAAAGAAACGCGCGCTACTCTGACGTCATTTGTTTGTCTCTTCTAATTGATAAACAACTCACCCCCTCGCTACATTGTTGCCCGCTCTTATTGTCAGTTTCAGTGAGGCCGTGTAAACTTATTTCCTAACAATGCTTATAATTAACAAACATCTCAAATCAATGTCATACAATAATGCTTATTTACACTATAATCACTCTGGCATTTACATTGTTGTGATATAAAATACTGCCACATGGTTCAAATCCCGGCTATGACATTGGATTTTTCAGTTTGATTCTAACATTCGTTCTACATTCTTTTACGAAGATATACCTTATTTCTGAAACACACATACATACACAAGCACAAACTTCATTTTCTTAAGGTTTTCAAAATGGATATCATAGCAACTTCATGTTTTGGAAATATTATGCCGGTTTCTAGTTACATTGTTGCTAATCTCCTCTAAGGTTTCCATTAGTAGTGTTTAACTCGTTAAGACCGATGTTTTTATCTTCCTGGAGTGATCTAATTGCTAAAAGACTCGGCAAACTCATTAGGCTGCAGAAATGCCGACAGCTTTTAACGGAAATGAATACAGCGCGTTTATATGGGAAAACCGAGTTCGCAGCGGCTGCTGCAAACGGTTAAGTCAATTCGATAGAACCGCCTCGTTATTTTGTAATCAGTCATGAAAGTTAATTTGACTCAAGTTTCCAGGTTCTCTGTTGTTGTTCTCCGTTATTATAGCAAAAAAAATTAAAGAATATTGAAACACATTTTGGAGGGGAATAATTAAAATGCACAACAAACACATGCAGGACATTACTGATTTTAAAGAAATTATTTCTGCCATTACTCGACGACGAGACATTAGCAATATTCAATATTCTTCTCAAATCACCATAACTGGTCGTTTCTAACGCTCCGCATATGGCCTATGACCTTCGGGGATATCTTATTCCAAGCGATGACTGGACCCATGTCTGAGGTGAAAGTACCAGCACGTGGAATCCGTTGCCTCCGATGGTAGGGCATTGTTGGCCCTTGCCTACATGACGTCGCGTGTGTGATTTTTTTAGTCGGAATTTTCTAGTTCAGAAACTAAAAATGGGAAATATGTTTTATTATTACAAAAGTATGTTTTCCTTTAAAACTATTAAATGCTGTAGTCATTTCGCAAATTATTGGACTTTAACAGCTTGTATAATAAATAATGGCATTTAAAAGAGTTTATTTGTTTTTTTAAACAAAACATTTTCGCAACAACGTCAAATCTATCGCAAGTTTTAATTTTGTTTCCACAAAGTGCACCTTTTATCAGTTTTACTAAACTTTAAGGATAAGTTTGTTGAGACATTGTACACATTTTAGTAGAAATTTGTTTTTCTGATCAATGCATATAAGAAGCGTTGCATACATTGAAGGAAGTAGATTTTCTCTATAATGTAAATCTTTTAAGGAAAATATAATTTAATTTTGAACAGTCATTATTTTTATACGTTCCTAAATTAAAACATTAGAAATGTGTAATCTACAAGGCTTAAAATTGTCACAGAAGCTGATTTTAATAGTATAAGTGTTTACTACTACAAGCGGTATGGCTGTAGATGTCAAAGACATGAAAGAGGAAGAGCAATATCATATCGGTCGGTCAACAAGAGCATTGATGTCAGCGGTAATGTATATAACGTTGTGAATGAGAAATATAGGCACCACGAAGGATTTAGATGTTCATATTGAAAGTTGGCTGTTTTTTTGTGAGAAAACTCCATTATGCAAATAAGTAGAGACAACTAGTACGTAATTCTGTCGAACTAATTCTAATTTTTTTGGGAATCGTCTCCTGTCTCTAGCCGGGACGCTAGACGTACTACTGAATTATATTTTTGGAATTAAATATGCTGAATTTAAACTGCATAAAGTGCACAGCGCTGTAGTCGACAGATTAGTGCTCTGATTTATCAATCCAAGAGAAACCAGGTTCGATTATTGGATGAAACAGGGGAGGTTTTTCTAAATTAAAATAACCCCTTACTCTATGCAGTGCCTGGAAGTGTAAAAATGTGTTTTAAAGCAAAACTGAACAAAATAAACGTTAAAAAATCTGATGTGTTACACTCGCATGACTTTCTCTACTCTTGTACAAACTATTTTTACAAACGCTTATTCTCCATATACTTGGGTTTTAAATTTTATACTTTGTAAGGGCGCTGATGACCCTTGATGTTTAGCGCCCTTAAACCCACATTTCATCATCATCCATATGCTTCATGTTAATCGAGATGTTAATTTTATTGCTAATTTTCTTGTAGATGCAAGGGGAATGATAGGCTTTAAACTATAGTCAAATTTAAGGGAATAACAAGCAGTATCTCGAAAATGGTTCACTCAACAACAAAACTGTATATGCCATAAATTGTGTATTTTAACGCGATCTACATTTTTTGTGTAGTAAAATTTTGTCTATCTCTTATGGTTTACCAGTTATGCAAAAGTCGTTCACAATGAAGAATACTTTTGGAGACATTCCCAGAAAATTCGAGATATAAGGTTTGTTCCAACACACGGTTCTGAACGGGTTCGGAACTAATCCCAACACATGCTAATGCACATGCGCCAGTCCGGTACGCTCACAGAACTAATTCGGAATTTTGTGTGGTTGGAACACTACTTGAACCGTTCGCGTTCTGTCACGGCCTTCTTCGTTGCACGGTCAATCGGAAGACGATCAAATATCTACGTTTACAGCGTTGATGAATGAAATCAAACTCCGCCGATGTACGTATGTGTGTGTGTGTGTGTGTGTGTGTGTATATATATATATATATATATATATATATATATATATATATATATAACACATACGTACATCGTAAGCGTTTCTTTCATACTGATTCCAGTCCTAATATTCGAGCAAAAATAAATCGCGTTAGTTTATCGGCTTAAAGCCATTGATACTGAGTTATTGCGAATAACAATTGTAATTTATAGATATTATATTTAAACCAGAACCCGGAAAAAGTAATTTAACACAATTCCAATTTAACATTAGGTTTCCTGCTACAGAAGCTTCTAAACACAATGTTTAATTTCAAACTCCAATACTCTGAGACAACGACACCCCACATAAATTCTATTCCGAATGTAATGCAAATAATACAAAACTACATGGTACCAATGTATGCTTATGATCAGGGTTAGGATTTTTAGTTGCAAATTTCAGATGAAAAAAGGAAGGGAAAAGGTGCTCAAATGAGGTGAAAAAGGCACAATAAGCTGCTGGTTTATTTAAGGGGATGCACAACTGAAATTGCTATTTTCTAAACTATCCATTCAATTGGGCTGAAATTTTTATTTCTTTATATGTAATTGTTTTGTGAATTATAGCCCAGTCTTAATAATTCTCGGAACTGCGCGGTTGAGGTTATTGTCGTCTCTGCCTGCCCAGGCTTCGTCTCCACGTAAACAGATGACGTCTCTCACAGCAACAAACTCACATTCACGAACAGCAGGCTACTGATTCTGGTGGGATAGAATCACTCATTGTCAATTGCATTATTGCGGGCTACTTTATAGCAGTAAAGTGAGAGAAAGAGGTTTTCGTCGAACACACAATTATTTTCCATTGTTGCGGGTGTGCTTTCAATTCCCGCGCGGCGTTTACTGAAAGAGGTAGACTTACTATTCGCACGTACACAGCAAGCTGAGGAGACGTTAATTGAAAGTTAAAGAATAAATTGAAATGAAACTTAAAAGAAAAAAGGGGATTATGGGCATGGTTGGGGGGAAATGGTATAAAGGTGCCAAAAAGGGGTAAAGGTCCCAAATTAACGGAATAATGTTTAAATGGAAATAATCCTCTTCTTCGGAAGTCGATGCATCATTAAAAAGATCAGTCACCTTCTAAATCACTCATTCTTGTTATCTTTGAACGCTGTTTTGCTCCCTGGCTTTGTTAGACGTTTGTTCTTTTCCTCAAGTATGTCGCCATACTACTCAACAGCGAGCAACTGCTTACCAAACACCTTTGCTATTCCGTATTGAGAAATAAACACGAATGGAGGAATGAATTACATATTCAAATTTATTTTCTACTGAATACAGAGAGTATGTCGCTTTTTCAATACTCTCTGTCAGGTTTGTTCCAAGCGATTAGAATCGATTCTGAATTGACTGAGTATGCGCTGTAGCCCATACAATTTGCGCATGTGTGGAATTTTCAGTTCCTACTCTTAATCCCGAACCGATTTCACTCGTTCCGAACTAGTTCCCAAATACGTTGGAACAGCAAACTGGAAATTCAGAATTGGTTCTGAACTGATTCTCTGTCGTGTTGGAACGCCACTTAGCTACTGCGCACACTCAGATAATTCGGAATCGATTCTGAATCGTGTTGGAACAAACCTATACATTTCATTTGCAATGAAAATATCTTAAACATATGATATTTTAGTCAAAATTGTTACAGCCATTTTTAAGAAAATTAAAATTTTCGAAAAATGTGCCATGTAAAGGGTAATCTGGGGTGGGGGATTTCTTGAAAACCTTCATGTCGCATCTCTGGAAGGTACTGAACCTAAATACCAAGGTTGGTGTTTATCCGACTGTTCGTTTCTGAGTTATGCTGTTCACAGACACACAGACACGCACAGACAGACACACAGAAACACACACGGACATGTTTCTAAAAATGCTTTTTTTTGGTTTCAGGGTGTCTCAAAACATGTATTTCCGGTATCGAATTTTTGGATGGACTGCAATACTTCCCCTACTTACTATACATAGTTATTCATTCATTATCTGTTTATCCTCCTCTTATGTAGGACTTACACCCCCCAGGACTTACAAGCGGGTGCCTGGGGTCAGAGGCCCGTCGAGGAGCAGACACTCATGGATCAGACAGAGCATCCAGGATGGGCGATCAGCCCGATGCCTGGTATGGGATGAAGGAAGTAGATGAAACGAAAGTAGATGAAACGAAATGTAGGTGAAATGGATGAAAGGAAAGGTGATGGAGCAGTTGGTGGAATGAATGGCGGGGTCCCTGGGATTGAACCCGGGTCTAACCACTCGGCCACGGCGCCGCCCTACTATACGTAGTAGAGAAAGTAAAAAGACATACAGCCAACGAATCAAACACCATCATTTGTTTTTTAAGTTAAAGCCTCCGATATGACCACAGAAATTAAAGGTGGTTTAACAAGTTAAACAACGATACAAAGTTTGTGTTATGTACTTTTACATAAATTTCTATGCCCACTATTGATTATTTTTATACCTTTTCTGCAAATTATGCTTACAAAGGTTTTTACTTTCGCTCCACTACGTAGTAGGTAGTGAAGGTATTGCATTCCACCAAAAAATTCAATACCGAGATTTCATCGGAAATACATGTTTTGAGGTCCCCTTAATAAAAAGCATTTTTAGGAAAAGGATCAAAAACAGAAAGTCAGATAAGTGCCAAACTTGAAACTTAAGTTCACTATCTTCCAAGGACGTGGCACGAAAAGTTTCAACAAACATCCCCACCTACCCTTTACGTGGAAGATTTTTCGAAAGCTTTGATTTTCTACCAAATGACTAACGATTACGCTTAAAATAACACATATTAAAGATATTTACATGACAAACTATATATCTTGAATTTTCTTGGAAAAACCTATAATGTCCTGTTCATTCGGAAGGAATTTTGTATAATCTTGTATAACTGGTAAATGTTAAGCGATAAATGAAAACATACTACACAAAAAATGTAGATCTCTTTAAAGTACACAATTTATCTCAAATAAGGTTTTCTGCGCATAAGGCATTTCCGAGTTATCCGTTATTAATGGTTCGAATTGTTCATTACTTGATGGTTATATTACATTCCTGTCCAGATTCAGTTGTTTCTCGTGATTGTATTGAAACAGTGTGGAATTTTAAGACCAGCATGTAGTGTCCAGTTCCTTGGCTATCGCTGTTTTCTTTGTATCTATAACGAAATGTGTAATGTTGCTTCTGTGAGGGCTTATTTAGATTAAAACGCAGTAGACTAAAAATAAGCCTTAGTTTGTGTACCACCAATAACAGATTTTTTTTCATCTACTTCATGTTAAGCGTTTGTAGAGATGGTATCATTATACATTTTGTTGTAGGTACAAGGGAGATATAGGGAGTTGAAACGATGTTCAAATATTTAAAAGCCGGGTCGCTTTATGCTAGCCTTGAAATTATTTACTCTTTGCCTGACCTCACGAGAAACAGATAAACTGTGACTTTGCACCTCAAACAAATGTATCGTAAAGTAATGTAAAATTCAAACCAATACAAACAAATATCTTGTAAGCAGTTCATCCCACGAACAATGTATTTTATATAAATAACGTGCTTTAACGAGTTGTACATTTCATGGGTGATAAGCTTTCAACTATTTCTTATGATTTACCAGTAATGTATAATTATAGAAAATTCATTTCAGTGGAGAAATATTCCCAGAAAATTCAAAATAAGTATTTTGTCTGTCTTATAAATATATTTAAAAACTACTAAAGCATGTTTTATATATTACATATTACATTTTAATAAGGTAGTATTTCAATAAAACTTATTATAGCTGCTTCTCAGAAAGAAAATAAATTAGTAAATTTACATGTAAGGTGTAGAAAGGCGTGGGAAGATTTTCTTTGGAATTCGCTGAATTTAAATCCAGTTTGGTGTTTAATCGACTTTTAGTGTTTTACTTATGCTGTTCACGGTCACGCACGCGCAACTTTTTGTGTCCATTTTGGAGTAAAGTGCCTCTAAACCATTTTTGGAGAAATCTCGATATAAAATGTTTCGGTAGAATGCTATAAGTAGGTAGAAAAGACCACAGTCAAAAGTAGTGACTAGTACAAAATGCTAGTGGAGGTATTGTTATGTATCGAATATGGGCGTGTTTACTAAAATAATTTTAAGCGTACGTTTTACCTTCAGATCATAAGTTTATTATAAAATTCTGAAGGTTTAACGCGTTTATAGAA
Source organism: Deroplatys truncata (assembly GCA_030765065.1). NCBI lineage: Eukaryota > Metazoa > Arthropoda > Insecta > Mantodea > Mantidae > Deroplatys > Deroplatys truncata. The sequence continues at coordinate 84,727,867 of CM060976.1, read as the reverse complement.
ACATTTTGAAGGAGATTCCAAGACTTCTCATCATTAGCACGACTCAAGTTTCTGAAACCCTGTAGCTTTTTCTCCGTTGATCTTGTACGTTTCACACACTACATGAAAACAGCTGATATCTCGGAGTTCATTCTGGTCCACAGGGAATTCTCGGGAAAGAACAACCCCTGCTTTCAGAGAACCCACTAAACTGAACAGGCTTGTATGGGAGACAAGTGGTCCTCAAGTGAAGGATAAGCTGTTGATCTTCGAAAAGAGCGATCCTAATGACACAACCTTCAGGAGTCCTCAGTTCGTTGTACACTTCTCAATAACGGTACAAAGATTATGTCTGCGATTACTAATATCGGATTCTGGTGCAGAAATTAGGAAAACAAGAAAGGAGCCAACTACTGGACATTTTAATTCACTAAGGAAGAAACATCACTGTTGTCCAATGCCTGCCAAATATAAAAGGACATGGTTCTCAACAGCTTAAATCATGACATTTTCACATATCAAAGTTTCAAGGCATGCTGTAAAACTGTTTCATTTCTCTTGGAATCTAATTCTCACAATTAAGGCAATAAAACTGAATTATCACACTTTGCTATAAACTTACTTTCTATTCTCATGAGAAAATATATGTGATGCTGTAAACATTTACATGTAGGATGACATAAGTTAAAAATAAAGAAACAGACATTCTAATTAAAAAAGGAGCAAAATTAAAATGCACTTATGTGCAACAGTCATTTAATACAACAATATTCGGGGATTCCAATGTTCCAAAAAATTTACTAAATATTAAGTAATGTATATCCAAAACCTGCAATATTTAAATTTTAGGAAGCGTTTAGATTTTAAAGTGAAAGTAATACTCAAGCATTTTAGTTTATGCATGTCTGTTTGTCCATTCGCTAATTACATCGAAACTACGGGGCTCATCGCGTTTAAAATTTATACATATACTAACTGTGTTGCCTAGCGTTACAAGTTTGGCTTATAAGCAGTTTATTTAATTTCACTTAAATCCTCAAAATTCTTATAAAATTATAGTACACTCGGTTAGAAAAGTTTAATGGTAAACCCTGATTACCGCGTAGAACTGTAAAGTTCCTGTAATATTCCTAATAACAAGAAAAAATCCCGTAATATTTATAGAAATAGATATGAAATGTTGGCAGATGTTATATTTCTGACTTCCTTAAACCCACCCCTGACAGTTTTCCAAATTATGGAAATGAGCTTTGGCGTGAAGTAACTTTTAGCGATTAAAGAAGTATCGGAATGGTCCAGTCATTTTTACATAATCACAGTGTACGTTTAAACTTCTGTAGCGTTTAATTAATACTGTAGTTATTTAATAGCATAACGTCTGCACAGCCCTGACCTCAGTATTCAATTAAATAGGGGCGAAACTGATCAACATAAAGATTCCCCGTTAATTTAAATATTTTGAAACTGACAAGTATTCCGCAGCCATCTAGAAAAATAAGCTTACCTGTTGTTTATTATAAATATGGGTTGGGCAAACAGACTAGATGTAATTTTTGTTCTTTGTATAATTATCTGGTATATGCATAATAAGCATGATTGTAATATGCAGAGGAAATGCAGCAGATTCCTCTTGCATAAATATTATTAAAAGGTTTCGGCATCCACAAACTTGAATACACACATGTAGAATTAGAATATAGGTTATTTTTAGTATAGGTACGTGAATAAAATATTATTAAACGTCAATTATAAATAAGTACCGCATACATATCGTAGCATTACAGCTATTGTATGCTCCCCAATTACCTTTTGCTTTGCTATGTTTTATTTTTTGTTTTTGTGTTTTAGTTGCTACATTTTGACCATATTGAAATGAAATTTTTACTTCCATTCTTTGTAGAGTAAAACAAATCTCTACAGTATAGCGTTCTCAACAAAAAGTCAAAGTCAACTTCGCAAGTATGTTCTTTTATGACTCAAACATACACGGTGGAAGGAAACATATTACATTTCTTCTATTATATACTTCATAGAGGTATTACAGACAAAAAGCTATAATAGCATTTTGTTCTGTGATCAGCTGTTTTCGAAAAAAATAGTCGTTCCAAATTAGATGGTTTATTCCACGAGAATGTACGAATATAATAGTTTGTGACTCGTAAGATGAATATAATAACGTATTTCAGACCTAGTCGATAGTAACTGTCTGACATCATATTGGATTTTCAAATAATTAATCATTTCCCGAACACCGTTTTACAGACGAAATATGGTTGGAGACATAGGCAACGTTGCTAGGTCAAGGTAGGTCAGAGTGAGAACCGGCTCCTGAATTTAAACAAAACAGCATACCTGAACTGGAAATTGGGGGGCTAGAAATTTTGTTGCCCACATGACCCTTAACCCAAACAAACACGACGAAAGAGTGGTATAATGTTTTGGCTAAATGACAAGTACGACTTGGTAGCTATTGCCCTACATTGACAGTATGGAGGTAATTGCTTTATCGTCCAATAAGCGTTTCGCATAATGTAAAAATAGCTCTGAAAAGCACACCATGTTTATGTCAGCTCTACTATAAATTCAGTCATTTTTAGAGCAACATCGTACTATGCATTGAAACTCACAGGTTTAGCGATAAAGGAACCCGAAGTGTGTTTAGTACATAATCACCACGCGCCATACAGCGAAAGTGAAACATGTTTATGCGCTGACCTACTTTCGGTTTTTAAAGTGAGAGTTCCATCCCCGCTTTCCGTTACCGGTCGGCTCCGCTGCAACGTTGCCAGCGTGTGGATTTTATGTTCTCGAAAAACCTGAAAAAACCGAAAGAAAAAACGTAGAAACAACTGAAAGATACTAAATATGTTCCTCATAATGAGATTAATGAAATGACTTCCTTTCCACCCCTTATATCCTTTCTACTATATAAGTTTTCTAAATACCTTTTAGTCTTCTAGTCATTTAGGGGGTAAAATTAAAAGCTGCGTTATTACCTATGTCCGTTGTGGCTTTCAGTGTATAACGAATTGCTAAAGTTGATTGAGCCGTTTCCGAGTTTACACACACACACACACACACACACACACATATTCTCTCTTTATAGTGTTAGTATAGGTAAGCAATTTTGATAGGGAAACGTGCTAGTGTAATTTATAGTTTATAGCTGACTAAATAACTCAAACTGATTTACAAGGCCTGGATATAAGAACACAAATGATCAGAGTAGTGATGGAAGATATCTACAAAGGCAATTTTATTTTTCATATGGAATTTACTCGTATTTGTATAAAAGTAAAGCGAAGACCGTGTAAGTTCCACCCTAAACAAGTAACAAAGAAGCAAAACAGAAAATAAATGCAGTATTGAAACCTGTTTATGACGATAGGATTCACATGTATATTTATTTCTTCAACTGACGTTTTACTCAAGTTCTACAGATGGCCACAACAAATTAAATAGAGTTTTATAGACGCTCTTTAATTACTATGATTGTTAACGTCCCATTCCATATTGGGCGTGAAAGACGAGAAATTTTGCTTAAAGACCTCTTCATCAGCTTAAGGTTTTCTTGTAAGTGCCGTAAATCTACGACACGAGGTCACTGGCTTTACTTCCCTTCCGAAGGAAGCCATGTTAGGGATTTTTACGCCCGAAAAGTCTTCGCCGTCCCCGGATTTGAACCTGCGATCTCGAGAACTGGAGGCTAGCATACTACCACTAGACCACGATAGACGACAGAGAGGCGCAGCAGCTTACAGTTAGCACCAAAACGTCAAAGGTTCTTTAATTCTAATACTGTATACGTAAGTTACTTAATATAACGGTTTTATTTGCATTATATGTGTATTAAGTACATTAAAATGAAATAGTTTGTAGAAATAATACAACCAGAGAGACGTACGCCCAGTGTAACTTCAGAAACCACTTAATCCTCAATAAAATACGACTGAAAATATCATTTATATATGGTGATTGCAGCTGGTATATCAAGTCTAGAATTGCTAGTTAGTAATTAGAGAGTACGAAATCTTCGTTCACTGAAAATGAATATTTGGGGAATATTAAGGGTATGTAATACTGAATTTTTTACCAGTAAAATAATAGATTCCTAAAACTTTTCATATAAGAAATCCTCAGAAAAAATACAATTTCTGTTTTATACCTTTGACCATTTAAATGCCTAAGCTCAATGTTTAACTGGAGGTGCAGGCGAGTGCAAATAGCAATGATATTTTATTCTCTTTTTGCCACTTTAAAACTATCTTCATGATGAAACTTGCCTTGAGGTTCTTTCAACATTTCAGTGTGGATGACATCTAAGAAACTGTTTCTGGACATACAGCATAGTGTTAGATTTAAGATTTTTTAATTTAATACATAACTGAGTTTTAGAAAAGGGTATTACTAAGGTATTATTTTTACAGGATTGCACAAAACTAAATGTTTACATTCCAGGAATAATATTTCTACCAAATTTAAAACTTTCAATTCTTTGAAAATGATTTTGTTGAAAATGTAAGTACATAGCACAATGAAAATTAATCTTGTATTTTTATTGTTTAGAATAAATCTAAAAGCTTTAAATTAAATTGGTTGAAATTTGAAGCAACTGGTAACTTAAATCGAACGTGGTGAAGTTTTACATTATTAAATAGCTGCGGGCTAGAAGGAAGGCATAATGCCTTAAAATGCCATCTCTTGACTTATTTAAAGCATTTTTAAACACTGTGGCATATTATCCGAAATATAGAAGATTGTTGCCACCAGAGGACGTTAAATAGATCAATAATATAATGTCGGCTAAGTTGTCTACAATTTTCACGAGTAATGAAATTAGGTGAGTATTGGTTCGTTATTATGAATGTCAGGAGGCTTTATACTGCTAGGAAATAAAATCTTTCTCTACCCACTATATTTTTATATTCGTACTACAAACTATTCCTACGAAAGCTTACTTTTCTATCTACTTCAAATTAACCAAAATAAACCTTTGCAGAAATATTTCATTACACATTTTGTTGTAGGTACAGGAGGGATACCGAAAGCACAATAATAGTTTTCTCTATAGCTGGCCTTGAAATTCCATACTCTTTTCATGACATCGTGAAAAACAACTGAGTAGCAGCAGCACTTTAAAATACTAACAAAGTATTGGGAAATATAAGCCAATAAAAACGGATACTTGGTATATAGCTGATGCTATAGAAAAAGCTATTTGAAATAAATTTCGTGTTTTAAAGAGATTTAGATTTTTTATTAACTAAGATTTTATCTTGTGGCTGATCCGCTATACGAAATTATATAAAATTCCTCCCAAATAAACAGGACTTTACAGGCTATTCCCAAAACATTCAATAAATACATTTTATTTGTCATATACATGTCTTAAATACTTTACATTTCAATGAAAATCGTTACAACGGTTTTGGGAAAATTAAAATTTTCGAAAAATGTTGCATGCAAGGATTGGTTTGGGATGGGGGAATTTGGCTTTAAAATCTTCATTTAGCACCTTTGGAAGATACTGAACTAAATTGCAAGTTTAATATTTATGCGGCATTTCGTTCACAGATACACGCGAACATTTTTATAAAAATGTTTTCTTTTTGGATTCACTGAGCTCCAAAATATGGATTTTCGGTTAAATATCGGCATGTAATTTTTTAATGGAGTACAATACTTCCCCTACTTACTGAAAGTAGGGAAAGTAAAAATGAAAGAGTTCAAGGTAAATACATTGTTTTTGTTAGATTTTTTATTTAAGGAGTATAAGGATTATAAGAAATTTATAATTCATAACAACATACCGGATTTAAAAACGTTGGATAAAGCGTTTAATTACGATTAAAGTGTAAGACAAGGTTTGTGCAAGAGCATTTGAGAATCAGTTTACAGAATGCCCAAAATACAGAGCGATATTCGTGTCAGAAATTTCCCATACAAACCACGTGCTCTGCTTTAATGCTGGACAAAAGGCCTCTATCCACAGTACAATGGTTGCAATTCTCGATATTCTGTGTGGCTAATGTTTATTTTATAAATTACCCCTTTTCTCTTTGTGTTTGGACAAACTGGCTCTGTTGTTTTTGTGAGAACGTGCTTTAACGCATAATATTACGTGTTGTGTTGATTGCCGCTTTAAAAGTACAGCCTTCAATAAGTAATTTCGCTTTTAGAACATCTGATACAGTTTCAGTGACAGCTTTTTTGTTTAATTGGATAGAAAAAACGATTATAACAGAAAAATGCGAGGAAACATCACATAGTACACTTAGCAACATTTTACGCTACACCGGTGTTTAATTTCTGGAAAACAAAATGCCATTAAGAGTAAAGAACGGCAACATTTGGTGCAGGCCTGTAAGGACATATTTAGGGATATGAGTAAGGATGAAAATATCGGTAAATGATGCTAAAAGGTGGTAGAATTTTTTTTTCTTCTTCTTCTTCTTCTTCTTCTTCTTCTCCTCCTCCTCCTCCTCCTCGAAATCCTTTAATTGTCCGGCGTCGGATTTGCCCATTCCGTCTACTTCTTCCATATTTCTCTGTCCATACACTTTATTTTTACTACAACCATTGTTTTCCTTCGTTTGTGTGCTATTCTTTCTATTATATTTTCCCATTTAAGTTTTGGTCTTTCTCTTACTATTTCTCCCTCTACTCTCATTCCTGTTACATGTTTAACTTTCCTTTCCTCGTCTTTCTGTAGACATGCCCAAACCACTTCAGTTGTATCTCTAGAGCTACTGATTTGTTTAATTTTACCTCTTTACCTTTAATCTTTAATTTCTAATCCTATCCCTTCTATTCTTTCCCACAGTTCCTCTTAGGTACTTCATCTCTGCTACTGTCACTTTACTTTATGTTTGTGTAATAGTGTTAGAATTCTATTCCACCTTGTAATGTTAGTTTTATTACTGAGTAACATATTTGTATTTTTGTCTTTATACTAATCTGTATTTTCCCGTCGATTGTATTATTTATTCATTATATGCTAATGTTATATTTTTATTCTGTTTAATATCTCCTGTGCCACTCTATCTTCACTACAAATAGTGATACCAGGTACTTAAAACTATTTACTGTATCTAGTGCTTGATCATTACATTTAATATTAAGTTCTTCCTTTTGTTTGTCTTCTTTGAACTCCCACATAATTTTACTTTTATTAGAATTAATTACCATCCCTTTTCGTAATAGCTCTTCATACTATTCATTAATCATATTTTGTAGTCTTTTAGATGAGTCTGATATTGTAATTATATCATACGTATACAAAAATGCTTGTAAATAAAATGAAGTCTCAGTTGTATTCTTTAGTTCTTGAAGTTCGGCGTTTATTGTTTTTAATATTTCATCCATATATATATATATATATATATATATATATATGACAAATAGAAGAGGGCTTAAACTGTAATTCTGGTTCACTCCTTTTACAATTTTGAATTCCTTTTTTTATTTATTTAATATATCTGCCTGACAATACAGGTGGCCATAAAGATCCAGAATGCGTAAAATGAATAGGAATAAATTACAGAAATAGAGACGTTAACTGACAATTACAGCTAAGGAATTAATTTAGAAAATTATATCCTAATTAGGCAATAAATGGTCCATCATTCATTGTTACAAGTCCAACCATCCCCTCATACGACTTCTAATATCCTTTATTATTTTAGAGTATAGTGCTTACCATAAATTCATATGTCCTATTAACAAAGAAATGTATCAATACTAATGCTACGTACATTAAAGCAAAAATGTGTAGTGTGAAATTGAAAGAGTGTAATCTGTAATGCTTCCCATCTTTGTACAGCTAGATTTTAAAGCCCAAACATTCAGAACGTGGGGAGAAGTGGAGAGGAAAAGGAGGGAAGGAGAGAATACAAACTAATAGCTGTAGACAATCCCAAAGTCACCAGTTCAATATCGAGTACATAAGGTTCGTTTTCGAAAACTAGATGAGGGGCTTCAACAAAAGTTGCTGTGATACAACTTGTAATTATTTAAATAACATTTTATAAAAACAAACATATACAAATCTCAAGCAAACACACAATTTTGGTAGAAAGTGAAATGCTTGGTGCATTGACAAGGGTATCAATAGGGTTGTTTATCCTCGTGTTGTTATGTTTGTGTGAATTTTCTCCTCTATCAAGCTTTTGCTGATCACTGACACTTACATTTTGTCTGTTGACTGCTTGCACAACTTTTAGAAAATACTTAATATTTAAAATGTACCAGTTCTAGGACATCTTTAAAGGAGCAGTTCATTTCGTTGCTCTTCCAAAGGTCTGTAGATAACCGTTAACTGTGTGTTGATTCCCGCGCAAATTTCTTTACTTTTGTTCGCGTGCCACTCACTTCTTCCACATATTTTCAAAACGATAGATAATATTTAGTGTCAAAATAGTATTCTACAAGTAAGAGCGGTTAGTTACTTGTATAGCTTACCAACGGCTTTACGTACTAGCTCTTTAGTGTTGTATTTTATTTACAAATCGTAGACAAAAGCGTTACAGAAAGCGTGCTATAACCACAGATGTCCTCGAGTAATAGCGTAAAGATAAAGCAATTGTACGTTTATGCCAGGCTTTTTCTAACCTGCTGATGATGTTTGCATTCAAGTCTGGTGAACCACTGAAAGTCAACTTGTTGCCCTCACCGAGTTTCTTTAATTTGCCTACTTCAGGTACTGTATGCGGGAAAGGAAGTGTAGCAAGAGTGGTAAACCGATATATTTGCTAAAGGCAGTAATACTTACTTTTCAAAAGAATATCCAAGGAAGAACTTCAATAATAATATGCACATAATCAAGTAGAAACTCCATACATTAGGTCACTGCAAGAAATGGAAGAGTCAAGACTGAGGTAAAGGAACACCTTTCTTCCTTCGACTCTTCCAGATACGTACCTACATTTTTTTCATGTCAGAGAAGGGTTGTGGAATATCTGATATAATGAGTTAAATAAACTTGATCACAGGACAATCGAGGTATAACAGCGCAAGAACTTGATGTTGCAATTGCGATACAAATACAAAGAATACCTTGTCTATTGCTTGTATCTAGGGGATATGGAGTTCGTGTGAGAAGAATGTATGTTTTTGTATGCTTTAGGGGCATTAACAGGTGAAATTCATAAATTTTGCAGCTTTTATCTTATTTTTTCAAACTTTTGTTACATTGCTCTATCACAATTATAAGCTTGTTTTAAATTTCATGCAGATATCTTAAGTAATTTTTGAAAAGTAACTTTTATTTTAAGGGTGCTGCGATAGCGCAGTAGTATCGTTTCCAGCTCTGGTACTGAGGGTCCGGGGTTCGATTCCCGGCCATGGATGGGGATTTCAAGTGTGTTCTATCCACGCCTTCACCTCAGACTTGCTCATGTGAAGCATCCCCAACGTGGTTCGGAGTCCACGATAAAAGCTGTGGGTTCTCTCATTCCATCGACATTCTCATCATCAGCCTACCATCGAAGGCATTGGCTCCGCCCTCTGGGTGCCTCCATCTCAGAAATCGGTCCAATCATCGCTTGGTGGAATGCGGTATCCTCTAAGGTAATGCGGAGAATTAGAAACGAAATTTTATTTTACTTTCATATGGTAATTAAGCAGCTGTTATACACGATGCAGAATTCATTATTTTGAAAACATCAAAATATTACCACATTATTAGATACTAAAGCACAAAACTGGCATATAGACATTTTTTCACTCTTATGGTTGTTTCAGGAAAAAAGTTTAAAGCTTTAAATATACAGTTGTAACAATTTATCCTCAGCGGTAAGATTAATTATGTCATACTTAAAAGTGTAGCAAAACGATATGCCAGTTTCTAGGTTCACTTTCTCTGAGCTTCTACTAAAACTTGAACAGATCGGTTAGAAGCTACGTCGTATGAAACTTTTTTAATGCGAAAAAGTGTAAGAAAAATCAAACAGGAGTAAAAGGCATTGGATGTAAATACCGTTTGAATGGTCACGTATTAAAGTTTTAAAAACCTCTGAGAGCAAAACTTTAGAAGTAAATTGAAGACAAAGGTGCGGAGAATTTTTTGGAGATAAAAAGTAATTTTTAGATTTGTTGAAACCTTTGAACGCATTTTAGCTATGGATAACTTTAATTAAAATTATCTCAATGTTTTTAAAGTAGCAAAGCGGCTACACAGTATGATTGTAATAAAATTACAAGGCAGATAGTTATGATTATCATTAAGCTTGAGTTCCTCAAAACAGCCCAGATGAGGTTTATGTATTTCATGCCGCTGCAGAATTTTGTATTGTTTATAGCTTTAGTTGCTGGTCTATAGCGAGGCTGTTAGCAGAGTTCAAATTCGCTCTTTATCACTTAGCACAGCGAATTCATAGCACCTAAGCGGCAGCGCCCAAAGTTCATAGTCGGCGATCTTAATCGCCGAACCTGGCGACTTCAGTTGATCGCTGGCGGTAGACGCTACGTGTTAATCGCTCTCTCTAATTGAAGTTGATGGTTTGTTACGTTATTTACACCACGCTTTGGGCGTCTATTTGAAGTAGGTTGTATTGAAAGAGTTGTATTATATTTCAACTTTTGGGGAGCCGAACTTGAAGTAGTTGCAACCGCACGTATGGTAAACAGTTTCCGGTAGCCTTCGCCCCAAGTTTTAAAAAATATTAACTTTGTAATTAAACTGTTTCTTTAAAGATTATATATTTATGTTTGCCTCGGCTGCGTCAGTATTATTGTTAGAGACACGTTTATCTTAGCAGGGTTGTGGTGCAACAAGAATGTAGGCTTACAAAGATTATAATTTTACTTCACTCCTTTTATTAATGCTTGATACGATTTAAATAACACTTCACTGATATAGAGAGCTGTGACATTCTTTTTATTAAATACTTGCACTTTTTAATACGGAAACTATTTTCGTCTCACACGAAATACGTATAAAATCTCTGGAGGACGCATCACGCATCCAGTTACATACACTGTCCGCAGGCAACTGACTTCTGAATTTGTAAATGCTTCTCCTTTTCAGACTAATCCTAATCCAATAGAATACTTTCATTTAACTTAAGTTTTTTCTGGTTGTTGATTGGCTATTTTTACTGTCACTAAGATTACATTATTGTTACTCCAAGAATCACAAGTAGTACTGTTAAACTTTCTTACTCATTATTGACTCAAGGTTACCTCATTATTACCTCATTGTTAGCAAATTTTAATTTATTATTGTCACAGTTCCTACATTATTAAATTACCTAATGCATTCACATAACATTATTGAACATGTTTACAATGATATAAGATATGCAATAACTGTTACATACACTTTACAAATTATTACATACACATATTGTTTCAAGGCGGGCTGTTATTGAATTTATATTTATATAATTAGAATGAAAATCATTTAAGTGTTAGAAATCCTGGCTAATAATTTCTAACCTCAAATAATATGATATCAAAAGAACTTCTCATATTGGAGCTCTAATACGTGGTAAAATATAAGAGAATATATTACTCAGCGCTAAAAGTAAGGTACGACGTATGCTTGAAGAGGAAACTAGCTTAGAGCTACAGTGTTTACTTAGTCGCATGTATCATGTTAGTGAAACTATTCCCTATTTTCTCATTCTAGTCTCAACCACAGCGAACAAAGTCACTTAAGGTGATCGAAGGTGTCTTTTCTAATTACCACGGAAACACAACGCGCTTCAACACTTGACACCAGATCACTCTCTCCCTCTCCCCCCCCCCCCCCATCTCTTTCTTTTCGTAAGTGGGACAAGGCATTTTATACACATCTTCCCTTTTCTATTCCTCTCCCCTCTCCATTGCCTTCATCACCTTGTGCAGCTTAAGACTGATCTCCAACGTCAACAATCAACAAAACATGTTAATTCAACACGTTGAGCTCAAGTCTACTAATGGAACTAGGTGAGCCACCACTTGGGATACGAAGGGAATATTTAAGTATTAAATATGCAATTAAAATAGCTGCTTTACCTAGTACTATGGTTCACAAGTATGTATTACCTATAAAATCTCAAACAGACCAATTTAAAAGCTCGTTTAATTCTCTTCCATTTCATGGTCATATTGAATATTACATACATAAAATACAAATAAACTTACCTAAGAGGATAACAATTGAAAATCATGAAACTCCTCCTTGGAACCTTAAAGACCAGCTTTGAATCTAGAGATGGAGCAATATAAAAAGAACAGACTGCCACCGCTGTTTATCAACAACTCTATAACGAAATTTCTGGAATCTACTATGACTATGAAAAAATATTTAAAAACTCAACATGGAGTAGGAAGTGCAACCGTCCTACCAAATGGAATTCATATAGAAACGCTCCCTGATTACTTCTCAATTTATTTTAGTGTGTTATACGCCCTGAAACAAACATTTTCATACATAACGGTATCCCATAAACAACTTACATAATGTTTTCTGATTCAAAAAGTGCTATCTTAGCTACTCAAAATATACATACAGAAAACAAACTTATCCAAGAAATACCGATGTCATATAACCATGCAATGGAGCAAGGAAAACAAGTGATATTGTTTTGGATTCCATCGCACCACCAAATACGAGGTAATGAGAGAGCGGACGAAGCAACTAAAGCGGGCAACCAAAAACCAACATTTAATGCAGAGATAACAACAAGCCATTCAGACATAGCCCTATACATTCGAACCAAAATCATTACTTCATGGAAAAAATATGGACTCAAAATCAGCGAAACAAGCTACTTACTGTAATACGATCTTCAAACAATAAATGTATTTTTACAAACTTAAACAGGAAACATCAAGTTATCATTACCCGCTTAAGAACTGGACATACAAAGATGACGCACTCCTATCTGATCATCAGAGAAACTCAGCCGCGGTGTTCAACATGCAAAACTTCATTGACAGCTTCCCATGTACTCGCAGATTGCCAACGTTATAACCCACACAGGAAAATATATAACATCTCAAATAATATTAGTCATCTTAATGATTCAACTATGCATAAAAAGATTATAATATTCTTACAAAATATAAAACTGTAGAATCAAATTTAAAATAATTGTAATATAATTATAGCTGTTCTTTAATTGTATTGTTCACATAAGAAAAGCATTATTTGTTTACTTCCAAGTGATACTATGTATGTATATTCATAGAAATCTATTAATGTTAAACTATCACTGTATTAACGTGAGAATCGCGAATAGACCTTTGTGAATTAAAGGGACTTAAAATAAACAAATTAAAAAATAATGTTTTCCACAGCAATAGAAAACATGCCGAGTGCGATATGTATCCGGCTCATTCGTGCAGACCCGACGAACTTCGGTCAGACGTGATATAGACAGCTGGCCCATTTGGGAGACTGTCTCATTTTGAGTGATTCCCTAAGTGCACTTCAGAGCCTTCGTAAGCTGTACAACTACCACCCCATTGTTCAGCAAATGCAGAATGCCCTCCAGTTTTACACGCTTCTGGCGTTAATGTGAAGTGTGCTTGGATACCTGGTCACGTTGGTTTGCCGGGGAATGAACTTGCAGATTTGGCAGCTAAGGCGGCAACCACAGAACCCTGTGTTACAATATCTCGGGTAACGTCGGAAGACTTTAGGCTGGTTGTGCGGAGAGCGGTGCTGTCGTGCTGGCTCGAGGAGTGGTTAGCTCTCCGCGGAAACAAGCTTAGAGTAGTTAAGGACATTCCGATAAACTGGGCAACTTCCTCTCGCGTATGTCGCTGTGAGGAGGTGATTTTGCTCGGTTGCGTATTGGTCGCTACAATTTTACGCACAGTTATCTTTTTAAGGGTGACCTTGCTCCTGTTTGTCCGCATTGTGGCGAAGGTCTGTCGGTCTGTCACGTGTTGCTAGAGTGTATTGCTTTAGCACATTATCGGGACTCTCTGCAATTGCCGGACAGTTCTGCAGAGGCCTTAGGAGGATAAGCAAGCGGTTGATAGGAGTTTTAATTTGTGTCGAAAGTGAATTTCCAAATGCGGATATAGTCATCTTAATAGCAGGTTTTTTATACTCATTGGTTTAGTTGTATATATTTATTTATGACTTTTACTGTTTTATATTCATATCTACCCCTTTTGCTATGATTTTATATAGATATTTAACTCTGGCTTTTGCTTTGATTTTTATATTCATGTTTATCTCTGGCCTTTGCCATGATATTTTGTACTGAGCTTTATCTCTGGCCTTTGCCATGAACTGTTTTACGAGGATGCTAATGACCTAACAGTTGAGTGCCCTTAAACAAAACAAACAGCTGGCCCATGCATATTTTTCATTGCTTACTAGCGAGAAAAATGAAGTGGACGAAACAAAAGACAATACAGTTAATTAATGGGACTCATGCAAGATCTGTCATCTAGGATATGTTCCTGAAGTACTATGCGAATAAAATCATGAAAATGGAACGTTTAGTGGCCGTATTTTTTAGAATGGAAAGAGGTTAAAGGTAATATCTATTCAGCTGATATGGCTACTCTGAAATTCGTCTCCTGTTTTGTAATTGCTGGTGAAATTACAGTCAGCAACAATTTGAAATCTTCTTCCGACATTCTCAGAAAATGCTTGAATTTAACCTCAGTTCGGACAAGATGCTATTTACATTATTTCTGTTGCCTATAAACGGTCGCGTCCATAACTTTCTTATTTTGTTCTTGAGTCTCTTCCGCCAAGCACACATTGTGGCCATCAGAATCTATGTGATTATTGATATTATCAAACGCACGTGTTTAATCTTTGACTCACTTGTTAATCAGTGGAGACGGCATGTTGATGGAACTCCAATTAGACGTGTGACTCAAAGTGTTTCGCATTGCATGGTTTTGAAGTTGTTTATGTTTAACGTTGAGTGTTGTGTGTTGATTGTTGAGGTAGTGGCATATGGTGTTTTGAATACCGGTAATAAACCTCCCTTTTGTAGGGTGCTAATAGAAATTAAAATATAAACTAAAATGTTATATAGTATACAGACTCCTCCTTACTTTTGTTTGCAATGCAAGCGGAATTTTACTATTTTTTGGCATAATCAATTTACGTATTTGAATAATAATAACGAAAAATTGTATAAATTCTAAAATAGTCATTGTTTGGAAACTTTGGATATAACAAAACTTGTTGGAAGTATTGTACTTCTAAACGCTGTTGTGTAACAGTTTCCAAAATTCGAATAGAAAGTGAGATATTTCGATTTTATCTTTATTTTGCTCTCTATTACACAGCAAGGTAATTAATATTTCGTAATGGTACAATTTTTTCGACCTGACCCTGTAGAAACCCAAACGAGAAGAAGGTTGGAGAGGAGATGGGAGAAAAGACCAGCAGTATTTCCCTAAAACGGTGTAACAGGGAGGTCTTACGTATCCGCCGTTCTCCTACAACTAATCTAAAACCTCTCCCGGGAGATAATAGGCTCGCCCAACTGTTGCGCATTCAGCTGAGTAGGACCAGGAGGAAAAAATCATGCTATAACTGATGTTGTGCATCAATTTTCATAACAATCGGTTCAGAAATTCTTGCACGAAAGACAACATACGCACACTCATGCACACATACATATATACAAACACACTTTAAGAAAGCTATTTAGACTTGTATGAATTTAGGTTAGTACAGTTTTATTGTAGTAAAACCACTATAATCTAACAATATTTATTAATATCTCAGCAATGCAATGTTATTAGTTGTTTTGAAAACATCACATACAGATGAACGTAAAGAAAATCACTTCTGCATCGAACGCAATGGTGTAAACGGAGCTGCGGTTCTGCTAGACACACGCTGACAGAAAATGAAGGTTATGAGTGGAGGATGTATAGAGTATTTAAAAAACTGAAGGCTTTTTCGTAACGCACATGCCAAGTGCATTTTTAACCACGCTGCTGATGGTACGAAACTGCCGAATTCCCAGGTGGTTTTATAGCGAAAATTCGTGTTGTAAAATTCATTACCAAGTAAAGAATGTCACGTTATGCGGCCATTTATTGCGCTATTTGTACCGCTGGGACCACAGTTATTTGACGTGATGTAGGAATGAATGGCATGTGTTCCAAAAGTAAACAAAACTGGATGCTGTTATTCAGATGTTTTATGTAATGTTTATTACACAGCTATTTCACAGGCTGCATAGTGTTTTGGTATGCTGCAGAACCTACCTTAATATGCTCTCGCTTTTCGTCGCAAAACAAAATAAAATGCATGGTAGAAAATCTGTTGCGTAACAATCATACGACCTTTTCTACCCATTATTAATTGTTGTATAACTATTCAATAAATTATTCATACAAAAACCTCTAAATCGGAAGGTCCCGAGCAATCACATTCTAACCCATGGAAGAATGTGATTGTGTACATGGCTTAATGTTTAAAACCGAAAATAATAAAATCCAAAGGACTACCTTGATCACGTGATCTAGATTCTTAGCACAGAGGTCCGGAGTTTGGTTTCCAACTGTAGCGAACAAATACTTCTGTAACTGGGCCCATTCTCTACCCTCCGCAAATTTTAGAAGTATGTGAGAATGATTAATAAAACCAGTGACAAGAGAATGTATAAGAGCAGTTTAACGAGTAACGCCATTAGTGGTTTCTCAAGTCAAAGCTCCGAATAGGTATAACTATAGAAGTTGAAGGGGACTAAACATATAGAACAATAAAACAAGAAATAAATATACAAAGAAAGCTCCGAATATAACCACAGAATTTGAAGGGACTATACGTATGGAAAAATAAAAAAGAAGAAATAATAATCCAAACATTGACACCAGCTGTAAACGATTGAACACGACTACTAAGGAGTAATGTTTTCCAAAGCTGCCCATAATCTTTCATGCTAAAGGTGCCTTAATAGTGAAAAAAGAAAAGAAAAAAGAAGTCATCATTTGTTTAAAATGCATGTTAGCCGTTTATTACAATGTGTATGAGCTGGTGAGAAACAAAATAAGTGGACTGGATA
Organism: Deroplatys truncata; assembly: GCA_030765065.1. Classification (NCBI taxonomy): domain Eukaryota; kingdom Metazoa; phylum Arthropoda; class Insecta; order Mantodea; family Mantidae; genus Deroplatys; species Deroplatys truncata. The sequence continues at coordinate 84,710,906 of CM060976.1, read as the reverse complement.
AAACATGGCAACATTCAAACGAGCATTTGTTGTTAATTCCATAAAACTTTGATTTGACACACAGTATATCTTTCATTAAGACGTACCTATAACAGCTTTTTGTCTATATCTTATAGTTTTCCATTTATATAACATTCAATGAGAAAGAAGATACACTGGCTATATGCAGAAAATTCCACATATACCCTCAGTTTATTTTCTATGAAAATAATATAAATTAGAATTAGTAAAAAGCACAACAGGCACTTTTATGAATTAAAAAGTTAACGTTGTTTAGGATAGAGGAGTTTTTATGAAAATCCAACCTTACATCGTTATAACTTGTCTGAATGTGTGCAGTTTGGTATTTCCAAGATGCATCATGTTATAATTATGTTGTTTACAAGCAGAGAGACAGACTTAAACATACAAACAACATTTTAAAATGTTTATTTTTAATTTAAAAGACACAAAATGATCATCTGGTTATCAAATTATTAAATTGTTACATTTTCTGAAAGGCTTATATTTCGAAGCTGCTTAAATGCATAAGATTTAATAGCATAAAGAATAAAATGTTTGCCACATTTGATACAAAATGGCATGTACGTAGAAAACATGTCTGTTTTCTGGAAGGTGTTCTTTATACTTGTAAGCTACTTTACATCGTATACTGTCTTAGGTTGTGCTTTCGTTACACATATTGTATGGTCTGAAACAGCAAATAGTTCCACACATCTTACGCTGAGAACAAATGTAATAAATTAATTTCTGGTTGTAGTGAGTTATGTAAGCCGAAATATAAGAACTATATGTACATATAAAAAATTCTGATGTGATACATTTATATCACTTTTTCTACCCTTTATCGTTTATTACTGGGTACACAAATTATTCTTACTCGAGCTTATTTTTCTGTCTACTACATTTTAATCCAAATAAACCTTGCAGAAATACACTATGTGATCAAAAGTATCCGGAAACCCCCACAAACATACATTTTTCATCTTAGGTGCATTGTGCTGCCACCTACTGCCTGGTACTCATTATCCGCGACCTCAGTAGTCATTAGATATCGTGAAACAGCAGAATGAGACGCCCCGTGGAACTCACGACTTCGAACGTGGTCAGGTGATTGGGTGTCACTTGTGTCAGAAGTCTGTACGCGAGATTTCCACACTCCTAAACATCCCTAGGTCCACTGTTTCTGATGTGATAGTGAAGTGGAAACGTGATGGGACATGTATAGCATAAAAGCGTACAGGCCAACCTCGTCTGTTGACTGACAGAGGCCGTCGACGTTTGAAGAGGGTCGTAACGAGTAATAGGCAGACATCTATCCAGACCATCACGCAGGAATTCCAAACTGCATCAGGATCCACTCCAAGTACTATGACAGTTAGGCGTGAGGTGAGAAACCTTGGATTCCATGGTCGAGCGGCTGCTCATAAACCACACATCACGCAGGAAAATGCCAAACGACGTCTCGCTTGGTGTAGGGAGCGTCAACATTACACGATTGAAGAGTGGCAAAACGTTGTGTGGAGTGACGAATCACGGTACACAATGTGACGATCCGATGGCAGGGTGTGGGTATGGCGAATGCCCGGCGAACGTTATCTGCCAGCGTGTGTAGTGCCAACAATGAAATTCGGAAGCGGTGGTGTTATGGTGTGGTCGTGTTTTTCCTGGAGGGGGCTTGCACCCCTTGTTGTTTTGCTTGGCACGATCACAGCATAGACCTACATTGATATTTTAAGCACCTTATTGCTTCCCACTGTTGAAGAGCAATTCGGGGTTGGCGATTGCATCTTTCTACACGATCGAGCACCTGTTCATACTGCACGGACTATGGCGGAGTGATTACATGACAATAACATCCCTGTAATGTATTGGCCTGCACAGAGTCCTGACTTGAATCCTATAGAGCACCTTTGGGATGTTTTGGAATGCCGACTTCGTGCCAGGCCTCGCCGACCTACATCGATACCTCTCCTCATTTTCGCACTCCGTGAAGAATGTGCTGCCATTCCCCAAGAAACATTCCAGCACCTGATTGGAAGTATGCCTGCGAGAGTGAACGCTGTCATCAAAGCTAGGGGTGGGCCAACACCATATTGACTTCCAGAAATACCGATGGAGGGCGCCAGGAACCTGTACGTCATTTTCAGCCAGATGTCCAGATACTTTTGTTCACGTAGTGTAGCTGCATTACACATTTCGTTTTAGATAGAAAGGGAACAGTGATAGTCAAAGGTTTAAGACTTGGACACTCTATGCTGACCTTAAAATTCCATGCTGTTCCATGCAATTGTGAGAAAATGAACATTTCGAACTTGAATAACGGACATCTCAGAAACGGCTTGTGCCACAAAAAATTATTTAAAATAAATTGTGTGTTTTAAGGAGATATCCACATTTTTAATTTCTCTACTGTGTATATTAACTAGGATAAGTATTGCATTCCACCCAAAAATTCGATACTGAGATTTCACTGGTAATGCATGTTCTGAGAGGCCCTGAATCCAAACAAAGCATTTTTGTAAACGTACCTGTGTGTTTATCTGTCTGCCTGTGTGTCTGTGAACAGCATAACTCAAACGCAAAAAGTCAGATAAGTAACAAACTTGGTATTTAAGTTCAGCATATCCCAAGGAAGAGACACGAGGATTTTCAAGAAAATGTCCTCAACCCCAACTACCCTTTTTATAGAATACTTTTGAATATTTGAATTTTCTAAATAATGACTAACAATTTTTATTAAAGCATTATATATTAAAGATATTTACATGACAAATAAAATGCACATCTTGAATTTTCTGGGAATAGATTTTGAAGTCCTCCCCATTCGGAATAAATGTTGTATAATCCTGTATAACTGGCAAACGCTAAGCGATAGACGAAAACGTACTACAGAGGAATCCAGATCTTTTTAAAACACACAATTTATTTAAAACATGACATTTGTGCCATAGGCCGTTTCTGAGATATCCATGATTATATGGTCGAGATGTTCATTTCTTGTCCTTTCAACATTACGTTGTTTCTCGCGATTGCATGGAAACAGTATGAAATTTTAAGTCTAGGTATAGCGTCTAGTTGTTAAACATTTGACTGTCACTGTTCCCTTTGTATCTATACCGAAATATGTAATGTAGCTATTTCTACAACGGTTCATTTGGATTAAAAAAGTAGATAGAAAAATAAGCTTGTGTAAGAATAATTTGTGTACACCCTAATAACCGATAGAGGGTGGAGAAAATCATGTGAATGTTTCACATCAGAAGTTTTCTGTAGTACGTTTTCGTCTATCACTTAACGTTTACCAGTTATACAAAATTCCTTCCGAACGAAGAGGACTTCATAGGCTATTCCCCGAAAATTCAAGATACACATTTTATTTGTATGTAAGTATTTTAATATGTAGTATTTTAATCAAAATCGTTAGTATTTTTTAGAAAATAAAAAATTTCTAAAAATGTTGCATGTAATGGCTAGTTTGGGATGGAGGGTTTTGTTGAAAATCTTCATGTGGCATCTTTAGAAGATATTCAACGTAAATACCAAGTTTGGCATTTGTCAGACTTTTCGTTTTGAGTTATGCTGTTCACAGACACACCCACATAGAAGACACACACGTATATGTTTCCAAAAATGCTTTATTTGGATTCAAGGCGTCTCAAAACATGTATTTCCGGTGAAATCTCGGTATTGAATTTTTTAGTGGAATCAAGTACTTGCCCTACTTACTATACGTAGTAGAGAAAGTAAAGTTTAACAAAACTGAACTCATACGACTAAAACTTTTAAAACATGTTAAACAATACAAACTTTCTCGGATAGATGTTTATCAGTAAAATGGGTGGCCTAGGCCATACTCGTGCACTCTACAGGGGCTTCAGATATCATAAATTGGAAACTCAAACTAACCGCCCATAATGAGCTTCTCCCCGCTCTCTGCAACCATGTGATTCTTCATGTATCTTTCACTTTGCAGGTGTTATAGTTTCATTTGAATCTCGAACTCTGTTTGTGTGCTCTTCATTGTTAGATAAAACACAATCTTCTGTTTAACCTCCACAGAAACTGCTTCAAAAGACTGTACATAAGGCTTCAAAGATTTATTTGGATTAAAATGTAGTAAACGTAAAAATAGGTTTAGTAAGAATAGTTTGTATACCCACTATAACTTCCTACTCTAGAGGTTAGAGAAGGTGATGTGAATGTATAACATTGGATATTTTTTTACTTAAATTGTGTGTTTTAATGAGATCTACATTTTTGTAATACATTTTTGTCTATCTTCTAGGGTTTACAAGTTGTATAAAATTCATTTACTCTTAGAATGAAGAGTACTTCACAGGCTATAGACTATTACCAAAAAATTCAAGATATACATTTCTTTTGTCATGCAAATATACTAAACATATGGTATTTTAGTCAAAATAGTTAGTCATTTATGAAAAAAGTAAAAAATAACCAAAAGCTTGCCCTATGAAGAGTGGTTTGTTAGGGTATTTTCTTGAAAAATCTTATTTTTGCAGCCTTGAAATACACTGAATTTTCGTTTTTGAGCTAAGTTGTAAACACACACTCACGCACATTTCTCTAAAAATGTTTTTTTTATTTGGGAGTCTAAACAAATTAATTTTTGATGAAATGTATCGAAATTTTGGGTATAATGCAATACTTCCTCTACTTACTATAAGACAAGTAATAGAGGAAATAAAAAATTATGAGTTTTATTCTCAAAGAGTACAGAGTACAACGTATAATACAGATGTACTACAATATGTTGATCGCGTTATCAAAGAATGACGTAGAAGATTTTATACTGCAGTATATCCAGTTAATATTATATGATTTTCTCTCACGTTTGCTATCTTTAGTGTGGTTTAATAAATGTAAACTAGAAGACTTAAATCAGACCTTTAGAACTCAAGATACAGAACTCCTGTCTAAGAAAAACAGAATATACTCAGACCATTTTCTGTTATCCAACTTCACTAACTCTGATTTGAAAAGGCAGAAGTGGGTAGAAACAAGATAAACTTAGTTCTTTCTTATATTCAAAGTGAAACATCTAAACTCAAAATATTGGCAGCAAAATATTCAGTATATTTTGTTTTAAAACAGTCTGGAGAGAACACCATGCCGATTCAGTTTAGAGTATTCGTCTTCCGAAAAACTGACAAAATCTTCCTTGAAAATATACGGCTAGCTCCTGTAATGTTAAATGTATGAAAACATTCTGCTCCAAAACTTTTCGCATACGTGCCCCAGTGACGCGTCTGGAAGCAGATTCAATATCTCTGTTTCTTTTCTGTATCTATCTCTTTCTATTTGTGGTTATTGCTTCAAGTTCCTTGCTCATTAGCTTGGTGAAAGGTGGTGGACTCTACCTAGAATCACCTTTTACCTGAAATTAGCCAGCTCGCCCCTCCCTCACTTATCTAATTTACAATCTGATTTGTACATTTCTTGGCTCCTAAAAATTCTAACACCTTTCTTGCTGAATTAAATTATTGTGTGCAATTATTGTTTGATATTGATTTATGTCTAATATATATGCGTGTGTGTGTGGTATATTCCCTTTCAAACATTAGGTATTTCTGGTGCCTTTCGTCTGGAACAAGTATTCTGTGAAGATTTAGAATTATGTAATGTATATTGAAATCTTATACTGAATTTGAAGTTTTTGGGAAACATTATTTAATTATTTTTAATTAATTTACTTTTGTCCTTTTCCCTTGCTACCCACGATTCCCTGATACATATGGGCATAAGGACCGCCATGGTCTTGTAGAACTTCAACTTTCCTTGTTTATCGTTCTTGTTATGGTTCCGGATATTTGTTGAAATTTATTTGTCTTATTTTTTATAACTCAGTGATTATAATTCCACGAATATGTTAATTATGCAATTAAATAGAGAGTTAAAAAGAAAAGATAACGTTACAAAACTAATTTATAAAAGTTTCTAATCTTATGCTGGTCCCCGTGGTCATGTTCGTTGACGTGTATCGTTTTGACGGTTCGTTGTGTAGAAGTCTGCATATTCGAGTCCTTTCTCGGGAGGATGTGTGTCTGTGTTGATACTAGTACCAAATAACCAAGTACATAAAAACCGAAGAGAAAAGAAGAACAGGAGGGTTAGTTAAATAACAAATCACATATTAACGTCAGGAATCTCTCAAGGATCCAATAAGAAGTATTTCAGGAGATTCCTAACCCCAAAATAACCAATCACGCAGGAAAACTCTTCGTTATTGTCTATCTCCTCAAATTGACCCAAATGATTTTGAATCGAATAGAAGTTGAGGTAGTGGACTGACGGATAGTGTGTACATATTTAATTTTCTGCAAACAGGAGGTGAAACTGTCTTCAGTTGTGTCCAATTGTATATAACTAAGAAACCGCAAAATGTAGAAAAAAATTACAGTAACATGTATCTCACAAAACTATCAATTTTCATAAAACTAAATATTATGAAATCGGCTTTTTTCTCTTTTCTTCGTTTAAATATATCTATGTTTTCAGCACTAAACTTTAAAATGTTAGGTAGTTGCCCTTTTATTCCTCATAAAATGATGATTAACAAATATAGACTTATTTTGCAAACAACTGCTTTTTTTCTCTATGTGCAAAATATATTCCTGTGTCATTATCTTATTGAAGCGATTGACTGTGCAAATTTATCGTTATACATAGGTAACAAATACTTATATGCATAGCAAGGCTAAAGAAAAAATCTGATGTGTTGCACTCATATGACTTTCTCTACTCTTGTACAAACTATTTTTACAAACGCTTATTCTTCATATGCTTCATGTTAATCGAGATATCGAGATGTTAATCTTATGCTAAGTTTCTTGTAGGTGCAAGGGAAATATTAAGAGCTGGTTGCTATGTGAAGCATTTCATTCTGTTTGTATGTCCAGGAAATTTTGAGAGAGATATTGTGTTGTTGTATATTTACTTCACATTAACTGCCCCACGTATGGGAGCCAATTTGAAGTGGTATAGCACATATTGTATATTGTTTACTTCACCACGTTGTGGAGAATGTTTCTCACGTAATGTTGCTTACCTCACGCGTGGAACCATCTTGTGTGACGTCATTCGTTGGTCTGGCTCGTAGTTCTCTGACGTAGCAATCTATATGAATTAGTTTTAAGGTTATGTATATTGTCTTCCGGCCAGCTATTTAGGTAGGCATTTAATTCTTGCAGGGTGTGAAGCGGAAAAGGAATCTTTTATCCAAAAATTACTAGTGAAGAAATGTATTTTATAATGTTTTATTGTCGAGCACGTGCACTAACACTTTCACAGATTTTGTCTAGATAATCGCCATACTGAAACTGTTTGTAATAACTTCTCACTTTTAACTCACGTACTTCAATTTTTGTATATAAGTGACTTTGTAATATTTTAGATCTTTAATGATTTTCACTACGTGTGATTTAACGAACTGAACGGCCAACGTGTAATGTACGGAGAATTTTGTATAACTGCAGGAGACGATGTGTAATGTATCGGGAATCTTGTTGCACACTGGGGGACCCGCTAACTCGACCTGACTTATTTATAGGCTTGCCTCGAGATACACCTAAAGATTATAACTGAATTACCATTGGCTAATAAAACGCGCCAACATTAGCGTCTATTTTACTATCCAATGAAAACCACTAATACATATTATTTTTAGAGAATGTTCTGGAAGCTTTCTTTACTGAAAAGGCGCGAAACATGACGTAACTTCCTGGTTCCCGGTAACGATAAACAACTCACCCCCTTGCTAAAGTATTATGTTATTGTTAACAGTTTCAGTAGAGCCGAAAATTATTATTTACCATTAATAATTACAATTATTAAACCCCTGAAATCAATGTTACATAAAAATACATATTCATATTATTATCGTTAACCACATCTGAGTAATTTGTGATACAAATTACCGTCACATATGCCCCACTAGAAACATAATTATAAATATTTATAACTTGTTTAGAAATTTTATAATTTTGTTTTTAGTCTCCTAAATCTTGTAACACACGCTATTCACTTTCACTTAACACTTCACACGTATTTAACACACGACATATGTTTTATCTCGCCACTACTTACTGGCTCTTGTTTGATTTGTTTTGACATTAATCTGACGTTACAAACAAATTTTTTTTTTTTTTTTTTTATAGCATATACTTTACCCTAAATTATTTAACTAGTGTTACAAAAAATGGTTTACTTTCTTATATTGTTACCAAAAATTTATCAATTCAAGAGTTTTTTTTGTAATTACCATACATATTTACCAAAATATTCACCCTCAACACAAATATTTACATCTCTTAAATCTAGGCACTGTTTCACATGTTCTATTTATTACATAAATATTGGTTTTAATTATGTTTACCATTTTTTTTTTTTTTTTTTTTTTTTTTTTTACTTTATCTTAACAATACTCTTGGAATAGTATTTATGTACTTTACTTTAATATAACATCATGCTTTATTTCACATGTTCTGTTACTAGTAAAATGTTATTTTCCTCTCAAACATTTAATCATGTCCAAAATTTATTTCTCCTTTCCTATGACGTACATATTTATTTAACCCTCTTACGTTCCAATACATTGCTCTGCATTTCGTCTTTAACTATTCAGCATTTATTATTTATCATCATTGTCTTTTGTTTCACCATGATCTTCATAGTTGTATGGTTTTAGCATCTCAATATGAAACTTTCCTATGCTTTTTCGAGTTGTTGGATTACATAACTCATATGAGTTAGTTCCATATACTTTAACAACTTCATATGGTCCATGGTATTTGAGAAACATTCGCCAATAAAGTTTATTTTCTTTGTCAGACAATTTCTTGGTTTTAACCAGAACTAAATCTCCTATTTTGATCCTCCATTCCTTTCTCTTCTTTTCTTCATGTTTCATTTTTCTTTTTATGGCTTTTTTCTTCATCCTCTCAAATGCTTTTCGGAACATCTCTTCTTCTGTTGGTGGTATTGAATGCGCATCTGGAATGGCTCCTGGGATTGTTTTACACATTGTATTGATCTTCTTTCCCAACTTAAGTTCACATGGTTTATATCCTGTCACATTGTTTATGGTTTCATTTAGTAGATTCTGAACGAAGTTCACGTATCCATACCATTGAGTGTGTTTTCGATGACATAACACCCTTAAATAATTTGAAATTTCCTTAATTTCCCTCTCCAATGGGTTGGAGTTCGGTCTGTATCTTGACGAAAAATATTGTTTAATGCCATTTTCTTTAAGCCCATCCATAAATTTTTTTCCTGTGAAGTACGAAGCATTATCGCTCAATACAGATTGAATAGGTCCTTCTATTACATATGACTTGAGTAGTCTATTCAAACATGCTAAACCTGTAGGTTTTCTCAAAGGGTAGATTCTTACATATTTGCTGAATATATCATAACAGACAAATATATATTTATTTCCAAATTGACTTGGAGGCATCGGACCATGAATATCAATACTAATTACACATCTCGGCTTATCCCTTATAACCGAATTAGTTTCAAATGCATATGCTGCATTTATTTGCTTTGCCTTCTGACACAGGTTGCAGCACGATATAAATTTGCGAACTTTTTGACACAATTTGGATATGTATAAATTCTCTAAAATCATAGAAGTTGTTCGGTCCGTCCCTGAGTGTGCTAACCCTTCATGAAAATTCTTAATTAGTTCCTTTTCCATGCTTTTCGGAATCATTACCTTCCAACTAGGCATTTCTTTTCCATGCTTTTTGTATAATGTCCCTTCTCGAATTGCTATAATTTCTTTCTTTGCCTCCTCAATCAATGGTGCATTTTCTTTAAGTTCAAATAATTTTGCATCCTCATTTTGAATTTCCCCCATATTTTTCAATTTTCTAATCATTTCTTTGCTTAAAGGAATTTCAATTGTTAATATTTTGACTTCATTTCTAGGCCTTTCAATATTTTCGGGAATTTGTGGGTTGTAGTTCAATCTTGACAGCAAATCACTGAAGGTATTATTTTTGCCAGGAATGTGGATAATCTCAATATCGAATGCAGATATTGCATGAATGTATCTAGCAAGTTTTCCACTACATAATCTACACCGTTGTATGAAAGTTAAGCTTATGTGGTCTGAATATACTTTCACCTTTTTCTGATAAATATAGGTTTTAAAACGAATTAATGAGAAATATAGTGCTCCAATTTCTAACTGAGTCACTGAAGAATTCCTCTCAATATTTGTAAGTCCTCTTGAAGCTGTACTAATGACGTGAAAGTCATTGTTGAAGTCTCGCTGTCCTAAAATTCCGGCGTATCCTTGCATTGATGCGTCGACATAAATCTCATATTCCAAATCTTCTCTGGGCCTCTCAAGTAATATGGACTTAGCAAATAGTTCCTTTACTCTCTCAAAACATTTTTGATGCTCCTCTGTCCATCTCCACTTATTGTTCTTTCGGAGTAGCTGCCGCAGTGGTTCTATCTCAGCCGAATATCTTGGTACGAACTTACTCTGAAAGTTCAATACCCCTAAGAGACGTCTAATTTGTTTTACGTTCCTGGGTGGCGGAATTCTCATTATTGCTTCTATTCTTTTCTGATCAGGTCTTATACCTCGTTCATCCACTACATAACCCAGAAAATTTATTTCTTTGACACAAAATTTTGATTTTAGTATGTTCACAGTCATACCATGTTGTTGTAGTTTATTTAACACATAATGGACATTATTCATGTGTTCTTCAAATGTTTGACTAATGATTAAGAAGTCGTCAATATACTTTATTAAAAAGTCATCTGCAGAATTTCCAAAGATATTGTGAATGGCTCTCAAAAATCCACTTCCTGAGTTTTTTTAAACCAAAAGGATTTACACAAAAGCGATACTGAATCCCTGAGTACTGAAATGAAGTGTAATCACGCACTTGCGGATCTAATTCCACTTGCCAATATGATGCAGTGAGGTCAATGGATGTCAAAAATCTTCCTCTTGAAAGTTTTGTAATTAGTTGTTCAATTCCCTCACTTTGAAAATGATCTGGTTTCATATACTTGTTGACATATCTACCGTCTAAAGTTAATCTCAAACTACCATCTCGTTTAATACTCCAGCAGATTGAATTTATGTATTGAGAATTACTTTGCTCAATAATCCCATTTTCTAACATGCTATTTATTAATTGTCTAGCTTTGTCTCGAAGACTTATAGGTAAATTGTCATACTTGTGCCTATATGGTGGTACGTCTTCTACTTGAAATGTATGCTGATATACATTACATCTGCCTGGGATATTACTAAATACTGAACTATTGTTCATCAAAACGTCATGAAGGATTTGTTTTTGCATTATCGTAAGATTATAAGCTTCTTCACACTTGTGTATTATTTCCTCATTTCTCTTCTCTTTCCTGCTGTTGTTTGTCTCACTCACATGGTCGTCTTTTGTTTGGATTGTAAATTCCTCTACTTTCTCTGGCATTTCTGCTAGCTGTTGAAAATATGGCGTGGCATTCCCTTCATATTCTGTGACTACCTGCTTTATCTGACTATTTCTATCAGTTTCTGTTATTTGCACAAAAAACTCTTGGTCACAAATATTTTTCTCATCCTTTGTCATCTCGATTACAGAAACTTTTTCTTTTATAAATGGTACCCTTATTTCTCTATCTTCTTTTGTTATTTTTAACTCTTCATGTTTAAAATCTATACATGCTTCATATTCATGTAGGAAGTCACATCCTATAATTATGTCACAAATCAGATGGTTTACAATTAGAAACATAACCTCAAAATTCTCTCCGCCAATAAGTATGCTAAGTAAAGCTTGTGTTTTTATGACCTGTGCAGTTCTTCCAATTGCAACACGACAAACTAAATTACTAGTGGGAAGAGCCATAATCTTGTTACCTTCATTAATTAAATTTATGTAAAATTTCTGTGAGCAAATTGAAGCTGATGAACCAGAATCTATAGTTGCAATGATTTCTTTCTTCGCAATTTCCATTCTAACATGAGGTGACTCAAAATTTTCTCCCTTATCTTTTGTTGCTGTAATCTTATTACAGGGTGTATGTGTAGGCGTATGATTTGTATTGGTAATGGATACTGAATTATTAAAGACGTCCTGAGAACCTACTACACAGGAGTCTGTTAACAGTTTTCCTGGTTATTTCCATGTTCACGTACGGGACTGCCATTCCTAACAGGCGCTAAATCTATCTCCGTGTCGCTACCATTGTTTTGAGTTCCCCTTCCTCGAGTTCGAAATCCTCGATTTCTGACATTTTGTCCCCTTGGCACGTAATTTTCTTGCCGTTCCTCAGATCTTTCTCGGTTATTTTCCCTCCAGTGAGTGAAATTTCCCCTCTGTCTAGTGTACCTCCTTCCATAATTTTGCCCTCTTTCAGGCAATCTTTCAGTCCTGACATAATTTATTTGTTCCTGCCGGCCTGGTCTCCTATCTATCCTTGATCTTTCAAATTGTGGAACGTATGATTGATACCGTTGTCTGGTATTAATTTCATGATGTCTGTCTTGTCCTCTTATTTGTTGATAATTACCTTGGTAATTTCTTCTATCTCGTACATCTAAAAATCTATGTTCCCACTCCTGAGACATATCTTCTTCCTGTTGTTCCAAAGCTGTTATTAATTCTGTCATCTCATAGATGTTCCGTGGTTTTGCAATCAATAAGTAATTTTGTATCCTGATAGGATAATGCCTTGCGAGCAAACTCACAAAATCTTCCTCACTGATTGGAGGTGACAAGTTTCTAACCTGACTTGCATGTTTTAGTAAGTAATCAGTCATCGATATTCCCTCTCGTGGATTAAATTGACCATGACTAAGCATTGCTCGTATTCTTTGCTGTACCGTTACATTCCAAAATCTGTTCATGAATAATCTCTTAAAGGATTCATATGAAATTTCGCCCCCTGATACCATTTGTAACCAATCTAAGGTTTTCTGGTCCAAACATCTTTTGACAACTATCATTTTCAATGCTTCAGGTATCTTTTTAATTTGAAAATACTCTGATAATTCTGCAATGAACTGTACTGGACTGGAGTTTTCATTAAATTTTGGAAGTGGAAAATCACTTAAGATATGATTGTAATTTTGCAAATTCCCTATTCCCATATTTAAATTCTCTAGTGTAACTTGTGCACTCTGAGTTTCAGCATTAGCTATAGATGAAGCTGCCGCATCACTCACATTATTTGTCATACCTGAGGAACTACCTCTATCATTATTTTGTACATCTGACACATGCACATCACATATATTTGCCCTTGAATTCAATTCTAACCTATTTACAGTACCCTGCAGATTTTCTATTGTTTGTTCCAATTTTTTATTATTCTCATTTTGAACAGTTTGGTGTTTGTTAATTTCAGAAGTTAGCTTTTGATTCAAATCTTTAGACAAATCTTTAATTTCATCAGACAATTTATTTCTCTGTTTTTCTGACTCCTTCTGAATTTCAGATATTTCCCCTCTGAAATTAACTTGCACCTGTATTAAATCTGCATTTGTAGCCTCCATCATCTCTTTTAACTTACTTGAAATGCTACTCATTCGGCTACCTAGCTCTGTACATTTTACATTAACATGCTCTATTTTATTATTAACCTCACTTTTTTGGTTAGATATTTCCCTGCTCATGTCTAACATTTTCTTTGAAACTTCACCTATTTCATTTGCTATCATTTCTTGATTTTCATTTTTCATTCTAATCATACTACTATCTAGCTCCATGAATTTCTTTTCCATTTCTTCCCTGTTTTGTTCTAAGCTCTTACCAATATCTTCTCTCAATTCCCTATTATTCTTTTCCATATTCTGAGTTAGTTTTTCTAATTTCTCATTATTCTTTTGCATATCTACCCTGTTTTGATCTATTTTCTTACTAAGATCTTCCCTTATCTCCCTACTCATATTTCTCAGCATTTCCATAATCATAATAGTATCAGGATTAACATTTCCTGCTATTCTATTCTCACTTTCTGCACTAACATTTTCATCTTCAAACCCCAAAAAATCTGGGCTATTCCCTGTACTTTGTATTGGATCACAGCTAACTGTTACACTATCTCCCTCCATAATTATTTCTTCTGTATTATTTGTAGCCATTGTTTTTGTTATCCTACCGCTCCTAAGTCTCATTTAATTACCTTTTTGATGCTGTCTGATGCTGCAGCTTTGATGTCCAGCGTTCTGCCCCATTCTCCTAGGTTTGTATGTCGCTTCTGCGTTGTATCGTGATGAATCTACGTCGTTTCGATGTTTTCTTGTAGCTGAATTACCCTTCTGTCTCGGAATCTGCGTCTTGTAGGTCGTTTCACTGCTGCTTTCGCCTCTCTGGTTATTCTTGTTCCTTTCCTAGTCGTCTAGCCTTCCTTTCCTAGTTGTTGCCCCACGTTGGGCGCCAATTTGAGAGAGATATTGTGTTGTTGTATATTTACTTCACATTAACTGCCCCACGTATGGGAGCCAATTTGAAGTGGTATAGCACATATTGTATATTGTTTACTTCACCACGTTGTGGAGAATGTTTCTCACGTAATGTTGCTTACCTCACGCGTGGAACCATCTTGTGTGACGTCATTCGTTGGTCTGGCTCGTAGTTCTCTGACGTAGCAATCTATATGAATTAGTTTTAAGGTTATGTATATTGTCTTCCGGCCAGCTATTTAGGTAGGCATTTAATTCTTGCAGGGTGTGAAGCGGAAAAGGAATCTTTTATCCAAAAATTACTAGTGAAGAAATGTATTTTATAATGTTTTATTGTCGAGCACGTGCACTAACACTTTCACAGATTTTGTCTAGATAATCGCCATACTGAAACTGTTTGTAATAACTTCTCACTTTTAACTCACGTACTTCAATTTTTGTATATAAGTGACTTTGTAATATTTTAGATCTTTAATGATTTTCACTACGTGTGATTTAACGAACTGAACGGCCAACGTGTAATGTACGGAGAATTTTGTATAACTGCAGGAGACGATGTGTAATGTATCGGGAATCTTGTTGCACACTGGGGGACCCGCTAACTCGACCTGACTTATTTATAGGCTTGCCTCGAGATACACCTAAAGATTATAACTGAATTACCATTGGCTAATAAAACGCGCCAACATTAGCGTCTATTTTACTATCCAATGAAAACCACTAATACATATTATTTTTAGAGAATGTTCTGGAAGCTTTCTTTACTGAAAAGGCGCGAAACATGACGTAACTTCCTGGTTCCCGGTAACGATAAACAACTCACCCCCTTGCTAAAGTATTATGTTATTGTTAACAGTTTCAGTAGAGCCGAAAATTATTATTTACCATTAATAATTACAATTATTAAACCCCTGAAATCAATGTTACATAAAAATACATATTCATATTATTATCGTTAACCACATCTGAGTAATTTGTGATACAAATTACCGTCACAATTTAAAAAAAAGTTCCCATTTGATAAAAAGTATAAGTATTGGAAAATGACAAGGAATATCTTAGAAATAGTTCACTTGAAAAAAATGTATATCACAATTGTGTGTTTTAACGAGAGCTACATTTTTTGTGTAATAAAATTTTGTGTATTTCTTACGGTTTACCACTTATGCAAAATTCATTCAGAATGAAGAGGGCTTTTGGGGACATTCCCAAAACATTCTAGATATACATTTTATTTGCCATGAAAGTATCTTAAACGTATAATGTTTTAATAAAAAACGTTAGAGCCATTTTTGAGAAAATAAAAATTTTCTAAAAATGTTCAATGTAAAGAATAGTCTGGGATAGGGGGATTTTCATTAAAAACTTCATGTCGCATCTTTGAAAGATACTGAACCTAAATACCAAGTTTGGTATTTATCCGACTTTTCGTTTTTGTGTTATGCTGTTCAGACACACATCCACACACAAACGGAACTTTTTCTAAAAATGCGTTTCTTTATTCAGGGGGCCACAAAACATGTGTTTCCGGTGAAATCTCGATATCGAATTTTTGGGTGGAATGTAAACATCCTCTACTTATTATACGTATTAGAGTCAGTAAAAATGAATTCTAGAGTATGCAGTGACTGCTACAGTATCATTTCTGCCTGCCCTCGCATTTGCATCTACTATTATCGCGAGTAGTGTGATGCAGCACACAATGTAATTCTACTAATTACCAAATGGCAAATATTCCTTTCTTCTGTAAGCCTTGTGCAACGTTATGAAATTATATTACACGTCCCATGACAACTGTCTACTACATCGCAATTGTTTTAGTATTCATTTCCAGTAACATTTTTCGCGTTAATTACCTAATGGCTTTGTTGTTTACCGACAAGTTTTAGGCATGAAGTAAAGCTGTGAAATAGTCTCGCAAACCTTTAACAGCAAATGTTGCGAGGCATCCACATATTCGGAGCATATTTATTCATACTTAATTTATTTCATACAATGAGTTCGTGTTCTCATAAGCTGCTGCGACTGTAAGAAATGTGTCAGCACTTAATTCTGTTTATTGCTCAACACACGTATTAGTTTCTCTCTCACTTCTCTAAATATGTGTTATTATTGATTTGAATTTTTATTACTTTCTCTACCACGTATCATTCCACCCAAAAATTTGTTACCGATATTTCATTGGAAAAACGTGTTTTGAGGCCCCTTCATACAAACAAAATTTATGAAAACTCTGTATGTTTGTGAACAGCATAACTCAAAAAGGAAAAGTCGGATAAATACCAACGTTAAGTTAAATATGTTCCAAATATGCAACAGGAAGTTTTCAAGAAAATACCTCCACCTACAACTACCCTTTATATGGAACGATTTTCATAATTTTTATTTTCTAAAACATGGCTCTAACGATTTGAATTAAAATGTCTATATTAGAGATATTTACATGACAAATAAAACGCATACCTTGAATTTTCTGGGAATAGCCTGTGAAGTCCTCTTTATTCGGAAGGAATTTTGTATAATATTGTATAACTTGTATACATATGCCCATAGACGAGAATGTAATAGACAGAAATTTTGGATCTCCTTAAAAGACATAATTTATTTTAAATAACTTTTTTGTGGCATCAGCCATTTCCGAGATATCCGTTATTAATGGTTCGAAAGTCCTGTTCGATTTTCTGTTGTGATTTCATGCAAAGGTGTGGAATTTTAGGACCAGCGTATAGCGTCAAGTTCTAAAATATTTCACTGTCACTATTCCTTTGTATCTATAACGAAATGTGTAATGCAGCTATTTCTGGAAAGATATATCTCGATTAAAATGAAATAGAAGGAAAATAAACTTTCGTAAGAATAATTTGTATATCCATAATAAGTGATAGACGGTAGAAAAGTCATGTGTAACACATCAGATTTTTATTATTTCAGTTTTAGTTACTCTAACGCGTACCTAGTAGGTAGAAGTAGTATTTCGTTTCACTCAAAACTTTGATGTCGAGATTTTACCGGAAAATCTGTTTTGAGATCCCACATAAAAAATCATTTTTAAAAAAAGGTACACGTGTTCGTGTCTGTGAATAATATAACTCAAAAACGAAATGCCGGATAAGTAACATACTTGCAATTTAAGTTCAGCATCTTCCAAAGATGTGACAGGAAGGTTTTAAAGAAAATAAAATATATACCTTTAATTTTATGGGAATATTCCGTGAACTCTTCATTCATTCATTCGTCCTCATTCATTCAATAAACTCATTCATTAACTCACTCCTCATTCATTCAACTCAACTCCTCATTCATTCATTCATTCGTGAACTATTCATTCCCTTCATTCGGAGATGGCTTTACGGTAAGGTGTAAGGCTTGCATTCGGGAGGTTCCGTGTTAGATTTCTATCGGGCCAGCCTCTCTCACAATGTTTTTTTTTTCGTGGTTTCTCCAGGTTGTTGTAGTGAAAACAATCCATCCACGGGTAGGACGCCTCGATATAAAACCCACCAAGAGCCGGGCACCCTTATGGGTTCTTACAAAATTATGTTGCTCATAGAACTGCATAGGATAAAACTGGTTTGAATTTACGGAAAAATTAGCTACCCCATGGGTAGAATGGAGCCCATATGCGAGGGAACCGGAGCAGCACACTCTTCCAAGATTCAGAATACATGTACCCCGTATTGCTGTTTATTTACTACAGTTCCTCAACTGTGCGAGTGTTATGAAATAAAATAGTCGGTGCCCACCACGCGCCTTGCTTGTCCGGTCACTGCCTGAGTCAATTATACTCACACACCTCGGTCGATATGAAGTGACAGATGAATTAATTACACGTGCACAGCTCTAGATTGGCTAGGGCATCAGATATGTTATTTCCTTACTGGGGACAGTATAGAAGGTTAACTCATAAGCTTACATCTCTCCTTCAGTAACGGCAAATATATTTACATATAATGCCTGGTCAAATAACTTTGTAACTAGACATCTGTATTCTTTAACTAACCATTGGTAAGAATAGTGTCAATAAGGATAATTAAATATTTCTCTTCTGCAACTAATCCAAGTTCATTAACATCAATTTCTGAACTCGAGGTGTAAGCCCAAGCTTATGTAAGAGAATACTAAGAGATACTCAACAGTTACGCGCCTAAAGGAAACACAGGTGTGAACCGGAAAACATACAGGGATTTTGTAGTGACTACTTAAATTTCAGGCCAAACTTTTGATGTTGACCACCCCAATCTAACAATGGCTTCATCATCAACCAAATACTTTCACTTTTCGTCATTAAATCATCGTATCTTACGCATTTTATTTGCAACAATTAACCATGGATGGTAGGGTGATGTTTCTGAATAAAATAGGGGAAACGAATACCTTCATATCTGTATGAAAATATCATTTTTATTAAGTTGGCTCATAGGTAAAGTCGGTTTTTCATTGGGTTTGTATCGTACGTATATATGCTTTTATTTTTGTCAATACTATTTATAGGGTGGTATGGTTATTGTTCCGTATTGTTAACATGTTGGCAGCCAGCAGTTGATAATGCAACATTTTAAAATGAAGGCAACAAGGTTTGACGCTAGAGTTCTGAAGCACTACAGAAAACAGGATCATAAAGCTACTGCCGCGGCTCGAAGATTATTATGTGAAGTCGAAGGTGAGGGTGTTGTTAACGAGCAAGTAGCTCAACGATTGTTCCAGCGCTTCAACAATGGAAAGGAAAACATTAAAGATTTAGAACGCTCTAGAAAACCTAAGTTATGGAATACTGAGAATACACGCAGAATTTTGGAAGAAAATCCACAGACAAGCCCTCGAAAGTAGTCAGACGAGCTTGGTGCTTCAAAAGATACCATACATCGCCGTATTAGGACACTTAAAATCGTCCAGAAGCTGTAAATTTGTGTACATAAATTGACACCTGATGAAGATCAACAGAGTGGATATCTGTCGTCAGCTTATCGCTAATCCCTGGGATAATAAATTTATCAGGAGAATGGTCACATCTGATGAAAAGTGGGTGTATTGCCGCAACCCAGACACCTCGAAACACTGGCTCGATACCCCTCAGCTTGCAAACTTGTTAAAAAAAATCGGTTCGGTCCCAAAATAATGTGTGTCTGTTGGAATTTTGAAGGTGTCGCTCACTGAGAATTTGTTTCAAATGAACGTGCAGTCTATGCGGATTTTTATTCTTAACAACTGAAACGAGTTCATTAAGTTTTGAGATAGTTAATACAAACAGAGTTCTCTTGCAACAGCACAATATGAGACCTCATACAGCTCTAAGAACATGGACAAAATTCAGGAATTGGAAGGAATCGAACTGGTACCACATCCAGCATATAGCCCTGATTTTGCGCCATCAGATTACCATCTGTTAGATCATGGCCATTTCCTACGTGGAAGAAATTTTGAAAACATCGAAGAAGTTAAAATGGATATCACCGAATTCTTCGCAACAAGAACCGAATACTGGTACCGTTGCGAGATAGCAAACCTCGCTGAAAAGTGGCTCAGGACTATAGAATCTAGTTGACTATATTTTGAAGATTATAATAATTTCCTGTAACAACACATTTGAAATGAAGTTTTGCTTAAAAACCGACATTACTTATGATGCATCATCTGTATACACCGGGTGAGTCTTCTCAGCCTGCGGATTGAGAAGTTATACAGTCTTGGCGTTGTATAGGCTATGCTGTAAACACTGTCCACTGCATCGCGTCGCGTCAATTTCGGTCAAAATGACTGTTTTGCAGTGACTTGGACTCGTAGCCCAACAGTGTGACCGTTAGTCTTGAGTGCTGAAGGTTCCAGGTTCAAATACTGCCACTTAAAAGTACTTTTAAGATTAGTAAATTTAACGAGAACTGATAGTTTGGCATGAAGGTGAAATGAAATTGGTTTTATTTATGGACGCTCCCATTCCATATTGGGCGTGAAAGACAGGAAATTTTGCTCAGAGGCCTCTTTATCAGACTTGAGGTTCTTTTACATGCCGTAAATCTACGACACGGGACCACCGGCTTTACTTCCCTTCCGAAGGAAACCATGCTAAGGATTTTTACGCCCGAAAAAATCCATCGCTCTCCGCTGGGTTTGAACCCGCGACCTTGGGAACTAGAGGCTAGCACGGTACCACTAGTCCAAGGAGAAGGTGTTGTTTCACTTAATTTATGTGAATTTCATTAAAACACAAATTGTTACTTGTTAGAATATGCTTTGATGATCATAAATAAATGCAAGAAATGAATAAATAACTTGTTTACACGCAGACGTGATTTCAACTTCCGACCTTCACCATGTCTTTCGAGCATTTTAACCATTGGGCTACTAAAGCACGTTAACAATGAGCACCAACGTATCCCTTTTTAATTAATTAATTGAGTTTTATTTATAGACGCTCTTTAACTACTATGGTTCTGAGGGTCCCATTCTATGTTAGGCGTGAAAGACCGGAAATTTTGCTCAGAGGCCTCTTATCAGGCTTGAGGTTCTCTTACGTGCCGTAAATCTACGACACGGGACCACCAGCTTTACTTCCCTTCCGAAGGAAGCCATGCTAAGGATTTTTTACGCCCGAAAAAAATCCATTGCCCTCCGCCGGGTTTGAACCCGCGACCTAGTCAACAAGCTGGTGAATACGGTATCAGCGCCTGCATTTCGCATCGTCTGTAAAATGCAGGGTTACCTAATTACCAGTCCGCAGGATAAGAAGACTCACGCGGTATATAATATGGGTTTATGTATAAAGAAGAAACATAGTTCAGGTTTTTGTTTCAATGAAACCGAGAAAGCTACAAATACATACTACACAACCCTAGATAGAGGGAAGTTATGAGCTTTTAAAAGCAGATTTAGAACTTCCAGAAACTCAGTAGCATAAACTACTGCTTGTTATTTATAGAAAAGTAGCCATCACAGAAAAAGGTACTGTACTGCAGTAGATTCAACAGTCTCCTCGTCATAGCGCAAATTTAGATTGGCATACAAATTTTGGTTAGCTTGTATCAAGAAATGGAACACTGTTTCCACATCTCTTTACAACAGCGTATTCTCGTTAACCATTTAATACCTAATGTCGCTAATGCCAGTTTAATTTCTTTTAGAATGGGCACATACTTGAAATACCCGTGACAGTTCATAATCGTTTTCCACAGTAAGATCTCTGTGGGCAAGAAAAAGGTAGGACAAGAAATGTGAAGGTAAAACTGTCTGGAAGAACACAGGGTTCGAAATGAAGTGTTATTATAAGGAGATCCAACAAAGCCTAAAGCTCATAGTGTATCCAGATATGCTGAGTGGGCCATTCACGTGATGAAATAAATAAAAGTCTATAAGACCACACGGGGAAGAAAACAATTGAAGTTATTATTAGTAATACATCTCATTCCCCAAATTAGACACGAAAAAAATCTGATGTTAGGTATGGCCAAAGTCCCCTACAAATGAATGAATTTGAATGAATAGAGCCTAAAGTACCCCGTAAAGGGCAAATGCCTCCTGCGAGAAGGAAAGAGCTTTTATACAGATTTCACGTAGTGAGCTTTTCTACGTGAGTAGAAAATTAGCACTGCAAATATTAGTACTTCACAAGTTGGATTTCACTTAGACTTCCAATAATAATTCTTAAAATTAACCTAACCAAGATGTAGTTTGTGTTTTCATAGTTTAATATCTCTTATTAATTGTCCTTCACAGTCCTTCTAAACAGTTCTACACCTTGCAGTACTGGACCACTGCGGCCCCACTAGTTGTCTGAAGTCGTCTGAACATCTTGTTCTTGCTACCAGTGTGTGGGTCCCTCATGTGGTCGACTGAGACCATCTGTCGTGTTAGAGCTTTGCGACGTGTCCCGCACATTTACATTTGATTCTTGCAGCCTGCTGTCTACATTCATGGAGGACGTCATTTCTTGGAGCCTTTTATTTGAAACAAACTATCCCGTAGTGAAATGCCCAAGATTTGTCTTTCCATTTTTATTTGACAGATCTCGAGTAATCTCTTTTGTTTGATCGTTAAGGGCCAAGTTTGGCATGCATAGAGTAATACAGGAGTAGTGCACATGTGTAGGTTTCGATTCTGAGTGATTTATTTAGTGATTTATCCAGGGGTATGAATTTAAGTGCCCAGAAAACCTTTCATGCGTCTATTGATTTCCTTTTTCATTTTCTTGGATAGAGTGATAAGTTTGCTAATGTACATATATTTTTCTACTTGCTCTAGCTCGTTTCCATCAATGGTTATTGGCTCTGCTGGTCTGTTGCTCATTAGTTTAGTTTTGCTGAAGT
Organism: Deroplatys truncata; assembly: GCA_030765065.1. Lineage (NCBI taxonomy): Eukaryota > Metazoa > Arthropoda > Insecta > Mantodea > Mantidae > Deroplatys > Deroplatys truncata. The sequence goes on along the minus strand of CM060976.1, from coordinate 84,688,148 downwards.
TCATCGACAGCCCTACCATTTTGCTAGTCCTATTTAATTCAAGAAGCATCTGTAGATCTCTCTGGAGGAGTTGGCAACCAATATAATGTGTCAGCGAATTTTAGGTGCGACAGAATCTTTCCATTTATTTTATACCCTACTTGTTGTTCCAATTAAGCTTCTTGAATATGTCTTCTGAAGCACACCAAGCTAACAATGCGAATTTTAGTTTGTTTTTCAAACAGTTCAGGCATTAAGGGGTAAAAGGCATACAATCTCAACGACAATAACACTTTAAACTTCCGTCTGTCCAGCGATATGCAGAATGTATATCCGTATTTTAGGGTTTCTTTTGTCGAAATATGTTCATTATTTTTAATAAACGTGTGTAATGTAATGAAAGGCAACAGGACCAGAATTAGGTTCAAAAACTTCTGTGCCATGGCTTGGATTGGAACCAAGGGTTCTGATACTATGACTCTGAACCCCCTTTCGAGACATTCGAATGCACATTAAAGTTTTTATGTAAGCATGTGAACCTTCAAGGCGACTTAATCACCCCGAGATGGTATACCTGATCATATAATATCGCTTATCAGGCATGTGGTTTAGGAGAGACCTCTTATTCCGGCCTCATGTTTCTTTCCATCAACTTTGCAGGTCTTTCTATATTTCTGTACCCTGAAGGTTTATGTCTACATATTTGGATTAGAATGCGGGTATTATCCCTTCTTTGTATATTGCTTTTACATTTTACTCTGGTAGTAGTTATTCGTTTTCTTAAACTTAATTTCTAATTTTATCCAGTCTTGTACACGCTTTCACGCTTCAGAGATATTTAATTTCTACAGCTTCTATTTGGTTCTAATCTCTCCTTTTTATGGTCATATCTCATATCCATATAGTAAAATAGAAACTTCCATTATGTTGTAAAATTTTGAATTTGTTTCCTTTCAGGTTTTTCTTTTAAAGGTTTTAGCTATTATTCCACAAATATATTAAATTTATTTACTTTATTGTTTATTTTTTCATTGTTTTTGTATGCTAAACTGCAGCCCAGATACTTACAATTTTCAACCGAATCTATCACTTTGTTATTTAAAATTAGCTTCGGTCTTTGTATTGTTTAGCTCTGAATTCTATAATCCCTGACTTCTCCTTGAAATCTTTAAACCATACTCTAATAGCCAATTTCTGTAACTTATACACACTTATTTGAAACTTATTTTCTCTATCTTGAATTAATATAATGTCGCCCGCAAAGGTTGGCACATTTAGTGTATTTTCTCTAATGTTATCAAACCTTCTCCATATTTCTTCATATAATTTTAGGAGACAATTGTTCATATATGCATATATTAAATAATAGCGGAGACAAACTGAATCCTTGCCTTCAACCGTTGTTAATTGGAATTTCCTGTGATAGTTGTGCGTTTCCTAAAACTACATTTATGTTTGTTTCTTGATATATATTTTTCAGTATATTGGCTGTTTTGTATATCATTTTTGTCAAGTATTCACCAAAGTCTAATTCTGCTTACCTTATCGAAAGCTATTTCTAGATTGACAAAGGCTATAGGCGTTTCAAGATCAAATGTTCTTCTCTTTTCGGTAATTTGGTTAACAGAAAAGTATATTATCTTTGCAGGATCTTCCTTTTCTAAACCCCGTTTGGTCGTCTAGCAGTAATGTGCTTTAATTTTTATATTTTTGTATACGGCTTATACCGCATGGTTAGGAGACGTATGCCCACAGAGTAGACCGTTTAAGTTGAGACTGTACAGCAACTCTAAAACTAAGCGTTGTAGAAAGAAATGTCTTGAATATAAGTTGCTTGATATTATGCGGGAAAGTAAATGTCATTAGTCGCGTTTGGAGGACGTTATGATAGTCATTTTAGGGTCAATTTAATTTTTTTAAATGGAAATTCTAAATTAGGGTCAATTAAGGAAATTTCTTTCTACAACGCTTAGTTTTGGAGATATTGTACAGTCTCAACTAAAATAATCCACCCTGTATATAATTGTTACATAGATTTCTTTTTACCATTTCTAAATAATCTATAACGCGTGAGTTATATAAGCCGGAAATTAAAAGTAATTTGAATCATTGATTCAATTAAGTAATTGAGAGCTCCTTGGAGGCTCATCCGGATACATGTACCAGACGAGAGAAGTTCAATTTGTTTAAGGAGTGTCTCGTTTAGATAGCTCAGAGACAGAATATTGACACAAACATCCAAAAATGTTAAATTTTCAAATCTGATTCTAATTTTCTACCTTAACCTACAGATTGTCAGTGTGATAAAAACAATTATAAGAACCAAAATAAATATTTAGAGCTTTGATTTATAGTAAATGCTTTGATTACGAACAATCTCTTTGCGTAAAGTAATTTTATACGTTTGACATAAAACTGATATGTAATAAGAACTGGAATTTAGCAACTTTATTCATGCCTTGAACTGCCTAAAGTGCTTTAGAATTTATTAAAATAATATTATATCCAAACATTAAGTAATTTCTCAGAATTTATGTACAGTTTTGTGAATCTAAGAACCTTAGTTCTGAAACAAAAGGCACCACAACGGGAACAAAATTGTTTCAAAAGTGAAAAGAAGCTGTCTAAAACGAGTTTGTATTAACTCATTGAATCTCGTTTGCTATACTTTTTACTCATCCAATTGCTGTTGAAAGTAACGCACATTAATTATGTCGAAATGCTCTAGGGTTATGTATCTCAGAGGCTACTCAAGATTTCCCCAGAGATGACAATGGAAAAAAGAATTGAAAACCGTTTTTCAGACAGCGAGACCCAAGCGGAAATCGATTCCCGTACCACTGGCAACCAGATGGTGACTGTTACAACAATAATGGTCTTTTCATAAAGCAATATTCCGTCGAGTCAGCGTTTTACAGACATGGCTAAAGCAATGATATTTAAATTTCAGAATGATGAATGACATTCGTGTTTTTAATAACAATTTTATTGTCATTAGTCAGATGGACATAATGTTCGCAATCCGGTCCAGGGTATAGCAAAATGTGTTTCTAATGTGTCTGGAAATACACAAATAGCACAACACATGACATTCTACAGCAATAATTACAAATCACAGAGTTTAATTATCGGGCTGTTTCAAACGTTAACCATCTTACTGGATTTTTCTCATTCGCACCCGTTGTGTGTGAGTTTTTATGACTGAGCACTAGAACAGCAAGCAAGCATACAAACTTTTGGGACTGATTCGTACAGCTACACTGAAAGTAGGATAAATTTGTTTCAAAGGGTAATTGAAAAGCGTCGTTTCAAACAACATTATGTTGAAAATGGGGAAAACAACTTAGGTTTGGCAACATTTTGTTTACTATTTATGCTTTAAACTAAAGTAGTATCAATCATTTTATTCTCCTTTATGATTGATGTAAATTGTAATATACCAGCTTTATTGCAGTACAGTTCCATGTTGCATGCTAAAAAGGTTTTGTTTTCTGATGAATACACTAAATGATAACTGTTCCTATTGTCGCATTATGAGTTCAGAGTACTAACATTCAATTATTGTGCCATACTAAATGTTACGCTTATGTTATGTATAATGCCCATAAAGGTATTGTTATGCAGTGCTGCGTCTGGCATGTTTTATTAAAGGTGCCATTATATCGTAGTAATGTGTAATTAATTATTTTTGTAATGAAAGTAACAAACAATTTCAAAATTAGCAATAAATACACAATTTGCATTTGTAACACACCTTTTAGCATTTGTGACGAGTCATGGAAAGAAAGGATTATAATAACTGCAACCCTTTTAAACAACTCGGGTTTTGACTTATGAAGTGAAACTCATGACGCACTTAATGTTAACCATTTAATATATAAACATAAATAAAGATGGCTATCTTTACCTTTAAACATTATTAAAACTTCATTATGACCTTCTAATTTAAATTCTGTTGCATGTTATAGTTTGTTGTTTAATTGAGTTTAAGATTATAATTTCTCTAACTTCACTCACGTCTTACTGTGTCTTATAATTTCCACACGTTCCTCTATCACTGTACATACTTTTAATAACTGAGTATACAAAGAGTATCTTTCAGTTTTTAAAAAAGTTCCTTATCATACTTTACTTTCTGACTATCAATTTAATTTACAATAAATATTACCGACGATTTTATATGCCGGTTAACTGAAGTAGCCTAACAGCTGAGAACCAAAATAAATAAGTGAAATGGAACGTTTTTACCGGATGATTTGCAGTGTCGGATGTCTAAGTGGTGTGCCATTTAGAGCCAGCTGGTTACCTTCACTATCGATGTTCTAGAAACGTCGTCGTTTCTCACAGTGCAATACAGGAACATTTGACTAGTCTTGCAGCCATCCTAAACTTCTACAAGACGTGTACAGTGCTGCTTGTACGATGAAATTCTTGATAACTCTCAGTTGTGCCTACTATACAGCAGGCAAATAATATTCTCTTCGTAATGTAATACATTGAAGCATGCAGGCGAAGACAGAACTTTACTGTATAGAAGTAAAGACACCACTGTATAACATGCAATCCAAGACGCCACTTTACTGCATGAATACGAAGACTAGGCTGGTGTGATGATGTGCGATGACTCTACTGTACTGATACTAATAGTGGTGTGAGCTATACTCAACTGAATGTAAAACGTGTCACTAGGCAGCGCGTGTTAACCTCTTTCAAGTCCAAGATCACTACGCGGAGCCCTTCACGTCAAAATCAGTGGCGGCGCTCATTCTTCGTAATGTATTATGACGTGATATATAATGCTGGCTTTATTTCCTGTATATGAGAATTAAATAATCGCCACACATTTACGAGGCGTGTTTTTAACCTAAGTACCATTTTAATATTTTGCCGTGCAGTCGCCATTTTGAGCATGCACGATCACTTCCTCCATTCATTAGGAAGTCAGACGCAGCTGTGAACGATCATCACTTTGTGTTTTCCTGTTTTAGGGCGTTTGGAAATGTTCAAAACAATAGAACGACGTGCTGACTGTGAAGTGAGAACAGTGATTTGTTTTTTGAATGCGATAAAAGTTACGCCGGTAAACATTCATCGCCAATGGTGTGAAGTTTATGGGGAAATGATAATGAGTGACAATGCAAGGCCACACAGCAAACAAACAAATTAAATTACATTAAATTGTGTTTCATTGGCTCTTTAACTACTGTGGTTCTTAGCGTCCCATTCTATATTGGAACGTAAAAGGTCGGTAATTTTGCTCAGAGGCTTCTTTATCACACTTGAGGTTCTTTTACGTGCCGTAAATCTACAACATGGGACCACCGGCTTTACTTCCATTCCGAAGGAAGCCATGCTAAGGATTTTTACTCCCGAAAAAATCTATCGCCCTCCGCTGGGTTTGAACCCGCGACCCTGGGAACCAGAGGCTATCATGGTAACCACTACACCACGGAGGACGATAGCTAAACAAACTGAAGATCTGATCGCATGATTTGGTTGGGAATAGTTCGTCTACCCTCCCTACTGTCCGGATTTGGCACCGAGCGATTTTTATCTGAAGAAATTCCTTGTGGAAAACATTTCAACGACGATGATGTGAAATAAGAAGTGCAGACTTGATTTTCATCACAGGCAGCATCATTCTTTGACCAAGACATACAGAAATGGTTTCCCGTTACAACAAGTGCCTGAATAACGGCAGTGACTAGTGCAAGGTGTAAGGTGGTTAATGATAATAAAACATTTGAAAACTAATGCTATTATTAAAAAAAAGTTATCGATATTTCCTTAAAAACACGCCTGTTATTAAGACAATTCCAGGAATCAAATAAATATTTATTAAAATAAGTTGTGAATATAATAAGTATTCTTAAGAAATAGAATGATAAACGTATTTTAAAACACAGTTCTGTGTTTAAAATTTTTAACAGAATATCCGTTGTTAAAAACGTACAACTATCAAATGCTTGAAGGCAACACAGGGAAATGAAAACTTTTCTAACTTCAAAAGTAAAACAAACTGAGCGTTTGAAAGCTATACAGAACTTATATTTAAAAAATTCTTGAACTAAATAATTACACCAGTCTGCATGATATCGGATGACTGAAAACTAATAAGTGATTCTGACTCACTTTTTATGATGATTTCAGAATTGCTTTTAGTTTTTTTCTACACGTACAGTTTTTTCACAATTTCACTTCAAAAATATAGAGGTGAGCCAGTAGATGATAAGTATTGTTGAAGGGAAATTTATCACTTCTTGGAGGGAAATTTCTCAATACAGACTTGTAAGTCTTTAGGTTGTTACACCTGTAGAAGCTGTTGTTACTTGTAATTTTGGCACTGTTATTAATATCAGAGGCTTGCATTACCAAAGCTATATCGTGGTTGAAGTTATAAATACATTATGTCTACAGCAACTGTGTGAACAATCCAAATGTTTTCTGCTACATTTGTGGAAATTATACAGTGCTTCAGCAAAGAACTGATATAACAGACTGTGAAAAAGGTGTACCTTGCTTATTTTAAAATGAATCTTTGTGACCAAGTAAAGGCTTGCGCTCCAAAGACAGTTTGCCGCTATTGTGTTGAGAGGTTAAGATTGTGGATAAAAGGAAAGAAATCATGCATGCCGTTTGCAATTGCTACAGTGTGGAGGGAGCCTAAAGACCACCTTAAAGACTATTATTTCTGTTTCGTTAATGTTCAGGGGTGCAGTTCGAAAAATAAGAAACACATTGTGTATCCAAGTATTCCTTCAGCCATCAGGCCAGTTCCACACGGAGAAGATCTGCTTGCTCCTCTTCCTCCAGCTGTTTTAGAGAACTTGGAAGAAGATGGTGATGAAAGTGAACCTCATGCAATCACCGAAGACTATTCTGATGATTTCTACCGCCCTGAATACGACGTGACTCCACAGCTGTTCTCTCTGAGTGAACTAAATGATCTAGTACGTGATTTGAATTTGTCTAAGGAATCTGCAGAGTTACTAGGCTCCCGTCTTAAAAATAAGAATCTTCTGGAACCAGGAATACATTACTCATGGTACAGGCACAGAGAACAAGAGCTAGTTCCTTTTTCTCACAGATCGGGTCTTTGGTTTACTGCAATAACATAAACGACTTTTATGTTATTTATGACATTGAACATGATCCTACTCAGTGGAGACTTTTTATAGATTCATCAAAGAGGAACCTGAAAGGCGTGTTACTGCATAATGGGAATATGTATGGATCCATTCCTGTCGCACATTCAGTTCAAATGAAAGAGACAGTTGAAACCATGAAGATACTTTTTACAAGTATCCAATACGATGAACACAAATGGCGTATCTGCGGTGATTTCAAAGTTATTGGAATACTATTAAGACAACAAGCTGGATTCACAAAAATGCCTTGTTTTCTGTGCGAATGGAACATTCGGGCAAATCAAAGACATTGGAGTGTGAAAGTATGGCCACAGCGGAGAAACTTGTTGCCTGAAACTAAAAACAACCGCTTGTAGAGAGACAAAAGACACATAAAATTGGGCTTGATGAAGCAATTTTTAAGGGCTCTACAAACCCTGCTTCAAGTACCTTTCCAAGAAATTTCCCTTCATTACACAAGACAAATTAAAGACTGAAATTTTTGTTGATCCTCAAATAAAGAAATTGATGAACGATGAAGATTTTGAGAAGACAATGAATGAGAGAGAAATAGAAGCATGGACCGAACAATTTCAAGAAAGTGGGTCGTAAATGAGTGTAAAGGTGCATTTTCTGCATTCACATGTCGACTACTTTCCAGAAAATCTGGAACATTATAGTGAAGAGCAGGGTGAACGTTTTCACCAAGATATTAAGGAAATGGAGAGGAGGTATAAGGGGAGATGTAATGAAACTATGATGGCCGACTACTGTTGGATGTTGAGGAGGGACGGTCATCTTCAAGGATCTGCAAGCAAGTCAAAGAAGAGAAAGTTTTAAAAAATTAAATGAAACAATTTGGCTTCTTGTTTTGTTAAAGCGTAGTTCTTGAAATAAATTAGGGGAGTTCTTGAGAGCATTCTTAAAATGTTTCTTGAATAAAAACTTACCTTGTGTGAAATGGTATTTGAATACTTTTCTACGCGCATTACTTCTTATTTTGTGTAAAAACCTGACGTGATAGAAAAATCCGGCAGTTATTTCTGGAATCATCATAAAAACTTGATTCAAGAACACCTACTTTTAAGAAATCATCTGACAAAAAGTTTGAAAATGCAGACTAGGGTTATCTTTAGTTTAATTTAAAAAACAAAACTGGTCAATTTAAAAAAAAAGTTATAACGAATATTACACTCTCCACTGCTTACCTAGAGTAAGTAGAAAAAATATTGAATTCCCCCAAAAATTTCGACACCGAAATTTCACCAGAAATACCTGTTTTGAGGTACCCTAAATCCAAAAAATGATAATTTCTAGAAAAGGACCCTGTTGTGTGAGACTGTCTCTGTCCGTGTGTCTCCTAGTAGCATAACTCAAAAAACGAAATTCGGTTAAATACCAAATTTGGTATTTAAGTTAACGTCTCTCAACGATGCGACACGAAGATTTAAAACAAAATTACCCTTTACATAGAAACGTTTTCATTATTTTTCATTTTCTCAAAAATGCTTGACGGTTTTGATAAAATATACCATATTATGTTGTAATATATATGCGTGAGGAATAAAATTTATATATTGAATTTTCTAGAATATTCATGAAGTCCCCTTCATTCGGAATGACATTTGTCATCTTTTGCAGTAAATTGGGCAAAATTTTATTACATAAAGTATATCTTATTGGAGCATAATGTCGTGACCTCTTTATTATTTTAGCTCAATGGGGGTAGAGCGATAAGGTACCGAAGAATCTTAAAGTTAATATTTCACATTATGCGAGGTCAGACGGGGGACGCAGCTGAGAGAAATTATGAAAATATATCAGAATATTCTTAGTAAAGGTATTATTACATGGTGTGGATGAGGGAAGGGACTATCTACTATAGTAATTTAAACATAATGAAAATGGATGGCTAGTGGTTTTAATGATGTAAAGGGATTACATTACCTCCTTGTTTCCTTGCCTGTCGGTGGGAACGCCATGCTTCCGCATGAACAGCGCACACACACTACAACTTGCCTCAAACTGTAACTCGCCTCGACTGACTAAACCCACGCTCAACTCGGCGTGCCCACGCTACGTTAACTGGCTTATCCCCTCCACTCTTGCGCAATACCCGATCTGAGCAACCAGGTCACATACGCAATAATGCTCGTACGTCACAATACAATGTCTGTCAGTGTTTTGTGGCGTTAACCAATTCCGAGATATTCTTTGTTAGGGGTTTGAGTTTTCAAATATATTTTTTTACTATTTATAATACGTACTTGCAGTAAGTAGAGGAAATATTGTATTCCACCCGAAGATTTGATGTCGAAGATTTTGCCGAAAATATATGTTTTGAGGCCCCCTGAACAAAGAACAACATTTTTAGGTGGTTTTGTGTGTGCGCGCGCGCGCGTATGTGTGTGTCTGTTAACACAATAACTAAAAATAGAAATGCCGGATAAATACTAAACTTGGTATTTTAAGTTCAGTATCTTCCAAAAATGCGATACGAAGATTTTAAAAAAAAATCCTCAACCCCAAACTACGCTTTACTTGGAAAATTTTCCGAAAAAGCTTGATTTTTCTCATAACGTTTTCTGTAGATTTCGATTACAATGTTGTATATTTAAGATATTGAGAACACAAATAGAATGCATGTCTTTAATTTTCTGAGAATGGTCTATAAGGTCAATTTGATTCAGGAGGAATTTTATGTAATTTCGTATAACCGGTTAACCATAAGATATGCACAAAGCTTACTATGCAAATAACGTAGATATTTTAAAATATAGAATTTATTTCCAATGATTTTTACTATGTCATAAGTCGTATCCGAGATATCCTTATTATTAGTTTGAATTTTTTAATATATTTTTAAATACTGCCACTATTCAGTTGTTTATCGAGATGTCACAGCGAGCATATAAAGACAGATGACTATCTATTCTGATTTCTAGATAAACCTTGTACCTACATCGAAATAGTAATGAACTAGATAAAATAAAAAAAAATCATTTTTAGAAATAGGTCCGTGCGTGTGCCTGTGTGTGTTTCTGAGAACAGCATAACTCAAAAACCAATAGTCGGATAAGCACCAAACTTGTTATTTAGGATCAGCAATTTCTAAAGATGTGGCACAAAGATTTTTAGGAAAAATCCTCCACCCGAAGTGACCCTTTACATGGTACATTTTTCAAAATTTTAGATTTTCTAAACAATGGCTGCAGCAATTTTAATTAAAATAGCATATATTAAAGATATTTATATGATAAACCAAATTTATATTTTGAATTTTCTGGAAATAGCTGTGAAGTCCTCTTTTTCGGAAGGAATTTTGTGTAATCTTGTATAACTAACAAACGTTAAGCGATAGACCAAGACATACCACACAAAAAATGTACATATAGTTTATTTCATAACGTTTTTGTAGAATCAGCCATTTCCGATATATCCGTCATTAATGGTTCGGTTTGTTCAAAACTTTGTCACTCTTTTAGTCTCATTGATTTTCAGTTGTTTCTCACAATTACATGGAAACAGTATGGAATTTTAAGGCCAGCGTTTAGCGTCCAGTTCTTAAACATTTGACTGTCGCTGTTCCCTTTGTATTTTTAACGAAATGTGTAATGCAGCTATTTCTGCAAATGTTTATCTGGATTAAAATTGAAGTAGATAGAAGAACAAACTTTCATGAGAATAATTTGTATACCCATAATAAACGATAAAGGCTATGAAACTCAAATGAATGTAACACATCAAACTTTTTAAAAGTAGAATTCAGTTTTTAGTACATCTCATTCGTTTGTTCCATTATTTTTCTATCCCTTAATAATTTGGATACCGACCGCATTGTCTCTACGGTAACGTGTGAGGCTCGCATTCGGAAGGCACCGGGTTCGATTCCCGTAGTTGCCCAATATGACCTTGAGGTTTCGCGGTTTTCCTGGTTGGTAGGCGAATGCTGAGGTGATTTTTCATTTACAATTTCCTTTCCATATTTGCCTTTCATTTCCGTTTCCTTCTCAACCTTCAGGTGTTTTTCTAGGTTTTGTGGCATATGGCTCAGATGTTTGCTCAAAGGTACTACCCTGGACATTAAAGGGGTGTTTGGTCGACCGGTCGTTCATTGCCCTCTCTGGACAACTCAAGTAGTGGGACGGGCCTTTTAGCGAGAGACTGTTAGTTACTTCCGCACATCTTTGTGGTCTCTCTGCCTGCGACCTGTAGCCTTCTGTGTTTTTTTTTTCATTTCATCTCTTCTTCCTGTGGAGTGGTAGCCACAGTAGCTAAGTAGGTTGCGATGTGCGAGGTGTCCCCTTCCGTTGCATAGTTTATAACATATATAGCACTTTGGATTATCACTACTGTTAATTATAGACAAATAGAATAGAACTACAGGAGCATTTATTAGTGTTTGTGTTCGGGTGTTCCTACATGTACACTAAAGAACAGCCAGCAACTCCACAATCCTCCAAAATTTAATAGCAACTGGGTGACAAGTTATTTTAAAATGGTTCATGCATACTCTTCAAGAAGGAACAAAACAAACCCTTTTTTGTGGCGGCCAATATCTGCTGGTATTCTTAAAGAGAGATATGCTATAAAAATTTAAGTCATCAATACGTATTAGATTTTGTAGGAAATTTGAAGAAATTGGCTCTTTGCTGAACAAAGTAAATGTAAACACAAAAAGCTCAACGAAACTGCAGGAATAGAATTACGGATATTTTGTTATGGACACCACCTCGATTTAAAATATATCTGTAATAGTAAACCTTTCAAATGGTTCCATACATAAATTGCACAAAACGTATCAATTTTTCCCTATAAAATACATATTTACCAGCAGCTCAGCAAAGATGGTTCTCGTAGAAAAATGGACTTTTATGTGCAAATGTCTCAGAGTATTGAAGTGATAAAACTTAAAGCAAAATTTGTTTCGGTGAAAAATGTGTATTTTCTAGAATGGGTACACCAACAGACACAATGTGGGTTTTGGGAAAATAAATATCCCAGATTCTTCGTGATGATCTACCCAATTTCTTCAAAAGAGCAATGTGTGGCCTGGGATGCCATTTTTATTGAAACTAATCTGCTAGCAGAACTCGATCTTTGCAGCTAGAAGATTTAATTGATGTATTAATCAAATTATCTGTAGAAAACCAAATGAAGAAGGAATTTTAGATTGTGATGCGTAAATTTGTATTTTTAACAGGATGGTGCTCTCTCACACTGTGTAGCACGTGTGTGACAATGACTAGGTAGAAGATTTCCTGGAAAATGAATTGATCGGAGAGTTGCTCAAGAATGGCCAACTAGGTCTCCAGACTTGACGCTTCTACTTTGTCCTATAGGATCAATTGAAATCAATTTATTATATTCCTCCGCCTGAAAATGTTCAAGAATGAAAAGTAAAATAAACCGACCGGAAAGGATACATTCCAGAAACTTCACGAGGTGTTTCGAAATCGGTTGATTACAGTCTAGGCAACAACATTTAACATTTAATTTAATCCATTAATTATACAAATAAACTTTTTGAACCTATTTACTTATAAATTCTTTTTTTATTTAGATGGTTTCAGATTGGGAAAACGACACAGAAATTATAAAAAATAAACGATATGTACTAACAATTAAATGCTATTTTAAAAGTAAGTACACTAACCTAGGGGTTACACTTGACATTTCAAAGTAGGGGTGGCTGGCTTTGAAACGTAAATTGCAGTTAACCCTGGTTTTAAACCTCTTCACGTGTTCTTTTTTATTTATTTTGTTTAAATGAAATTAAAATAAGCTACTGATTTATTTAGACTAGAAAGCTTTAAATTTAAAGGCTTGTATAATAAATCGGGCTTAGAAATTTTTGTGATAATTTCCGATTTTGGATGAATGTTTCATACTGGTATGTATGATGGGCTGCTCTAAAGCAAAATGTAGCATTTGTGTGTGGTGTATGTGTGTTTTGTTATGGAATATGGTATGTAAGCGTTCCCCTTGGAAAACGGGTTTTATTATATTTTTAAGTACTTATCTCATAAGGAAGGATATAAAATAAAAAAGATCGAAATATCACGCTTATTGATAAAACTTTTAGAAAAAATGTTACGTTTTAGAAAACATGTTACGTAAAGCTTATATGAATAATGTGTTTATAAGTTTGGTTATATACACCATTTCGAATGAGCATTCAAGAAGTCGCACAAAGTTGTTTTTACTAATATTCCTTTACGTAAAGCGTTTACCTCTGAGAAGTTGTATAATTCCGATCGCCTTGTTGGAAGGAAGAAGCACAAGTTCTTATGCGGTCAGGACTTTTACTTACGTTTAAATTCTTAGTGACACGCCCGAAAAACAGCTTTATTACTGTTTCCAAATGATGAGGGGAATGAGGGGAGTGTGACAGAGAGCGTAAAGGAAGGAAATGAGAGGGAGAGAGACGGATATGTAGGAAGAGTGAGAGAAACAGTGAGAAAGTGGAATGGGGAGAGAAGGAGAGAGGGACAGAGCATATCTGCAATAACACCACAAAATTTACGGGTTCTGATAGTAAACTAATAAAATACAAAGTGTTATGTGCTTATCCTTTATATCAAACTTGAAAGTACCTAAAGAATTGAGCAAAATCGATTTCAAACATTGAACACTTATTTTTACTTCCGCTACTACTTATAATAAGTAGGGGAAAGTATTTCATTCGACCCAAAAATTTTATACCGAGATTTCATCGGAAATATATGTTTTGAAGTGCCTTGAATCCAAATAAACTATTTTTGGAAACATGTCCGTGAGTGTGTCTGTGAATATCGTAACTCAAACACGAAAAGTCGGATAAACATCAAACTTGGTATTTAGGACCAATATCCTCCAAAAATGCTTCACAAAGGTTTTCAACAAAATACCCCTTTCACGAACTAGGCTTTACATGGAACGTAATTCAATTTTTTTTATTTTCTAAAACATGGCTCTAAGGGTTTTGATTAAAATACCATATATGAAAGATATTTATATGACAAATAAAATTTATATCTTAAATTTTCTGGCAATAGCCTATGTAGTTCTCTTCATTCAAAGAACTTTTGTGTCATCTTGTATAACTGGTAAACCTGAAGCAATAGACTAAAACTTACTACACAAAAATGTAGATCTCATTATAACACATCATTTAATTAAAATAAGTTTTTTGTAGCATAAGCTGTTTCTGAGATATCCGTCATTAAAGGATTTGATTCTTGGTCATTCTCTTTAAGTCCTTTTAATACTCAGTTGTTTCTCGCGATTGAATGGAAAGAGTATGGAATTTTAAGGCAGCATATAGCGTCCAGTTCTTAAACATTTGACTGTCGCTGTTCCCTTTTTATGTATAACGAATTGTGTAATGTAGGTATTTCTGTAGCAAGTAAATAGAAAAATAAGCTCGAGTAAGTATAATATGTGTGCCCACTAATAAGCGATAGAGGGTAGAGAAAGTCATGTGAATGTATCACATCAGATTTTTATTTATTTCTTTTCGTAACGCTTAATCCGAGGAAAAGTTGAATTGAACTTATTTGTTATATGCTGCGATCTCTGAAAATTAAAAAGGCGGTATTACTTATGTTTGTTAGCTACAATCTGAGCATCATTCGCTGAAAAGTAACGCACGAATGTCCTTTACACGTGTATATATGCACTATAAAATGCTTGCTACAAAATATTGAATTAGGGTAATAACAAACATTTTATAACAGTGCGCTAAAATGTTCTCTTCTTCTTCAAATTATTAACTTCAAACCATCTTGCTAGTTTCCTTTTACTTCATATTAACTGGATATCAAGAGGCTCCTTTTCTGAAATAAACTTTGAATTTGCCTTTTAGATGACAAAGCCTTGCAGAGTACCTATGTCCGACACATCTATGAATAGAGAAGTGAAATAAACGCAGCGATGTTAAAGATACGTTTTAAGATAAATAAAAATAAGCTGCGAGCTATTTCAAAAGCTACTTGTGGTGGATTTAAAGCTCGGATGTGGTTTCTACAAGCCCAAGTCTTAAAGCGAATATGTCGGACCACTTGGATGATTCTCCTGTAACATGAGTACCGTTCTGTCTGCCAGTGGATTTTTCAATAGTTGGCAAGATTGAGAGAGGGAAGAAGGGATAATGGAAGCAAGGCTTTCAACGGCGAAGGATGGCAGTATTATGAACTTGTTTTTAGATAAAAATGGTTGTTAAAATCTGACTCCTTAGGTTACAGATAAAATGTGGGCTTTATTCTACTTTGTGACCTATATGTAATGTGCAGTAATTCTTTCAAACTGTTTGACACTTACGATAGTATCCGTTCTCCACAGCTTCGTGTTCTGCTACTTCGGAAAAATTTCCAAAACCTTCATGTATTATGTAACACAGCTTTGTTATGTAGCTTTCAGCTTGGGTTGTAGGGTGGGTGTATTTTTATCATTTTGTATTATGAAGTGCAACAGAACTCACTTGTTCACTATTTTTTCATCTCAACCTCTTTTTATCGTGTGATATTTAGAAATAGATATAACTAATTTTCTAGCCTTCCAACCTCTTTGATTATTGTGATTTTTGGGTGTGGTACATCTTCCGTTGCCTATCTTTGTCTATCAGAGTCTTTAAGATATATATTTAGAGACACCTTACAGATGGTAATCTGTCGTCACCTCAAGTTGTGATGGAGACAGATGGGCTCATCTTACCCTTGAGTATACCAGCAATTTGTTTTTCCTTGTCCTTGGGACTTTGTGTGTGCTTAAGGAACCGGTATTCATTGTCAACAAACACCTCCTACACCAACACAGAGGTACTGTCATTGATTACACGTTTTGTTAGCTTTGTTTACGTCATATCTGTAGCCTAATCTGACCGCAGGGCACGCCAGGTCCCAAGTTCCGAGCCTTAGTAATAGCTAAGCCTTTCAATATTTTATATAGTTTATATGCCAAATTAATCTCTCGGCCTGGGATTATAAATGTTTTTCTTTTCTGGGCACTCGTAGCATGATTAAAATGTTCCAAATCATGTGCGTTTAAGCATTGAATTATTAATTGCATTTCAGTATTACTTACTATTATTTGATCAATGACCGAGTATGCTGCCAGATTATGCCAGTTAATTCATAATATTACTTAATATTGCATTCTTTGTCCTGTGTCTATAACTCACTTTTTGTGCACTTGTAATCTGCAATCATTTGATTTAGTTTGTGTTGGCGAATTAACAGTTACCACTGTTGTATATTACTATGCCAAACGTTATTTTAATATGAATATTTTATTTGTTACAAATAGCGATTTTAATACAGTAATTTCGAACTGTTGATTTATTTTTCCTATTCCTCTTATTACTTTTATAATATAATTGTATCTTCACTTTCTGCTCTCAGTTGTTTAAATGCTTTCTGTATTTTAAATTTTATATACATACATCAAAGGAAAACTTAATTCAGTTTTCTTTTCTTGTGTTCTTGGCCAATACTGTAGGCGTTTATACAACGCCAGCCTTTTCTGCAAATATTTATTGGGTCGTGCCCAATGGCCCAATTATAGCTCAAGAAGTGCCACATTTTTCGCCCTTGCTGTAAAATGCTATTCTTTTGACATAATGCGGTTTAAAACGACGCTTCATCTGTGCCATTGTTCCTTTGTTTCTGTTGTTACCACACAAAAATCTTTGTCTCTTTATTTATTGAGAAATGTTCTGACTGTAAAAACCGCACAGAGCCATCTATGCAATCCGCACTTGCAGGAGCGGATACTGAGAGCTTGAATCCTTTAGATAGATTTGCCGTCTTTAGATGTGAATGACAATCTAGGTTAGCTTCTTCTGTATAAGTAAATAAAGACAGGCAAAATACAAAGAAACATTTGCCAAAATATGAAAATAACAAAAGAAAATTCCAAAATGTTTCGGAATATATATCTTGTCTTCATCAGCTCAAACACTCCCCATATATGTCCTATGACCTTCAAGGCGACCTCTTTCCATCAAGCGATGGCTGAACCCATTTCTGGGGGGTAGGCACCCAGGGCGGAATCCATTACGTCCGAATACCTTAATGCCATAACATCTTACACTAAGGATATGGAGTAGGCTCACTTCATTAGTTACAAAATCTTATGCGTTACATTGCATGACTTGATGGAGAATTAACAGCTGTAAAAGCACCCATACAGAATATTTTATATAGACCATACATAAAACCAAAAATAATCATCTTATCAGACTCAAAATCAGCCATAGATGGAATAATAAATTACAATAATAAAACAAAAAGAAATATTAAAGAAATAAGAAACCTAATTAAAGCAGTTGAAACTAGAAATCATGTCACTCTACAATGGATCCCAGCTCATGTCGGACTTTTGGGCAATGAACATGCGGATCAATTAGCAAAGAAAGGTGCAATACAACAAATAAAACCTGTAGGACAAATAGAAATAAATATATTTATTTCTAAAGACAGCAGAGACTTGATGAAGAAGATAAATTAAAAGATAAAGATTATAAGAATATTAAAGATAGAGTTGATATACAAAAAATTACAAGGAAGTTTGCAGTGGCCTTATTTAGGATGGCAACTGGCCACGATTGCCTCGCAGAACATCTCTACAAGATAAGATGCATACCTTTACCCAAGTGCACTCTCTGTGAAGAAGATATCCTGAACAAACAAAATCTCCCCAAATGTAAAGGCCTTAAAAGTGATAACTTACAGACTTTATATTGGGAAGCCAGAGGGAAAACGACACAGATCAATTAATCCCCTGTGCCATTGGTGAACAACAAGAACAAAATTGCATGACTTTCTCTGCCCATTCTTCACAAAATATTCTTACAAGGGCTTATTTTTCTATCTCCTTCATGCTAATTTAGATAAAGATTTGAAGAAATGGTTTTAATGCATATTTCCTTGTAGGTACAATGGAAATAAGGGAATACAATAGGCTTATGTGATAGTCAAAATTTTAAAAACTAGTCGCTTTCAAACGGGTCTAAAATTCCATTTTCTTTACATAACCAGGAGAAAAAAAGGAATAACGACTTCTTATTTAGAAAAGTTTAAGTATTCAGAAATTCAAACCAATAACAAGGATTAACTTCACAAAACGAAAATATTTTATATAAGTTGTGGGTTTTAACGAGTTATACATATTTTTCTATTAAAATGTTGTCTATCTGTTATGTAAAAGTCATACAGAATGAAAACGCTTCAGAGACTATTCCTAGAAAATTGAAGATATACATATCATTTGTCATAAAATATCTTAAACTTAGGGTATTTTAATCAAAATCGTCAAAGCCATGTTTAAAAGTTAGTGTGAGTGGGTCTTCGTGTCGTATCCTTGGAAGATGCTGAACCAAGTTTGATACTCGTATTTAACCCACACACACATTTTAATACCTTTTTCTAAAAATGCTTTTTTAATTCAGGGAACCTCCAAACGTGTATTTTCAGTGAAATCCCGTATCAAACTTTTGGTTGTAATGCAATACTTCCTCTAATAGGTAAACAGTAGAGAAAGTAAACATCACACTTTGCAGATTTTTGTCCATATTTAATGATAAAGTATCAAATGAACTATGATAAATTACGTGGAATCAGTGTAAATACTTAAAATAAGGAAAAAGCCACTGTTTACTTTGTAACTGATTAGTACTAATTAAAATATGCCACTGAAGGCAGCGGTTCCCGAAAATAAAAGCTCTTCAAGAATAAAGGCGTTAAATTTCGCATATGACGTCACATAGAGGAAATGCTATATTTTCTCAACTGCACCTGACTGGTTGTAAAGGGTAGTCGGTTTTTTTCAGACGAATTTCCTGGAAAGAGTGGCTTGGAATTTCTAAACTTGTTTAATAGAAAACTGCCCGAATACAACATCCGGAAATCCAGGTTCATTGCTAACAAATATTATTTGAAAGCAAAAATCGTAAATGTTACCAAATATTAAGAAATATTAAGACTTTTTTTATAAAATATGGATAATATAAAATATTTTATCATAAGCACTGAGTTCTATAGATTGCATAAGAATCCCCTTTTTCCCATAATGATAGCAAGGATGTTTTAGAATATGAAATTTTGTGTTTTGCCTGTCTCTACATATAAGCAATTTCTGAAACGTTTTGTTTTATTTCCGTCTAGAATTTGACCTTATGGTTGTATCCTGAGGTTATATCACGCCGTCTAATCTCTCTGTTCTTCGAACAGATTACATCAATGCTGCGGTACCTAAGGGCTCAGATGGCGACATATACGGACAAAGCCAAACTGTAATGCCTTAGCCAGACGATAGTGTAGGTAACACCTCGGGTTGTCCCAGAAGTACTCGACCTGACGTATATATAACGGTTGTTGTTTCAAACAAATGGCTATGGTAGAAAGTACCAACCTTATAAAGCTTAAGTTTGAAGTTTGACAATGCTACGTTATTTAGTAATTGTTTGGCAGCCATTAATAGTGAACTCTCTCAGAGAATTTGTAAACATGGATAAAACTGGCCATCGTTATGTGATACAATTCTTTCATTTGAAAGGCCTTAGTCCAACGAATATTAAAGCTGAGCTAGATTCTACTCTGGAGAGTCTGCTCCTTTGTTTACAGCAATAAAACATTGGGTGACAGTTTAAGCGAGGCCGTACGAGCTGCCAAGACGAATATCGCTGTGGTCGACCAAATAAGGTGACCACGCCAGAAATTGTGAAGGAAATCCACAAAATGATATTGGATGGCCATTGAATAAAAGTGCGCGAGCTAGCAGACATCGTAGGCATTTCAAAAACGTTGTTGAAAATTTACACATGAGAAAGTTGTGCGCAAGATGGCTGCCGCGTTTACTCACAATGGAACAAAATCTGCGTCGTGAGGATGTTTAGTCAAGTGATTGGCGATGTTTCGCTGCAATAAAACCGAGCTTTGCGTCGATTCATAACCATGGATGAAAACTGAGTCCGTCACTTCACACCTGAGACAAAGGAACAGTCAAAACAGTGCACTGAAAGGGGAGAATCGGCTCCAAAGAAGGCGAAGACAGTTCCATCTGCAGGCAAGGTCACGGCGTCAGTTTTTCGGGATGCGCGTAGAATAATTTTCATTGATTATCTTCAAAAGAGAAAAGCAATCAATGGCGAGTATTATGCAAACTTATTGCAGAGTTTGAATGATGAAATCAAGCAAAAACACTCTGATTTAGCAAAAAAGAAAGTTCTGTTTCATCAAGACAATGCACCAGTTCACACATCCATTATCGCCATGGCCAAAATCAATGAGTTAAAGTTTAAATTGCTTCCACGTGCACCTATTTACCGGATTTAGGCCCCTCTGATTATTTTCTGTTTCTAAAGTTGGAGAAATGGGTTGGTGGGAACAGATTTGCCAACAATGAAGAGGTGGAGTCTGCAGTTGATGGCTATTTTGCGAACTCGACGGTTTCACTATAAACAGGGTATCGAAGCTATTGAAATCGCTGGGACAAGTGTATAGAGCTGAAAGCAGACTATGTAGAGAAATAATTTTTTTTCCCCAAAATGTTTGTGTTTTCTTTGTTAGGACGGGTACTTCTGGGACAGCCCTCGTAACTCACAGCCCATACAGGTTACAAAATTCTCTGGTGTCATCAGCTTCTTGTCTTTAGCCTTGCTGGAGACTATGAGAGTGGCGATATTTATCCTAACCTGCCAAAGTAGACTTAAATGCTTGCATATGCAGGTCTCAATCTGACTACCAGGTGGTGTGTTCTAAAATTATTTGAATTACTTTGTGGATTTGCCTCTTACTTTGTCCTATGTAGTCCTGAACTGAAAATATTGTACCAAAATCAAATAGAACTTTCTATTTTCCTCTCATGGTATTCTGTCTTTCTTTCTCGTTGTTGTTTAATTTAGATATTTTTGTTGCAACAAAGTTGCATTACACTTCTGTTAACACTGATAAACAAAATAGCATGAAACGTGTGTAGATGGTGACAATGAGGACATCTCTGTGTCTGTTCCGTTTTAATCTTCTTTCTCCTCAAGGGCGAGACATCTGTGTTGAAATTCCATTGAATGAAGTGATAGGATGATTAATGAAAGTCGGATGAAATCGTGTACAACGCTTCTTAAGAACTTCAATGACTTCTGGAACCTGAAGATCTCTGTGGACAGTAGCGTTGCTAACGAATCAAGGTGCATCAACTAACAGTCTTAAGATCCGATTTTGGATTGTTTCTATTTTCATGATATTTGTATTTGCTGCAGGTTCAAATTCGTCTAATCACGGCGTAATAGATTTGGTTCTTAAATTGAATAGGGAACCGAGAATTTCCTTGCATTAGAATGCACTGGTAATTCCGTTTCTTGGTTTTGAACTTTTTTCGAACATCCTTGATTGTAAATTACAAATTTGTAATCATTCAATCTTTTGATATGTTTCCTTAGCCTTACTTTTAATTTCGGTCTTAATCCTCAGTTGTACCATTTAACAAAAGTTATAATAATAATTATTATTATTATTAATTTTCCCTAAAGGTGATCCACTGTTCCTATGAATGATTAAATTTATTTCTATTTTCTCTACCACGTACCTTATAGCAGGTAAAGTTTTGTATTCCACCCAAAAATCGAATATTTTGATTTCACCGTAAGTACACATTTTCAGGTACTCTGGTCCCTTTCCGAAAGACACTTTTAGAGAAATGCCCACGCACATGTTTGTGTTTCTGTCTTCGTATCTGTTTGACTTTTAATAGTATAACTCAAAAACGAAATGTTTAATAAATATTCAAATTTCACATTTGAGTCAGATACCATTTCAACGCTACATGCACAGATTTGGAAGAAAATTTCCCTACCCCAAAGCACCCTTTAAGTAAAAAAGTTTTCTTTATTTTTAAGTTTCTCATAAATGCCTCAAACGATTTTGAAACACATGTTTAGACATTTGCATAGCTGATAAAGATCATGTATGCAATTTTCTGTGAATAACTGTGAAATCCTCTGCGTTTTTAATGAAATTTGTATAATTGCATACAGTAAGAGTTAAACAAAATTCTAATGTAGAAAAGGTGTAAAACTCATACAATTTTTAAAATAATTTTTCTGCAGCGTTGGCCGTTTTCGAAATATTCGTTTTGCATGTTTCCGCCTTTCCAAGTACACCATCTGACGTATATGCTTGAATATCTGCGATTCTTTTTAATTCTGACTGCTGTTGGACATATATTATGTAAATAAATCCTTAATGTTTAATTTTAAATCACTCCTAAGCAATATGTATCATAAGATGTATATAAAAATAATTGAATAATATTTTTATGGATACAGCTAAATATAACTGATTTATGTGAATTTTAATGGGCAGAAAATATCGTGCGAGTAAGGCACACCAGCCTTTCTTTCTAAACAAGCACGTACTATGTTTTCATTTCAAAGTGGGCTCTAACATGCTGCATGATGAGCTGCTGAGCTAGAATTCAATCCGCTCAATATTTCCTCAGGGGCGTATGACCCCTGTGTTGGAGGTGTTGTCTAGCAAGCACGGCGTTCGATATTGAAGCTCCCTGTAAGTTGTAAGTGGGGTACTTATCATCGCTGGTGTAAGGCAACATGAATTTGTCAACAGTGTGTGTTGCAGCTCCCTATCGCAAATGTAAACAAAAGCATTATCTGTGTGAAATGGATGGACGTTAGTAGCGTTAAGCAAGAAAGATGAACATGTTTGATTGTTTATTTTATTATATTTGACGCTTTAGCAGGTGACATCGTGAACCACGTTATTTTGTCTACATGTTATGATTAATGCCATTACCATATTAGTACTCTTCGGATTCAATGTTGTGCTTGCTGGACAACGTCTCCACTACACATGCTCTTAGAGCTGACTCTTACTTCAAAGTTTACTCAAAGTAATGACGTCATGACACACTTTGAAATGAACACTCAGTAGACGAGACCAGTTTCGGAGTAAGCGAAAAAGTAGCAAAGGGTTCTTACACTCCCGGAATTTCAACAGAATTAACACATACCGAGAACTCGTACCAAGGAACCTGTTGATATTTGATTTTTAGTAAGAACACACATAGGTCAGCAACCTTGCTTTCTTAGTTCTTCATTTCCTGTCCCCATGAATTCATGCTTTTTAAAATCAACCCAGAGGTCCCGGGTTCAATTCCAAGCTGGTGCGAGGGAATCTTTTACAATCCTCGCAGAGAGTACGAATGAATGTGAATGTTTTATAGTTAAAATGAATAAAACCCAAGGTTAAAGAACCTATAACAACGACTTTTTTCTCAAGTCAAAGCCCCCAATATGACTATAGAAGTTAAAGGGGGCTGTACAAATGAAACAAAAGCATTTTCTACACACTGTAATATAATTCATATTTTGTAAGTAATACCAATCATTACTACTTTTCTTTGTCTTATTTATTTTTAATTTTCCTCTCTTTATGGCCAAAAAATAACTGCCATACAGCTTTTGAGGGCTGCATTTGTAGTGCTAAAAGTGAAACCCCAAACTCAGCACGATCTCAAATGTGAGTAATGCTATTACACGTTTGTTTTCTCGTGTACTGATCTTTGGTTGGAAACTCTTAAGACCGAAAAATGGAGGAAGATCCTAAAGTAAACAGAAGTGATGTAAGCACCTCTCACTTTGTCGTAAGAAAGCGATTTTTAACCCTCGTCTGTACTGATTAATGTCTTGACTGAAGTTCATTGGCTGACGCTTCCGTCAAGAAAATTCCCTCCATCCTTA
Source organism: Deroplatys truncata (assembly GCA_030765065.1). NCBI lineage: Eukaryota > Metazoa > Arthropoda > Insecta > Mantodea > Mantidae > Deroplatys > Deroplatys truncata. The sequence continues at coordinate 84,664,310 of CM060976.1, read as the reverse complement.
CTTCTTCTCTTCTTCCCTCCCCGATGGCTACAACTAAGTTTCGACACGAAGTTTCTTACAGGATGTATTGTATATCGCGTTACCAGGTAACGGAAAGGACCAAGTTTGTTACAAGTCTGCGTGATATGTTTCTGGCGAGTGAGGGCAATACAGGATTTAGAAATACGCCTTCTAGTGGTACAACACGTTCGGAGTGACTGGCACAAAACACTTGTCTTGTTAGATAGTTCTTTTAAGCCAGCACTACTTCTTGTGAACATTTGTACTTAAATCATTGGAAATATATAGATAATAAAACTGTAATCGAAATTGTTTCACCTAGTTTTGCATTTTGGATCAATAATAATAATAATACATAATTGAGACGAATATAGACATCCTTGAAGCCAGAAATACCATTTCTAAGATTTGTATGCATGCATATATGTATGTGTGTTTATCTTTACAAGTAGAACGACCATACATAATGCCATAAAGCTTGGTATATAAAAACCCTTAGCAGCAAAATTAAGGGAGAAAAAACTGTGATATTTAATCTTAGAAATAACAAACAGTACAATGGCTTGCGTATTCTAGCCTTTTTTTTAAGATTTTACCTTCTGTACTAAATACAGTAAGTAGGGAAATTGTATTAGCCCAAAAATTCGATACCAAGATTACACCAGAAATACAATTTTGAGGCCTCGAATTAAAAAGAAAGCATTTTTATAAAAAGGTTCGTGTGTGTGTCTGTGAACAGCATAACTCAAAAACTAAAAATCGCATAAACCCCAAAATTGGTATTTAAGTTCAATAGTTATCTTCCAAAGTTGGAATATGAAGATTTTCAAGAAAATCCCCCACCCTTAGCTATCGTTTACATGCAAGATTTTTCGAAATTTTTTATTATCTAAAAAATAGCTCTAGCGATTTTGATTAAAACACCGCACATTAAAGACATTAACATCACAAACAAAATGTATATCTTGAGTTTTCTGGGAATAGCCTTTGAAGACCTCTTCATTCGGAACGAATTTTGTATAAACTTTTATAACTGGTAAACGTTAAGCAATAGACGAAAACGTATTACACAAGAAATGTATATCTCTTTAAAACACACAATTTAATTTAAATAAATTTTGCACCAGTCATTTCCGAGATGTCCGTTATTAATGGTTCGAATCGTTCATTACGTAGCCATTTCTTTCAAGTCGTTAACACTCAGTTGTTTCTCGCGATTCCATTCAAACAGTATGGAATTTTAAAGCGAGCGATAAGTGTCCAGTTCTTAAACATTTGACTGTCCTGTTCCCTTTCTACCTATAACGAAATTTGTAATGTAGCTATTTCTGCAAAGTTTATTTGGATTAAAATGAAGTAAATATAAAAAAATCTTATGTATTACAGTCACATGACTTTCTCTACCCTCTATCTTTATTAGTATGTATACAAACTACTCTTACTATCGCTTATTTTTCTATCTACTACATTTTAATCCAAATAAACCTTTGTAGAAATAGCTACACTACACATTTCGTTATAGATACAAAGAGAACAGCGATAGTAAAATGTTTTAGAACTGCACTCTATAAGCTGGCCTTAAAATTCCATACTGCTTCCATGACATCGCGAAGAATCAACAGGACTTTAAAACAATGGCAAATAATGTACATTCGATCCATTAATGATGGATATCTGGGAAATATCTGGTGCCACAGAAATTTTCTTAAAATAAATTGTGTGTTTTAAAGAGAACTACATTTTATGTTTAATAGGTTTTCATCTATCCTTAAGGTTTACCAGCTTTACAAGATTACACAAAATTCTTTACGAATGAAGAAGACTTCACAGGCTATTCCCAGAAGGTTAAATATTTTCCTTTTTTGTCATGTAAATATCTTTAATTATACATTATTTTAATAAAAATTGCCAGAGCTGTTATTTGAAAAATAAAAAATTCGAAAAATGGTTCATATAAAGGTTGGTTTGGTCTGGGACTGGCCAGCTGGGCTGACTTATTTTCACTGTGTTGAAAATATTCGTGTCGCATCTTTGGCAGGTATTGTATCTAAATACCAAGTTTGGTATTCACGATTTTTCGTTTTTGAATTATGCTGTTCAAATCACACACACGGATCTTATTTTATTCAAGAGACCTCAAAACGTGTGTTTCCGGTGAAATATCGGTATCGAATTTTTGGGTGGAATATAATACCTTCTCTACCTACTATGTACATACGTGGTACAGAAAGTAATAAGCTTTCACAAGAAAATTTGGTGGGAGCCATATAAAATAATGGGTAGAAAAGTCATGTGATTGTAACATCAGATAATTTGTTTTTTCTAACTAGGGTATCAATGAGTTTGTATGCTTTTAAATTTGAAGTAACTTTTGGAAGAATTTATAGAAGGGCTCGTTTTCCTAATAAAATACCTTTTGGTATACTCTCTACAGCCTTCAAGTCCAATGCGGTCTGAAAACGCCGAATTGTAGAATCTGTCTGTTGTATCAATAAATTGTGTTTTGCTGAGCAGCTCGAAGTTCTCCTCCCATGAGTTATGCGGGTAGAAGAGCGCCAGGGGACTTCTTTTAAGTTTGCACTGCTAATTGCTTAACTATGAGGGTATCCCTTTTACAAACAAGTCACCGTCACAGCGAGATCGGGTTCGTTAGCGCAATTTATGATGCATTAATTTTAACTGCTTTGCAAATGCTCCACCGCTTTAGATAAAACTGCACATCTACCATCTTTCGAACTAACTACACAATCGCATGACGGAAACTAATTTATTCACGCCGGTGTTATGTAACCGCACAATCTGAACACACCATCAGCGGAATGAATAAGCGCTGGTGTTTGTGTTAGAGCGCTACCAGCCTTTTCTGATTCATTAATTTCTTCTTGCATATCGTTTATTTACTGATCTCTATTAACTTCTGCGATTCGTTCTCGTTCATTTGCTTACTTTTCGAAGATTTTTTTCTATCCTCTTTTTAGATGCGTTTGACAGAAGGGAGCACGCATCAGCGTGAAACAACTCGCGGACCCTACACATACCGAGCTGAAATCTTATATAAAAGAGCTTGATATCTTTAAATTTTAGTTAATATTTGTAAACAATTAACAGTGTGTAACATTTGTTATTGTTTTAGGGGGTATTAAAAACCCTATTCCGCCAATTTAGATCTGTTAAATTCATGATCCGTTTTATCAGAAACAATTTAAGATATCAGATTGAAATATTTACACAATGTCTTCTAACTTCACTGATCTGCTTTTGTACTATAGGTTTGTTTATTTCTTTATTTTTCAATTATACCAGCAAATACTTTGTTAAAATAACCAACAATGTTATTAACACTAACGTATATCCACAATAGTCCATAAAGGTTATTTTAATCGTCCTAAAGTTTAGTTTAGTTAGCTTAAATAGGTCTCAAAACGGGTCATATATACCAGAAGACATTATTCACAGAAAAAGCTGTTCAAAGCAAAAATGGAGAGAATAAACTCGCATATATTTGAAAAGGAAAAAAACAACATGACTTGAAAACCCAGAAGATAATATACTTAATATCAGTATCAGTTTTTAGTTCAAAACTTCCCCATAAACATGGGCTAAAGTTTATCTATCTAATCCAAAGTATGTCGGCATTATTATATTTTTTGCAAAGGGGTGTGGAATTCACAGTACAAAATGACAGATTCAGTGCCATTTTACTTTCTCTACCACGTACATAGTAGGTAGAGAAGGTATTGCATCCCACTCAAAAATTCGATATAGATGTTTCACTGGAAATGCTTCTTTTGAGGCCCCCTGAATTCCGAAAAAGCATTTTCAGAAAAAGTTGCGTGTATGTGTGTCTGTGTGTGTGTGTATGTGTTTGCCTGTGAACAGCATAACTTAAAATCGAAAAGTCGGGTAAACACAAAATTTGTTTATTTGGGTTCAGCAACTTCTAAAGATGTGACACGAAGATTTTCAAGAAAATCCCCCACCCAGAACTACCCCTTACACGGAAGATTTTTCGAAATGTTTTATTTTCTAAAAAATGACTGCAACAATTTTTATTAAAATACCATATATTAATTATATTTACATGACAAATAAAATGTATATCTTGAATTTTCTGGGAATAGCCTTTTGAAGTCCTCTTCTATAATCTTGTACATCTAGTAAACGTTAAGCGATAGACAAAAACGTAATCCACGAGAAATGTAGATCTCTTTAAAACACACAATTTACTTCAAATAACATTTTTGTGAGATCAGCCATTTCCGAGATATCCGTTACTAGTGACTCGAATTGTTCATTGCTTGGTCATTCTTTAAAGTCCTTTCAATATTTAGTTGTTTCTCGAGATTGCATGGAATCAATATGGAATTTTAAAGCAGCATATAGCGTCCAGTTCTTAAACATTTAACTATCGCTGTTTCCTTTGTATCTATAACGAAATGTCTAATGTAGCTATTATGCAAAGTTTTATTGGGATTAAAATGAATTACACAGAAATATAAACTAGTAAGACTAGCTTGTATACCCACTAATAGGGATAGAACATAGAGAACTTACTTGATAATTTACTTGAAACCTAAAGTCACCTGGAAATTCACAGTTTTAATACAAAACACTACACGTGCAGAGTGATATACCGGGTATTATTCCCTTCGAAGATAATTCTAAGTCTAAAAAAGAATCACAAATTATAATACTAGTTTAAGCTTCGAACACTGCTATATTTCTGCTTAAAAATAGGTTCTGCGAATTTTTCATGGCACCACAATTCAAATACGGACCCTTAAATCTGTATATACTCAACTGTACCCCATTTGCTACTTTTTATGCTCTACTGCTCACCCATAGTAAATAGGGGATATATTGCATTCCACCCTAAAATTCGTCACCGATTCACCAGAAGTACACGTCTTGAGGCTCCCTGAACCCTCCCTCAAAAAAAGTTTGTGTATGTGCCAGTCTTTTTTTTAAAGTTCCCTTGTTTTACCCAGTGTGTGATACTGTGTTTTACTGTTTTTCGTTAGCGCTTATTACCGCAACACGCAAACACCCATGCCCATGGCGGGACTCCAACCCGCGACCCTCAGCTTGGCGGAGCACCGGCGCTGTCTTTGAACAACATAATTCAAAAAGGAAAAGCCGGTTAAATACCAAATCAGCGTCTTCTAAAGATGCGACAAGAATATTTTCAAGAAACTTTTTCCCTCTCCAAAGTAGCCTTTACATGGAAAATGTTAATTATTTTTCATTTTCTCAAAGATTTCTCAAACGACTTTGATTAAAATACATTATGTTTAAGATAACTGTAAGACAAACTGGTTATCTTGAATTCTCTGGGAATAGCCTGTGAAGTCCTCTTCATTCTGAATGACTTTTATACAACTGCTAAACCGTAATATATAGACAAAGTCGTACTACACAAAAAACGTAGATTTCTTTAAACACACAATTTATGCCAAGTAAAATTTTTTAAGGCGTTAACCATTTTCTAGATATTCTTTGTTATTACTTTGAATGTTAAAATTCTTATTGTTTTTGCTAATGGAAAGTCGATATTCGTTTTTTCTGATGGTCATACTGGGAGCATGGAATTTCAAACCCATCACATAGAATCCGCTTTTTAAACGTCTGATTGTCGTTTTTTACCTTCCTATATACGAAATGTGTAAATATGTAATGAAACTTTATCTCAATTAACAAAATATGGATAGATGAATAAGCTTGTGTAGTGATACAGGTTTTGTGGGTCGGGGCTCCTGATCTCCGCTCCAGATATGGCTCTGGATCTCGATCTAGAAGTTGCCGTTGTCCGAACACTGTAGCTTGTAATTGCCCGATTTGAAGTTACCGCTCCAATAAATCAGTAGGTATTATCGTGTCTGCCTGGGGTGACAGAAGTGATTCTGGGGGTATATCAGCTCCCTCAGTAATTGTTGATCTGTGTTAGCGTGCGTTACGGTACTATAATTTTGTGAAAACTTTATTTCAATTTGCTATTTTGTCTGATGTATTTTGAGTAATTTTAAAATATATTTAACCCAGACGTGGGCGATCTGCTCTCATCAAGGATTTTATTACTTGCTTAGAAAATGTAAGGCAATTTAAATCATTAATAGCAATAATAATGATATTCACCGAAAAGTGCTTTATTTTCTTTCAGGCAATTGAATAATACAATGTAGAACAATATTTATCTTCGTTTTACAATTCCACTTACTCCAAGTTTTTACTTTTGCTCGCTAATTTTTGTATTTCACAAATTTTTATAAACAATTTCTTTTTGCATATGATACAATGCAATGTGCGTTGTAATTTAAATAATTTTCTTTGAGCCTTAATCCAGATGTCTGCTTCTCAGCAAAAAAATCCTTAAAGCAATAAAAAATTGATTGTTGTTTACTTTCTAACCTTGTTGCTACGTAAGGCGAAATAAATTATAACTTATATAAAAATATTTACGTTAAACAAATCACACATGGATTTAAATAACATACTTACATATAAATTCCCTCCTTAACATATTTCTATTTTAGTTTTCTCTTTTATTGACATTTTTGATATCCTATTATGCTTAAAATTTTGCGAATCCAATGTTTTCGTTCATTCCTGTTAATGTATTTACTTATTCAATTTTCTTTTCATTTGTTCTTTTTACATGATGCAATTTTAAATGATTTCCCATTATATAAACATTCTTTGAAAATATTAAATTTTATATAGTAATTCCTAATAATCTTAATTTATAATTTTAACACAATTATGATTCACAACAATGACATACTTGTCAAGTATTGTCTGTCTCTTCAATTTGCAATTCTAGTATGGCTTTAAACTCATTTAACA